>LS990924.1:23161704-24361704 GCA_900464855.2 Musa schizocarpa | reverse complement strand
GGCACCCTTGCGTGTCCGTCCGCAAAGGTCAGCCTCCCTGAAGCCTCCCATGGTCCCTTAGGACCCACAAAAGAGAGAACAGGATAGAGAAAACGCCTCACTCGGGATCCACAAGCAAACATCTTCGAAAACACTTCATAGACAATGCAAATTACAAACAGACTTTACAAGCTCTGAACAGTTGCACAACAAAGGGTAAAATGGTCCATTATAGACCGAGAATCTCTCACACGTGTCCACATGACACAACCTTTATTTACAAGCCTAAAGCGACCACCAACCTAACTAAAATGGGACTATTAAGCCTTCGGTCGTCCCTCTACATGTTGTACGAAGCATGAACATACCAAAAGACACGGACATACATAAGCATTACATCAAACATCCTGTTTAGAAGTTTGTCCGTGACAGCTTGGGCACTTGCCTGAGCCCAGGCGTCGGGCGCTTCGAACGAACGCCTGGGTTAAACCAAGCGACCAAACCAAATTTTTAGGTTTGGTTGGTCTCTGATGCTATTGAACCAACTAAATCACCGATATTAAGCTCCCTCACGCGATTTCCCTGCCTTCCCCAACCCTAACACTCGCGATTTTGCCGCCGAGATTTCTTCTCCGCTGTTGTTGCTCTCTACTGTTGCTGCCACTATCACTGCTCGTCGCTACTGTCGCTACTCGCCGCTACCACAATCGCTGCTCGCCGACTGCTTGCCGCTACCACAATCGCTGCTCACTGCTGCTGTCGTCGCTCACCGCTGCTGTCGCCGCTCCCACTCCCGCTGTCGCTCACCGCTCCCGCTCCAACTTTCGCTGTCGCCTGCTATCGCTACCGTTGCTTCAGCAGTCTCGGTCTTCTCACACTCTTTTCACTATACTGTTAACAGTATATTAACAGTATACTGCTAAGTGTATACTAATAATAGTATTTTTATTTATTACATTAATAATATATTATTTTAATTTTAATACTATTAATTTTTATTTATTTAAAACTATTGTTAGGTTTCAGAATAAATGACAAGTGTACAGAGCAACTCAATAGATTTGATGTAAAATTTTATTGTTTTGATTTTTGAGACTTTTTATTAATGTGACATTGTGTTTGTACTCGATTTTCTTAATTTAATAGCATCTTTTATTTAAATAATTATATTTATTAATTATATTATATATTTTTATATTTTAGCGTCTCGTTTCGCTCAGGCAAGCACCTAGTACCTCGGGCGTTTTTGAACCTTGGCGCCTAGTACTTTCCAAATCACTGAATCATATATGGAGTGTGGTTAATTACTTACCAATCATATCTGCCATGAATAGTGATATTGCATGGCCAATGATGTCTGTGTCTCATAGTGTTATTGATCCATCGTCATGAAACCATTACAAAAATCTTTGAGGTTGTGTTTAATTTGAAATAATCTACTAATCTTGTTCGGTGTAAAGTTTGATACCTCCAACCTAGCACTTAGATCCACCTTTGCAAGTTCATAAGTATCAGGAGCCCAGCAAACTAGATGGAGGGGTATGATGAGTCGATCAAGAGGGCTAAGAATATGGTGATATTTGTATGTTTCAATGTATTTTAGTTCAAAATTTTGAGTTCTTACAGAATGTGATCACAATAGTATCAGTGGCTTCTTCCAACTTATTCAGTGATGCCTTTAAAGTTTCCACACAGGCCATGATTATGTTGGTAAAATAATGATCCAAATAAATTACCGGCAAATATCATGTGTAACTGGTCCTTGCCAACATGAATTTGTTTCTCAGGTTAACTTAAATAATCTACATGAATTTGTACAGGAGTAAAATACTAGACTATTGAAGTATTATTGTACAGGAGTCCACCTCTAGTCTCTCTGGTTAACTTCAATTTTGGACACTAATTTGTTTTTTAGTTTTTCTATATAGGAGAATAATATCAAAACCTTCTTGATGGAGAGCCATCTTGCTTTACAAAGAATTTCAAAAAAATTTATTGTAGGGAAAAAAATCAACAAAAAGTCATCAATTAGTTGGTCTAGAAATTCTAAACATTGTGTTGAAAATTAAAAAAAAAAAGTCTTGATCTTTCAAGGGACTCCTTTTATATTAAGTGCGCTCTTATATTAAATATCCTAGAAGTCACATTTTAGATTCCTGAAAAGCACATCAATTCCCTAGGAGATTGCTTTTGAGAATCATTGTCTTCATTAATTGTACCAAGGCTCCTAAAACCCTATAAATAGTGAAGTTTATCAATGGATCAAGCATTTTTCAGATTTGAATGGAAAGAACTGCACCTTCTTTAATCTCCTACTCTCCTCTCTTTATTTCTTTCTCTTCCCCTCTCTTTTTCTCCACTTCCCTACTTTGTTCTACATCAGTTTGGTATCAGAGCACATCAAGAAACAACCCTGTACCCCATTAGGTTCCAACTAACAGAAAAGCTACGATCAACACTCAAGGATCCTTGCACCTTCTCTTTTTTTTCTATTTATCACCCTCTCTCTCCCCTTTAGCTACAACTACAGTACCACTAAAATTTGAACCCTCGAAAGTTGTCCAAAAAAGCAAAACAAAAAGTGAGGAAAAAAAGTGAGAACCATTTGAAACATTGCATTTCTACCTTGTGCATTGTAATAATTAACAACCTCATTACCAAAGGGTAATTTTCGATAGCATTATCATGACTCGATGAGGTGAAAACCAAACCAATCCTAATGAATCCCTAAACCAACATAGTGAGGTTTAACATCCAACGGGAAATTTCCCTTGGTTTCCCCGACACCATGGAGAAAGCTTCTCGATGAGCCCTTGAGATTAAGAAGTACATTAAACTTTATCTAATTCGTCGAGCATCTTCCCAGTCTCTCAACAATCCTAGCCCAACTATGAATCGTCTAGCTCATTCAACTATTGATTCTCAAACTGGTTCGTCTTCAGTCCAGTATCATTATTATCATAATAGAGGTCGCGTTGCCTCTCGTTGTCCTCAACGTACTCTTACCTTAAAACAAGAACCAAAGGATCAAATCAAGGAAGTAGATCAAATAGTTGAACCAGAAGCCTACTCAGAAGACGAACATGAACTAAAAATTAAAGATGCCCATGTTAATATTGTCTGTATTATTCTATCTACTACTAGTGATTCCAATGAATGGAAGAGGATAAGTATCTACCATACTCTTATCCGAAGCAGGGAAAGAACTTGCAAATTGGTTATTGATAGGGGTAGCACTATGAACGTATCTTAAATCTACTATCAAGAGACTAAACATTAAGGTAGAGTCACATCCAACCTCATTTAAAGTAGCCTAGGTTGACAAAACCACTCTACCCGTGACCGAGAGATGCCTAGTACCAATCAAAATGGATGATTCCCAAGATGAGATTTGCTGTGATGTCCTACTAATAGACATTGCTCACATTCTTTTAGGTCGGCCTTGGTTGTATGACCTTGATGTTACCAATCATGAAAAAGAAAACACTTATGTCTTTTCATACAAAGGCAAAAAAATCATCTTACGATCGACAAAATTGTCAGAAAAAGACAAATCAAGAACTCTTTTGTCTCCTCAACAAGCCCTAACAATTAAGGGACTCCACTTATTGGATCCTAAATCTTTTGTAATTATGCATTATTCTGGCACTCAAAACAAAGCTATTGATGCCCTTAGTAGAATTTCTACAATCCTATCTACCATGAGTGTCACGACCCGAGCCTGATGAGCTAACTGGCCTATCAACTTCGTTTGGCCTAAACCATTGGTCAAAATGCTTAGACTAAAGTTGATAGTAATATATTCATCAGACCCTAATAAGTCAATCTTAATCTTGCCCACTTCTGATGTGAGACTAATCGGAGGTGTTACAATGAGTGTCAAGGTCACAGAATTCGAGTGATGAAAAGAAGAGTATACATAATGTCCAGACTTTACTCACATATATCGAGAAGTTCAAGATGAAAACAGTTGTGAACATACAGACTTCATTCTTAAGGATGGTTACCTTTCTCAGTCTATTAGATTTTGTGTTCCCCGATCCTCTCTTCGAGACTTTCTTGTTTGGGAAATGCACGTGGGTGGGATTAGCAAGTCACTTAGGCCGACACAAGGCCATTGCATTAGTCGAGAATATATTTTACTAGCCTTCCTTAAAGCAAGATATTACTCGAGTGGTGTTGCAGTTCATACTTGTCAAATTGCCAAAACTCACAAGCACAGTACTGGTCTATACACCCCATTACCCATTCCACATTCACCATGGTAAGATGTGAGTTTAGATGTTGCCCTTGGACTTCCCAAAACAACCCGTGGCCATAACTCTATTCTTGCTGTTGTTTATCGATTTTCAAAAATAGACCACTTTATCCCAAGACCAACGACGCCTCACACATTGCTAAATTATTTTTTCAAAAAATGATTAAATTATATTGCTTGCCCTTAACCATGGTGTTTGATAAGGATATGAATTTTGTTAGCTACTTTTGAAAAACTTTATAGAAACTATTTAGTACAACATTGAAGGTCCCTTTAGCTTTACATCCTGAAATTGATGGTTTAATCGTTCCTTAGGAAATCTTCTTAGATGTTCAGCTGAGGAGAAACTCGAAAAGTGGGACTTAACCTTACCCATTGCAGAATTTGCATACAATAACTCAGTCGGTCGCTCTACCGGAAAAAGCCTATTTCAAACTGCCCTTGACTATACTCCTCGTACCCCCATTGACCTTGCACCTTTTCCACTTAACTATCATGCCTTAGAACCAGCCTACTCCTTCACTTCACATATTTATGATTTGCATGTTGAGATTCGACGTAAAATTGCTATAAGTAATGAAAGTTACAAATTTGCTACTAATGCACGTTGTAAAAGCCAAGAGTCAAGTTGGGGATTATCTCTTGGTTTGCGTTTGCCTTGAGAGTTCCTTAAAAATTCATTCAAAAAGTTGCATTCCCGAGCCATTGGTCCTTTTCCCATTATCCAAAAATCGAGACCTAATGCATATATGCTTGATTTGCCTTCCAATTTAAATATTAGTCCAATTTTCAATGTGGATCATTTAACTCCATATCATGGTACTTTTGAGCCTCATTCTCTATCTACTACCAGTGTTCCTACATGTGACAACCCTCCCAAAGCACCGATTCTCTCACAACATGGGGATGACATAGAGGCCATTCTTCATTACCACCTTGTCACATCTATTACTAGCATTACTCGACACTTTTTTGCCAAGTGGCATGATCATCCAACTTCTGATACCACTTGGATTACTTTGGATACTCAGTGGCATGATCATTGTCAAGTCTTTTGGTCTTTCTAGGAACTCACTTTGTATTAAGTGCACTTATTTACTATTTAGATATCCTAAAAGTCATATTTTGGATTTCTAATAAGTATACTAATTCCCTAGGAGATTACTCTTGGAAATCATTATCTTCATTAATTGTATCAAGGTTTCAAAATGCCTATAAATAGTGGAGCTTGTCAATGGATCAAGCATTTTTCAGATTTGAATGAAAAAAATTATATTTCTCTAGTCTGTTACTCTCCTCTCTTATCTCACACTTTTCTTTGTTTCTCTTCCCCTCTCTCTCTCTACTTTCCTACTCTGTTCTACGTCATTTCTCCTATCAAATCTATTCATAAAGTTCTGCTCAAGGCACAATATATAGCTGAGTGTTCTTCCCTATAAATCCAATGTTAGCCTAAACCTGAGTGGTCTAGTACTAGGTGCTTCATGTGCCAGTAGTATGCTATACAGTTCTAGTAGACACACAATATTTAAAACAGAGCAAGTTTTCATCAAATAAAGTTCAATTGCCTCACGTACCACTCGTCTGCCAAAAATAAAAAATAAAAAATAAAAACTAACTCCAAGCACATTGGCAAACGAATACATGTATTCTAGTGCAAAGCCCATTCCACTCTTCAGTAAATATACTATCGAATTGCTAATTTCTTCAAGAGATCATATCACAAAAAAAAAAAAAAAAAGACAAACAAGCAAGTATATATGAATTTAACAAAATTCTAACAAGAATGACAACCCAAATAATTCTAAAAATCAACCACAGCTATTTAACAAACTATAAACAAAAAAGGACAAAAAAAAATTGATCTTCACATTACTATCTGAAAGAATTGTTTTTGATACATCTGCTACAAGAAAACAAGAAAAAAATTGGTGATAGCAAACAGAAGAATCTTCCAATTCAAGAGCCCATATATAAAACAAATCAAATCGTTCATACTACTCACCGCCCCTACGTTACAACTCCCAAAGACCGATCACTAACCCATAAAAGATACGATCTTTCACCGGAAAAGCACACGAATATTCGAAGATCTGACAATGAGAATATCCTACCTTCGGCTGGCCGATGAATCATAATCCCAGAGGACGCTATGTTCCTCCAGGTCACTGTCAGATTCTGCTCCCCATCATCGACCTAAAACCCACCACGATCGAAACAAAATCAAAATCCACCAGGATAAACGGAACAACGTCATCTTAAATCGAACAAACCAGCCCTTGATTCGATCACGAAGAACAGAAGAAAAAAAACCGGATCTCTCTCGGCTCAGATTTGCCGTTCTTACATGTAAGCGACGGAAGCGAGGGAACACGAGAGAGGCGAGCGAGCGGCCTCTCGCCACAACATGCCTCGCTGCCCCGCTAAAAGATGAGACCGGTGCCGACTGCGGGTAAACCTTTTCGAGATCCACCGTTCCATACAACACAGCGGACGCCAATAGCAACAGGATATTCTGTACGTGGCAGAGAGTTATGATCGACAAAAGTTGTTTGCCGTCCGAATAGTAGCAGCAACAGTACGCTTATTGGAACAGGGAACTGGTGGGCCCGACGCGAGTGACCTGTTCTTCTGATCTGCTCTGCAAATGCTTTCTTGAAAGTAGCTTGGATGGACGGAAACTGGCAAATCGAACGGTCGAAAAGGGACATTTAGGGGAAAGGTGTCCGCACAAAGGGACGATAATTGTTGCCGATCCCGCCTCGAGTAAGAAGTGACGAGCCAAACCATGAGGGCCACCAGGTGCGGTCCAATGACGGGGAGCGGGGCCTAGCACTCGAGAGGCATCGAAAGTCGTCGCATTAAAAGGTTCGACACGGGGATTAGGTGAGCCGAGCCGTGCATCGCCACGCAATCTGTGAGGAGCTTGTGGGGTTAGACGTTGACCCGATGTTGACCCTCCCAAAGTTTTAGCTAATGTTTATCTCGGATCTCATAATGAACTGATAAAGGTTACCCATAAAGCCCAAAGCCCACAAAACTAATGAAAGCTCAAAAAAAATAAATATTGGCCCATGCAGGTTTCGAACCTGCGACCTTCGCGTTATTAGCACGACGCTCTAACCAACTGAGCTAATAGGCCGTCTTGTTTAATTTGATTAAGATTTAAATTTCTATTAAATTTACCGTAGAGACCATTGGATCCCTCCATCCTCGCCCTCTTAGTCGTGTCTCAGAAAATGGGAGAGACCATTCGTGACGCAGGGATCTTCCCAGCCGCCAAAGGGCATTCACTCTAATGGGGAAGATGAGCCATATTAAATCGAACTTTACGGAAGCAGTAGAGCGAGGGCGAGGGCGAGGGAGAGGGAGCGGGAGCTTCAAATCTCTCCCGCCAGTGGAGCCAACCTGGAATTTTTCTCTCCAAAATACAAAAAAAGGTTAGATTTGATTACAGCTTGACCAGAAGTCAACTAGACATGATTTTGACTTTACCCTCACAAGGAAAGCCGTTGGTTTATTTTTCTTGTACCACAGATGATTGACTTCGTCCTTGAGATATAATCCTGTTGGCTTTAGAGGTGGCAGCAGACCAATTGAAAGCCTTGCACTTTGTCTAACGCAATTATCATAGTTTGAATTCCATCTCGTATTTATAGTTCCTCGTAAAAGTTTGAATCTGAACAATCAGATTCAGGTGAAGTGTCCGTCCCTGTGTCTCTTCCACCTCTATCTAATTCACTACTATAACGTTCCTAAGACACTGACATATTCTCTTGGAGATCGATACTGTACACATAATGATGGAACGACATCCTTCAATATCCTCCTTGGCCGACAACGATGACCAGAGCCAGTTTGCTCACCTTCAATCCATGAAGAGAACCAGCTCAAACCACAACCGAGATCGAAGTGGATAAAGAGGTGGAAGATGACTCGAGCCAAGACCTGCCTGCAGAAGACGAGATAAGGATCCAGCGATCAACCAGCAGCACTGCGGAAAGAGAAGGAAGACGAGAATCACAGACTGAGAACAGAGTACTGCATCAACAAGATTCGTGGCTGGGTCATGCTGGTGGCTTCACTGGTTGGCAAGACGAACTAAGCTTGACGTCTTCGACGTCGCAGCCATCTTACAACAGAAATAGCTAAGGAAACAGTCGGACGACTGGGCATCGTGCTGGTTATCCAATACTTCTCCTACCAATGGCAGGAGTCATGATATCCGATCCAAAGCACAAACGCTAAAAGAAGCTCAACTGTGTGCAAGTGAAGAGTCCCACAGGCTGTCGACACACAATGTACGAATCAGATTGCAAAATAAATCGAACCTATACACGAAAACAGAGAAGCACAAGATCACCACTGTAGCGTAGTTACACTGGACATTCTACCATTCTTTACATCACGCAGCTTCTCTTGCAAATATCAATTTCTACAACACGCTAGACATTTCGTCACAATCTAAGTGGAGCTGAATTCGAGCCAGATTTGTTGGAACTCCTTGACAATGAGACTGTGATACTTCCACGAATTCAACGATAAGTAGCACGCTAGCAGCTCCTCCATTTCCTTCGGCGATCGAATGTTGTTTCCGATGATCATTTCCACCATCGACTCCCTGAAATCCCTTTGCGGATCCGAGGACGACTTCACCACCACCAAGCTCCCCAGCAATGCCTTGCTCTGTTGCACTGATGACTTACGGTTCCTGTAAGCCTGGAGACCGGCGAGGCGTGGAGTGCGATAAGCTCTGACCTCTGGTCTCCTTCCAATCCGCTTCCTGTGCTCCCGAAGAACGCAAGTCTTGTCCGGTGCGTCATCGTCATGGACATCCTTTATCGGTTTCGTCAGAATTGGTGGTAGTTTAAGCTCCGACAGTACTTCCAAGTCTCCACTCATGGTGCCCATGGTGTTGTCATCCGTGGAGGAATTTTCATGGCATCGATCAACGTAGTCACGATATGATGGGCTTTCAGACTCTGTAGCCTTCCTTTGGATGTTTGCTCTGGTCTTTCTCGGAGATAATGCGGGGAAATGAGTGTCTGAGGCCTTGTGGTTGACAGGAGAACGAGGAAACCCCTCTGTTCTGTCTCTGGTGGAGACGTAGTAGGAGGATCTTCGAGGGAGTTGAGCCAGTTCTCTGGGTGGCGAAGATGTATGAGGATGACTTCGCTTCATGGTGTTGTGGATGCTCTGGCGTCTGGTTGATCTGCCTACATCCTTGAGCTTGTAGAACCAGGAGCTGGGCATCATGTCAGATAACCTAAATCGATGATTGCCCATCTGCAAACTACACTCTCAATGGAAGAAGAACACTTTGTGATGGACTACTAGATAAGTAGAGCTTGATCCACATGAAGAGCATGAGCTAATTCTGCGGTTTCTTACGGATAGGAAACGTAAAGCTCCAGCCTCCAGATTTCTTTATCTCACGAGGAGGAGGAGGAGGAGGATAGTGGGAGACAAACAAAGAGAGGTGAAAGGTTGGTAGGAAGCAGAAAAGGTTGGGATTGTCGATAAAGGTGGTGGTGGGATCAAAAACATAAACCGCATCCTCCTCTCAGAAACTAAAAGCAAATCAGAAACAGGGAACTACTGAATGAAAGATGGAGAACACAATTATGATGACTGCTAATATTCAGCATGAAAAGTGTATTATTTGATTTCATCAATTGATGAACTTGAGATGCCACAACGCATGGCCTTCTCCTGCTTGCTTGCAGGGAGTGTGGTAGGAGTACACACCCTTTAGAAGAGTGCCGAGGCCATTATGGCTGGAAGTCCGCAGCTTTACAGCCAAACGTGGAGCGCTTTTGGGGCGGTGTGACTCTCCGTGCGCTTCCGAGTGCGCTGTAACAACAGACATGCCGGCGAGATTAAGGTCGACTTTTAACGTGGGGGAGGGGCGAAGAGGAAGAAAAGCAGAGAAGGATATGCCGACGACATGTGCAGCGCGATTTGGTCATACATTGCAGCTAATGGTGGGCGGCAAGCGATTTCAATGTGCGTAGAAGCCACACGTAAAGGGCAAATATGTCATTTACTATCACGTCGGCATCGAATTATGGATCGGTATATTTCTGACTTGAGTTTGAATTTAGATCTGGACACAACTTTATTCATAATGAATTATATATATATATGTATATATATCATACTGAATAAAACTGTGGATCCGTACAACACACACAATATATATATACATATATATATACATATATATATACATATATATATATACATATATATATATATATATATATATATATATATAATCACAAGCTATCTTTACCTGATCTATTATTCTATATGAGATTTGAGCTACAGTTCATCATATGTTTCCGTGCCAATTAACGAATTCGAATCATTGTCAACATGTTTCAGGGTAGACCAGATCAAAAACTACTGATAGAAATTAATGGGGGGTTGACTTGATGCTCAAACTCCCATGAACTTTGAGAACGCATGATCGGTTTGTCAACTCCCATCATTTTCCAGGTTCTGCCTACCTAATACTGTTGCTCTCTCATCAACTGTTCTTTGATAACAAGCCAAGATGCATGTCTCAACTCTCTCGAGTTCTCGTTGCCCTATTCATGGATGTTAACTCGACTTCAATTATGTCCAGACTTCTCCAAAAATCAAAAAAACTTTTTTCCTGCATTTTTATACACAATTATTACTTACATATCATTTATAGAATGATTTCTCCAATCTATATTTATAACTATATGTTCTTTTTCCTGTTGTTGTCAGGGTTCACAGTTCATATTTCTGCACCATTGTAACCCAATCAAGTAGCACATACCATGATGTTTAAATCCCCAAAACAATTACATATACAGCAACTTGGCTTCTTCTCATCCATTTTGCTGTCCTTAAGTTATGCTAAACACACAAGCGTGAGAAACATTACAAGTTACTATCGTAAACTTCTTCTTCTCATCCTTTTTTATTTGCACTCTCAAAACACCAGAAAGATATATCTTTTCGTGGATACTGTAACAATCTTCTTCTGTCATCTAAGAATGTCCTCCATTGGATCCATCACTTGGACCGGACGGTGGTGCGATGTCTTTAAACATGGTGAGGAGGACCGGCGCCGACGAGGACGTCGCCACGAGCTTCTTATTCTTCGACACCAAGCCAACGGTTGTGGCCGTCGCCGTGTTGCATGGCTGGGCAGATGGAGGACTATAACTCGAAGCTGTCTTCCCTGGGCCGGAGGTGACCGGACCGAGAGGTCTCGCAGTGCATTGCTGGATGATTATTAGGATTAGAAGACATGCAGTGACTTTATATTGGATTGCCATGGCGGATAACAAGAGGTAGTATGGTAGTGTAGACCAGCACTTGCGTCGAGGTTATTTATAGAGGAGAGTGGAGGCGAGCAAAGTGAACGAAGGGGGAAGACGGAAGGTGTGTTTGTTGGAGAGCTCGGAAATGGTTACGTCAGAGGTGAGAGAAGCGAAGGGACTCCAACCCTCCGTTGTTTGACTTCCACATGCGTTCACGAGTAGAGGAAGAAGAAGATGGCACGTTATTGTGAGAGTTAAAGTGGGAAATTAGGTGATTAAACATTTGATCGATGTGGTGGATATCCGTGCAGGTACGTAGATCAACAGGGAGCTAATGGTGACCGATCGAATCGTCAAAGATACTGGCATTCGCCCACTGATTCTTTCGGCGAAAGAAGTCAATTGGTGGTTTGACTTTTTATTCATCTTGTCCACCGGAGTCAACGTCCGGTTTGGCATTTGGAATGCTAAGAGCTGAAGATTACTGAAGTATGGAATCCGATGAATTAAGGATCGAGTTTTTGATGGATGGATGGAGTGTTGGAGTACAATTTCTTACCGTGAAACACCGTCCAAAAGAAATCAATGGCACGACACCATCACTTTCTTTTAGTGACATGACGTGGTTAGGGAATGGAGGAAAGATGTAAGCAAGGATACAGAGTTTGATCTTTTTACACAACATCCCACGATCTCTCTTGTGGCTTTAAGACACAAGTCTCTCACGAAGTTGACAGTTCTACAACACTAAAAGTAGCCAAAATATTGTGCTTCTTGCTGCACTTTCTTGCACATCGCACTCACTCTTTGGATTCTGGAGTTCTCGGTATTCCTGAGCCGTGGTTGATGGTGGTAGTGGACAAGTTGTCTTCCTCCACCAAATGCTCATTAAAGCTTTGTGTGAACATGGTTCATGGAATCGGACAAGTTATCTCCATCCTCAAGTTTTCTTCCATTCAAAATTGTTGCTACTTCTGTCTTGAATAAAAATTCCATAAAACAAAAAAGAATGGATGAATTCCTGAAATATATTTTTTTAAATTTATTTTCTCATGAAGTATTCCCATTTTCGGAATTCCCTAATAATATATTCTTTGCCTAATATATGAAATATCATTTACTTCACCATCATCTATACCTAAGTGACGGTATTTTTATCTTATATTACAATGTTTTCAATAATATTAAAAATATTATTTTTATATAATTTTTTATAAAAAATACTGTATTAAACATAGTAATGTTTATACTATATCATGGTGTTTTCAATAATATCAATAAACCACTATAACGTAGTATAAAAATACTTAAACATAATATTTTTATTACATTATACTATTTTTTTTAATACTACTGAAAACATCTGAACATAATGTAAAAATACTATAATTGAACCGATTCACTTTCGGTCCATTAAAACAGAGAAAAAAAATAGATAGGTTGTCGGATTATAAGTATTTTAGGTATTAGATAAAAAAAAATGTTTGGAGCAAAAATCCAAATTTTTTTTTTTGAATTCAAAAAAATAATAAATAAATAATCTATATTATAAATGACTACTGTATATTTGTGGCAATATTTCACATGCACCGGAAAATGAGAAGGACGTGCACGGCAGTCTGATGTGAACAACTCTTGACTCGTCGAGTCAAATCTAATCCAAATCGATTCGCCCTGACCCGATCTAATCCGCGTGAACATAAGGGCAGGACCTTTTTGTAATTGTGACCACAGAAAAGCCCTAAAAATAATAAATGTGGCGGTGAACCTAAGAGCCGTCACGAGTGTCTCTCGCCCTCTTCTTCCCTGTTCTCTCTCTTCTCCTCTCGTGTCGCTCATTCTCGAAGCCCATGGAGTGCAGCATTCGGAGCTCGTCTCTGGTGCCGCCGAGGCCGGCGTCTCGCCTCGGAACTTCCTCGGTACCCGCAAAGCCCCGATTAGTGGTACCGAGGCTTATTTCTCTGTTTCTTTCCTGAATTCCCTCTTTATGTTTTTTCTCCCCTCTGTGTTAACCTTTTTTGTGAGATATTTTCCTTATTTATATATTTTTTGAAGGGGTTGAAGCCCTCGATCGCCCGAAGTCGTCTGGTGTTCTGTAGAGCGGCTGGGTCTGATGACAAGGATTTGGGAAACGGGTTCCCGAGAGTCACCAGCAAGGTTTTCGTGGAGGAGGTGAGCGGCTCCGATTTCACTGTTCCTTCTAGCTCTTACCGCAGGATAATGCGATCGATTCGTTTTACGGTCGTCTGGTATGAACTGAGTTGTCCAAAAGCAGAATTCGGGATACTTGAATTGAATGCCTTAATTGGAGCAGCAAGCGACTATAATTGTGTTAGTTTGGATGGAATTGAATTGGTATGTTATGACTAGGAGCAAATCACGTGACCTTAAGCTGGGTCTGAATGGAATTCGTTTATTGAAGTCGTACTATTTATTGAATGCCTGATATAGCATCATTCTTCATGAAAACACTTGTGCTCATTGTCTTTCTTTTAACACGGTATAATTCCTCTTTTTGTGTCACCCCCAACCCAAAAAGCATCTTTGGTTTGGTTTAAATGACAGCACAATGGTAAATACATATACAATTTATTCAAATCTAACTTGATCCGCCAGTTATATATGCAACCCATACAATGTCTTGGTCGGTCTGAATTGGGTTGATACAATCTGATTGCATTTATTTATTCTAAATATGATTTTCTTTATTTTAGTAGTTAATTCAAATCTTAAACAAGAATACTACAGGAATAATAGGTAACTCAAAGCATTTCCTTTTTTTCTTTCCAAACATCAAAGGGTATTAAGGTATTCAATTCATTTCTATTATTTTACAAACAGAAAGCTAACTTTCAATTCAATTGAACTCAGTTTCAATCAACTGAAATCTATTTAATTATAATTAAGTTAAAGTTGATTCAGTTTTACATGAAGTTGGTTCCAATTAGAGTGTTAAAAGATGAGCTCTAAGCTTGGAATTCATTTTTATGGAATTTTAAAACCTAAATTCAGAGATTGTTGGTGATGAGACAGCTTTTTGAAGATTAGCAAGAAAGGAACAACCGGGATTTCATATTTGATAAATGTAGCCTTGAATTTTATATCTTTCGTCTTTTTGTTGTATAATGACTTCTGCCTTTGGCTGTCACCATATTAATGAAAGTGGTTCAAGCGTGCATATGTTGGTTCCAGGCAATTGGAGCTGAATATGGAGAAGGTTTTGAGACGTTTAGAATGGATGGTCCACTAAAGGTTGATGTGGTAAGAATCTTGACTTCTTGTTCTTTGCAGTCTTGTGATGTTCATTGTTGTGAGATAAAAATTGATGATGCTGATTTTTTTAGGATTATCTAAATGATAAATTGCAAGAGTGCTTTCTTCAACGGGTACGGCATGCCATGAAGCCAGATGAAGCATTTGGACTTATCTTCTCATGGGACAATGTTGTGGTAATTACTGAAACTCTTTTGGTATCTTTGTATCTCTTTGTTATCTTTTCTAGTAGAACCAAATCAATCATAGGCACTTGTTGCCAACATTTGTTGATCTGTACCTGTCATTTCCTGGAACCATCTAGCCCACTGTAGGCAAGTAATCTGATCCTGTACATGCTTCAATATTTACAGTTGTTTACAAAAGTAACAAACTGTGCTATATCAACTGTGACATTAGTTGAAAAACACCAGAACCTCCAGGGAAGTTCAACAGTGGAAAAGAGTTTAGTGAGAGCTTGGGCTTGACTTCAGAAGTTTAAGACCACAGTTTGGTCTTGTGAATAGCTGCAGCCTGATGATGCCTTATAGGTTCTATAGGAAGAGTGTCAAAAAGCTGCTATTTTCTTTAGAGTAGTTGCAACTTGCAAGTATCTTGGAGCATTTTTTTTCAGTGTCTTTTGCTTTTGTTTTTTGTGTATTGTATGACATGAGCATACTTTTGTTTTTGTCTCAGGCTGACACCCGATCTTTGAAATTGGATGCTTGGAGACAGCTTGCTTCTGAAGAGGGTATGTTTGCAGCTGATATAAGGAATATGCTGTTTTGTCACGCATTCAACATATTCAGTAGCATTTAGTGGTCCACAGAAAAAGCACGAGTATAATTAGTTTGTACCGAGATTATGGCGTCAAAAGTGATGGTTCCTGGGTTTTGAAGGCTGTGAGCGAGTGGTGGGAAGGAGTTGGTATTTTACTAATTTTTTGTTTTCTTGTTTTTTCACAATCAAGAATCTGTTAAATTAATGATTGGGCAAGTCAAAAGAATGGGTGAACGAAAATACCTAAGTGCTTGACCAGGAGTCTTTGCATGACTGTATAATTTCCCACTTAAGTTCTCAAGTCAGTTGTATTGGAGGTATCTGGTTATTGGATCATCTAGTTATTCATTCTTTTGGTCTACTAAAGCACCCTGGTTTTGGGAGATTGTATGTGTTTTAATGCATCTTTTTTCCTTAGAATCTCATTTGTTTCCCAGAACTTCGTGGTTGTGACCATTCTGTCAGTCTAATGCCTAATAATCTTGTACATAAATTCTAGAGATATTGGAATAGTTTGAACTAAAAGCAATTTGTTGTTTGCATGCCATTATCTACAAGGCACATAATGGATCCTGTATCCTGATTGGGACCACTTTTGGCATGATATTTTCTTCATTGCAGTTGAATATTATCTTTGTGTTTTGCTCGATTGTTTTGGAGGTCTTATGCCGTTGCTGTTATTGTACCCTATTCTCATGCAGGAAATGAATTTTCAAGTGACAGACACATAAACAAGTTGATTCTTCATACAGCTGCTGATCATGTCCTTCGTAAGGTAAAGATCTATGCTTGGATAATTGTACTTCGGCCACTGATTTAGTGTAGTTGTTTTTCTAGATGTTGATCATGTCTTGAGTGGTAAGTAGAATAATGTGTAATAATGTTGATCATGTATTGAATCTAGAACTTTGATGCACTAAAAGCATCTAATGTGTAATGTATTTGATTTATCTTAAAGGAGATGATTTCCTTCTAGGTATTTCTGGTGGAAATCCTATGTGAAAATATCTGTATAATACATTGGCATTCAAGGACTTGTTCTTCATCAAACTGTTAAAAACACATATGTGCTTGTAACTACACTATATTATTTGTCTGGATCTGCTTCTCCTCCAAAAGAAACCTGTAGCTACTACATATTTCTAAATACAACATTATTTTGATGGAAAATCATTCATTTTAGGTGATGCACTGATTGCTGATGTTTGCTGAAATGGCACAAAAATCATCTAATCTAAAACCCGAGCATGGTTGCTTTTTTTTCCTTATCTCTATTAGCCAATTTGAGTCAATATCTATATGAATTTGTGATGCCTTGATAAGGTGCACCTATGAAACTCAATGCACAAAACAGACTGATTTTGAACAGGTTACTAGAACCTGAAGGCATTGTGGCTGACTGAAGGTGTAAAGGTCATTAGTTTCTTTGTGTTATGATGTCATCATGAGTTAGGCTGAACAAAGTGAGATATTTATAAAGCTAGACCGATAATTTGGTTAGTTTTGGGTTTTCCTTTAGGGCCTATGACCTTCATATTTGGTGGACATTGGAGCGGCCACTGCAAAGACCGAACTAATTTCTTCTAGTGGATTCTGCCTCCCCCTTGTCTCTTGCCTCTTTATGCTTCTCTTCCTTAATCTTTCTCTTGTATCCTTTCTCACTTATAATATACTGTTTCATGGTATTGCTACATTCTTTTAAAACTCCAGTTCAACTAGGTTACATTAGAATTTGCTTGAAAACAATACGATCAGCTAAGGACAAAAAAAGATGGAAATGTTATTGACTCACACAGAGCTAAGATTGATGTTCTGATGGCGATTGTCCAAGCTTTAAAAAATTGGCTGACCCAGATCAGGATTAATATACTATATATATGGGTTTGGTCATCAGCTTTACTTTAGCAGAGATGTAACATTGCTACACTGATATTGATGTCTTTATGCATTTTTTTTGCCTGACCTTGCTACATTGATATAAAGGTATCAACTAGCTTGGTTGATAAGGACTTTGAGAGTTTATCGCAAGATATTAGTCTCAAATCCCGTCTTCGTCACTTACCCTTTGCAAAAAATGAAAAAAAATATTTCTTGAATACATGCTAGCTTTAATAAGGGAATTTCAAATGAATGACAAAACTTTGATTTTTTGGAGTTTTTAGAAATTTTAGTTTTAGCTTATTTAACTAAAATTTGAAAGGACAGATTGTGAACTGACATCTGGTGCTTGGTTGCATGTCTGTACAAATTCTACCAAATATAACTATCACAAGAGTGCATCGTGTCATTTTAGGCTGACTAAGCACAAATCAGAAGAAGTTTTATATCTTCCATAGAAATTACTAGAAGCAGCTAAGAATTTTTTTGTATCATCTCAATTAAATTCTGAGTATGTCATGCTCCTATAAAATGGCAACCAAATAGACCAATGCTGTTGTCGATCCTGTGTTTTTTCTTTGAGTAGTTTTTCTTTTCTTGGTATCAAATAAGAATTTTTAATATATAGAGCTGCATTCATTAGTAAATGACTGATGTTGCAGGATTCTTTTTGAGTTTCCAGGTTTTGTGCTGGGAGGAAGAAGAAAGTGAATTGGAAAGATTGAAGTCACGGCTGTCACAGTTATACTATGAGAATCTTATTAAGGTATGTTTCTCCTTATTTCATGCATGACCGTCAATGAATTCTCTATGAGCTAGTTACAAGCTTTTTTGCTTGTCCAGCTAGATGCACCAGTTGAAGGATTAAAAGAGTGGCTAGATGCAGTCCATACAGCAGGCATCCCTTGTGCCATTGTATCATGTCTTGATCGAAGATATATGCACGAGTCCTTGCAGAAATTGGGGCTTAAAAAGTATTTCCAGGTGGATTTTATGCGGAACTCCACTCGTCCTTTACTTTTTATAATTTTTTTTGATGCAGCCATCAAGGCTTGATGGCTGCTTCTCATGGCATGTAGGCTATTGTGACTGAAGAGGATGGAATGGAGTCTATAGCTCATCGATTCCTCTCAGCTGCAGTAAAGGTATTTGCAAAACTTAAAACTTGATGTCAATACAAATTTACATCTCTTTTTCTTTTTCCCGTGGATGTTTGATTTCATTCTGAATTCTTACTAGGCTGTATTATCATCTCTATAATGAAGATGCTGTTTTAAGATTCTCTTAATTGATGATGTTGCTTAATGTCACAATGGCCAATATTATATAAAGTAAAAACTCAAACCTTTACCCTGAGAGAATAACCCAAATGTTGGATAATTACTAATCTGTTTCCATTTTACTGCAAAAATTTAATGAAGTATTAATCTTTGCCCTGAGACTAGTTCAAAAGTGGGATAAATTTCTCACTTTACTGGTTATTTTTTTGACATTAAACTGGATGGAAGCCCAAGGGAAACAATGGATTATTAAGCATGGGTCAATGTGAAAAGATAATTTGTGACAGATTTAAAAGTAACTTAGTTATCCTTGTATAGTCAACCAGCTATGGTGCAGTGCAGACAGTCAACTGAAAGAGAAATAACTAATAAGCTACTACTTAAAAACAATATCAAGTGTCATGCTAAATCAAGTAAATTCTTATTCTACAGAACTAAAATTTAGAAAAACAATATATAAACAAAAAAAAGGGGCCAAATTAAACATTATAATAAACACATACAAATTCAACAAAAAGATAATTAAAACACATTCTTGGAGTTGTCATATTTTCATTGGCACCTCGAGATTTTAATTCATTTTAAACCCATCATGGATCAGGATTTTTTTCTCCAACTTGTTGCTTTTCATTGCTTCTGAGTTCAAGGGTGAAAACTACTGAATTCATGGTTCTTGACTCTTGGCCACTTCAAGAAGCCGACATACTCCAGATTTTCTTTTGTCATTTTTCTTAATGATAAATAATCTTATCTCACTTCCGCTGGCCTTATCTAATTACCTAATATCATCTGCTCATTGACTTGATGAACACCTGTCAGCTGATTGAATTGTCACAATACCATTATCTTGCTGTGTCGCCAGCCTGCTTCCTCTCCAGCACAGCTACTAATCTTAGAACAAAATGGAGCTACTGTTGCAAATATTGTCTTTTTCAGCATCTTCAAACAACTGAATTCTGATTACAGTGTTCAAGTTGGCATTACCTTCCTGCCAACTTCCTACCGGGATTGACATGTCACTCCTATTAGCCACTCTAATTGACAGGGTGCCTTGGTCTAGTAGCTAGGATGGGTTTGAAGTTAAGGTGTTGTAAATGGTAGTGGAAGAATGATGCAAGGGTTGGTTGTTGAGTTCTCATGGTGGCATGCTTGGCAGATGTGGCAAATGAAACAGTAATCCTGGTACAGAATTTAGTCCTTGTGGGATCTCTACTGTGTTTATTTCACACTCAGGTTATCTGAAATCTAAAATATCTTATATGCATTACATGTCTTTTACTTTCAACTAAAGATATTTACATAAGTTCCTGTTTTCTCTTTCCCAAATTGGGTGACTCAATATGTGGACTGTAAATTCAATATAAAATTTGTAGACAATTTGGTTTGTGATTTTTTTTTTCACTTCCAATGTTGTGGGATATACATTTGTTTTCAGTATTTGAGTTGCATGTATCTTATTCTTTCTTTCTCTGAAATTTAAGATATTAGGAGCAACATTAGTATACTTCTTGCCATGGTGGCTAATTGTTGTGTCCAAAATAATGTGTTGCTATATTTTAGTTGGTTGATGTTCTTCATTTTCCGTGTTAGATGGATAGAAAGCCCTCCAAGTGTATTGTATTCGAGGATGATCCTAGAGGCATTACTGCTGCCCATAACTGCACAATGATGGCTGTAGCTCTGATTGGTGCTCATCCTGCGTACGTGTGTTTCATCTTTCTTAACAGTTTGATTGCATTTAGATTACTTGATTGTAATGTACCTTCAAAGTGCGTCTGTTATTTGATATGCTTAATACCCACTTTAAACTTATGATTCTGAGTATTCAATTGCGATATGTAGTAATTAATAAATTCTTATTAGGTACTAGCAAGAATCCACTATAGTTGGCTAACCCACGTGCCTTCAGATCAGTTATTGCTCGCAACTAATTATTGTTCCAAATCTTTTAAAGTGTTAACCTTGAACTCTTCAGTTATTTGGATATAGCAACTGCATTGAAGTTGTAGATTGTAGTATGAACTTATTGGGTGTGACGAATGGGACTAATCACATAAAGAGAAGACTGTTGTTAACCAAGTCACGACAAGCATGCCATATATGAGAATTGTTTAGATTGATAGCTTAATTATCTGGGGATCAAAGTATATTCACCTGTATTGGTTGGTAGAGACCGGTATTTGCTGATCAAACGGTCAATCAAGAAGTGGACTAAGGGATTTAACCTGATTTGGTCCAGTATGGGCTTGTACTGTCTAATAAGCTCACTGTACTGAGTTTATCTAGGTGTAACCAGACTGGTTTCAAATTGTACCACCTGATACCAGTATTGTTTTTTAATTTCAGCCACTTGTCACTGTCCTTTCTTATTCTTTTTCTTTCTTTCTTTCTCTCACACATGCTCTCTCCCCTCCTCCCCGTTGCACCATTGCTGCCACCGCCTCCTCCCATTGCCACTGCTGCTGCCAGCTCCTCTGAGTCACCATCTCCTCCTCTGCCTCCTACCGGTAGTCTCCTTCTCTGCCTCCTTTTCTCTACCTCCCTTCTTCTCACCTTCCTCTTTGGTCCAAAAGATATCAATCCATAGTGAGTGTTAGTACATTGATTTATACCAATACCATATCAATCTGGCCGCAATCAGTGTTTGGCTGAAGATCAAGATTTTAATTACTGTGGTGGATTATACACATATTATGCATCTTACAGTGTTGAAATAAGAGGGACATGAAATGTGACAGATCTGCTGGAACTTGATAATAAGTAACAGTGATTGAGGACTGTAGGCCCTTTTGTTCCTTGGGTGTGGGTTGAGGTTAGCGGCGTAATAAACATGAGATTGCACATGAACTAATTAGCTGAGGTGATGAAGGTGCAATCTTTGCAATCTTCATCAGAGATCAGAAGGTTTGGTTGCTGATCAGGAACACTGGCATGCTGTAGCGAGGGCTGTTGTCTGCCTCATTAATAAAGTGAGGAGGGATGACTTATGGCAAGTAAAATATGAATGACTTGAAAAATACCAAAACTAAGGTTACATAGCAAGTTGGTGACCGGAGTAGTTGTGTTTCACTTTTAATTTTGTGATGTGAGCAAAGTGAATCTAGGACTAGGAACAATAAATATGTAGGGCGTAATAGACAAATTGTCTACATTATCGCCATCTTGGAGTTCCAAAATATGTTACATGGGATACCTAACAGATGAAAGTAATTAAAAAAGCAATATCTTCAGCCAGGACAGCTATAGCTTGGTCATGTAGAATGAAGATATAGTAACCATGGATGAGACACCGCTGACCTCTAAAAGAAATTTGGACAAACATGCTGTGAATTTATTGATTGTCAGAGAAGGTGTTATACAGCAACTGATATACTTATAATAGTTCAGTTGCTTGACAAGTAACTGGAGGTTGCTTTTGAGAGTATCTGTGGGCCCATAATAAGGTTCCGAGGCCAGTTAAGAAAACCACCCCAATTTAGATGAGGGCATTCTTCATCACTTACAAGGGCAGCCAAGAGAGGTCTAATGGTGCATCTGTGGCACGGTTTAGTACAGGATATTGCTGATATTTTTTTTGCATTCCAATTCATAGTTGTGAACCATATATTTCATCATTTCTGGCACTTGGGAAGAGGGCTTTCACAGTTTTAGAATTTTGCTTTCTATAATGGATTTATCCTCCTTAGAAATTGAGCTGAAAAGAATTTTTCACTTCACTGTTATCTGTTCTAATATTAACAGACCGATCATCGAGGGTTACCTTGAGATATGACAGTCTTATATGAGACCCCTATAGTATGTGAAAATAACTGGAGTATTATTAGAACATGGAGTTCCTTCTCCATCCTGTCAATCAATGTGCTTTTTATAAGGAAAACTTACATGATGTTGTGTTCCGTAGTCTTCTTTTGCTTTGTTTCCCTATGATTTTTGGATGGTCTTTCATCACTCCACTGAAATTTGTTTACTAGATAGCTATTGTCGTAAAGTGACTGTACTCTCTCGCTACTCTTTCTGCAGGTATGAGTTGGTACAGGCCGATCTTGCTGTTGCTAGCTTTAGTGAGCTCTCTGTGATTAACCTTAGAAGATTATTTGCTCACAAGGGATCAAGTTTTATGGATTTGCAGAAGCAGATAATAGAGAAATCACCACCGAAAAGAAAGCTCATGACCGATACAATTTATTAATTTTTCCCCCCCTTCTGCACGTCTCTTCTTTTTGGTTCAGGTAAAGAAAAGCCCTGTACATATCACTTTTCTTTGAAGCCCTCCAATAAGCATTTTTGCAAAACGATTCAAATATGAGAAAATAAGTTTTTTTTCTCTCTCTCTCTCCCTTTATTGACATTGTGTCTCTTGTTATGCCTTATTCTATTTTATTGTTTTCTTGGGGCATTTGTTTGGAAGTTATAAATTGCTCATATGGTTCTATTATTTTTTCACGCAATAAGCACATCATTGTCAAAGCATCGGAGAACAAAAAGGTGTACGCTGGAACCTGTCATTCCATGAATGATGGGATGGGATGGGATGGGATGGGATGGGATGGAATGGAAGATCGAAGCTATGGGAATTGTCAATCAGGTGGGTTTCACTCACCTGGAATCTGCCATTCCTACCAACCGAGTTGGGTACTTGAAATCATGTGCCACGCCTCCCATTGCACTTCAAAATGAGTTGATGACAATTAGTTTTCCAGTGCGACAGGTGTCCAGTTTATACTAATGTGAGAGGAGAAATGTTGTCCTCTTGCTAAACTTTTGGGTGTAGAAGTTCATGGAGTTCTTTTTTCTGTTAATATAATTTGAATTAAATTCTATAGTTAGAATTTTGATAAGAATCAATATAATGAAGTGGATCTCCTGTTTGACTTAGTTTTGGAGTTTAAGCTTTTAGAATAATAACAATGATCATAGAGTTTAAACATTGTGTGCTGACGGCCATTTGTGGTTGCCACCATCAAAGGTACACTCGCATCTCCGTCGACGGCATCCTCCGTGACCCCTGGTTCGCCAGGGACATTGACCTCGACCAATTGCTGGCTTTGGTACGCCCCAACAGTAGCAAGATCCACCGTCGTATCGGTTGCGGTGAGCTCAATGCCTTCGACCTCATAAGACCCTTCGCGTCCGGGCTCGACCTTTCCGGCTTGTTCACGGATGCAGCCTCGGATCGGGAGCGGTTCACGTCTAGCGAGCCGACGGACCGAATCATGGATCGAGTCGAGGAGGTGGGGGAGACAGAGGGCTTGGCGGTGAGGAGGGCGGGCGAGAGGGGGATGGGGGAGGTGATCGAGAGGAAGAACGGGGATTTCGTGCTGCCAGTGGAGGTCTACGGGTTTGCCGACGATGTGTTGGTGGTGGAGGTGGGCGACAATGGAGGTGGTGCAGTTCACCTCGGTTTGTGAGCCACGGGGCTACGGGTTTGCGTGTAGGATTTGGGCTAATTATCGATTACTATATAGCTAGATATTTTTAATATTTATTTTTAATATTAAAAAATTAAATTAAATATAAATATTTATAGTTATTAAAAAATATTTAATCTCATTTATCGTAACGTTGCTCAAATATAAGATTAATAAGGTCTAACTATATTGAAACATTTGGTAAAATCTAAAATGAGGTTTAAATCGAGAAGAGTTAATTATATATTATATCATGTAGTTGTTACTTTTAATATCTAGATCTTTATATTTTTTAAAAATTATATTGAGATAGGGTTAAAAAGATAATTTCATAGGATTAAAAATAAAGAAAGAAAAAAATTTGTTGAAATAAAAGGTTTAAATGTTTCATAAATATAGAAATCACTATAAGTCTTAAAAGTATAGGAATTAGAATAATATGTAATTAGACCCATAGAGAAAGGCATCGATAAAATATACCTTATGTCACCTTCCGACTCTAAAGAGCTCACATGTCTTGGTAATGGTTATGACATTTTGCCCTTCTCTTAAGCTAAATGCCAAAACATGGAGCAAGAGAACTGCTGGAACATGCAAATGCAAATGCACAACAGCGTACCCCATGGATTTCTTAGTTGATCTTCCTACAGTTGATCCTGATCTCTCCGCTGCTACCAGTCAAAGGACTAATGCTTGCCATCTTCACCATGGCGCTGGCGAAGTCGCTGAAGAACTTGGCAGAGTTCGTGGCGTAGGAGCCGACTTGAGACTCCACCGACCCTCCTCCATTCATGAACAGCTGCTGGTCCGAGTGCAGGAGCCCTCTCTCCCTCACCAGATTGGCGTAGTAGTCATTGTCGAACACGGTCGGCGTCGTCGAGTCGAGCGGCGACTGCTCGTTGTCGCCGCCAGAGCTCGAGCAGTTCGACCGCAACGACGACGCAAAGGAGGGGTCGATGTTCGTGTCGTTGTAGATTCGGGCTCGGAACTGGAAGCACCGGGCTTGACCTATCGTATGAGCCCCTGCAGGTATTATCACATGCAGCTTACTCGATCGAATGGAGCTCCAGAATTGGATGTAAGGTGGGGTGAGGAATGGCTGTGACGGAGAATTACCGGAGAGGGCTGCCATGTCGGAGGCGCTAAGGCCTTTGCCGGAGAAAGAAGAGATGAGAGTGCGGAGGTCGGCGGTGGGACCGGGGATGTCGGTGTTCGCGGAGCTCAAGCTTGCGGTGGTGGAGTCTCTCCTGCCCAATTCAACCGTCCATGTCGGTCCTCCTAACTGTGAGATGTTTTCCCCGTAGCAGATTAATAAGACTTGAAGCCTTCTTTTGACTACAATTACGGCAGCGAAATGGGGTCACGAGATCCAACCGCGACGACCGAGTCGCGAGCAGCGACGGCGACGATGTCGGCGCAGGACACGACTTGCTTGCAGGCGCTCTCCAGCTTCGACTTGATGGCGTCGATGACCTCAAATCCTCTCAGGGAGTTGTTGTTGGGGTTGGCGGTCTTCTCCCCTGTGAAGGTCGAAGTGTCATCCAGCAATAAAGAAGCATCACATCCCTGCGAGCGAGCAACACATCGTCCATTAATCCTCCTCTGGTTGATCCTAATTGTGCGCTTGTGATCTAAATAGAAGCCTAATCAAGCTAAAGAAGAAGACTTGCTTGAACAAAGCAGTCGTGGAAGTGAAGCCTGAGCAAGGAAGCACCCATGCGGCGGTCCCTGGCCACTGCTGCTCTCACGGCGGTGCGAATGATGGAGAGAGCATTCGGGCATGAGGTGTTGTAGAACGTCGGCGACAGCTGAGCTGAAGCTAATGGAACGAAGAAGAAGCTGATGATTAGCGAGCACAAAGCGATACTGCAAGATAAGCCCCGGAACGAAGCCATTTCTGTGCAGGGAGGTCAGCACCTGCTCCCGTTTCTTATTAATAAATACATGGCTGCCAATTATGACTGGTCTTCCCTTTGAAAGTTCTTCAAACAGGGAAATCACAAAGACATACAACCGACAGGAAAAGCCAAACCTTTGACCAAATCTTCTATCCACACACACACACAAATCCAAATCAATTCAATTAGTACTATCAAGATGGAAACGTCAAATACTTTGACAGGAAAAGCCAAACCTTTAACCAAATCTTCTATCCACACACACACACAAATCCAAATCAATTCAATTAGTACTATCTTGATGGAAACGTCAAATAATTGAGATGTCACCTATATATGAAGATTTTGATCGGAAGATATTTTATGAAAACACAAACACGGTGCTACCTATATGTAGATCGAGATCGAATCAGGATCGTTTCATGATCAGATCCACACACACACATATGTAGATCGAGATCGAAAAATATTACATGATTAGATCCCTCTTATGCCCAAGTAAGTAATCCGAGATATATGAATTTAATTATCAATAGTAAAAAAAGAATATACTTAGCCGTAAATGAATAAAATATTTTATAAAATATTCTTTTAGGAGATAATTTTTAATTATTTTTAATAATATCAATTTGGTCCTTTATTCATATAGGTGACAAGGGTGGAAACAACCTATAACTATTTGTTTTGGACTCGTGTCCAGGCAAGCAGATCGGTGAGGGGTAGCTTTTGTCTTCTTTCAATTTGGACGCTACATAGAGGATATATGTCAAATGATGATTTATCGATAATATCCTTCATATCATTTGTCTCGTCCAAAGCTATGCTTCTAAAGCTCTTTGGCAAGGGTCTTGAAGCACAATATCTGGTCCATCAGATACGTTAGTCTTATACTACCTTGATTGCTTATTTGAAGAGGAGCAAGGGTGCTTGATTAATGTACTTTGTGTTAGGATCAAGAGCACTAAGAGAGGAGGGGGGGGGTGTGAATTAGTGCAGCGGAAAACTTTCGACGATTTAAAACGATGTTCGTACGATAAAAGCGATTTCGGTATGAAAGTCAATTCGAAAATTGCTTTAACTTAGATTAGGCGAAGTGCAGTTAAAGTAAAGCTATGGAGGTAGTTTGTAGTTAAGATAGAGAACATAAAGTAATTGCAAACCGAAATACAACGTTCATATGATAAAAGCGATTTCGGTATGAAAGCCGATTCAGAAGTTGCTTTAACTTAGATTAGGCGAAGTGCAGTTAAAGTAAAGCTATGGAGATAGTTTGCAGTTAAGATAGAGAACAGAAAGTAAATGCAAATCGAGATTTAGAGTGGTTTGGTCAATCTCGACCTACATCCACTTTTGGCTTCCTCCTCCGATGAGGTCACCGACATCCACTATAGGCCTTCCTTCAATAGGCGAAGGCCAACCACCCTTTTACAGTTTCACTCATTTTGACGGGCTTAGGAGACAACCCTTACAGAATTTTCTCTCCTCTCTTGAAAGATCAAAACTTGAAAGAAAAGAGGGAGGAGAACTTCTAGCCTTTACAAAACTTTTGAGCTCTAAAAATCATAAAGTAAGATTGGATTTTCGGTGCCTTTTTGGTTCCCCTTTTATGCAGGAAAGGGTGGGGTATATATAGGCCCCAAACTAGTTTGAATTTGAAGCTCAAAAATGTCACCTCCCGGATTTTCGGGGTCCTAGCGGTACTACCTCCTGACTGGGGCAATACAACCGCTTGGCAGCTCGGAGATTGAGCCTCTGGGCGGTGCCACCGCCTGTCAGGGGCAGTTGCACCACCCAGTCTCGCTCGGAGACTGAGCCCAAGCGGTGCCACCGCCTGATTGGGGTGGTTGCACCGCCCAGCTTTCTTGGGAGACCATCTCCTGGGCGGTGCCACCGCCTAGCAGGAATTCTGGTCCGAATGGGTTGATCCATTCGGCCCAATTTGGGTCTGTCAAGGGCCCAATTGTCCCCAGATTAAGTTAATGAGATCACCTCCCATTCCTAACTTAATCTACATGCTAACTACGATATTTCTTAAGATATTTACTGTAACTTGCTCCAGTGCGTCAATCGCTTCTTCCGACGAGCTTTCGATGAACTTCCGGTGAACATCCGATGAACCTTCGGCAATGCTCCGACGGACTTCCGGCAAACTCCTGGACTTGCGACGATCCACTTGGAGAGTTCCGATGAGCTTCTTTGGCAAGCTCCTGGACTTCTCGGATTTGTTCCCGTAGAACCTCCTACGATCGTCCGGACTTCTATCAAACTCTCGAACCCCCAACGTGATCATGGTCTTGACTCCGGCGTAACTCCTACTACATGTCTTACTTCCATCGTAGTTAATCCTGCACATGTAAAATAAAACTTCAATCGAGACAATTAATCCTAAGTAATAAACCAAGTTGTCCGACATGTCATTGGTCTCTCGACGCTTCGTCCGATTATTCGGCGCATCGTCCTCTCCTGCGGCCTATTGCCAATCGGCCAGTTGACTTCATAACTCTGATATCCTTAGCACAATACCCGCTCTTCTTGGCCTGATGCCCGAGTCCATAGCATAAAGCCTTCTGTCGATACGTCGATCGATCTAACGGCTCGACGTCTAATCTTCTGACATGTTCCTCCAACATAACATGATTTTTCCTGCTTTAATTGTCTCATCCTGATCGAAGCATCCTGCGTCACTCAAAACGCAGATTAAATCATAAACATATATCAAGTGGTTTCTTCATCAAAATACGAGATTCAACACTTTGGGCACACATAAAAAGGGGGGTTGGGAGCTTGTCCTCTCCGCCTCGAGCAGTGAGGTAGTCAGCACATCTCGACTAGCCCATATCGACCGGAAAGAGGATCGACACCCAACTGTTGAATCTTGGATTTTGATGATGAAGTCAATTGTCATTTGTTATCTAATCCATATGTTGAGATAAGTGTGCAGGATTAACTATGATGGAAGAAAGACATGCAGCAGGAGTTGCGCTAGAGTTAAGACTATGATCACGTTGGGAGTTCGAGAGTTCAACGAAAGTCTGGACGGTCGTCGAAGGTTCTACGAGAACAAATCCTAGAAGTCCAGGAGCTTGCCAAAGAAGCTCATCGGAACTCGCCAAGTGGATCATCGCAAGTCTAGGAGTTTGCCGGAAGTCCACTGGAGCATCGTCGAAGGTTCGTTGGATGTTCACCGGAAGTTCGCCGGAAGAAGCGATTGACGCACCGAAGCAAGTTGTAGTAAATGTCTTAAAAAAAATCGTAGTTAGCATGTAGATTAAGTTAGAAATGGGAGGTGATCCCATGAACTTAATCTAGGGGCAATTGGGCACTTTATAGATCCAAATTGGGCCAAATGGATCAACCAATTCGGACCAGAATTCCTGCCAGGCGATGGCACCGCTAGGGTCGGCGGTGGCACTGCCTAGGAGATGGTCTCCCAGGAAAGCTGGGTGGTGCAACCGCCTAGGTTAGGCGATGGCACCGCCTAGGCTCAGTCTCCGAGCGAGACTGGCAAAGTGTAAACCGCCCTGTCAGCGGTGGCACCGCCAGAGGCTCGGCCTCGAGTCAAGAAGGTTGTGCCCAGCCCAAAGCAGTAGTATCGCTAGGGACCGAAAAATCTAAGAAAAGATATTTTTGAGCTCCAAATTCAAACCAGTTTGGGGCCTATATATACCCCACCCTTTCCTATATGAAAGGGCACCAAAAATCTAATCTTACTTTGTGATTTTTAGAGCTCAAAAGTGTTGTAAAGGCTAGAAGTTCTCCTCCCTCTTTTTCCAAATTTTGATCTTTCAAGAGAGGAGAGAAAAGTTTGTGAGGGTTATCTCCTAAGCCCATCAAAAGGAGTGAAACTGTAAAAGGGTGGTTGGCCTTCGACTATTGAAGGAAGGCCTCTAGTGGAAGTAGGTGACCTCGTCGGAGGAGGAAGCCAAAAGTGGATGTAGGTCAAGATTGACTGAACCACTCTAAAATTGCGGTGCTCTCTGGTTTGCATTTCTTCTTGCTGCTTACCTTGCTGCAAACCTTTATATATGCTTTACTTCCTTATTACTTTTGCTGCACTCCTTTATGAACTCGCTTTCAAGTTAAGTTTTCGAAAACGATTTTACGTCGGAAACGATTTCATCGTACGAACGTAATTTTAATCGTTGAAAGATTTTCACTGCACTAATTCACCCCTCCCCCCCCTCCTAGTGCTCTTGATCCTAATAATTGGTATCAGAGCATGGTTAACTCTCAAACGGATTAAAACCCAAGAGAGATGACATACGTCGAATACCAAGAGGGCCACTCTATTACACGTCCGCCCATGTTCAATGGGACGGACTACACCTATTGGAAGACCCAAATGAGGATCTTCCTTATTTCAATGGATTTTGAACTTTGGAATCTTGTCGAAAATGGATTTTTGAAGTCTTCTCTTCCTATGATCGATTGGAATGAATTGGAGAAGAAGACTTTCACTCTTAATGCAAAGGCTATGAATGTCTTATTTTGTGTGCTTGATAAAAATGAGTTCAATCATGTTTCAGTATGTGAAACCGCGTTTGATTTTTGGCATACACTCGAAGTGACTCACGAAGGCACAAGTAGAGTGAAAGAGTCAAAAATCAATCTTTTGATATATTCTTTTGAACTTTTTCGAATGAAACTGAGCGAGACTATTGGCAACATGTATACCCATTTCACTGATGTCGTCAATGGTCTAAAAGGACTCGATAAAAGTTTTTCGGATTTTGAGCTCGTAAATAAGATTCTAAGATCCCTTTCTTAGAGTTGGGACCCTAAAGTCACTGTTATTCAAGAGGATAAAGACTTAAACAACTTTCCTCTCGAAGAACTAATCAGGTCATTAATGACATATGAAATAACTTGCAAGAAAACATCCTTCCAAAGAACAAGAATGATATGTCACTTAGAACTTTAGATGACCACTTGAGAGAAAACTCAAGTGAAGAGGACTGTGACGATGACTTGGCACTTCTAACAAGGAAATTCAAAAAATTCATTAAGAAAAATAAGTTTAAAAATGACACAAAAAATAAATTTGAACCCAAAAAGGACCAAGTTATTTGCTACGAGTGCAAAAAACCGGGACACTACAAAAGTGATTGTCCCTAAGCCAAGAAGAGAACATCAAAGAAGAATGCGCTCAAAGCAACGTGGGATGACTCGAGCGCGTCCGAAGAAGAGGAATCCAACACCGAGCAAGTTGCTCATTACGCCTTAATGGCCATCGGAGAAGAGGTAACAAATTTAATTGATGTAGATTTATCATTTGATGAATTATTAAATACCTTCCATGACTTATTTGATGAATGTAAAACAATTAGTAGAAAATATAAATTGCTGAAAAATAAGCATGATAGTCTTGTTAGCAATTTTGATAAATTAAAAACTGAATATCATGATAGTTTAGCTCAATGTGAAAAATGTCATAATCTAGAAACTCTCCAAAAGGAGAACTTGCTACTTAAGGACGCCTTGAAGAAATTCGAGGTTGGTAGCAAGTCTTTGAACATGATCCTTACAAATAAGGGTCATGTTCCCAAAAGAAGTGGAATCGGATTTGTAAAAAGTCCTCACCAAAATTCAACCACCTTCATAAAAGGCCCTATCTTACATGTTCGGCACCAAAGCAAATACAACTTTTATTGCAAACATGGACATAAAACGTATCATTGTCCATTCAAGAAAATTAGCCTGAACAAACTGATTTGGGTTCCTAAAGGAACCATGATAAATTCTATGCAACATAATAAACAATGTAGATCAGTTTTTGAGGCACCTAAAAGTAAATGGGTACCTAAAAATTATCCTTTCTTGTAGAGACATACACCATCACAAGCTAGGAGCAAGAGATGATACCTTGATAGTGGATGCTCAAGGCATATGACCGGAGATCCATCTCAATTCTCTAAGCTCACTAGCATAGACGAAGGCTATGTCACATTCGGAGACAACAACAAGGGTAAAATCATTGGCAAAGAAACCATAGGTAACAAATCCAACTTCTTTATTGAATATGTTGTTGGGAAATCATGGGGGCGACATCATATGCGCAGCGGAAGAACAAGAAAACAAAAATCCCCGATTCCCAAAAAGATGTTCGTCGTCGTGCGAAGATTGGTGCGCAAAAATCCGCAAAACACAAAACTGCGTATAGAGATTGTGTTACCTAGGGAGATCGTATATCCCTGTTTCCTTGCAGGTCCTTAGGAGAGGGTGAAGGAGGTCAAGCGTCCTCCTCTCTAGCGGTGATCCACACAGCAGGGTTGCGATGACCCTCCTCAAAACTCCAGGCCTCTGAGGTGGAGAGGGAGAGGAGAATAGGAAAGGCAAGCAAAGACTCTAGCCTATGAGGCTGTGAATCCCTCCTATTTATAGAGATCCCATGTCAAACCCTAATGGGTCCTTCCCTAGTGGGTATTGGATCTGCATCCAATAAGACAAGGGCTCTGTCGGATATCTCATATCCGAACCTTTACTCATCGCAATGCCTACCATATGTGTGTGACCCTCTAGGCCCAATATCGAGCTGGCCGTGAGTCATACGTGTTAGAACTCCTTCTAACTCAGTGAATTATTATCTCTGTAATAATTCACTTGACTCATCGACTACGGACGTACTAGGCCACTACGCCGTAGTCCCCAGACGATACAAGGGAATCCAATCCATTGGACCTGTCTGTCCTTAGTTACCATGCACTTATAGTCCCTCATCCATCTAATATCCCAGAGACCGTATATCGAGCATGGTGTTGTCAGACCCATATGGTTTCTACTCGAGTCTCGCTCTAATCGGATTCTTCCGGAGAACTCTTTCTCTCTCAACCCGAATGATCCTGGCCAGGGATTTGTCTGAGCAAGAACACATGGGATATTCCTCTCATGACGCCGAGAGTGGATGATCCTCTATCGACACTCAATAGCCCTCGTAAGGTCGACTACCACTCCCAATGACCAGCTGTACTAGATCTAGGACAGCCAAACCTATAAGTCTGGTATCAAAGAGTGGAGCACTCATACAGGACATCCTTGGTGTCTCAAGTCTAAGGACCAGATACACCACTAGGACTACGGAATCATTGGCCCGACAATAAGGCATCATCAACCATCCAAAGATTCCGTAGCGGATCAATCAGTGAACTCATTCTCCAATGAGCACTCAGATTGTATCCCTAGTGTCCCTACACGAAGCAGACTATGAGACCGCTGCATCAATCATATGGACGGGTATATACAAAGCACACCAGTCTATCCGGTTATCACGATGTCCCTCTCGAGTAACTTATGACCAGGATTATTTAGGATATGTGTTTAAAGGTGAATCGATCTCATTATCGTGATCTCATCACGATCCGATTCCCATTGCACAAATCCAAGGACATCACAATATATATATGCATTTATGCAATAGTTATAAAGTGATATACGCCAAAATATAATAAGCAAAAAAGATTACAAGTCACACGTGCCATCACTCACGTGATTGGCTTGTCGGGCACCTATGACTAGCAATCTCCCACTTGACCTAAAGCCAATCACCTATGTGTCGATCCCCATCGGACCCCCGTGATGCTCAAAGACAAAATGAGACAACGGGCCGTCAAGTGGATCTGCAATGTTATCTTCGGATGGAACTCTTTCCACTGCTACATCTCCTCGGGTTACGATCTCTCTTATAATTTTGGAACCTCCTCGAAGAATACTTCCGATGAGACCCGGGTTCCCTTATTTGAGTAATCACCCCATAGTTGTCGCAATATAAGGAAGTCGACTTGTCGCTATCTCAGATCGACTCCCAAATCTGTGATGAACTTCTTCACCCGGACTCCCTCCTTTTTGCATCTGATGCAGCAATGTATTCCGCCTCGTGGTCGAAAGTCAGCAGTGGTATCTTGCTTGGAACTCTTCAAAGACACTTGCTCCTCCATTCAAGGTGTACACATACCCTGAATTGGACTTGCTATCATCGACATCATACTGAAAACTTGAGTCAAGTGTAGCCTTCAACCTTAAGGCTATTACCTCCATATACTAGTAAAAGATCCTTAGTCCTTCTCAAGTACTTAAGAATACACTTTACTGCTTTCCAAGTGCTCCAAGCTCGGATCCGCCGATACCTGCTTCGTGACACTTTGAGCATGCGCTATATCAGGCCTAGTACATAGCATGGCATACATGATAGACCCTATCTTTGAGGCATAAGGTATCATATCCATGTTTAGCCCTTTCTTCTCGAGTCTTTGGGGACATACTGTAGAAAACGATATCCCATGTCTCATCGGTATGAGACCTCTCTTGGAATTTTCCATGCCAAACCTTTTGACAATAGTTTCTATGTACTGGACTGGGACAAGCCAAGCATCCTCTTGGATCTATCTCTATAGATTCTAATCCCCAAGATATAAGATGCTTCCCCTAAGTCCTTCATGGAGAAGTGTCTAGATAACCAAGCCTTTTCTTTGTGGATAGCATTCCTATGTCATTCCCAATGATGAGGATGTCATCCACATATAACACCAAAAAAGGTGATAGCACTCCCACTTACCTTTTCAGTATACACAAGGCTCATCTTCGTTCTTAACGAAGTCATAAAATCTGATTGCCTCATCAAATCTTATGTTCCAACTTTGGGAAGCTTGCTTTAGTCCATAAATGGATCTAAGCAATCTACACACCTTATTCGGGCAGTTCTTGGACACTTAATCCCTCAGTTGCATCATATACACCTCCTCCTCGAGGTTCCCGTTGAGGAATGCGGTTTTCACATCCATCCGCTAGATCTCATAATCATAGTGTGCTGCAATAGCCAATAGAATTCTGATGGATTTTAGCATTGCTCTGGTGAGAAAGTTTCGTCAGTAGTCAACACCTTGCCTTTGACGATACCCCTTAGCCACTAGCCTTGCTTTATAGGTCTCTACCTTTCCATCTACTCCGATCTTTTCTTAAAGATCCACTTGCAACCGATGGGTACAATACTCAAGCATCAACTAGGTTCCAAACTTTATTGGAGTACATAGAATCCATCTCTTTAATTTATGGCTTTTTTTCCACTTCCTGAGTCTATACTCATAATAGCCTCCTCGTAGGTCCGAGGATCAATATCCTCTACATCCTCTGCTCTAATATGTCCCACATATCTCTCGGGAGGATGGGATACTCTATCGACTGCGTAAAGTTGATACTTGTGTATTAGGTACCGAGCGGATTCTGGTCAGAGTGGTGCTTGAGCTTGGTTCTCCAACCTGGCTTCAATTCTATCATTCTCCCAATTGTCTCTCAAGAATGTGTTCCTTCTCAAGGAACACTGCTCTCTTAGCTACAAAGACCTTTTGGTCCTCGAGATGATAGAAATAATACCCACAAGTTTCCTTGGGGTATCCCACAAATTTGCATCGCTTCTCGTCCTTGATTCTAACTTATCGGGTTGTGTCTTCTAACATGGCAGGTGGCAGCCCCAAATCTTAACAACCTTAAGATCAGGGCTTCTTCCCTTTCTATATCTCATATGGTGTAGACACTACCGATTTAGTTGGAACTCTGTTGAGAGAAAGGTAAGTGCGGTTTCTAGGGCATATCCCCGAGAATGAGATGGGTAGGTCGTGAAACTCATCATGGACCGTACCATATCTAATAATGTACGATTTCTCCTTTCAGAGACACCATTGAGCTGAGGTGTATAAGGAGGTGTCCATTGGGATAATATCCCATGGTCCTTGAGGAACTGAGTAAACTCTGTACTTAAGTATTCACCTCCTCGATCTGATCGAAGAGTTTTGATTCTCTTTCCAGTCTGGTTCTCCACCTCATTCTTATACTCTCTGAATTTCTCAAAGGCCTTAGACTTGTACTTTATTAAGTACACATATCCATACCTTGAGAAATCATCAGTAAATGTAATGAAGTAGGAGTAACCTCCAATGGCATGAGTTGATATGGGTCCACATACATCACTATGTATGAGTTCCAACAACTCATTGGCTCTCTCTCCAGTTCTACTAAATGGAGATTTGATCAGTTTTCCACGAATGCAAGGCTCACAAGTTGTATATGACACATAGTCGAATGGATTTAGATATCCATCATTTAGCAACTTTTGAATCCTTCTTTCATGGATGTGACCTATACAATGCCACAGGTATGCACTGTTCAACTCATCTCGTTTCCTTTTGGACATATTTACATTCATGATATGTGGAGTGGTGTCTAACATAAATAAACCATTATGCAATGTTCCTTTCGTGATGATCTTATCATCTAATAATATCGAACAACCATTGTTATCAAAAACAAATTTATATCCACTAACTGTTAAACATGAAATGGAGATAATGTTTTTGATAATAGAAGGAACAAAATAACATGCATCTAATGCAATAAAAGCTCCACTAGGCAAATGTAGGGCGACCTCGCCAACAACTAATACAGCAACTTTTGCTCCATTACCCATCTTGAGGTCCATCTCGCCTCTCAGTAGTCTCCCTAGGCCTTGCCGAAACACCAAGAACGAATTGCATATATGATAAGCACTACGGTATCCAATACCCATGTGTTATCATAAGAGTCCGACAAATGGAGATTGATCATGAATGTATCCGAAGCTTCATCAAGCTTTTTTTTTTAGCCCCTTTTCTGCAAGGTACTCTTTGCAGTTTCTCTTCCAATACCCATCTTTTACCAGTGGAAGCTTAATTGGCCTTTGTCCTTTCTTTGGGTCTTTCTTAGCAACCTTTGCTTTACCTTGTTTGCCCTTGCCCTTTCCCTTCTTAAGGGACCTTTTTCCTTTTCTTTTCTCTGGTCTCACTAGTGTAGAGAACTGGCTTCTCTTTCTTAATAGTACTCTCTGCCTCCCTCAACATATTGAGGAGCTCGGGAGAGTCACCTCAAGCTTGTTCATATTAAAATTCATTATGAACTGTGAAAAGGAATCTGGTAGGGATCAAGCACAATGTCCACACACAAGTTATCCTCTAGGACCATTCCTAGACCTGTGAGTTTCTCTATCCACTCAATCATCTTTAGGACATGGTTTCAACCGATGTCCCCTCGGTCATCCTAGCGGGAAAAGGCTCTTGGATATCTCATATCGTTGAGTCCTTCCCTGTTCCTCAAACAATTTTGGGACATGTAGGAGAATGGATCCGGCATCCATCTTTTCATGTTGTGTCTCTGAACTCGAGTCATAGAGCCCAACATATAGCACCGTGAGCAAGAGTGGAGTCATCAATGTACTTCACGTGGCGAGTGATCTCATCCTCGCTTGCCCCTTCTTGAGGCGTAGGCATCAGATGTATCAAGGACGCATACACGATTTTCTCCGTTGTGAGAACAATTCTCAAGTTACGGAGCCAATCCAGTATAATTTGGACCGATAAGGCGGTTGACATCAAGTATGCCACGTAAGGGATTTGAAAGTTTACATTTTTTGAAAAATAAAGATATAGCAGAAATGAATAACATGCAGATTTTGCAAGAAATAAACTATCAAGATATGGACTTCTATCTTAATATGCTCCCACTATTTTACTAACGAGTCACGACACACCCTCGCCGCGTGAAACGGAAGTCTCTAGTGAGACTTCTAGTGGGGATCATGATCAATCGGCGTCTTAGTGTAACCTCGAGGGACTCGACCAATCACACTAAGCCTAAAAGGTAGGCAACTCTTGCCAATCACAACTCCTTGTGATTCCCGTCCCCTGTTCGCCTCCGAATCACCATGGCCTCGAGGGACTCGACCAACCATGATGCTGGGTTAAGTCAACACCTTCGTTACATGATGAGTCCGATTTGATGATATACCCTCGAGGGACTCGACCAAGCATACCATGTCCTCAAGTCACCGGTGACATCTCTATGTCGTAAGCAAGATAGCGAATCGCGATATAGGTGAGTCTCGAGGGACTCGACCAACTCAACCTACACCGGGAATCGGTTCCTACCATAACGATGGAAGGCCACGTGGGTCAATCTAATTGCCTCCGTTTACCGGGCTTAATATTATCGAGAGATGTTTCTATAATTTGGTCTCCTAATATGACATGTCACACATATACATATTTAATATATATCTACATCGCATGCAAATATATATACATATCTAGTATGTGTATAAGCAATCACATCAGATGATCATGAACCACAACCTAATATGATTAGGCCCGAGCCAGTAGGCCTAATCACTCACATCAAGATCTATGTGTGCAACGGTGCATCCCATGCCCTTGTGATCGTCCATCTCGTCCTCGTCGGTTCCGTCGACATCTTGATGCATCTCCATGCATCACGATCGTCCGTCTCGTGGGTCCCGCTATCGCATCCACGCTCCCGCTGCGTCTCCTCATGTGATTACAACTTAATCATAGGCACGTAGGCTCGACAATAAACGAGAAATATAATGGAGGTTCGCAGACCTCAATAATAATAATCACAAGTACACACATCACACGGTCCATGATCATCCGTCCACACATCATACATCACATGTATAAATAATCATCATCATGTAGTACTACTAGATAATAATAAAAATAATAATCAACTAAACCTTTTAATTAATTAATATTTTTCTGAAATCAGGGACATGTAGGGAATTTCTTAATTCCTAAGGGTATTTTCATAATTTGGATAAAAGATAGAAACTGGAATTTCTCAAATTCATAGGGGTAAAACTATCCTTTTGCCCAAAACCCTAATTCCCTCTATTTCTTGCCGCCGCCGCCACCACTGGGCCTATGGCCTGTATGGCGAGCCCGAGGGTAGTGCCTCGGCAGCGGCACGCCATGCGGGCGGCCAGTTGGGGCGGTGGCCCGGCCGCCGCCCTCGGCGGGCGGTTTTGCCTGTGAGGCGCCGCAGCGGTGTCTTTGTCATTGGTGGTCGCCTCGCGGGGTTTTGCCATTGGGAGAGCGGTACAGGCCCAGTTCTGCCCCTCTCGCGGTGCCTCAGCCCGTATTTGCTACCCATGGCGCCCTCATGGTCGGGTCGTGACATGGCGCCTCTACCACTGGCTGCCATGACCTGGTCGACCGTAAGCCTACTACAAGCGGACCACCGGGCCGATCGCCTGCAGCAGCCGGCGCTATGCGATGCGCCGCTATGGTGTGGTGCTGGTTTGGTCGCGGTCTTGCCGCAGGTGGTCAGCAGCATGCAGATCGAGGGCAGCAATCGTTGTTGCCCATCCTCACTTTTTGCGGCCAACGATTTTGACATCAATATTCTTCCTAAACACAACACACCTAGTTCAAAACCAATCATTCGCACGAACAACCTGGCTCGATACCACCGTTGGGAAATCATGGGGCAACATCATATGCAAGCAATGGAAGAACAAGAAAACAAAAATCCCCCGACCCAAAAAAAGATGTTCGTCGTCATGCGAAGATTGGTGCGCAAAAATCCAGAAAAACACAAACTGCATGCGATAGAGATTGTGTTACCTAGGGAGATCGATATCCCCTGTTTCCTTGCAGATCCTTAGGAGAGGGTGAAGGAGGTCAAGCGCCCTCCTCTCTAGCGGTGATCCACACAAAGAGGGTTTGGCGACCCTCCTCAAAACTCCGGGGCCCGAGGTGGAGAGGGAGAGGAGAATAGGAAAGGCAAGCAAAGACTCTAGCCTATGAGGTTGTGAATCCCTCCTATTTATAGAGATCCCGTGTCAAACCCTAATGGGTCCTTCCCTAGTGGGTATTGGATCTGCATCCAATAAGACAAGGGGCTCGCTCTGGATATCTCATATCCCAACCTCTACTCATCGCAATGCCTATCATATTGTGTGTGACCCTCTAGGCCCAATATCGGTGGGCCGTGAGTCATACGTGTTAGAACTCCTTCTAACTTTCGGTGAATTATTATCTGTAATAATTCACTTTCGACTCATCAACTACTGGACGTACTTAGGCCACTACACGCCAGTAGTCCCCGGACGATCTGAGGGGAATCCAATCTATTGGACCTGTCATTCTCTCGTTACCATGTACTTATAGTCCCTCATCCATCTAATATCCTAGAGGAGACCAGAGTATATCGAGCATGGTGTTGTTAGACCCATACTGGTTTCTACTTGAGTCTCGCTTCTAATCGGATTCTCAGGAGAACTCTTTTCTCTCAACCCGAATGACCCCGGCCAGGATTTGTCGAGCAAGAACACATGGGATATTCCTCTCATGACACCGAGAGTGGATGATCCTCTATCGACACTCAATAGCCCTCGTAAGGTCGACACTACCACTCCCAATGACCGGTTGTACTAGATCCGGGACAGCCAAACCTATAAGTCCGGTATCAAAGAGTGGAGCACTCATACAGGACATCCTTGGTGTCTCAAGTCTAAGGACCAGATACACCACTAGGACTCACGGAATCATTTGTCGACAATAAGGCATCATCAACCATCCAAAGATTCCGTTAAAGGATCAATCAGTGAACTCATTCTCCAATGAGCACTTGTACTGTATCCCTAGTGTCCCTACACGAGCAGCTATGAGACCAGCTGCATCCATCATATGGACGGGTATACAGCACACCAGTCTATCCGGTTATCACGATGTCCCTCTCGAGTAACCTATGATCGGGATTATTTAGGATATGTGTTTAAAGGTGAATCGATCTCATTATCGTGATCTCATCACGATCCGATTCCCATTGCACAAATCCAAGGACATCACAATATATATATGCATTTATGCAATAGTTATAAAGTGATATACGCCAAAATATAATAAGCAAAAAGATTCTGTATCAAGTCACACGTGCCATCACTCACGTGATTGGCTTGTTGGGCACCTATGACTAGCATATGTTTTGTTAGTTGATGGTTTAAAACATAACCTCTTGAGTATTAGTCAATTATGTGATAAAGGATATATCATCAAATTCGAATCTAATGCTTGCATCATTGAAAAACCACACAAAAACACATCTATGATTGCATTAAAATAGAATAACGTATACACCATTGACATCAATGATCTTTGCAATGAAATGTGTTTCTTGGTTTTGATTGAGGATGCTTGGCTTTGGCATAGGAGATTAGGTCATGCTAGCATGAAACTAATCACTCAAATATCATCCATAGGACTTGTACGAGGAATTTCTCATATCAAGTTCATCGAAGATAATGTGTGCGATGCTTGTTAATTAGGAAAACAAATTAAGAGTAGTTTCAAATCTAAGAATCAAATAAGCACATCTAGGCCCTTACAATTGATCCATATGGACTTGTTCGGACCAATCTCTACATCAAGCCTAGGAGGTAGCAAATACGCCTTCGTCATTGTAGATGACTATAGTAGATACACATGGACTTATTTCTTGAAACATAAAAATGAATGCTTTAGATATTTCACCAAGTTTTGTAAACTTGTTCAAAATGAAAATGGTTGTATGATTTCATCATTTCGAAGTGATCACAGTAGTGAATTTCAAAACCATGATTTTCAAGAATTTTGTGAATCTAATGGATATAACCACAACTTCTCTACTCCAAGAAATCCTCAACAAAATGGAGTAGTAGAAAGAAAGAATAGAAATTTACAAGAAATGACAAGAACAATATTGAATGAACATAGCCTACCCAAATATTTTTGGACCGAAGCCGTAAACACTGCATGCTATATTTTGAATAGAGTTCTAGTAAGACTCTTACTCACTAAAACTACTTATGAGTTGTGGAACAATAAAAAACCCAATGTTTTATATTTTAAAGTTTTTGGGTGTAAGTGTTTTATCTTGAATGAAAAAGATGCCTTAGGAAAATTTGATGCTAAATCCGATGAAGAAATTTTTCTTGGTTATTCTTCGATTTCTAAAGCTTTTCGTATCTTTAGTAAAAGAACTTTAATTATAGAAGAATCAATTCATGTTGTTTTCAATGAGATTTCCGAAATCAAGAAAAATGATTTTGATGATGATGTTAATTTCGATTCTTTGAATTTAAATGAAACCCCTTCTCCAACTTGCAACTTGGATGCATCCACTTCTGAAACATCCTTACCCAAGGATTGGAAGTATGTAGATGCTCATCCTAAGGAGCTCATCCTAGGAGACACATGTAAGGGGGTTCAAACACATTCTTCTCTTAAAAATTTTTGTGCCAACGCCGTTTTTCTCTCCCAAATTGAACCTAAATGTATTGACGAAGCCATGAAAGATGATTCATGAATTATCGCAATGCAAGATGAGTTAAATCAATTTGAGAGAAATGAGGTGTGGAAGCTTGTTCCTAGGCCAAATGACCATTTAGTTATTGGTACTAAATGGGTCTTTAGAAACAAGCAAGATGAATATAGTATCGTGGTTAGAAACAAGACTAGATTAGTGGCCAAAGGTTTCAACCAAGAAGAAAGTATCAATTACAAGGAAACCTTCACTCCTGTGGCTAGATTAGAAGCCATAAGGATGCTCCTTGCCTATGCTAGTAATAATAATTTTAAGTTATTTCAAATGGATGTTAAAAGTACTTTTCTTAATGGCTTTATTTATGAAGAAGTTTATATTGAACAACCTCTCGGATTTGAAAATAATAGCCTCCCTAATCATGTATTTAAATTAACTAAAGCTCTCTATGGTTTAAAACAAGCTCCAAGGGCTTGGTATGATAGACTTAGTACTTTTCTTATTGAAAATAATTTTACAAAAGGTAAGGTTGATACTACATTATTTATCAAGAATTTTAAAAATAATTTTCTCATTGTTCAGATTTATATTGATGATATTATCTTCGATTCTATGAATGAATCTCTTTATGAATCTTTTGCTAAAACCATGTGTCTTGAATTTGAAATGAGTTTGATGGGAGAATTAACCTTTTTCTTAGGCTTACAAATTAAGCAACTAAGCAATGACATCTTTATTAGTCAAACTAAATATGCTTTAGATCTGCTAAAAAGATTTAATATGGATAGCTTCGATCAAAAAACTTATAGGGGTATGATAAGAAGTTTATTTTACCTCACTGCAACTAGACCATATATCATATTCAGTGTAGGACTTTGTGCTAGGTTTCAATCGAACCCTAAGATATCTCATCTCAAAGCGATTAAAAGAATACTTAGATATCTTAAAGGTACAACAAATATAGGATTATGGTATCCAAAATCCAAGAATTTTGAGTTAATTACTTATGTTGATGCGGATTTTGCTGGGTGTAGACTAGATAAAAAAAATACATCAGGAACATGTCAATTTTTGAGACATTCCCCTGTTTCCTGGTCATCTAAGAAACAAAACCCGGTTGCACTATCAACAACCAAAGCTGAGTATATTGCAGCTAGTGCATGCTATGCACAAGTTGTGTAGATGAAAAACACCTTAGAAGATTATAAAGTCCATCTTAAAAACATTCCCATTAAATGTGATAACACAAGTGCAATATGTTTAACAAAGAATCTCATTCAACACTCAAGAACAAAACATATTGATATTAGACATCACTTTATACGAGATCATGTTACTAATCATGATGTAATCATAGAATTCATAGATACTAAGTATCAACTAGTTGATATTTTTACAAAACCTCTAAGTGAAGAATAATTTGATTTCATTAGAAGAGAATTAGGAATGTTAATATGTTCGAATGCATGAACTTGTTAAGATTATTTTTCAGATTTTTATTTAATGATCAAATCACTTAATTGCCATGATGATTTTACACAATTACATGCCTTAATTACATGTTGGAAATTATGTGTTTTGGATACAAAAATTTTCATGATAATAAGCATGTTTTATCTTCATGATTGAATTTGAAAATCTATAGCAAAATCTCGTCCGATTGCATGAAAGTGTTAAATTTCATTTTCGGATCTTCTTGATCCTAACAATCGGATTTTCTCGATAAATTATTCTCTTCCGGACTTAATAAACATATGCCATATCGAGTTTTGGATTCATATCATTGATTTTTGACATATGGAATCAAGTAGCAAATGCATCTCTTATAGAAAAATATCTTTCGAGAAATGGATTTAATGATTCCTTCTTGTATCTTTTGAGAAGTAGTTTTATGTGCAAGGATTTGATTTACACACATATCTTGATTCTTGTAAAATTGAAAGTATGCTTTAATATCTTATCAATTTTAATTTTATTCGAGTAAGCTCACAAATGGCTTTCCTCCTTCATGCAAAAAGATAATAGCAAATAAAGAGGAAGAAGCAATGAAAATCATCTCCATGTCATATTTTCCTTGAGATGTTTGTATAATTGGTATCCTATCACTCATTATTGAAAAATGACATAAACCTAGTTAAAATTTGCTAATATCGTTCTCCTTTTTGTTGATGACAAAGGGGGAGAAATATATGAATTGATACTATGAGTGCCATATTTGAATTTAATGCTATATAAATTGATGCTATGAGTGCCATATTTGAAATTGAATTATGTTAAGGTATCAAAAGCTTGCATCGAAATATATGATAAATTGGTGATAGAATTGCTATGATTGCCATATTTGCACTATGCCATATTTGCACTATGTTAAGATATCTAGAGCATACATCGTAATTCTACAAATTGATATCTTGTCAAGTGATGAAATGCTATGATAGCTAAAAACGTTTGTATTATGTTATATCAAGAACTTACATCACAGTTTTACATGTTGATATTTTACCATATGATGAATTGCTACGATTGCTATCTTTCACATTTGAAATGTAAAACTTGAAAATGGATGTCAAGTCTTGACATCATTTTCAGAGAAATACATTATGATAGGAGTATTGATAAGGATAAATGATCTTAACTTATCAATATATCCCTTGAATTCAAAAGCTTTGAATTCAAGAATGACTTATCTCAAGTATGACATGTAGATAGGGGGAGTTAAGATTAACTCCGTTATCAATTGATTATCATCATAAAAAAGGGGAAGATTATTGAATCTCGGATTTTGATGATGAAGTCAATTGTCATTTGTTTTTTAATCCATATGTTGAGATAAGTGTGAGGTGATCCCATTAACTTAATTGGGCCGAATTCCTGCCAAGCGGTGGCACCGCCAGGGTCGACGATGGCACCACCCAAGAGATGGTCTCCTAGGAAAGCTGGGCGGTGGTGTCACAACCCGAGTCTGATGAGACAACTGGCCAATAACTCCATTTTGGTCCTTGCAACCACGAACCAAAATGCTTAAGCGGGAGTTAACGTAGTACACTCATCAGGCCCTTATAAGCTAATCATACACATTCCCCACTTCCGATGTGGGACTAATGGGATGTTACAGGTGGCACCGCCCAGAGGCTCAGTCTCCGAGCTGCCAGGCGGTTGTACCGCCCCATTCAAGCGGTAGTACCGCCAGGACCCTGGAAATCCGGGAAAAGACATTTTTGAACTCCAAATTCAAACCAGTTTGGGGCCTATATATACCCCACCCTTTCCTATATGAAAGGGCACCGAAAATCCAATCTTACTTTGTGATTTTTAGAGCTCAAAAGTGTTGTAAAGGCTAGAAGTTCTCCTCCCTCTTTTTCCAAATTTTGATATTTCAAGAGAGGAGAGAAAAGTTTGTGAGGGTTATCTCCTAAGCCCATCAAAAGGAGTGAAACTGTAAAAGGGTGGTTGGCCTTCGACTATTGAAGGAAGGCCTCTAGTGGAAGTAGGTGACCTCGTCGGAGGAGGAAGCCAAAAGTGGATGTAGGTCAAGATTGACTGAACCACTCTAAAATTGCGGTGCTCTCTGGTTTGCATTTCTTCTTGCTGCTTACCTTGCTGCAAACCTTTATATATGCTTTACTTCCTTATTACTTTTGCTGCACTCCTTTATGAACTCGCTTTCAAGTTAAGTTTTCGAAAACAATTTTACGTCGGAAACGATTTCATCGTACGAACGTAATTTTAATCGTTGAAAGTTTTTCGCTGCACTAATTCACCACCCCCCGCCCCCCCCCCTCTTAGTGCTCTTGATCCTAACACCAACCCCTCCACCTTGGGTAGAGGGGACCAATGCTTGATCTCTCCATCTTGAGCAAAGGGGGCGGTTGGTGCTTGACCTCCCTGCCTTAGGTGTAGAGGGGATTGGCACTCAACCAGCCCACCTTAGTTGGAGAAGTGGTTGGTGCTGGACCCCTCCACCATGGTTAGAGAGGGAGGTCAGAAGCTGATCCCTCCACCTTGGTCGGAGAAGGTCGGTATTGAATATCATATTTTGATGATGAAACCAATTAATAGAGTTTATGATCTAATCTGCATTTTACATTATGTATGACTAGATTCGATCATGAAGAGACAATTAAAGTAAGAAGAATCAATGTTGGGTCGAAGTGGAACATGTTAGAAGATTGAACGTCGAGTCGGAGGATCGATCGACGTGTCGGCAGAAGGCTTCGTGCCATAAATTTGGGCATCAGGCCTAGAAGGGTAGACATTATGCCAAGAAGATCGGAGTTGCAGAGGTCAACATATCGATTAGGCAAAAGGCTGTAAAAGAGGATGATGCGTCGAAGGATTGGATAAAGCGTTGATGAACCAATGACATGCCGGACAACATATGATTAATGCTTTATAATAATTGTCTAGATCGAAGTAGTTTTAAGTTGTAAATAAGTTGGAATTGAGCCAACTCAATTAGGGGCCAATTGGGTCTATATTGGAGCTATTTTGGGCTAAGAGAAAGGCCCATTCAATAACTAAAAATTGGGTCGGGCGATGGCACCACCAAAACAAGTGGTGGAACCACCTGTGAATTGGAAAACTTAAAAAACCCGATCTCCAAGGCTATCAGGTGGTGGTACCATCAGACTGAACAATGGTACCACCTAGTGATAGAGTGTCAGGTGGTGGTACCGCTAGACTGGGAGATGGTCCCACCCAGTGTCAGGCTGCTGGTAGTGGTATCGTCCGTACTCGAAAGACTAAAAAATTTAAATTTTTGGCTTTATTTTTGAAACCATTTTGGGCCTATAAAAATACTTCATTTAGGTAGCAAGAAAGGAGCAAGAATTCTTTAGGAAAAAACTGAGTAAACTCTGTCAAAACTTTGAGTTCCCTCCTCCTAGTGCTTATAGTTAGTCATAAGGGAGGTGTGTGAGGGACTACTTATAAAAGAGTGACATGTAAATGTTATCTCCTAAACCTGTGAAAGGAGAAAGTGTTGTCAAAGGGTAGTTGGTCTTCGCCCATTGAAGGAAGATTGATAGTGGATGCCAGTGGTCTCAACAGAGGAGGAATCAAGAGTGGATGTAGGTCACGACGACCGAACCACTATAAATCCGATATACTCTCTTCCTTGGCCGCTTACTTTTGTTGCTTAGCTGCTTACTTTACTTTGCATTTACTCTAAGCCAAGCTTAAAAACTTTTCAATATGGGCTTTATTGAAATAGTTTTTCTATATTGAACGAGTTTTCAAATTGACATAATTTTTACATAAGCACTAATTCACTCCCCCCTCTTAGTGACGACTTGGTCCTAATAGTTAGTATTAGAGCCATGTTTCTCTCAATTTGTATTAACATCCAAGAGAGATAGCTTTTTTCGGCTTTCATGAGGGTCACTCTATCATTCATCCTCCTATGTTCAATGGGACGGACTATACAAATTGGAAAACTCGAATAAAAGTCTTCTCTTCCAATAAATGAATGAAATTATTTGGAGAAGAAGACTTTCTCTTTAAATGCTAAAGCTATGAATGCTTTGTTTTGTATTTTGAATAAAAATAAATTCAATCGAGTTTCTATTTGTGAAATGGCTTATGACATTTAATACTTTCTTGAAATTACACACAAAGGCACAAGTAAGGTTAAAGATTCTAAAGTTAATTTTTTTATGCATGATTTTAAATTATTTCGTATGAAACCAAGCGAAACCATTGGAGACATGTACACCCGTTTTACGGATGTCATCAATGGTTTAAAAAGTCTTAGTAAATGTTTCTCTAATTTTGAACTTGTTAACAAAATACTAAGATCCCTTCCAAAAAGTTGGGATCCAAAAGGGATGACAATATAAAAGGCTAAAAGACTTAAACATGTTTCTTCTTGAAGAACTTATTAGGTCATTAATGATTTATGAAATGACGTGCAAGGAACATGATGAACTTGATAAACATAGAACTACTTTCCAAAGAACAAGAAGGATTTGACACTTTGAACAATAGAATACCACTTGAGTGATAACTTAAGTGATGATGATGACTTTGAACTTCTCACTATAAAATTTAAAAAGTTTATGAAACAACAATTAAAGAATAAAAATAAACTAAAAAGGATAAAATAACTTGGTATGAATGTAATCGGTTGGGGCACTTCAAAAATAAATGTCTACAACTAAAGAATAATGTGCTCGCACAAAAGAAGAAGAAAGCACTCAAGGTGATAGTGGAGGATAAAACGAGTATATCCAAAGACGAGGTTGCGAACTACGGATTGGTGGTTTTCGACAATAAAGTAAGTGACTCAACCAAAACCCCTTTACTTTATTACGAAATTACTTGATGCATTTCATGAGTTATTTTTAAATTGGTTAAAAAATATATATAAATTATTAAAAAAAACGATCATGATAATTGCATGTTTTATGATAAAGGAACAAAATGTTAGATTTAAATCTAATGGTTGTACACCTAATAAGATTAATTCTATATATGTTTTAAAAAGTAATTATGTATATCTTGATGATTTCTATATTGCTTTTCAATTTTAAATGATGATGCATGACTTTTGTATGGAAGACTAGAGTATAAAATCAATCACAAAATTTGGAACTAAAAGAACTCTAGCTATTGTTAATCTTATAGGAATCAATCAATGTTGCTTTCAATAAATTTCCTGAATGAAAGAAATTTGATTTTGATGATGATTTTGAATTTGACAATTTGTTTTCATATTTATCCAAACACTTGATTTATTCGTGTTTATGACATGAGATGTATTATATATGAATCATTTTATTCTCATATGATTTTATCATCTAAGAGAAGATTTATCCAAATAAATCTTGATTCTTGACATTAATGATTTGTGATTTATTTTATGTGAATCAATATCTCTTATTTGATCTTCTATGATTCTATTCATTATTTACTAAAAAGAAAATTTGTCAAGATGAATCATTCATGAATTGATATTTCTTGATATTTCATATTAATATCTTTCATATCATGATTTTTATATGACTCCTTTGTAGTTATCATTTGATAATCTTTTTGTCACATAAATCATGATTCCTTCACTTGATGACTCATTCTTATGCATGAACCAATCTATCCTTTCTTCTTATCATTTACTAAAGAGGAGAATTTTCCAAATGATTCATGATTTTTTAGAATTATAACTTAAATTTTGTTATGATTCATGATGAATTGATATATATTATATATGAATCGAGATCTTTTATGTGTTCTCTCATGACTCTTTCTGCAATAGGAAAATCTTTATCTAAATCATGATATTGAATTTTCGATATTTAATACTTTAATTTTTTTTTGAATCAACATCTTTGATCTCCTAAAGTTTCTTTTTATTATTTACTAAAAGGGGGATTTGTCAAAATAAATTATGTCTTTTGGTATTCATAACTTAATCCTTCATGATCTTTGATATTATATCTTTCATGATATGATTCCTTTGTATTTGTGGCTTGTATGCCTCATGTAATGATTGAAATATTTTGCACTATTATATCTTTCCCTATCTTTTTGCCAATGATAAAGGGGGGAAAAAGAATTGCTAGTGTGTACTGTTATGATCGAGTTGACACTAAGAGGGGGGTGAATTAGTATAGGGATAAAAACATTAGTTTAAAAATTCTTCGTATGATAAAAATTGGTCTCAGAAGATAACTTTAAATTTAATGCTTGTACATAAGCATAGTGAAAGCAAAGTAAGGAGAAAGTGAAGCAATTGCAAAGTAAGTAAATGACAATAATAGAAATGCACACTAATTTATAGTGGTTCGGTCGTCATGACCTACATCCACTCCCGATTCCTTTTCACTCGAGGCCACTGGCTTCCACTACCGATCTTCTTTTAATGGACGAAGATCAACTACCCTTTTACACCCCTCTTCTTCTTTTCACAGATTTAGGAGATGATCTTTTACCATCCTCTTTTACAAGGTATCCGTCACACACTTCCTTTAGAACTCTCTCTAAGCTTTAGGAGGAGGGAACTCAACTTTCGAATAGCATTTACAACTTTAGAATCATAGAGTTTTGCTTAACTTTCTTATTGTTCCATGTAGGAATAGTTGGGGGTATTTATAGACCCTAACTGACTTAAAAAATGGAGCTAAAAAAGGTCTCATCCCGGGTTTCCCGGTTCCTAGCGATACCACTGCCTGGGAGACTGTGTCTGGGTGGTACCACCACTTGATAGTCTCGGAGACTGAGTCTGGGCGGTACCACCACCCAAATTGTCTTGGAGACTATGCCACCGATGGTTCTATCTGTTGGGTCACTATTTGGGCCTTTCAGTTAGCCCAACACAACCCAAACTTGGGCCCAAATGACCCCTAATTGAGTTGGCTCAATTCTAACCCAATTACGTGTAAAACCTACTTTAATTTATTATTACAAAGCTAATCAAATGTTGTCTGGTATGTCATTGGTTTATCGACACTTCGTCCAATTCTTCTGCGTATCATCATCTCTTATGGCCTATTGTCTAATCGACCAGTTGATCTCCGCAACTATGATTTCCTTGCGTAATTTTTACTCTTCATGGCCCGATGCACGAACTAATGGCATGAAGCCTTCTTCCGATATATCGACCGATCCTCCAGCTCGATATTCAATCTTTTGACATATTCCACTTCGACCCAACATGATTCTTCCTGCTTTTAATTATTTCTCCTTGATTGAAGCTTCCTACATCACTCAAAATGCAAATCAGATAAATACTATCAATTGGTTTTATCATCAAAATCTGAGATTCAACAATCTTTTTCTTTTTTATGATGAGAACCAGTTGATGATAGAGTTAACCTTAACTCCCCTTATTAATATGCCATATTGATAGAACTCTTGAATTCAAAAATCCAAGAAACATGTCATCATAAAATCATACATAATCAAAATATCCAAGTACATCATCCCATGCATGATTATCCTCATACCTTCTCCCCCATTGTCATCAACAAAAATGAGAAGCGAATCTAGCCAATTTTTGAGATATGCAATTTTTTACAACATACAAGCTAGCAAATTTTTTCATCACTTTACGACATGCATAATCACCAAATCATCATTAATTTTAAAGATGTACATTTTGTAAGTTCACATTTTTGTTTCTTAAGATAGGCAAGCTAGCAATTTGGTAAGTGTTACTTTTTTTTAAAGTATGAAGGCTAGCAAGTTTTTGAAAAAGAATGCAAGATAGCAAGCTAGCAAGCTAGAAATGCAACATTTTAGAATATGCAAGCTAGCAAATTTTACCCTCCCTTTATCATTGTCAAATAGGAGGGAAGAATACAATAGTGCAAATTTTTTTCCATTATATCAATTTTCAAATCATCACATAAAGGATAACAAGAAAAGTTTGGTGATGAGATATACTTGCATAGTAAAAATCATATCATGAAAGATGAGATCATATGAATGCCAAAAGACATGATTCAAAATATTCTCTTTAATAAAATGCAAGAACTCATTCGAGAATAAAAAGTGAGGGATCTTGATTCATATAAAGAAACCATCAAGTTTTGATTCCAAGAATTCAAGATCGATCAAGATATAGATAAAACTCATTCAAATCTTCAAATCATCAAAATCACTTTTCAAAAAATTCAATGATGGCAACATAAATAGATTCATATGAAAACTTGATTCATGTGTGATGTCTCAATTTATCATGAACAAGTTTTTGAAAAAGAATGTAAGATATCAAGCTAGCAAGATAGCAATGTATCATTTTAGAATATGCAATCTAGCAAATTTTAAGATGTTCAAGAAAGCAACTCTTGCTTCTTGAAATATGCAAGTTTGTAAATTTTGCTAGATGTGCAAGTTAGCACTTCTTTCTCCATGCAATTTGCAAGCTAGCAATTTTTTGCTTTCTTTGCAATGTTTGAGCTAGCAATATTTCTCCCCCTTTGTCATTGTTAAAAAGAAGGGAAGAATACAATGTTTGTAATTCTTTTTTTCCCTTTACATGAATTTTTAAATCTTGACAAAGTTGAAGTATCAATCTTTTTTCAATATGTTTGTGCATCATAATAGTTTCAAATTAAAACATGCATAATTTCAAAATCTTACATTTCATTCTTACTTTATGCATGATACTAACAATATATCAATCATCATTTCATACATGATACTAACATTGGTGTTCAAAACCTTTATCATTACTCCCAAGCATGAAAATAAAGCATTCATGATACCAAATATTAAATCAATATTTTTAAACATTTATCATTTCATGATTGTTGGTACCAAATATTCATCATTAAATCAACATTTTGATCATTTATTTTTCTTTAGCAATTGTCAAAAAGAAACATAGGAGAAAAAATGATATAATATCTTGATTGATGAAGAAGAAATCTCTAGTTATAAATCTAAAAAAATCAAGATAAAGCTCATTCAAATTCAAATCATCAAATCAAAATCATTTTCAAGAGATTCATAAAAAGACATAGATAGATTCATTAATCTCTCCTTTTTTAGAAAAATGGTAAGAAGAAGCATAGGAGTTCAAAAATAATATCTTGATTCATAGAGAAATCTCATGTATTAAATATAGAGAAATCAAGATGATGATTCATATAAAAAAAATCACAAGTTATAATCAAGAGAAAAATCATCATTTATATTCAAATCATTTAACTTGTTAAATCAACAAAGTCACTTTTAAGAAATTCATAAAAATGATACATATTATTTCTTCTTGAAAAACATATATATGATTATCATTAGATTTAAATTTAACATTTTATTCCTTTAACATAAAACATGTAATTTTTATTATCATTTTCAAAATTACTAACATGATAAGCATGATCCTATTTTATTTTTGTATTTTCATTACATCATTAAACATGTAATTTTTTTTAAAAAAAATTATATAATTTTTTAAAACTAAATTAAAAACAACTCATGAAGAACATCAAGTAATTTTAAAGTAAACTAAGGGCATTTTGATTACCTCATCGTCAAATACCGTTAAGACGTAGTTTGTCACCTCGCCTTTGTTGGTTTGCTCCTCATCTTCGGAGGTACTCGTTTCATCCCAAAGTGCTTTCTTTTTCTTCAATTTGTTTTTATTTTTTGATTATTGCTTTAAGTACTTTTTAAGTTTTATTGTGAGAAGTTCAAGTTCATCGTCACTTGAGCTTTCGCTCGAGTGGTCTTCTTTTGTTCGATATCCGAAATTCTTCATGTTCTTTGGAAGGTGGTTCTCAAGTTCTTCACGTGCATTGCACGTCATTTCATAGGTCATCAAAGACCCTACAAGTTCTTCATTTGGTAAATAATTAAAGTTTTTTTATTCTTAAATAGTCGTTACTTTTGATTCCCAAGTTTTAGAAAGTGAGCGTAAAACTTTATTCACAAGTTCAAGATTCAAAAAACATTTTCTAAGAGCTTTTAAACTATTAACGACATCCGTAAAGCGGGTGTACATGTCAACAATAGTTTCGCTCGACTTCATTTGAAACAGATCGAAATAATGCATTAAAAAATTAATATTCGAATCTTTTACTCTATTCGTACCTTCGTGTGTGATTTCAAGAGTGTGCCATATATCGAAAGTCATTTTGCAAGTAAAATTCCGATTAAACTCAGTTTTATCTAAAGCATAAAATAAGGCATTTATAGCCTTTGTATTTAGAGGAAAAGTCTTCTTCTCCAAATCATTCCAATGGTTCATTGGAAGAGAAGACCTTCGAAAATCGTTTTCAATAATACTCCATAAATTTAAATCTAAGGAAAGTAAAAAAAACTCTTATTCGAGTTTTCCAATATGTGTAGTCCGTCCCATTGAAAAAGGGAGGATGAATGCGAGAGTGACCCTCTTGAAAGCCAAAAAGAGTCATTTCTCTTTGGAAGTTATATCAAATGAGAAAAATGTGACTCTGATACCAACTGTTAGGAAAAGAGTCGGTACTAAAAGAGGGGGGTGAATTAGTGCAATGGTAAAAACATCGGTTTTGAAAATGTTTCGTATGATTAAAACCGATCTCGGAAAGATGCTTAGATTGAAGGTGTGTTCGTAAACGTATTGAAAATAGTTTACAATTAATTTAAATTATAATAAGTAAATGCAAACCAGATTTTATAGTGGTTCGGTCGTCGTGACTTACATCCACTCCGTCGATTCCTCTTCCATCGAGGCCACCGGCATCCACTATCAGTCTTCCTTCAATAGGTAAAGACCAACCACCTTTTACAGCTCGATTTTCCTTTTACCAGGTTTAGGAGATAACCCTTACACCCCCACTTACTCCTCTCTCAAACTATTCTAACACTTAGAACTTTTGAGAGGAGTTCACACAAGATTGCAGCAATATTTCTTTCTATTTTTATTAAGTCTTGTGTTTATTAACTAAGGATGAGAGGGGTATTTATAGGCCTCAAGTTGATTCAAACTTGGAGCCTAAAAAAATCTCATACCAGGTTTCCTAGGTTCGGGCGGTACCACCGCTAGTGTCAGTTTGACACTGACACTACGTTGGGCGGTACCATCGCCCAGTCTGGTGATACCATTGCCTAGTCTGGCGATACCACTGCCCAGTCTGGCGATACCATCGCCTGGCACTGGGCCACTAGGTGGTACCACCGCCCAAACTGGTGGTACCACTGCCTAACACAGTCTCTAAGACTGTGCCACGATGGTGCTACTTCTTGGGTCATTGTTTGGGCCTTTCATTGGGCCCAATACAGTCCTTACATGGGCCCAACTAGCCCCTAATTAGGTTGGCCCAAATCCAATCCCAATTACATGCTAACTACGAAGTCTAAGACATTTCCTAAGTTAAACAAGTTCGTAAGTCTAGTTTCTTTCGGTGAGCTTCCGACGATCTTCCAGCGAACTTCCGATGATCTCTCAGCAATGTTCCAGTGGACTCCTGGCAAGCTCTTGGACTTCACGATGATCTTCTTGGCGAGTTCTGATGAGCTTCTCTAGTAAGCTCCGAGACTTCTCAATTGGTTCCTGTAGAACTTCCAACGAATGTCCGGACTTCCGACGAACTCTCGAACTCCCAACGAAATCACGTTCTTGACTCCAGGACTTCATTTTACTTTATGCCTTGCTATCGTAGTTAATCATGCACATGTAAAAACACACTTTGATCTAGACAATTATTACTAAGCTTGAATCATATTGTCCGGCATGTCATTGGTCCATCAACACTTCGTCCGATTCTTCGGCGCATCGTCCTCTCTTGCAGCCTATTACCCAATCGGCCAGTTGACTCCACAATTATGATATCCTTAGCATAATATCTGCTCTTCTTGGCTCGATGCCCAAATCCATGGCCCGAAGTCTTTTGTTGATACGTCGACCGATCCTCCGACTCGATGTGCAATCTTCTGACACATTCCATCGGCCCAACATGATTCTTCCTGCTTTAATTATCTCATCTTAATCGAAGCATCCTACGTCATTAAAAATGCAGATCAAATCATAAACACTTATCAATTGGTTTCATCATCAAAATATGAGATTCAACAAATTTGATAGCAAAATCTCGATTTATATAACAGTAATGGTGATGACAATTTTTATCAAGAAGATTTTGGTAATATAATAGCAAGGAAATCAGTGCAAATTGCGATAGCAGAATTCTCGTCGAAAAATTTCAACGGTTTACGACGAAAATTTACAACAACACAAGAACATTTTAGAGATGAATTCCTCAATAGATCTATCTTAGATGAAAGCTAAGATGATCTATAAAGCGTAAAAGAAATTTTGATAAAAAAGGATAGCAAATAGATTGGTTAAAGGCAAAAATATGTGGCTGAAATTTTCTACAGCAATCCTTCGTTCGCAAAGATGACAACTTTTACGATGAATGGAATTTGCAGCACGAGATAGATAAAAAGACCTCTACTTAGTATTTTGAATGAAAAATTACAGTGGCAAAAGGTATTAGTGATAGGAGACTACCACATCTCTTAATGCAATTCGAGGTAACGGTAGTAGATTGATTTGATCTACGACAGAAGATGACGGTGGAGATGGCGACATCAAGAGAAATTATGGGATTGCTTGGCTAGTGGTGGGTAGCAGGGGTGGCAACAAAAGCAATAAGATTGCAACTCTGATACTAGATGATAGAAGCCCAGAGGAATTCTATATAGATTGATCTTTGAGGGAGATCAAACCTTGGAATGCTATAGGGGTTCCACCCTCTTAGAAGTCGGTCATATGGCTACAATTATAGATAGATCTTATTCTCAAAGATATGAAGGCTACATGTTTATATAAGGCTCTAAACCCTAGCCCTAGGGGCTGCTTCCTAAGTGAGTTACTCCTTTTGACCTCAACCATAACCGACCGGTCTAGTAAAAAGGAAGGGGGGGAGGGGAGGGTCTGGGGGAGGGCGGGGGTGAGGCGATGACTAAGAAGCCTAAAGCATATGCTGAGGCCATATAGCCTTCAACCCTAAGGCTACTACCTCCATATACTAGTAAAAGATCCTTAGTTCTTCGTAAGTACTTAAGGATACACTTTACTACTTTCTAGTGCTCCAAGCCTGGATCTGCTTGATACCTTCTCGTGACACTCAAAGCATACGCTATATCAGGTCTGGTACATAGCATGACATATATGACAAATCCTATCACTGATGCACAAGATATCTTATCTATGTTCACCCTTTCTTCGAGAGTCTTTGGGGACATACTCCTATAAAGTGATAAACCATGTCTCATCGGTATGAGACCTCTCTTGAAATTTTTCATGTCAAACCTTTGGACAATGGTATCTATGTACCTGGATTGGGATAAGCTAAGCATCCTCTTGGATCTATCTCTATGGATCCGAATTTCTAAGATATAGGATGCTTCCCCTAAATCCCTAATGGAGAAGTGTCTATATAACTAAGCCTTTACTATGGATAGCATTCATACATCATTCCTAATTATCAAAATGTCATCCACATATAACACCAAGAAGGTGATAGCGCTCCAACTTACCTTCCTATACAAACAAGGCTCATCTTTGTTTTTAATAAAGTCATAAGATCTAATTGCCTCATCAAATCTTATGTTCCAACTTCGAGAAGCTTGCTTCAGTCTATAAATGGACCTAAGCAACCTACACACCTTATCTGTGCAGTCTGTGGACACGAATCCCTCAAGCAGTATCATATTTACCTCCTTCTCAAGGTTGCCATTGAGGAATGCGATTTTCACATCCATTTATCAGATCTCATAATCATAGTGTGTTGTAATAGTTAATAGAATTTAGATGAATTTTAGCATGGCTATAAGTGAGAAGGTTTCATCATAGTCAACATCTTGCCTTTGACGATATCCCTTAGCCACTAGCCTTGCTTTATAGGTACCTTTTCATATACTTCGATCTTCTTCTTAAAGATACACTTGCAACCAATGGATACAATACTCTCGGGTGTATCAACTAGGTTCCAAACCTTATTGAAGTACATGGAATCCATCTTAGAATTTATGACTTCTTGTCACTTCCTAGAGTGTATACTCGTAATAGTCTCCTCGTAGGTCTGAGGATCAATATCCTCAACATCCTCTTCTCTAATATGTCCTACATATCTCTTAAGAGGATGAGATACTTTGCCGAACCTACATAAAGTCGGAACTTGTGTGCTAGGTACCTAAACAAACTCGGGCTGTGGAGTGGTACTTGAGCTAGGTTCTCCAACCTCACTCAACTGTATCATGCTCCCACTGTCTCCACCAAGAATGTGTTCCTTCTTAACGGATGATAGAAATAATACCCATAAGTTTCCTTTGGGTATCCCACGAACTTGCACCACTCCATTCTAGATTTAAACTTATCGAGGTTGTGTTTTTTAACGTGAGCAAGGTAGCTCTAAATCTTAACAATCTTAAGATCGGGCTTCTTCCCTTTCCATATCTCATATAGTGTAGACACTCCTGACTTAGTTGGAACTCCGTTTAGAAGGTAAGTTGCAGTCTCTAAGACGTATCTCCAGAATGAGATGGGTCAGTCGACGAAGCTCATCATGGACCGCACCGTCTCTAACAGTATATGATTCCTCCTTTTCGATATACTATTGAGCTAAGGTGTATAAGGCGGTGTCCATTGGTATAAAATCTCATGGTCCTTGAGGAACTAGGTGAACTCTGTACTTAAGTACTCACCTCCTCGATCTGATCAAAGATTCTTGATACTCTTCCTAGTCTGGTTTTTTACTCCATTCTTATACTCTCTAAATTTCTCAAAGGCCTTGAACTTGTACTTCATCAAGTACACATGTTCATACCATGATAAATCATCAGTAAAAGTAATAAAGTAGGAGCAACCACCTATGGCATGAGTTGACATGGATCCACATACATCACTATGTATGAGTTCCAACAACCCAGTGGCTCTCTATCCAGTTCTATTAAAAGGTGAGTTGGTCAGTTTTCTACGAAGGAAAGACTCGCAAGTTGCATATGACTCATAGTCGAATGGATTTATATATCTAACATTTAGCAACTTTTGAATCATTCCCTCATGGATATAACCTAGCCTACAATACCACAGGTATGCAATGTTCACCTCATCTTGTTTCCTCTTGGACACACTTACGTTCATGATATTAGGAGCAGTGTCTAACATAAACAAACCATTATGCAATGTTCGTCCCATGATGATCTCATCATCTAATAGTATTGAACAACCATTATTCTCAAAAACTAATTTATATCCACTAACTATTAAACATGAAATGGAAATAATGTTTTTGATAATAGAAGGAACAAAATAGCATACATCCAATGCAATAATAGCTCCACCAGGCAGATGTAGGGTGACCTCGCCAACAGCTACTACAACAACTTTTGCTCCATTGCCCATCTTAAGGTCTATCTCGCCTCTCATCAATCTTATAGGTCTTGACAGAACCTGCAACAAATTACAAATATGATAAGCACTACTGGTATTCAAGACCCATGTGTTATCATAAAAGTTTGATAAATAGAGACAGATCATGAATGTACTTGAAGCTTTTCTAAGCTTTTGTTTCACCCTCTCTACTAGGTACTCTTTATAGTTCCTCTTCCAGTGCCCCTTTTTGCTGCAATAGAAGCACTAGCCTTTATCTTTTGTCGGGTCTTTCTTAACAACCTTTGCTTTACCCGGTCTGCCCTTGCCCTTGCAATTCTTAAGGGATTTTTCTATCTTTCTTTTCTTTTTTGTCTCACCAGCATAGAGAATTGACTTATATTTCTTGATAGTACTATCTGCGTCCCTCAACATATTGAGAAGCTCAGGGAGAGTCACCTCAAGCTTATTCATATTAAAATTCATTATAAACTATAAAAAAAAATCTGATAGGGATTGAAGCACAAGATCCATACAAGTTATCCTCTAAGACCATTCCTAGACTTGTGAGTTTCTCTATCTACTCAATCATCTTTAGGACATGGTTCTGAAGTAGTGTCTCCTTAGTCATCCTAGCGCGGAAAAGGCTCTTGGATATCTTATATCGTTGAGTCCTTTCCTGTTCCTTAAATAATTTACGAACATGTAGGAGAATGGATCTAGCAACTATCTTTTCATGTTGCCTTTGTAACTCAGGACTCTTGGAGTCCAACATATAATATTGAGCAAGAGTGGAGTCATCTATGTACTTTATGTAGCGAGTAATCTCATCATCTTTTGTCACTTCCTCGGGCATAGGCATCACTGTATCAAGGACGTATGCGATTTTCTCCGTTGTGGGAACAATTCTCAAGTTGTAGAGCCAATCAATATAATTCAGACCCATGAGACGGTTGACATTAAGTATGCCATGTCAGGGATTTGAAATCGATATTTTTTTAAAATAAAGATGCAGTAAAAATAAATAACATGCAGATTTCACAGAAAACTAAACAAATAAGATATGGACTTCTATCTTAATCTACTTCTACTATTTTTCTAGCAAGTCACGTGACACCCTTAGCATGTGAAACGGAAGTCTCCGGTAGACTTTTAGTGGGGATCGAGATCCAATCGGCGTCTTAGTGTAACATCGAGATACTCAACTAATCACACTAAGCCTAAAAGGTGGCAACTCTTGTCAATCATAAGTTATTATGATTCTCGTCCTATCCGACCTTCGAACCACCATGGTCTCGAGGGACTCGACCAACCATGATATTCGGTTAAGTTAACATAATCGTTATAAAATGAGTCTGATTCGATGATATACCCTCAAGGAACTCGACCAAGTATATCATAACCTCAGGTCATCGGTGATATCTCTATGCCATAGGTAAGATAACGAATCTTGATATAGGTGAGCCTCGAGGGACTTTGTTGAATCTTGGATTTTGATGATGAAGTTCATTATAATTTGTTTGATCTAATCTATATGTTGAGAAAAGTGTGTAGGATTAACTATGATAGCAGTAAGACATAAAGCATGTGTTGTGCCAGAGTCAAGATCGAGATCTTATTGGGAGTTCGAGAGTTCGACGGAAGTTGGGACATTCATCGGAAGTTCTGCTAGAACCAACCCAGAAGTCTAGGAGCTTTCCCAAGAAGCTTGTCAGAACTCGCCAAAAAGATCATCATAAAGTCCAAGAGCTTGCCGAGAGTCCGTCGGAACATTGTTAAGAGTTCGTCGGATGTTTGTCGGAAGCTCGCCGGAAGAGCAATTGACACACCGAAATAAGCAGCACTGTAATCATGTCTTAATTATCATAGTTAGAGCATAAATTAAGTTAAGATTGGGAGATAATCCTACTAACTTAATTAGGGGCCAATTGAGCCCTTAATAAGGCTGAATTGGGCCGAATTAAGCACCCAATTCAGCCCCTGAAAATATGGCCAGCGGTGGCATCGCTTAGAAGGCTGTGCCCTATGTTTTTTGGGTGGTGGTACCATCGGCAGTAATGCTGCCAATGGTGGTACCGCTCCTATTTGGCGGTGGTACCACCTAGAGTTAAATCAGCGACGGTAGTATCGCCCAATAATAGTGGTGGTATTGCTAGTACCCCGGATTCTGGGGATGTAACACTTTTTTGCTCCAATTTTAAAGCCATTGGGGCCTATAGAAATCCTACCCTTTTCTACATGAAAGGGCACGAAAGTATTGGCTTAATCTTGAAGTCTTGAATCATAAAAGTATTGTAAAAGTTAGAGTTTTCATTCTTCATCTCTTAGCCTTGTAACCATCTAAGAAAGAGGAGTGAGACTTGTAAGGGTTGTGTCCTAAACCCAGGAAAAGGAGAAAGTGTTGTAAAGAGGTGTTTGATCTTCACCTATTAAAGGAAGGCCTTTAGTGGATGCCAGTGACCTCGTTGAAGGAGGAATCTGAAAGTGGATGTAAGTCACATTGACCGAACCACTCTAAATTTTGGTTTTCTTTTCATTTATGCAATTTACTTTACTGCAAACCTCCTTAATCTTCTCTTGCACTTTTACGAAGGCTTTTAAGTTCAACTTCTCTCCGAAACAGATTGAATCAAAACTAGTTTCGTCGGAATCAGTTTTAAACGAAACGAACATTTTTCTGAAATTGTGAAAGTTTTCTGCTGCACTAATTCACCCCCCCTCTTAGTGCCGCTCTTAATCCTAACAATTGGTATCAGAGTAAGGTTCACTCTCATTTGGTTTGAAATCTAAGAGAGATGACATTTGCCGGCAACCTAGAGGGCCATTCAATTACACGTCTGCCTATGTTCAATGGAACATATTACACATATTGGATGAATAGAATAAGGATCTTTCTAATTTCAATGGATTTCTAATTATGGAATATTATAGAAAATGACTTTCAAAGGTCTTCACTTCTAATGAACGATTGGAATGAATTGGAGAAGAAGACTTTCGCTTTAAACATAAAGGCTCATGCCTTGTTTTGTGTATTAGATAAAAACAAGTTTAATCGAGTATTGATTTGTGAAATGACTTTTGACATTTGACACACACTCGAAGTGACTCATGAAGGCACTAGTAGAGTGAAGGAGTCAAAAATTAATCTTTTAGTGTATTCTTATAAGTTGTTTTGAATGAAACTGAGTGAGACAATTGGAGACATGTACACCCGATTTACGGATGTCGTCAATGGTCTAAAAGGACTTGGTAAAAGTTTCTCGGATTTTGAACTTATTAATAAGATTTTAAGATCCCTTCAAAAAAGTTGGGACCCTAAAATAATGGTCATTCAAGAGGCCAAAGATCTAAATAATTTTTCTCTTGAAGAACTAATTGGGTCACTAATGACCTATGAAATAACATGTAAAGCTCATGAAGAGCTTGAGGACACCCTTTCAAAGAACAGGAAGGATATAACACTAAGAACACAAGAAGACCACTTGAAAGAAAACTGAAGTGATGAGGACCTTGATGAAGACTTAGCACTCTTAACAAGGAAATTCAAAAAATTTATTAAAATGAATAAATTTAAAAATGATACTAAAATTAAATTTGAACATAAGAAAGAACAAGTGATTTGTTATGAATGCAAGAAGCCGGGACACTTCAAGAGTGAATATCCCTAAGCAAAGAGGAGACAACTAAATAAGAAGGCTCTCAAAGCTACATGGGACAACTCAAGTGCTTCCAAAGAAGAGGAGCTAACCAACACCGAGCAAGTTGCTCACTATACACTAATGGCCATTGGAGATGAGGTAACAAGTTTATTTGATGCAAATTTATCATTTGATGAACTTTTAAATTCTTTTTATGATTTATTTGATGAATGCAAGTAAATTAGTAAAAAATATAAATTATTAAAAAAGGAGCATGATTCTCTTGTTAGTGATTATGATAGATAAAAAGTTGAGCACAATGATAGTTTAGCTTCATGTACGAAATATGATGAACTAGAATTACTTCAAAAGAAAAACTTGCTACTTAAGAAAACCTTAGAAAAGTTTGAGGTTGATAGCAAATCCATGAACCTGATCCTTGCCAATAAGGGTCACGTTCATAAAAAAAGCGGAATCAAATTTGTGAGTAGCTCTCACCAAAATCCAACCTCCTTTGTTAAAGGTTCTACTTTGCATGTTTCACCCCAAAAGAAATGTAACTTTTGTTGCAAATTTGGACATGTAGCTTATCATTGTCCATTTAAGAAATGTAGTCCACACAAATTGATTTGAGTTCCTAAAAGAACCTTAAATGACTCAATGCAATATGTTAAGCTATGTAGATCGATTTTTAAGGCACCCAAGGTCAAATGGGTACCTAAAAATCATCCTTTTTTTAGAAACATTTGCCATCACAAACTAGGAGCAAGAGATGGTACCTTGATAGTGGATGTTCATGGTATATGACCCGAGATCCATCTCAATTCTCTAAGCTCACTAGCATAGTCAAAGGATATGTCACTTTCGGAAACAACAACAAGGGTAAAATCATTGGCAAAGGAACTATAGGTAACAAATCCACCTTTTCTATTGAAGATGTGTTGTTAGTTGATAGCTTAAAACATAACGTTTTGAGCATTAGTCAATTGTGTGATAAAGGATACATCATCAAATTTGAATCTAATACTTGCATTATTGAAAAACCAAACAAAAACACATCTATGATTGCACTAAAATAAAATAATGTATACACTATTGACATTAATGATCTTTGCAATGAAATATGTTTTTCGGTTTTAAATGACGATGTTTGGCTTTGGCATAGGAGATTAGGTCATGCTAGCATGAAACTAATCACTCAAATTTCATCTAAAGAACTTGTAATAGGAATTCCTCATATCAAGTTCGTCAAAGATAATGTGTATGATACATGTCAACTAGGAAAACAAATAAAATGTAGCTTCAAACCTAAGAACCAAATAAGCACCTCTAGACCTTTGCAATTGATCCATATGGACTTATTCGGACTAATTGCTACATCAAGCCTAGGAGGTAGCAAATATGCATTTATCATCGTGGATGATTATAGTAGATACACATGGACTTATTTTTTAGCATACAAAAGTGAATGCTTTAGGTATTTCTCTAAGTTTTGTAAACTTGTTCAAAATGAAAAGGGTTCTATGATTTCGTCAATTCGAAGTGATCATGGTGGTGAATTTCAAAACCATGATTTCTAAGAATTTTATGAATTTAATAGAGACAACAACAACTTCTCTACTCCATGAAATTCTCAACAAAATGGAATAGTAGAAAGAAAAAAAAGAAACTTATAAGAAATGGCAAGAACCATATTGAATGAACATAGCCTACCCAAATATTTGTGGGCCGAAGCCGTAAACATGGCATGCTATGTCATGAATAGAGTTTTAGTAATACCCTTATTCACCAAAACTCATTTTGAGTTGTGGAACAATAAAAAACCCAATGTTCCATATTTTAAAGTTTTTGGGTGTAAGTGTTTTATCTTGAATGAAAAAGATGCCTTAGAAAAATTTGATGCTAAATCCGATGAAGGAATTTTTCTTCGCTATTCTTCTATTTCTAAAGCATTTCATATCTTTAATAAAAAAAACTTTGATTATAGAAGAATCTATTTATGTTATTTTTAATGAAGTTTCCAAAGTTAAGAAAAATAATTTTGATAATGATGTTAATTTTAATGCTTTGAATTTAAATGAAACCCTTTCTCCATCTAGCAACTTGGATGAATCTACTTTCGAAACGTCCTCACCCAAGGATTGGAAGTATGTAGATACTCATTCTAAGGAACTAATCATAGGAGATACATCTAAAGGTGTTCAAACTCGTTCCTCTCTTAAGAATTTTTATGCAAACGCCATTTTTCTCTCCTAAATTGAACCTAAATGTATTGACGAGGCCTTGAAAGATGATTCATGGGTCATCGCAATACAAGTTGAGTTAAATTAATTTGAGAGAAATGAGATGTGGAAGCTTATTCTTAGGCCAAATAACCATTTAGTTATTGGTACTAAATGGTTTTTTATAAACAAGCAAGATGAATTTGGTATCGTGGTTAGAAACAAGGCTAGATTAGTGGCCAAAGGTTTCAACCAAGAAGAAGGGATCGATTATGAAGAGACATTCGCTCCTGTGGCATGATTAGAAGCCATAAGGATGCTCCTTGCCTATGCTAGTAGTAATAATTTTAAGTTATTTGAAATAGATGTTAAAAGTGCTTTTCTTAATGGCTTTATTTCCGAAGAAGTTTATGTTGAACAACCTCTCGGATTTGAGAATGATAATCTCCCTAATCATGTCTTTAAATTGATTAAAGCTCTATATGGATTGAAACAAGCCCCAAGGGCTTGGTATGAGAGACTTAGCTCATTTCTTATCGAAAATAATTTTTCGAAAGGCAAGGTCGATACTACATTGTTTATAAAAAATTTTGATAATAATTTTTTTATTGTTCAAATTTATGTTGATGATATTATTTTCGGTTCTATGAATGAATCTCTATGCAAGTCATTTACTAAAAGTATGAGTTTTGAATTTAAAATGAGTTTGATGGGGGAATTAACTTTCTTTTTAGGATTACAAATCAAACAACTAAGTAATGATATTTTTCTTAGTCAAACAAAATATGCTTTAGATTTGCTAAAAAGGTTTAATATGGATAGCTCAAAGGCTATCAACACTCCTATGAGTACCTCCACTAAGTTAGAAATTGATGAAAGTAGAGAAAGCTTTGATAAAAAAACCTATAGGGGTATGATATGAAGTTTACCTCATCGCAACTAGACTGGATATTATGTTTAGTGAAGGACTTTGTGCTATGTTTCAATCTAATCCTAAGATATCTTATTTTAAAGCAGTTAAGAGAATACTTAGATATATTAAAGGAACCACAAATCTAGGATTATGATATCTAAAATATGAGAACTTTGAGCTAATTACTTATGCTGATGCAGATTTTGATGGCTGTAGATTAGATAGAAAAAGTATATCCAGAACATGTCAATTTTTAGGACATGCACTTGTTTCTTGGTCTTCCAAGAAACAAAATTCAGTTGTACTATCTACAACCCAAGCCGAGTACATTGTAGCTAGTGCATGTTATGCACAAGTTGTGTAGATGAAAAACACTTTAGAAGATTATAAGATTTATCTTAAAAATATTTCCATAAAATGTGATAATGCAAGTGCAATATGTTTAACAAAAAATCTCAATCAACATTCTAAAACTAAACATATTGATATTAGGCATCATTTTATACATGATCATGTTAATTATCATAATATAATATTAATGTTTATTGATACGAAACATCAATTAGCCGATATTTTTACAAAGCCCTTAAGTGAAAACAATTTGATTTTATTAGAAGATAATTAGGAATATTAATTTGTCTGAATTCATGAATTTGTTAAATTTCATTTTCGGACTTTCTTGATTCTTCGAATCACTCACTTAAATTCTGTGCTGATAATTTTACGATGCAAATTTTACATGATGATAAGGTTGTGTGCTTCAATAAAATGTTTACTTTGATGTTGGAATTTTGTGCTTTGATGATGAAAGTTTCTATGATGTTGTGATCTCTTTAAATGATGAGCATGTTATCATACAATGATGCAATATTATGTTTACTTTGATGATTATGATTTCTATTGAATATTGAGAAGTTTTAATCATACATCGGATTCTTAACTATTGAGTGCTATAAGCACTAATGATATTATCTCATACAAGTAGTGATGATAGGCTATGACGAAACATTTTATAAATGCATAAAGTGTTTATACATATCTTGATGTTTGATTCATAGAAATCATTGACAAATGCATCTCTTATGGATTTCACTCTTATGAAATTTTAATGAGAAATGGATTTGATGTAATGCTCTTCTCACTATGAAGTTTTATTCATGAATTTCTCCTTCATGTGATACTCCTCTCCCATGAATTCTTCTCATGAAAATTGAAGAAATTCCAATGGATATATTAATAATTGAAAGATAAATTCTCGTGTGTGATAATGAAAGCATTTGTGTGATAATTTTCGTAGGGATTTGATTTCATATGGATATCCCGATCTTTTTCATGAATCCCTTCTCTTTATCATTTTTGACTTGATTCAAATCATTTCACAAATTTAGTTCTTAGTGGAGTCCATCCTTACCTTCTTTCCTCTTCTTCATACAAAATGTAATGACAAAGGGGGAGAAGTTGTTGGAATCAATCGTTTTAATGTTGATAACATCTAATTATGAGAACTTTCGAGTGTGAAACTTGTTTGATTTTTTTTTACCACACTTGCATTGTTGAATTGTTCTTCATTTTGTTGATGACAAAGGGGGAGAAATAATACCAAAATGTGGTAAATTGATAACAAATGTATGTAATGTATTTCATCATATATACTTGAAATGTTTGTTTGATAAATTTCTTTCATTATGATAAGATATTTAGAGCTTATCTTGCTATTTTGTAATTGATATATTGCCATAGAATGATGAATTGCTATCTCTCCCATCTTTCATATTTGAAATATCATACTTGAAAATGGATGTCATACCTTGACATCATTTTTAAAATACTTGGCATCGCATTTTAAGAATGATAAATCATGATAGGAATCATAATGTATATGTTGATAAGTTTAATTAACTTATCTTATTAGTTTGTTTCTTGAATTCAAAGGCCTTAAATTCAAGAATGTCTTTTCTAAGTATGGCATATAGATAGGGGGAATTAAGGTTAACTCCGTCATCAATTGATTATCATCATAAAAAAGGAGAAGATTGTTGAATCTCAGATTTTAATGATGAAGTCAATTGTAATTTGTTTGATCTAATCTATATATTGAGAAAAGTGTGTCGGATTAACTATGATAGCAGTAAGACATAAAGTAGGTGTTGTGCCAGAGTCAAGATCGAGATCTCATTGGGAGTTTGAGAGTTCGACGAAAATCCAAACGTTCGTTAGAAGTTCTGTCGGAACCAACCGAGAAGTCCATGAGCTTGCCAAAGAAGCTCATCAGAACTCACCAAGAAGATAATCGTAAAGTCTAGGAGTTTGCCAGGAGTCCGCCGGAACATTGTCGAGAGTTCGTCGTATGTTCATTGGAAGTACGTCGGAAGCTCGCCGGAAGAGCAATTGATGCACCGAAACAAGCAGCTCTGTAATCATATCTTAATTATCATAGTTAAAGCATAAATTAAGTTGAGATTTGAAGGTAAACCCACTAACTTAATTAGGGACCAACTAGGCCCTTAACAAGGCTGAATTAGGTCGAATTAAGCACCCAATTCAACCCCTAAAAACATGGCTGATGGTGGCACCACCTGGAAGGCAGTGCCCCATGTTTTTTGGGCAGTGGTACCACCCCTGTTCGGTGGTGGTACCGCCTAGAGTCAAATCAGTGATAGTAGTACCGTCCAGTAACAGCGGTGGTACCGCTAGTATCCTAAATTTCGATGATGTGACACTTCTTGGCTCCTATTTTGAAGCCATTTGGGCCTATAAAAATCTCATCCTTTTATGCATGAAAGGGCACAAAAGTATTGGCTTAATCTTGAAGTCTTTAGTCATAAAAGTATTGTAAAAATTAGAGTTCTCCTCCATCATCTCTTAGCTTTGTAACCATCCAAGAAAGAGGAGTGAGACTTGTAAGGGTTGTCTCCTAAACCCGAGAAAATGAGAAAGTACTGTAAAGAAGTGTTTGGTCTTCACATATTGAAGGAAGGCCTTTAGTGGATGCTGGTAACCTCATCGGAGAAGGAATCCGAAAGTGGATGTAGATCACTATGACCGAACCACTCTAAATTTCGGTTTACTTTTCATTTATGCAATTTACTTTACTGCAAACCTCTTTAATCTTCTCTTGCTCTTTTATGAAATCTTTCAAGTTTAACTTCTCTCCGAAATAGATTGAATCGAAACCATTTTTATCGGAATTAGTTTTAAACGAAACGAACATTTTTTCTGAAATCACGAAATTTTTTCGCTACACTAATTCACCCCCCCTAGTGCTACTCTTGATCCTAATAGACTCGATCAACTCAACCTACATCGAAAATCAATCCCTACCTATAATAATGGAAGGCCAAGTGGGTCAATCTAATTGCCTCACGTTTACCGACTTAATATTATCGAGAGAAGAGATTTTGATTTGGTCTCCTAATATGACATGTCATACACATACATATTATATATATATATATATATATATATATATATATATATATATATATATATATATATATATATATATATATATATATATATATATATATATATATAGTAGGTGTATAAGCAATCACATATCACATGAGCAATCATACCAGATGATCATGGACCATAGCCTAATATAATCAGGCCCGACCCAGTGGGCCTAATCACTTACATCTAGATCGATGTGTGTAATGGCGCATCTCCATGCCCTGTGATCGCCTATTTTGTCCTCTTCGGTTTCGTCGGCATCTCGATGCATCTCCATGCATCATGATTGTCCGTCTCGGCCTCATGGGTCCCGCTCCCGCTACGCCACCTCGTGTGATTACAACTTAATCATAGGCACACAGGCCCAATAATAAACGAGAATAAAAATTTGAGACTCGTAGGCCTCAATAATAATAATCACATGTACACATACATTACACATTCGATGATCATTCGTCCACATCATACATCATATATAAATATCATTATGTAGGATTGTTAGATAATAATAATAGTTAATTAAACATTTTAATTAACTAATATTTTTTCGAAATTAGGGACATGTAGAGAATTTCTGAATTATGAGGGGTATTTTTATAATTTAGATAACAGAACAGAATTTAGAATTTCAAAAATTTCGAGGGGCAAAACTGGCTTGTGCCCAAAAAACCTAACCATCTCCTTTGCTGTGTTGCAATTGCCACCACCCTGCCGACGACGGCCAATGTAGGGGGTGGGGCGGCGATGCTACCTTTGTCCCTTGGCGGCTCGCCCGCGGGCAGCGCCACTGCCTTTGGGCGGGCGCCCTTGTGGGCACCACTGCTAGCGGCTTGCCCGTGGGTGCTATGCCCACAGGCAACAAGGGGCGTGAAGAGGAATCGAAAGTGGATGTAGATCACGACGACCGAACCACTATAAATCAATATGCATTTCTATTATTGTCATTTACTTACTTTGCAATTACTTGACTTCCTCCTTACTTTGCTTTCACTACGCTTACGAACAAGCATTAAATTTCAAGTTATCTTTCGAGACCGATTTTTATCGTACGAGGAATTTTCAAACCGATGTTTTTATCCGCTGTACTAATTCACCCCCTCTCTTAATGTAGACTTGATCCTAACTGTTGGTATCAAAGCCATGTCTTTCTCATTTGGTTTAACACCAAAGAGAAATGGCTCTTTTTGGATTTCAAGAGGGTCACTCTATCATTCATCCTCTAATGTTTAATGGAACGGACTACATATATTGGAAAACTCGAATGAGACTTTTCTTGCTTTTTTTATATTTAAATTTATAAAATATTATCGAAAGCGGTTTTCAAAAATTTTATACTCCAATGAACGAATGGAATGATTTGGAGAAGAAATTTTTTTTCTTTAAATGCTAGAGCTATAAACGCTCTATTTTGCACCTTAGACAAAACTGAATTCAATCGAGTTTCTATTTATGAAACAACTTTTGACATTTGGTATACACTTGAAATCACACACAAAGGCACTAGTAAAGTTAAAGATTCGAAAATCAATTTTTGATGCATGATTTTGAATTATTTCGGATAGAACCAAGTGAGACCATTGGAGACATGTACACCCGGTTTACGGATATCGTCAACGGTCTAAAAACGCTTGGTAAAAGTTTTTCTAACTTTAAACTCATTAACAAAATATTGAGATCCCTTCCAAATAGTTGGGACTCTAAAGTAACGGTCATTCAAGAGGCCAAGGATTTGACCTATTTTCTATTTAAAGAACTTATTGGGTCATTAATGACCTATGAAATAAGTTGTATGATACAAAATGAACATGAGAACAACATTCCAAAGAACATGAAAGATTTGACACTTCAAACAATAGAATACCACTTGAGTGATAACTCAAGTGATGATGATGATAACTTTGAACTTCTCACTATAAAATTTTAAAAATTCATGGAAAAAGAATTAAAAAATAAAAATGAACTTAAAAGGACATTGCCAAAGAAGAAGAAGACACTCAAAGCGATTTGGGACAAATCAAGTACCTCCGAAGATGAGGAGCAAACCAACAAATACAAGGTGGCAAACTATGCCTAAATGGTTTTTGACGATGAGGTAACCAAAACCCTCTTAGTTTATTTTGAAATAACTTGATGCTTTTCATGAGTTATTTTTAAATTAGTTAGTAAAACAAAATGAATCATGCTTTTCTTTCTAGTATTTTTGAAAAATTCAAAAATTGATCGTGACAATTGTATGTTAATTCCCAGCACTAAGCATGAAAAGTTATATTCACTTAAAAAGAAAAATACATTACTATAACAAACAAAATGATTTTGAAAATGCTTTATGTATTATGAAATCAATTTTGATGATTTAATGATATATAATGATGTAATGATGTAATGAAAATATTAAAAGTTTTGGTACAATGCTTGATGATTTTATTCTATGTATGAGATTTTGAAATTATTCATGATGATTTTTATGATTTATTGATCTTGATGATTTTTGTGATAAATCTTGCACTTTTGGTTTAAACGATGATATATGTTTTGATTTGGCAAAAAAAAGGAAGACAAGGACTTGTATGAAATCAAATCATTTAAATTGAAACAACTAAAAGGGAATGCATTTTGAAAATAAATATTTATATCATATTTGATGATTTTACATTTTGAAACTATGCATAATGAGTTGAAGTAATAATGGTTCGAATACATGAATCGACAATCTTTTTGGCATACGAATCATGATTCCCTCACTTGATCAAGAGTGCCATTGAGAGGGAGGGGGGAGGAGAAGCGCGGGGGGTGAATTAGTGTAGTGAAAAAATTATCGATTTTGTACAATATTCATTCATTGAAAATCAATTTCGAAATATGCTTAACTTTAAAGTAAATGAACTAGCAGTTAACTTAGAAAGTAATAGCAGTAGTAAAAAGCAGAATGAAAATTAGCACATCGAAATTTATAGTGGTTCAATCGTTGTGACCTATATCTACTTCTGATTCCTTCTCTATCTAGTCACCGGCATCCACTAATGGTCTTTCTTCAATGGGCGAAGACCAACCATCCTCTTTACAGTACTTTCTCCTTTTCATTGGTTTAAGAGATAACTCTTATAAGGCTCAAACCTCTCTTGAATGATCACAACACTAGAAAGGGAGGAGGAGGACTTTTAGTACTTTTACAATACTTTTAACACCCCAAAACTTCAAGATATTGTTCACACTTTTGTGCCTTTTCATGTAGAAAATGGTGGGGTATTTATAGGCCCCAATGGCTTCAAAATTGGAGCCAAAAAGTGTATCATCCCGGGTTTCCGGGATACTGGCGGCACCACCACCATTATTAGGCAGTACCATCGCCTAACACTCTGATACTAAGCGATAGCACCACCTAGTCTGGGCAGTACCACCTCGTGATAGAGCTCAGAGACCGAGCTCTGGTGATACCACTGCTTGGCAGCATTAACTTGTTAGGATCGAGAGCACTAAGAGGGGGGGTGAATTAGTGCAGCGGAAATCTTACAGCGATTAAAACCGAAAGGTGCGTTCGTTCGATAAAATCTATTATGATGCAAAAGCTGATTCACAGTTTGTATCTAAGTGCAGTTTATGCAGTTTGCGTCTAAATGCAGTTTTGCGTCTAAATGCAGTTTGCGTCTAAATGCAGATTACGTCTAAGCGCAATTTGCATCTAAGCGCAGTTTGCGTCTAAGCGCAGATTGCGTCTAAGCGCAGTTTGTGTCTAAACACAGTTTGCGTCTAAGCGCAGTTTGCGTCTAAACACAGTTTGCGTCTAAACACAGTTTGCGTCTAAGTGCAGTTTGCGTCTAAACACAGTTTGCGTCTAAGCGCAGTTTACGTCTAAACGCAGTTTGCGTCCAAACACAGTTTACGTCTAAACACAGTTTGCGTCTAAGCGCAAATGACAGTTCGCAGTTATGAATGGAAACAAAAAGTAAACGTAAACTGCAAAGAAACTCGTTCGTAAAAGCGCAGAAGACAGTTTGCAGTTATAAATGGAATCAAGACGTAAACGTAAACTGCACAGAAACTCATTTGTAAAAGCGCAAAAGACAGTTTGCGGTTATAAACAGACTCAAGACGTAAATGTAAGCTGCGATGTAAAGATCATACGAAAACACCGTTTTACGTCTGAATGCAGATTCGGAAAGATTAGAACTTAGAAACTTGTTCGTAAAAGCGCAGAGAGCAGTAGCTATGTAGGAGGTTTGCAGTAATGATAAAATGCTCAAAATAAAAGCAAACCAGAGATTTAGAGTGGTTCGGTCAGTCTTGACCTACTCCACTTTTGGCTTCCTCCACCGATGAGGTCACCGACGTCAACTAGAAGCCTTCCTTCAATAGGCGAAGGCCAACCACCCTCTTACAGATTCACTCCTTTTTACGGGCTTAGGAGACAACCCTTACAGAAGTTTTCTCTCCTCTCTTTACAATTCAAACTTGAAGAATAGAAGGAGGAGAACTAGCAGTTTTGAGCTCTAAGAAACATAGAAAGACAGCAAGATTTCGAGTGTATGAGCTATGCTTTCAGTGCTGAATGGGTGGGGTATATATAGGCCCCAACCCAGTTCAAATTTGGAGCTCAAAACGATCAAATCGATCAAATCCCGGAATTCCGGGATCAGGCGGTTGCACCTCTTAACTGGAGAGGTTGCACCGCTTTTGGCAGAGCTTCAAGACTGAGCCTCAGGCGGTGCCACCTCTATCGAGGCGGTTGCACCCTCTCGCCGAGCTTCGAAGCCGAGCTTCAAAGCGGTTGCACCGCCGACTAGAGAGGTTACACCGCTGGCGAGCTCGAAGATCGAGCCCGGGCGGTTGCACCTCTTGGCTGGGGCGGTTGCACCGCCCAGTCTCGGCTGGGAGACATAGCTGGGCGGTGCCACCTCCAACCCCTGGCGGTGCCACCTCTTTTACTATTTCAGCTCACTTGGTTTGGCTCCAAACTTGGCTCAAACCAGTCGAACTTGAGCCTAATTGGCCCCTACTTGGGTTATAGGATTAACACCTAATCCTAACCCTAATTAACGTGCTAACTATGAATTTAAAGATATTTTCTAAGCTATTACAAAGTCCATAAGTCAAGACTTTTCGGCGAAGCCAGGGCAAACTTCCTGGCGGTCTTCCGATGAACTCTCGGAAACCATTCTGCAGACTCCCGGCAAGCTCCTAGACTTCACGATTTGATCTTAGCGAGTTCCAATGAGCTTCTTCGGCAAGCTCCGATCTTTCTCGGCGAGCTCTGGTAGCATTCCCGACGAACCTTCGGACTTCCGTCGAACTCTCGAACTCGCAACAAATCCTTCACGCTTGACTCCGACACTTTGTTTCGCTTTATGTCTTCATTGTTATCATAGTTAATCCTGCACAATTGAAACAAAACTTCGATCGAGATAATTAATCCTAAGCAATTAACCAAGTTGTCCGGCATGTCATTGGTCCCTTGACACTTCGTCCGATTCTTCGGCGCATCGTCCTCTCCTGTAGCATATTGCCCAATCGGCCAATTGACTCCGCAACTCCGATATCCTTGGCACAATACCCGCTCTTCTTGGCCCGATGCCCGAGTCCACGGCCCGAAGCCTTCTGTCGATACGTCGACCGATCCACCGGCCCGACGTCCAATCTTCTGACATGTTCCTTCGGCATAACATGATTTTCCTGCTTTAATTGTCTCATCCTGATCGAAGCATCCTGCGTCACTCAAAACGCAGATTAAATCATAAACATATATCAAGTAGTTTCATCATCAAAATTCGAGATTCAACATAACTGCCAACGGTACCATCGCCTAGTCTGGGCGGCACCAATGAACTCTCGACAAGCTCCTAATGAACTCTTAGTGAGCTTCCGATAAACTTCCAGCACATCATCTGAATCTTCGACGTATCGTATGATCCTTGACTCTGGCCTAACATCTGCTTTATGCCTTATTGCTATCGTAGTTAATCATGCATACTTATCTCAACATATAGATTAGATCAAACAATTTATCAATTGATTTCATCATCAAAATATGAGATTCAACAATCTCCCCTTTTTTTATGATGATAATCAATTGATGACGGAGTTAACCTTAATTCCCCCTATCTATAAGCCACACTTGAGAAAAGACATTCTTGAATTCAAGGCCTTTGAATTCAAGCATCAAACCGATAAGTTATATTCATTTAAACTTATCAATATGTATATCATGATACTTATCATGATTTACCGATTTCAAAATATGATACCACATATTTATCAATAAAAATGATATCAAGGCATGACATCCATTTTTAAGTCTAATGATGATAGACAATCATCGTTTTCAAATATGATATGAATTTCAAATATGAAATTTAGCAAGATGACAATTATTAATAAAAGATAACAATTCATCATTTTGAGGCATGGTATCAATTATAAATAGCAAGTTGAGCTCATGATAACTTATCATAATGAAAGATATTTGTCATTTTGATATAAAATTAAGATACTAGGAATAAAACATTTATAAGTAATCATGCCACATTAAGATACGTTTCAAGCAAACATTTGATATTTTTCAAGTATTTGTATTTGACGATACCAATCATATTTCAAGTATTCGCAAGACATTCAAGCATTTACGATACAATATATTTGATGCATTTATCTAAGACATTCATAATGTCAATTTATCATCAATTTGTCATATTTCTCCCCTTTTGTCATCAACAAAAAGGAGAACAATTCAACAATGCAAGTGTGGTAAAAAAAATCAAGCAAGTTTCATACCAATTAATCCAAGTCATAAAAAAAGGTAAGCAAAAACTTTGCATGATAACCCTTTTTGGATAAGCTAACATATTTACTCAAAATCTTTTTTTGTTCTTATTTAGATGTTCAAGTTTCTTTCTTTCTTTGTTATAAGAAGAAGAGGAGGAAAGGTAAGGAAAGAATCCATTAAGAACCAAATTTATGAAAGGATTAGAACCAAGTCAAATTCAAAACAATAAATGAGTTTTATTAAATCATGCTTTAATTTTAACAAAGAGAAGGGATATATGAAAAGGATCAATATATCCATACGAAATCAAATCGCCATTCTTACAAGTGATCACCATACACTAAAAATTCATAAAATTCTTCTTTCATGAGAAGGGCATCAAATGAAGGATTGAGAATCCTTGAATAAAACTTAATGAATCAAATCCGTTGCTCATTAAAAATACATAAGAGTGAAATCCACTTGAGATACATCACTAAGTGATAAACTTGATACCAAGGAAGATAAAAATGAAATAAATTCATGAAAGCTCTATTCATGAAATGCATTAAGAGGAAGATAGTTCGGAAAAGAAATACAACAAACTCATGCATTCAAATAGTTTAACATGTCTATCTCTCTTCTAATGAAATAAAATTGTTCTTCATTTAAAGGTTTTGTGAAGATATCGGCTAATTGATGTTTCATATCAATGAATTCTAATATTATATTATGATTATTGACATGATCTTGTATAAAGTGATACATAATGTCAATATGTTTAGTTCTAGAGTATTGAATAGAATTTTTCGTTAAACATATAGCACTTGTGTTATCACATTTTATGAAAATATTCTTAAGATAAACTTTATAATATTCTAATATATTTTTTATCTATACAACTTGTGCACAACATGCACTAGCTGCTATGTATTCAACTTCGGTTATAGATAGTGCAATCGAGTTTTGTTTCTTGGAAGACCAAAAGACAAGTGCATGACCTAAGAATTCACATGTTCTGGATATGCTTTTTCTATCTATTCTACATTCAATAAAATCCACATCAGCATAAACAACTAATTCAAAGTTTTCATATTTTAGATACCATAATCCTAGATTAGTGGTTCCTTTAATATATCTAAGAATTCTTTAAATTGCTTTAAGATGAGATAACCTAGGATTAGATTAAAATATATCACAGTCCTATGCTAAACATGATGTCCGGTCTAGTTGCGATGAGATATAGTAAACTTCCTATCATACCCCTATAAGCTTTTTATCAAAGCTTTTTCCACTTTCGTTAATGTCTAACTTAGTATAGGTACTCATAGGAGTATTAATTAGCCTTTGAACTATCCGTATTAAACTATTTTAACAAGTCTAATGCATATTTTATTTGACTAAGAAAAATACAATCACTAAGTTGTTTGATTTGTAAGCCTAAAAAGAAAGTTAGTTCACCCATTAAACTCATTTCAAACTCTTGGCTCATACTATTAGCAAACAATTCGCATAAAGATTCATTTGTAGAACCAAAAATAATATCATCAACATAAATTTAAGCAACAAGAAAATTATTTTCAAAATATTTAATAAAAAATATAGTATTGACCTTGCCTTTAGTTGAATTATTTTGGATAAGAAATGAGCTAAGTCTCTCATACCAAACCATAAGGGCTTGTTTTAATCCATATAGAGCTTTAGTCAACTTAAACACATGATTTGAAAAATTATCATTCTCAAATCCAGGAGGTTGTTCAACATAAACTTCTTCGGAAATAAGACCATTAAGAAAAGCACTTTTAACATCCATTTAAAATAACTTAAAATTATTACTACTAGCATATGCAAGGAGCATTCTTATGATTTCTAATCATGCCACAAGAGCGAAGGTTTCTTCATAATCGATACATTCTTCTTGGTTAAAACCCTTGGCCACTAATCTAGCCTTGTTTCTAATTACGATACCAAATTCATCTTGCTTGTTTCTAAAGACCCATTTAATACCGATAACTAAATGGGTATTTGGCCTCGAAATAAACTTCCACTCCTCGTTTCTCTCAAATTAGTTTTACTCTTCTTGCATTACGATAATCCATGAATTATCTTTTAAGGTTTCATCAATGTATTTTGGTTCAATTTGAGAAAGAAAAGCAGTGTTGCACAAAAATTCTTAAGAGAAGAATGAGTTTGAACCCCTTTTGATGTGTCTTCTATGATTAGCTCTTTAGGATGAGCATCTATATATTTTCATTCCTTGGGTAAGGATGTTTCAAAAGAAGATGTATCCAAGTTGCTAGTTGGAGGAGATGGTTTATTTAAATTCAAAGCATCAAAATTAAGATCATCATCAAACTCAATTTTCTTAAACTCAAAAACATCATTAAAGACAACATGAATAGACTCTTCTATAACAAAAGTTATTTTGTTAAAGATATGAAAGACTTTAGAAATAGAAGAATAGTCAAGAAAAATCCTTTCATCGGATTTTGTATCAAACTTTCCTAAGGCATCTTTTTCATTCAAGATAAAATATTTACAACCGAAAACTTTAAAATATGAAACGTTGGGTTTTTTATTGTTCCATAATTCATAAAGAGTTTTGGAAAGTAATGGTCTTACTAGAACCCTATTCATGACATAGCATGTCGTATTAACGGCTTTGGCCCAAAAGTATTTGGATAGGCTATGTTCATTCAACATGATTCTTGTCATTTCTTGTAAATTTCTATTTTTCTTTCTACTACTCCATTTTATCGAGGATTTCTTAGAGTAGAGAAATTATGGTTGTATCCATTAGATTCACAAAAATTTTAGAAATCACAGTTTTAAAATTCACCACCATGATCACTCCAAATTGATGAAATCATAAAGCCTTTTTCATTTTGAACAAGTTTACAAAACTTAGAAAAATACCTAAAGCAATCACTTTTGTGTGTTAAGAAGTATATCCAAATGTATCTACTATAATCGTCTATAATAACAAAGGCATATTTGCTACCTCCTAGGCTTGATGTATCAATTGGTCCAAACAAATCCATATGGATCAATTGCAATGGTCTAAAGGTGCTTATTTGATTCTTTGGTTTGAAACTACCTTTTATTTATTTTCCTAGTTGACATGCATTACACACATTGTCTTTGACGAACTTAATATTAGGAATACCTCTAACAAGTTCTTTAGATGAGATTTGAGAAATTAGTTTCATACTAGCATGACCTAATCTCCTATGCCAAAGCCAAGCATCGTCATTCAAAATCGAAAAACATATTTCATTATAAAGATCATCAATATTGATAGTGTATACATTATTTTGTTTTAGGCAATCATAAATGTGTTTTGGTATGGTTTTTCAATAATGCAAGCATTGGATTCAAATCTAATAATGTATCCTTTATCATATAATTGACTAATGCTCAAAAGATTATGCTTTAAGCCATCAACCAACAACATATCTTCAATCAAAAAATTAGATTTGTTACCTATGGTTCATTTGCCAATGATTTTACCCTTGTTGTTGTCTCCAAAGGTGACATACCCTTCGTCTAGGCTAGTGAGTTTAGAGAATTGAGATGGATCTCCGATCATGTACCTTGAGCATCCACTATCAAGGTACCATCTCTTGCTCTGCACCTCATTTTGCATTGAGTTGATGGTGGCCCTCGCGCCCACCATTCCACGGGTCAGCCCTCCCTTGAGTCCAATCTCCATATCGACTCTAAGTGTGCCTTCATTTGTGTTGCTTTGGGTTGCTCCCTCACTTGATCTCGCAATGCATTAACCAATGCATTCTCTCAAGCGAGATCATGCGATGACTCCTCGCTGCTCGCTCAGTCTATTGAGCTTCGTGGAGTTGTTATTTTTTTGAGGTACTCCTCCTCAATATGTGTGGTTTGTTGCACATGATTCTCCCTCTAGAGAACCAGGATCTATCCCTCTTGGATAACTATCCCATTGGATCAACATCTCTCTACGCTTCTTTCTCTCTAAAAGTTTCGGAGACCACCATCCCCTTAGACTACTTCGATTTACTGAACAAACTGTGCATTGTTCTGCCTCCTGCAAATACACTTCAGTCCACGTTAATACAGCCCCCGTTGCACTACTCAAAGCCTAGCAATATGCTGAACTCGCTATACACTTTAGTCTCCTACGGACGTATCCTTCACATGCCGAAGAGAAAGTTCCAATGCTCCATAGCACCAAGTTTCGGTCGCCTTAGGATGGCCATGAATATTCCATCATCCACATACAAGCCCATGCATGAATACTGAATTCTTCGAGTTAGTAATTTCCCTCACCTTTATGAACTTTGCATAACTATTTCAGTCGTTAAGCAACTCATTCCACCTTGCATGGTCTCATCTTTTACCAAGCGCCTCGCTTGTCTTAAGCAACATCAAGTATAGTTGTCAATATTAAGTCTTAGCTCAAACTCAGCCATTCCAACTTTTGTGAGCTCTATATTCTTCCTAGCTTGCTTGTCCTCATGATGCCTCTTGCTCAAAGGGTTGGCCATTCCTATGAATTACACTCTCAGATGCTCGCTCCTCTAAGCGACTCCTTTTCCTTACATCTCCATGCCTATTTTTCCCCAAATGGTTGCGCGTGCTAGCTGCCCTCAACGTAGCCCCGCTAGGTCCCCCACATTTTCATGCCAAGTGTTTCTATGAGTACTTGTCCTACTCTACTATTATCTGTTACAAACTTAGCTGGTTTTGCCTAAGTCATGCGATACCCTTGTGTGTCCGTCCGCAAATGTCAACTTTCCCAAAGCCTCCCATGGTCCCTTAGGACCTACAAAAGAGAAAATGGGTTACAGAAAATACCTCACTTGGGATCCACAAGCAAACATTTCCGAAAATACTTCATAGACAATACAAATTACAAACATACTTTACAAGCTCTGAACGGTTGCACAACAAAGGGTCAAAATGGTCCACTACAGGCCGAATATCTCTTACAAGTGTCCACATGACACAACATTTATTTACAAGCCTAAGAAGGCTACCAAACCCAACTAAAATGGGGTTGTTAAGCCTTCAACCATTCCTATACATGCTGTGCAAAGCATGAATAAACAAAAAGACACGGACATACATAAGTATTACATCAAACATCATGTTTAGAACTTTGTCTGTGACAGTTCATCAGAAGTTCTATCGGAACCAACCAAGAAGTCTAGGAGCTTGCCAAAGAAGCTTGTCAGAACTCTCCAAGAAGATTATCGTGAAGTCCAAGAGCTTACCGGGAGACTGCCAAAACATTGTCGAGAGATCGTCGAAAGTTCGCCAGAAGATCGCTGAAAGCTCATTGGAAGAAACCGAACTTATCTTGCTTAGATTATGTCTTAGGAATCGTAATTAGTATATAATTGGAGTTAGGATTGGGAGGTAATCCCATCAACTATGTTATGGGCCAACTAGGCCCGAAGTTGGGCTGGTTTGGGCTAGATTCAAGGCCCAACTAGGGTGCTGAAACCCTAGCCGACGGTAGCATCACTTGGGGAATAGCACCTGAGGTATTCTGGGCGATGGTAGCGCCTAGGCTGGGCGGTGGTACCACTAGCAGTAATGCTGCCAGTGGTGGTACCGCCCTTGTCAGGCGGTGGTACCACCTGGTGGCAAATCCTGCAACGGTAGTATCACCCAAGAACGGTGGTGGTACCGCTAGTACCAAGGAAACTTGGGATGAGACCTTTTTAGGCTTTAAGTTTAAATCAACTTGAAGCCTATAAATACCCCTCTCATCCCTAGTTAACTTACATAAGAACAAAGAGTTTAAAAGTGAGAAAACGCTATAGAAATCTCTTGAGAAATCCTCTCCTCTAACTTAAACTTAGAATTCTATTTAGAGAGGAGTGTGTGCTTGTAAAGGTTGTCTCCTAAACCTGTGAAAAGGAGAAGAGGGGTGTAACAAGGAGGTTGATCTTCGCCTATTAAAGAAAGATCGATAGTGGATGAAGGTGGCCTCGATGGAAGAGGAATCGGCGGAGTGGATGTAGGTCACGACGACCGAACCACTATAAAAATCTAGTTTGCCTTTTCGTTTGTATAATTCATGTTACTACAAACCTCCTTACTTTCTTACTGTGCTTTTACTACACCTATCTCACATACGCTTTCAAGTTTCCGAATCAGTTTTTATTGTACGAAATGAAAAGATTTTCAGAGAATCCGGCGTGATTTTACCACTGCACTAATCACCCACCCCCCCCCCTCTTCTTTGTCGACTCGTTCCTAATAGCGACATCTACGAGCACTACGCTCGCAAGCAGAGCCACTCGCAGGGGTTGCAGTGTCCACAAGTGTGCCCACCCGCGGGGGCGGCCACCTGCACTAGCGGCGGCGCCCGTGGGCACACCACCATCGGGCAGGGGCAGCGCCCCCTCCCCTCGATGTAGTGGTGCCGGCGACAGTAGCCACACTGCAGCAAGCAAGAGGGGTTTAGGTTTTTAGGTAAAAAGATAATTTTACCCTTATGAATTTGAGAAATTCTATTTTTGTCCTTTTGTCCAAATTATCTAAATACCCCTCATTATTCAGAAAATTTTCTACATGTCCCTAATTTCAGAAAATATTAATTAATTAAAAAGTTTAATTTATTATTATTATTATTATTATTATTATTATTATTATTATTATTATTATTATTATTATTATTGTTATTATCTACTAGTCTTACATGATGATGATGTGTACGTGTGATGCATGATATGTGGACGGATGATCACGAACCGTGTGATGTGTTTATACTTGTGATTATTATTATTGGGGCCTACGAGCCTCTATTTTATTTCTCGTTTATTGTCAGGCCTACATGCCTATGATTAAGTTTAATCAAACAATGAGGGGCAGTAGGAGTGTGGAAGCGATAGTGGGACCCACGAGGTCGAGACGGACGATCGCGATGCATGGAGATGCATTGAGATGCCGACGGAACCGATAAGGACGAGATGGACTATCACAGAATATGGAGATGCACCGTTGCATACATATATCTTGATGTGAGTGATTAGGCTCACTGGCTCAGGCTTGATCATATTATGTTGTGGTCCATGATTATCTGGTGTGATTGCTCATGTGATTTATGATTGCTTATACACCTACTAGATATGTATATATATTTGCATATGATGTAGATATATATTAATATATATGTGTTGTTACATGTCATATTAGGAGACCAAATCTAAATCCCCTCTCTCGACAATATTAAGTCAGTAAATGTGAGACAATTAGATTGACCTGGTTGGCCTTCCATCGTTATAGGTAGGGATCGATTCTCAATTTAGGTTGAGTTGGTCGAGTCCCTCGAGACGCATCCATATCACGATTTGCTATCTTACCTATGACATAAAGATGTCACCGGTGACCTAAGGACATGGTATGCTTGGTCGAGTCCCTCGAGGGTATATCATCGAATTAGACTCATCTTGTAACAATGGTATTAACTTAACTAAACATCATGGTTGGTCGAGTCCCTCGAGACCATGGTGATTCAGAGGCTGAACAGAACAAGAATCACAAGGAGTTGTGATCGGCAAGAGTTGCCTACCTTTTAGGCTTAGTGTGATTGGTCGAGTTCCTCGAGGTTACACTAAAATGCTGATTGGATCCCGATCCCCACTAGAAGTCTGCCGGAGACTTTCATTTCACGTGTTGAGGGAGTCGCGTGACTCGCCAGAAAAATAGTAGGAGTAGATTAAGATAGAAGTCCATATCTTATTTATTTATTTTTCTATAAAATCTGCATGTTATTTATTTCTGCTACATCTTTATTTTTAGAAAATGTTACTTTCAAATCCCTTACGTGGCATACTTGATATCAACCGCCTCACAGGTCCGAATTATACGTATTAGCTTCACAACTTGAGAATTATTCTCACAGCGAGAAAATTGTGTACGTCCTTGATACAATGATGCCTATGCCCAAGGATGGGGCAAGCGAGGATGAGATTGCTCGCTACGTGAAGTATATAGATGACTCCACTCTTGCTTAGTGTTACATGTTGAGCTCCATGACTCCTGAGTTATAGAGACAACATGAAAAGACGAATGCCAAATCCATTCTTCAATATGTCCGCAAACTGTTTGAGGAACAAGGAAGGACTTTGTGATATAAGATATCCAAGGGCCTCTTCCGCGCTAAGATGACTAAGGGGACACCGGTTCAAAACCATTTCCTAAAGATGATTGAGTGGATAGAGAAACTCATAGGTCTAGGAATGATTCTAGAGAATAACCTATGTGGATCTTGTGCTTCAGTCCCTACCAAATTCCATTTCATAGTTCATAATGAATTTTAATATGAACTCCTCAATATGTTGAGGGAGGCAGAGAGCGCTATCGAGAAATAGAAGTCAGTTCTCTATACTAGTGAGACCAGAAAGAAAAGCAAAGTAGAAAAGTCCTTTAAGAATGGTAAGTGCAAGGGCAGACTGGGTAAAGCAAAGGTTGCTAAGAAAAATCCAACAAAGGACAAAGGCCAGTGCTTTCACTATGGCAAAGATGGGCACTGGAAGAGGAACTGCAAAGAGTACCTTGCAGAGAGGGTGAAATAGAAGCTTGAAGAAGCTTTAAGTACATTCATGACCAGTCTCCATTTGTCAAACTCTTATGATAACACATGGGTATTAGATACTAGTAGTGCGTATCATATTTGTAATTCGTTGCAGGTTCTGACAAAACCTAGGAGATTGGTGAGAGGTAAGATGGTCCTCCATATGGGTAATAGAGCAAAAGATGTTGTAGTAGCTATTGGCGAGGTCACCATACTTCTACTTGGTGGTGCTATTATTGCATTAGATGCATGCTATTTTATTCCTTCTATTATCAAAAATATTATTTCCTTTTAATGTTTGATAGTTAGTGGATATAAATTAGTTTTTGAGAACAATGGTTGTTCAATATTATTAGATGATGAGATCATCACAAGAGGAACATTGCGTAATGATTTGTTTATGCTAGACACTACTCTATATATCATATATATAAGTGTGTCCAAGATGAAATTGGATGAGGTGAATAGTGCATACCTGTGGCATTATAGGCTATATCACATCCATGAAGGAATGATTCAAAAATTGTTAAAGGATAGATATCTAAATCTATTCGACTATGAGTCATATGCAACTTGTTAAAGGAAAACTAACCAACTCTCCTTTTAGTAAAACTAGAGAAAGAGCCACTAAGCTGCTAGATCTCATATATAGTAATGTATGTGGACCCATATCAACTCATGACATAGGTGGTTACTCCTACTTTATTACTTTTACTAATGATTTCTCAAGGTATGGACATGTGTACTTGATGAAGTACAAATTTGAGGCCTTTGAGAAATCCAAAGAGTATAAGAATAAAGTGGAGAACCAGATTGGAATGAGTATCAAGACTCTTCGATCAGATCGAGGAGGTGAGTACTTGAGTGCAGAGTTCACCGAGTTCCTCATGGACTATGAGATTCTATCCCAATGGACATCTCCTTATACACCTCAGCTTAATAGTATATTTGAAAGGAGGAATCGTACACTATTAAACATGATGTGGTCCATGATGAGTTTCACTGACCTTCCCATCTCATTCTGGGGATGCGTTCTAGAGACCGCAGCTTACGTTCTGAATAAAGTTTCAACTAAATCGTTAATATCTATACCATATGAGATATAGAAAAGGAAGAAGCCCGATCTTAAGGTTGTTAAGATTTAGAACTGCCCTGCCCACATTAAAAGACAACCCCGATAAGTTGGAATCGAGGATGGAGCGGTGTAAGTTCATGAGATACCCCAAGGAAACTTGTGAGCATTATTTCTATCATCCCGAGGACCAAAAGGTCTTTGTAGCTAAGAGAGCAGTGTTCCTTAAGAAGGAATACATTCTTAGCAAAGACAATGGGAGCTTAATAGAGTTGAGCGAGGTTGGAGAACCTAGCTCAAGCACCACTCCACAGCCCGAGTCTGTTCAGGTATCTAGCACATAAGTTCCGACTTTACATAGGTCCAGTAGATTATCTTATCCTCCTAAGAGATATGTGGAATATATTAGAGGAGATGATGTTGAGGATATTGATCCTCAGACCTACGAGGAGACTATTACGAGTATATACTCTGAGAAGTGGCAAGAAGCCATGAATTCTAAGATAAATTTCATATACTCCAATAGGGTTTGAAACCTAGTTGAAGCACCCGAGGGTATTATACCTATCAGTTGCAAGTGGATCTTCAAGAAGAAGATCATAGTAGATGAAAATGTAGAGACCTATAAAGCAAGGCTAGTGGCTAAAGGGGATCGTCAAAGGCAAGGTGTTGACTATGACGAAACCTTCTCACCCGTAGCCATGCTAAAATCCATTCGAATTCTATTGGCTATTGTAGCACACTATGATTACGAGATCTAGCATATAGATGTGAAAACTATGTTCCTCAATGGTAACCTCAAGGAGGAGGTGTACATGATACAACCTAAGGGATTCATATTTAAGGACTGCCCAAATAAGGTGTGTATATTGATTAGGTCCATTTATGGACTAAAGCAAGCTTTCCGAAGTTAGAATGTAAGATTTGATGAGGTAATCAGAACTTATGACTTTGTTAAGAATGAAGATGAGCCTTATTTGTACAGAAAGGTAAGTAGAAGAGCTATCACCTTCTTGATATTATATGTGGATGACATCCTGATCATTGAGAATGATGTAGGAATGCTATCCATAGTAAAGGCTTGGTTATCTAAACACTTCTTTATTAAGGACTTAGGGGAAGCATCCTATATTTTAAGGATTCAGATTTATAGAGATAGATCCAAGAGAATGCTTGACTTGTCTCAGTCTAGGTATATTGACATCATTTTCAAAAGGTTTGACATGAAAAATTCCATGAGAAGTCTCATATCGATGAGACATGGGATATCATTTTCCAAGAGTATATCTCCCCAAAGACTCATGAAGAAAGGGCGAACATGAATATGATATCTATGCCTCAGCGATAGAGTCTATCATGTACATTATGTTATGTACCAAGCATGATATAGCGCATGCTCTGAGTGTCACGAGCAAGTATCAGGCGGATCCAGGCTTGGAGCACTAGAAAGTAGTAAAGTGCATCTTTAAGTATTTGAGAAGCACTAAGAATCTTTTACTAGTATATGAAGATAGTAGACTCAGGGTTAAAGGCTACATGGACTCGAGTTTCCAGTTCGATGTCAATGATAGCAAGTCGAATTTAGGGTATGTGTATACCCTGAATGGAGGAGCAGTATGCTGGAAGAGTTCCAAGTAAGATACTACTGCTGACTCAACCATAGAGGCAGAGTACATTACTATAGCAAAGGCAGAAAAGGAGGGAGTCTAGATGAAGAAGTTTATCATATATTTAGGAGTCGTGCTAGGCAGCGAGGAGTCAATTTCCTTATATTAAGACAACAACGGGGCGATTGCTCAAGCAAAGGAACCCAGGTCTCATTTCAAAAGTCTAAGCACGTTCTAAGGAGGTTCCACCTGATCAGAGAGATCATTACATGAGGAGATGTAGTAGTAGAAAAAGTTCCATCCAAAGATAATATTGTAGATCCACTAATAAAGTCGTTGTCTCAAGTTGACTTTAAGCGTCATAGGGGTCTAATGAGAATCAGACACAGAGGTAATTGACTTTAGGTCAATTGGGAGATTGCTAGCCATAGGTGCCTTGCGAGCCAATCACGTGAGTGATGGCACATGTGACTTGACGCGCAATTTTTTTGCTTATTATTATTATTTGATATTTTATTACTTTATATTGATTGTTGCATATACATATACATATATTGTGATGTTCATGGATCTGTGCAATAGGAATCGAATCGTGATGAAATCACATTAATGAGACCGATTCACTTTAAAACACAGACCCTAAATAATCTTGGTCATAGGTTACTCGAGAGGGACATCGAGATAACTGGACAAACTAGTGTGCTATATATCCATCCATATGATGGAGGCAACTGGTCTCATAGCTGCTCGTGTGGAGGATACAGTGAAGGTGCTAATTGGAGAATGAGTTCACTGATTGATCCGTTCACGAAATGTTCGATGGTTAAAAATATCTCATTGTCAGATAGTGATTTCATTATCCCAGTGGTGTACCTGATCCTTATACTTGAGACACCAAGGATGTCTTGTATGAGTACTCCACTCTTTGATGTCAAACTTATAGGTTTGGATGTTCTAAATCTAGCACAGTCAGTCATCGGGAGTGGTAGCCAATCTTACGAGGGCTATTGAGTATCGATAGAGGATCATCCACTCTTCGTGTCATAAGAGAAATATCTCATATGTTCTTGCTTAGACAAATCTCTGGTCGGGGTCATTCGGATTGAGAAAGAAAGAGTTCTTTGAGAGAATTCGATTAGAGCGAGACTTGAGTAGAAACTATATGGGCCTGATAATACCATGCCTAGTATATAGTCTTTGGGGTATTAGATGGATGAGAGACTATGGGTATACGATAACTGAGGACAAACAAGTCTAATGGATTGGATTTCCCTGTATTGTCTGGGGACTACGGCGTAGTGGCCTAGTACATCCACAGTCGATGAGTCGAGTGAATTATTATTGAGATAATAATTCACTAAGCCAGAAGGAGTTCTGATAGGTATGACTCATGACTAGCTTGATATTAGGCCTAGAGGGTCATACACATATGGTAGGCATTGTGATGAGTAGAGGTTCGGATATGAGATCTCCGTTGGAGCCCATATCTTATTAGATATCCAATAAATCAATGAATTACTGAATCCTATGGAAGAGATCCAATAAGAGCTAATGAGAGATTATTGGATACAGATCTACTAATCTAAGAGGCTTAGGCAGTTGGATGTGTTAGGAACAAGTCGACACTAAGGGGGGGGGGGGTGAATTAGTGCAGCGGATAAAACACGTCGATTTGAAAAACTTCATGCGATAAAAACTGATTTCAAAAATATGAGTTTAACTTAAAAGTATATGGAAGTGCAGTGAAAGTAAAGTAGTTTGAAGTAAAGGTAAATTGCTCAAAAGAAATGCAAACAAGATATTTATAGTGGTTCGATCGTCGTGACCTACATCCACTCCACTGATTCCTCTTCCGTCGAGGCCACCGACATCCACTATCGATCTTCCTTCAATGGGAAAAGATTAACTACCCTTACAACTTGATTCTCCTTTTGACAAGTTCAGGAGAGAACCTTTACAACCCCCCTTCACTCCTCTCTTAAGCAAGACTAATACTTTAGAGTTTGAGGAGTTCATACAAGATTAAAATAGTGTTTTATTTTCTTTTTTGCTCTCAGTTGTGTGTGTGTTAACCAAGGATGAGAGGGATATTTATAGGCCTCAAGTTGATTCAAACTTGGAGCCTAAAAAGGTCTCATCCCGGGTTTCTCAGGTCCTGGCAGTACCATTGCCAACAGCACTGACACTGGGCGGTATCACCGCCTTGTCTGATGGTACCACCACATGGGAGACTATGTCTGGGTGGTACCACTGCCCAGACTGGCGGTACTACCACATGATAGTCTCGGAGACTAAGTCTGGGCAGTACCATCGCCCAGACCAGCGGTACCACCACCTGACACAGTCTTAGAGATTGTGCCATGAAGATTCCACCTATTGGGTCACTGTTTGAGCCTTTCACTTAGCCCAACACAACCTAACCTTGAGCCCAATTGGCCCTTAATTGAGTTGGCCCAATTCGAATCTAATTATGTACTGACTATGAAATTTAGGTATACACTAAGCTAAATAAGTCTAGTTTCTTCCGGTGATCTTCCGATGAACTTCCGACAATCTCTCGGCAATATTCTAGTGGACTCTCGACAAGCTCCTGGACTTCACGATGATCTTCTTGGTGAGTTTCGATGAGCTTCTCTAGCAAGCTTCTAGAGTTCTCGATCAATTCTGATAGAAATTCCAACAAACGTCCGGACTTCCGACGAACTCTCGAACTCCCAACAAAATCTCGTTTTTGACTCCAGAACTTCATTTTACTTTATGCCTTGATCACTATCATAGTTAATCCTGCACACTTAAAACCTACATCAATCTAGATAATTATTATAAGGCTTAAATCAAATGTTGTCTAGCATGTCATCGGTTCATCGATGTTTCGTTCGATTTTTCGACGCATCGTCCTCTCTTGCGGCCTATTACCCAATCAGTCAGTTGACCTTCGCGACTCCGATTTCCTTAGTGCAATTTTCTCTCTTCTTGGCCCGATGCCTGAACCAATGACCCGAAGCCTTCTGCCAATACATCGACCAATCCTTCGACTTGACGTCTAATCTTCTAACATATTCCATTCCCGCCCAACATGATTTTTTCTACCTTAATTGTCTCTCCTGATCGAAGCTTCCTATGTCACTCAAAACACAGATCAAATCATAAACAATATCAATTGGTTTCATCATCAAAATTCAAGATTTAATAGGATGGAGATCCAATACCCAATAGGATAGGATCCATTAGGGTTAAGTTGATAGGGGACCTCTATAAATAGGAGAGAACCAAAGATTCATAGGCTAGAGCCTCTCTTTATTGCCACCTCCTATTTTCCTCTCCCATTCTCCTCCTCATATAGCAGGCCTGGAGATTTGAGAAGTATCGTCATAGCTCTGCTGTATGGATCACAGCTAGAGAGAATGGTGCTTGGTCTCCTTCACCCTCTCCTACAGATCTCTAAAGATTCAGAGATATACGATCTCCCTAGGTAACACGATCTTCATATATACAGTTTTCGATTTTATAATTTTTACACACCAATCTTCATACGACAACGAATACTTCTTTGGAAAATTGAGGATTTTGTTTTATGTTCTTTCACTACACATGTGATATCGGTCCCTAGATTTTTCTACATTAACATGGTCAAAAAGGTGTGATACATTAAGGTGTCTGAGATGTCATATAATGATATTTAGGCATAGAACACTATAATGTGCTCCATTGGATTTGTATTACCATCGAACACTTACAAAGATGGGAGACAGAAATTTATTAGAATTAGTTCCTCTTGGATTTCTAGGTGAACAATGATCAACCCGAGGTGGGGACAACTAGCACCTCCTTTTGTTTTTTGATTGTCGAAATTCTCATCGCTTCTCCAAACATTAGTTCATCTGTCATAGTGACTCAATCTCAATCAATAAGGAATCCTCTATCAAGCCCACTGACTCAATCTCATTCAAGTAGGGCAAAGTGAGAGTGGTACGGTCCACTAAATTCCATGGCTAAGAATCGAAATCCACCTCGGGTGATGATTTGACAAACCTTGGGCTCCCCTAATAGGTCGGCACCACGTCGAGTCAGAAAATCTCAGTGAGTGTCGATGGGAGTAGAACCAAGGACTACAATTGAGTTGATGACATTGCTTGTTAGACCAGTTTAGGTAAAAGCAGAGTGATAACCTGTATTATGCCTATTAGCGCTTGTACTTGTTGAGTGAGGTTTAAGAATACCTTAGCAAGGACAAAGAGGTGGGCCAATGTCATCTCTGGGAGTGAGAGACCATGGTCATTGAATTGACACTAGTATCATATTTAAGTTTGCACAAAGTTGGATGCACCAATATACGAAGAGGGTGGTTACCATCTCTCTATGGTGAAAGTACTATGGATTAGAGCTAATACCTCTTCGCTTGAGTATTCATTGAAAGAATTAATAAGCAAGCTTTCCTACGATATTGCTTCCTCGACAAAAATATTAAGGAAAGATATCATTGATGTCTAGGTCAATATGACATAGTTTAGACATGTATGTATAAGATTATTCATGGTACCTCCATGTATGCATTGATGTCGAGGTATCACTTAAGATAAAAAAAGAATTTTTAACCTAGTTTATCTAATACGTAAGTTAATAATCCAAGATAAATAAACACGAACATCAATAATATAATATAAGATAACTTTTATTTAATAATTGATCTCTTATGGATCAAAATAATTTATAATAATCTATTTTGGATCCATATTCACATAGAATAATTTTTATTTCTTCTTTCAATAAATATGACAAAGACATATATTGAAAGATAATAACCTTTCTGTCATTTCTCAATCCTCCGTGTTTGAGCTAAAATACCATGCACGGTGTCACGTGACACGCGCCACCCCTTCCCGTCTCCTCTCGCACTCAAAAGTTTTGGCAACCCTGTCACACCACCTCGGCTTTGCTCACACGACCACGTGCCCTTCGTCGTCTCCCTCCACATCTCTCCCCTACCAGCCTCCTCACGTTTCCTCGGCTTCGTCGATGATGGACCCAGATACCGGTTTCTTCGCGTCGGAATCACCGGCAGTGAGGGAAGAGATGGAGAGCCTCGACCTCTCCGACGCCACCGCACCCTCCTCCCTTCCCTTCTTCGTCGAACCGCCATCGTACGCCGACGTCGTCTTAAAAAGCACCTTTGAGCCTCAGAACGCCGTCACCACCCCCGGCAGAGGGTCCTATCCCCCCCGCGCCGCCGCCTCGGATTATCTCAGGATCGTCGTGTCGGATCCGGAAACGATGCAGGAGGCCTCGAACTCCCCTGTCCTTGGCGGCACCACCTACGTCGCCTACCCCATCACCACCTGGGTCCGCGCCGTCGGCCATGGCGGCCCTTCGGTGTTCTGCGTCCAACGGAGGTTCCGCGACGTCGTCACTCTCGCCGCCCGGCTCGCGGAGGCGTACCGGGGGTACTTCATCCCGCAGCGGCCGAACAAGAGCGTCGTCGACGGCCAGGTGATGCAGAAGCACGAGTTCGCCGAGCAGCGGCGGTGGGAGCTCGAGAAGTACCTGCGGAGGCTGGCGGAGCATCCCGTGATTGGGAGAAGCGACGAGCTTAGGGTGTTCTTGCAGGCGCAGGGGAAGCTGCCGCTGCCGGCGGCCACCGATGTGGCGTCGAGGATGCTAGATGGGGCGGTGCGGTTGCCGAAGCAGCTGTTTGGGGACGCGGCAGCTGGTCGAGTGGCGCCGGAGGATGTGGTGCAGCCGGCAAAGGAGGGGAGGGACCTGTTGAGGATATTTAAGGAGCTGAAGCAGGCGGTGGCTAATGATTGGGGAGGGGTCAAGCCCTTGGTGGTGGAAGAGGATAGAGAGTTCTTGGAGAGGAAGGAGAAGATGCAGGTCCTCGAGCAGCAGCTCTGCACAGCTTCTCAACAGGTAACAATCAATCATGATTGTTGCAATGTTAATGATGATCCCAATTTTGTTTGTGATTTGATTATTACCTTGTGCCACTTTCGATTTTATCTGAATTAGAGTCTTGCTAATTTGATACATACATATCATGATGGGTCCTAATTAAGTGTGTATGGATCCTAATCGGTCGACAAGTGTGCATAGATAACCTAGGAAAAAGAAATGTATACGTGAAACTAAGTTCTGATACAGAAGGTTTTTGTTCTGTATGAGAGAAATTAACATGACTAGAGAATCTGAAATAGCGAGGACATAATGCCTTTGGGTGCTTATCATAACCTTCCATCATTTTAAGTGGCTTAACTTTGTGGTACCTCGCAAAGTAATAACAAACTTCTTGAATGTTGATGCTAAATGTCCAATATAAGCAGCCATAGGCTGTCATCGTTTGGCCTAAAATATAAGCTTATTATCATAACAGTAGTTGGTTTTCGACTATGAATCTTTCATGAGTATAGATAATCCAGACATAAGAGAGATACGTGCTTTAGCATGCACAAGTTTTTTTGGTTCTGTATGGGAGAAATTAACATGCCTAGAATCTGAAACAGCAAGGACGTAATGGCCCCATGGTTGTGTGCTATTTGAACTTTCAATCGTATGCCATTTCTATAATATACAATATGAATAGTTTTATATTGATTCAGGCTGAGGCACTTGTGAAAGCACAACAAGATATTGGTGAGACAATGGGAGAAATGGGTTTGGCATTCATCAAACTCACCAAGTTTGAGACTGAGGAGGCCATATTCAGCCCTCAGAAAACACTATCAGCTGATGCCAAATGTGTGGCAACTGCTGCTGTCAAAGCAAGCAGATTGTATCGCGAACTGAATGCTCAAACCGTAAAGCATCTGGTAACATACAGATCAATCGTATAGTTTATGCTCATTTGTGAAACTTGAAAATTTTCGAAAAGGGACATTTTGGCTTCTAAAATTTTCCTTATTCCTTCGTCCGATTTCTTTTTGACAGGACACTCTACATGAATATCTTGGGGTAATGTTAGCTGTTCAGAGTGCATTCTCGGATCGGACCAGTGCTTTATTGACGGCGCAAACGCTGATGACAGATTTATCAACTTTGCATGCAAAGGTTGAGAAACTTGAGGTTGCATCTTCGAAGATATTTGGTGGTGACCGATCAGGACTCCGCAAAGTGGAGGAACTTAACGAAACAATAAGGGTTACCGAAGATGCTAAAAGCTGTGCACTTGGAGAGTATGAAAGGATAAAGGTACTTCCCACTTCGCCTTACGCAAATTGAGGTATCATTTTTTGTGTCGAATGTTGCAGTTGTTTGCTTATTAGCACTTGCTGAAGTTACTACTTGGTGATGTTGACTTTGGGGGAGATAACCAGCAACTTTTTTCTAGATAGGAGTATGTCGAAATTAAATAGATAGTGACTTTTGTGGGGGTGAATTTAAGGATGTCCACTTTTCCTATATTTAATTTTACTTCTTCCTTATATGCACTTTTTTGCTTGTTCTTTTCCTAACTTAAACATATATCAATTCGGTTGACTTTGCATGGAGAGGTTGTTCTTACTGTTATGATGATGAATAAGTAGGTTTTCTGCATTAGATGACAGAAAAATGAGGTGCTAAACATGAATATGATGCATGCTCTTATATTACTTTCCATTATTCTCTGTTAACCAAGTTCAGTTCATCTGAATAAATAATTATGATACATCAATTGTTCTTATTAATAATGAACTTTGCAAATATATGCAGAAAATATAGAATATAATCAGGTTATGTTTTCTATGCAAGGAAAACAACCGGAACGAGCTTGAGAGACTAGATAGAGAGAAGCATGATGATTTTCTAAGCATGCTTAAAGGGTTTCTAATAAATCAGGTATGTCTTGCTCTTCATTTTGCAATTTTCATATTATAAAGATGAAATATGTGCATCGAACTATGTTCGACTTTCTTTCAACTGCCTTGTTGGACTGTGCCTATGCAAAGGCAAAGGCTTTCCTATGGCTGAAACACCAAATCTTTTTTAATGATCTCGAAGACTATAAAAGAGAAGCTATTGATCATTCACCACTAGTCTTGCATTTGCAAATATAACACTGTGTCTTCATTGTGTTATACGATTATGTTTCCTTGTTAGACCATATCGGTGTGGCTGGTGGTGGTGCCATTATGACCTTCATCTGTTCATTGGTTTTTCCTTAAAAGAAAAGAAAATAAATTAGATAAAAGTGAACTGTCCACGATTCCTACTGTGTCAGACTAAAACTTCGAAGGTCTCTCTACTGATTAATATATACAACTGAATATATTCAAATTAATAATCTGTAGTACTACTTTTCCGATCAATTTTCTGGGTGTTGGATAACTTTGTGCTGACATTTTTCACCACAAATTTGAACCATCTATTCTATTCATCAGGATCTATAAAATGTATCATTATTTTAGCATCGTGAAGTGCACTAGCTGACAGTAAACACTTTCGTTTCAGTGTACTCCTTTTTCGGGTGACACTAACTCTGATGTGTGAATGGACAAGATCATCTACTTCAATTATGCTATCATGCTTTACTTCGAATTGGTTATCTCATCCGTAAAATGGAACTAATGAGCTTCCGTCCTCTGCATTCTGCATGTTGAGAAGGTCGAGTATTCAGAGAAAGTTGCCATTGCTTGGGCTGCTGTAGTGGAAGAAACATGTGGCTATGCAAGAGAAAGCAATTAGGTAAGATGTGAAGACCACCTATTCTTTGCAGATTGTTAGTAAACCCATCCATGTGTAATTCCATCGCTTAGTTCTGACGAACAGCGATCTGCCTCTGCTTTTGACTCGAAACCCTTTCTTCCATTGTCATTGCTGTTTGGGGTCGGTGCAAAGATGGGATCAGAAATGGTTCCGGAAATATATAAGATTTACATTTTTGTTTAAATTTATATTTATTCGGTGTGTTTTCTTAGCATCATCTTATTACTATAATTCTAAATCAGAATGTGCAGATCCCACACGGTGGGTTAGAATTCTTATCAACTTAACCGAGTGACCGGGGACGTCTTTTCCCGACTACAGACAGAAGACACAAGCGAGGAAGGCGATAGTTCTCATTCTCAAGACCAACAAATACGTGTCGGCAGAATTCCTGGTGGCCATGCAAGTACTGCATGCGTAGTGCGTGCAGCAGCAGTGTTTTTTTTGTTTTGCTGCAGTATTTGATGCAGGAACACAAAAGAAAAGTTGGATACGCAAAAGAAAAAATGGATGGTAGGCAATAAATAGGCATCACACTCATCGAGTAAATGCTGGCCGTGTGCACTCCAAGGAGACGGCCATCTACTCACCTCGAGCTGTCCCCAAGCCATGCATCTCCTTGCACGAGGAAAATGACAACCGGAAGACACTGCGTGCAAAGAAGCGGGACGAGTTACATATGAAGTTGACGAGTAGACCCCATCTTTTTTGGGTACCACTTGCTCTTTGCGTCACCTCCGACTGCTTTAACCCACTGCTTATCCATTGCCTTGAACAATCCCTGCAAGTGGACTGGACTGGACTGACTGCCCCCATTTGCTGCTTTCTTTCTTTCTTTCTTTCTTTCTTTCTTTCTTCGTTATAAATTCACCAGAAACACTCCACTTTAGTGGATGGATTTCCAGATGGAAAAACTCAACTCACAAAATAGAAAGATCAGAGATCAAATAAATAAGAAAGTCAATAAAATATTTATATGATTTCACACTCACTGTCAAAAATTAATTGTTTTACCAAGTGTGGGTTCTATGTGGATTATGTCGCTCTTTCTCATTAATTGGGTTACTTCCCAACTTATATGCAAAAGAATCCTTCATAGATGATATTATTATTAGCTGATGTTTCAAACTATCTTTGTTTCTTGATTGATGGTTAGCCCTACAATATCACATCAATTTGATATATGTATATGGATAATATTTGTCCAATAGAGAACAGTGATGAAACATCACTTGTTGCTAGTGGCCAACTGGGCAGCTAAGGTTTGACTGTAAGAGCCAAGTAGATTCAGATTCATGTTCTCTTGTGACACTCTCATTTTATCTTCCCAAGAAAAGTCCTCATTTGACTTGAACTTGGTAATTATCCACCCAATTGTCTGCAGATTTCCTCTCGATCTTATATATATATATATGAATGCTGGAATTATAGATCATCATATTTCAGTGTTAGATCACAAGATTGGAAAGAACATTTCATAGATTTGTGTGCACCATAATTTTCTCATTAAAGATGCTATTAAATACATGCATATATTTTAATTGTGACAGTAAGAAAACAATTCAAATAACTATCTTCAGCCAGAAACAAATAACGAAGGAGAAAGAAACAATCCATTTGCTGTGTCAAGGGAGACAACTCTTCTCCAGCTCATTACTATTTATATATCCCCTCTTCTCCATCCCTTCCTCCTCTGCCCAAATATCTGTCTCTCTCTCACTCTCTCTTCTCTTCTCTTCTCTTTTTGGAAGGAGGCAAAGCAATGGCTTGCGTCCCTGCTGCCGCGTCTTACGTCCCGCACCAAAGGGCAACCGCGGGCGTCGGAGGCGGCGCGGTGATGGCGGGGGAGAGGTGCACGGCGGCGCACGAGGTACTGGAGGCTGTGGCCGGGCACTACGAGAACCCCGCGGGGGAGATGTGCGCGGCGCACGATGTGCAGGAGGCGGTCGCGAGGCACCATGATCATGCGGTGGGGCCCAACCAGTGCTGCTCCGCGGTGGTGCAGGCGGTGGCGGCGCCGGTGGCGGCAGTGTGGTCGGTGGTGCGGCGCTTCGACAAGCCGCAGGTGTACAAGCACTTCGTGAAGAGCTGCAGCGTCATCGTGGGGGACGGCGACGTGGGCACCCTGCGGGAGGTGCGCGTCGTGTCGGGCCTGCCGGCGGCCACCAGCACCGAGCGCCTCGAGATCCTCGACGACGAGAGCCACGTCCTCAGCTTCCGGGTGGTCGGCGGCGAGCACCGCCTGGCCAACTACTGCTCCGTGACCACGCTCCACCCGGCCGTGGGAGGCAGCGCTGGCGGCGGCTGCACGCTGGTGGTGGAATCGTACGTGGTGGACGTGCCGCCAGGGAACACGACGGAGGAGACGCGGGTGTTCGTCGACACCATCGTGAAGTGCAACCTGCAGTCGCTGGCGCGGATCGCCGAAGGCCTCGTCAGGCAAGGCAGCGCCGTCGCTGGTATCGAGGCCGGCGTTAGAAGGGCGAACCCGTAATTGAATGGGTGGGGTGGGTTCTCGATTCCCATCGTTCGTTTACGTTTCGCAGTTTTCTTATTTCACCTCCACCTTTATGTTCTCTTTGCCCCTTTTTTCTTTCTATTTTGCGAGTGTAGTACAAAATAACACATAATGCTGTGAATAATAATATCTTGGACACGTACGTTTCACTTTTTTTCTGTAAATTCTCATCGGTGAAAAAAATGGATGATGATTTTTTTACTTTATTTAAAAAATAAATATACAATGACGTCTTTCTATGTCTTGTTTTGTCATCAAACTTTGGGGGTAGCAGAGTCAATTTAGATATGACAAAGCATCCACTAACGTACCACCTCGGATACGTCATGATATCAAAAATATATATATATATTTCCTCATCAAATTGCTTGACAATCACAAATCTAAAACTATGTAAATAGTACTATATTAATATATTTTTAATTCTAAGCTTATTAAATATAAATGGACTCTCGAATTTCTCTAGACCTCTTTTTGCTACCTTATTAAAATTGACCCATTAAAATGGGGTATAGAGACATTTATTATCATTGAATTTAAACGGAATATAAGATAAAGGATAGTTTCTATTCTCCATTCTCTCGGGGGAAAAAAAAAAAATCTCTTTCAGAAATAATAATATTATAAATATATGTTAGATTTTTTTTTTTTTTTTTTTTGTCTAGAAGGTAAATAGCGAAGGCAGGCAGAAGTCGAATTCAAGATCTTAACTAAGTTTAGTTGATAACTTGAAAATGGAGTTAGATTAGATCAACATTACAGTGTTACTCAAGTTGGAATGAGATGGGATTCCTGTGAAGACCCCATCCACATTTAAGCAAGTTCTATGCTTCTTCTCGTCTTCAAAACCTAGGAGTTGGCATAACAAATCCCCAGCAGTAGAACTCATCGACATCGATCACAACAACATTCCATCCACGATCCAATACTACCGATGCCTTTCAGAATCACAGTTCACCATATAAAGCTTCTCATAGGAGAGAAGAAGATGGTGGGAAGTGCAGGCGTCGTCCATTTTTCTGCAGCTGCAAGTTGCATTGGAGTATTATTTCCCCATTAATGGGCGAATCAACAGCTGTTCGGCCAGCGGAGCAACTTGACACTGGCAACCTCAACTTGGTGATAAAAGAGAAGCAAGTTGGGGTCTCTTTACTTGATTTCTCCATCAGGTTCTTGTCCTTGAGTTGCTACTCTTCCCCTTCTTTCGAGCTTTCTTCTGTTGAGTATTATTTCTATGGTACTGGCGAATGAGATGGTCCGCAACTTGAGCTGCAACTTGCATGGCCTTTAATGATCCTTGTTGTCTCTTGTGTCCCACAGTTGGAACTCCTCTTCTGCTTGGGTCATTGTCCAAGCCATTTTCAGTAGTCGAAACCACTACCGATTAGTCTTTTGATTTGATCATCGATTGGGAGCCACGGTGACGATCCGACCTGTCTCGAGCCTAAAATTGACACAAGAGTTACTCGAGGAACGATGTAAGGGAGAAACGGACATAGGATGATGTTCGAAAAGTCAAACCAAGCTTTCATAAACCTCCATTCTTAAAATAGAAGACCGACAGCCGATTTACCCTCGACATAATCATTCTGATGCTTAAGTAGAAAGAGAGAGAAGAATCGAAACTATGACAGCACTTTTTTATTTATAATGAAGACTCAGTAAAATAAATTTAAATATATCTTGATTCAGAAATTTTTTTTTATAATGACCAATATTTAATCTTTTTTCTGATTGAAAGTAAAAAAAAAAAAAAGGAGACTTTATCTATCTAGATTATCTTAAATCATATGAAAGAAATGCTTTTGCATCCAAATGGTAATATTACAGTGTATAAGTTGCTCTCTCTAGCTTTATGTTTGTCCTACTACAGGGTTTAATGATTTGGTCAAAGTTAATGGTGCCCACTCTCAGCCTATCCATGAGGATCCACTGCAAGATCTAGTGATCCAATTGCCCCCAGTAGATCTTTTCGGTCCCTGTGACCATATATGGGTATGTGAAATCTAATATAAATACATCCGAGAAGAATACTCACCATCCAACTCACTAATTTCACTCTTTTTGATTTGATTGTTCCAGAAGACAAGTCATCTGGTTTGTAATTACACAAGACATGATCTATGGTGCCAATATTGAAGCATGGCGGACGCTACAATTGAGGATTCCAACTCTTGAATGAGATCTCTTGCAGCAAACCAATCAAATGCTGCCATCTCTCTCTCGCTCTCTCTCTCTCTCTCTCTCTCTCTCTCTCATATAGTGCTTGGCTTGTCAAACAACAGCATGAGAAGAGTACAAGAGAGTAATGCTGCCTCATTCACGAACTACACTACTGCGTGGACTCCCAACACCCTACACCCAGCAACTTGTGGCTTGTCGGATCACCACAGTTCGCTGCACACTTGCAGTCGGCTGCGCCGCATTCCCCGCTCCATTGCCGACTTCTTCTCCTCCATCCCATTGCAATTGGCTGGATCGAGTCCCTCCTTCCATTGCCGACGCCTTCTTCTTCCTTTGATGCTTGTGCAGTGAGGCGACTGTGCTGAACCAAGCTAAACAGTGGACATCTCCCACCTCCATTTTCTTGGTTCATTGCGTGCATCGATCTTAGCCACGGGTGAGACTGACGATACTGAGGAGAGAGAAGTGGCAGGAGTAAGCGTTGCTGCTGCTCCTTGGTCACTTCTCCCTGTCAGCCATCATGCCACCATGTACGTGCCCGACGTTGATGCATGCCACCGGTCCTTGCTCCACTATTCCAAGGTGTTTCCATCAAAATGATGATTCCTTGTAGGCTCACCGCTGCACGACAGGCAGGAAAACACACAACCAAATGAGCTTTGTACTGGAGAACATGATGAGCCACCGATGGCCAGTTGCTGGCTCTCTAATGGGGCACTCGTTGATGCAGCTCTCAACTACATATATAGTCTTCCCATGACATTACCACAAAACTGCGTTTTCCCGTATATACCGATCCCCAATTTAGTTTTATATCAAAAGTTGAAGAATGGAGTTGGATTATATGAGAAAATGAGTTATTACTATTCATCCAAAACGACTTGAAAATTTTGGATGGTTTAATCGATTATTCTGTCGATTGAATCGTACACATATTAAAGATAAAATAATTGGTTTTTCGAATTAGATAGATGTACTATTTAATTATAAATTTAATTATTGTGCCTAATTGTCACGGACTTAGTTGGTTTTGGCTAAGTCGTACGACACCCTTGCGTGTCCGTCCGCAAAGGTCAGCCTCCCCGAAGCCTCCCATGGTCCCTTAGGTTCCACAAAAGAGAGAACAGGACAGAGAAAAGGCCTCACTCGGGATCCACAAGCAAACATCTCCGAAAAACACTTTATAGACAATGCAAATTACAAACAGACTTTACAAGCTCTGAACAATTGCACAACAAAGGGTAAAATGGTCCATTACAGACCGAAAATCTCTCGCACGTGTCCACATGACACAACATTTATTTACAAGCCTAAAGAGGCTACCAACCCAACTAAAATGGGACTATTAAGCCTTTGGTCGTCCCTCTACATGTTGTACAAGGCATGAACATGCCGTAAGACACGAACATACATAAGCATTACATCAAACATCCTGTTTCAAAGTTTGTCCGTGACATAATGGTAATCTTGATCTCTACCAACATAACAATTTGCTATTAAATTCATAGTATAAGATAATTTGTAATTTATCACTCTCAACATCCAATTGAGTTCTAACGGTTTAGTTTCGATATGGAACCGAAATCGAAATCGACTATTTGATTCGATTTAGATCAATAAAAAAAAATATAAATAATTAAACGTTCTTCGACTAATGAATTTGTCCTTCAAACAACTTAGCAAAGAACCAATTGGAGGGTTAAAATAAAAAAATAAAAATAAAAATAAAAAGTAAATAGTATGGGAACTAGAATCACCTAGAACCGGTTTGATTGTAATTTTAAATTCGATAAAACCGAAATTATCCATTTTGAGCTACAGTTAGGACTATAAAAAAGTAATCGCGGACGAGAAATTGTGGTGTTAAATTGTGTTTTGGACTAAAATAGATAATTTGGCAATTAAAGAAATAACCCAAAAAGAAAGAAAGAGTTGAAATGATGATAAGAATTAATTGTCGGATGGCAAGACTTGCTAAACTCTCAACGTTTAAATTTGGTTGTCGGCTTCTCCTTTTTTTTATCTCTTTTCCTACTGAAAGTGTTACCCCGCAACAATTATGGAGCTCCAAAGCAGAATTCCAGCTTTTTATCTTATGCTGTCTTGATCTTGAAAGAAAGCAAGAAAGAAGAGACAAACCACATCCGATCTGCTGCTACAGTTCGGTGAATGGTAATCCAAATAGATCATATCAAGAGAAAAGAAAGAAGGAACGAAAAATGGCAACTGGAGCAGTACGTCGTCAAGTGATGAACGCAGTTGTAGTTCGGGCTATTTAAGGTATATATTCATTTAGATCACAGATGACGACGAGTTCCTCATCACTTTTGCTTGCCGTGCCTTTCCCTTTCATCCCTCCATCTCCCTCTTAAAATAATGGAGCGCACTCGAGCGTCCACCTGCAAGCTTTTCAGTCGTTCAAACTTCTCACTGCAACAAAAGTCGGCTTCTCCAACGGGCCGTACAAGAATCTCTTCTGCCGCTGCTGCTGCTGCTGCTGCTGCTTCCCTTTAGTGTACAGTAACTATGAGTTCGGCTTGCAGCGAAGCAGATCCTCCCTCTTTCTCTCTTCTCACCCACGATAATATTGCATGCAGAAGAAGCTTGACAACAGCGATAGAAAGACGATCGAGTGAGGATACAACTGTTGATAACACAAGCTGACAGGGAAACTTAGGTCCCATTTGTCATTCTCTGCGGCGGCTCCCTGTGTAGAAAAAGCCGAGTGGACACTCTCATCCACCTTTGATCAAGATATGACAAATGTAGTATTGATTGATTTATGCTCATGATAGCAAAGAGGCCGACGAGATTTATGAGATGCCGTAAGGTTATGTATGTGACCCTCGATGTAACTGTGCAGGAGATATGAGTCCGATTCAACAGCATATGAATCATAAAATAAGGCAACAATTTCTGTGGAAGTCTCACTTCCATTGAGTCTAAACAGTGTCCTTTTTCAAACATGGAGACGAGTAGGGTTCGAGTTCCTCAGTTTGGCCCTCGCAAGCCAATGTTGGAAGGAGAGAAGGAATCAAAGCTCACAGGTAGATAGAATACAGCAGCCTTCTGATGAAGCTGATAATTAAATAGCAGCAAAATAAGGAGACATCAGAAGAATGATCATACTGCCGTTGGTAAGATTTCTGCTTTCATCAGATGAACACCCACCACTTGCCGTCGCCAACACACATAAGTAATAGAATTGTCGGCTTCATACGGATAGGGAACAAAGAGATTACAATTGTCGATGCTGTGCACCAATTCAATCAGAAGAAAAGGGGCAGAGAAAGAGAAAGGAAGGATCAAAAGATCAAAACATGCCGAATTGGTCTCGGAAATATGAAGAATTAGCCAAGAACTTTGTATGTACGATCTCCTGTATCCTTCCTCGACAAATAGCAGCAAGAAGAAAGGAAATGAGCTACTTAAGGAGCTGATGAGCCCGCCGACGGTGCAAGCGATCCGTCTCCGACTGCCGTTGAAGTGCTAAAAGCCTCAGCCACAGTACTAGTGCCAGTTGCACTCGCACCGGAAACAGAAACGGCTGCGGACAGCGAAGCCTCCGCTCCGGCTCCTCCAACCGATCTCCCTTCGCTGGGGGTTTCCGTGTCCTGGAAGCGCTTCCGCTTCTTCTTCTTCTTCTCGTAAGGGATGCCGCGAGCTTTGGCCTGATTCTCCTTCACCTGCCGAAGGTAGACACCGACGGCCCTCGCGCCGAAGGGGTTGGAGTCCTGGCGGCCGTCGTTCTCCTCGTAGGCGGCCCGGAGGCGCCCGATGAGTGCGTCGAGCGAGCCCCAGGCCTGCTTCAGCGGGCACACGCACGGCGCCGGCGGGTTCGGGTGGCCGAAGAAGGTGCATCCGGGCGCGTGCACCTTCGTCTTCCCGAACTGGTCCAGGTACTTCAAGAACTCGATCACGTGAGCCCCGCTGCAGCCCGCCAGGCTCAGCGGCGGCCTGTGGCTCCTCAGGTACTGCAGGAACGTGTTCCAGTCCCGCCGCTTCTGCGACTCGTACCGACTCGGTGGCTGCTGCTGCTGAGGAGGTGGTGGTGGGGGTGGCGGAGATGGATCACCGGCGACAGACGATGCGGCCGGGTCAGGATCCATTGCTTTCCTTGGGTCTCCTGTGTCTGCCCTAGTGGTTTTGGTGTGCAAGGGTTTTGCTTTGGTTGAAGTCTGTTCTCTTACAACCCTTTGATTCCTCTCCGAACACAGCGTCTTTTATCTTTGTCAGGAAGCTTTGCAGTTGGCAGGAAAGGGAGAGAAAGGGCGGGTTGAGATCGGACGTCAAAAGTGGTAGTGCTGCTAATGGATGAATATATATTGATGAAGGAATCTGAAGTGTTCGTATGGTCATCTGACGGATGTGCGGGAAACACTGTCACCACAAACGCAATATTACGACAAGATCTAAGCAGATTACTGTGACAAACATCCAAAGAGGGATGATGAAGATGGTACCCTATGTAGCATATGTGAATGGCACAACATACATATTCTGACAAATTTGGCCATTTGATGGACTGTGAACCCACATGAGTGAGGAGTAGGGATGGGTCCTTTATGATGACTGCGAGTGTGGGAATAATGGGAGCAGGGGCACCATCTCCTCCGATCACATAAAACAAGGCCTGTAGAGAGTGGAGACTAAGAACATAATGGATTCGGTGGGTGGAGAAGGAACCTTTGTGTTTCAGCAGTAAGGATTTGCTTCTCCAGGTTAAGCTCCAGTAGCTGGAAAATTCGTGATCCAAATCTAATCTGACACCTGAAGAGAAAGTCAACTTTCCCTGTCATCTCATCTCCATACGAACTGCGGCCAATTAACACTAATGTGGAGTGTTTTTTTCTTTATATATACTGTGGATATAAATTCTTATCCACTTTTGCATGTTGGACTAAACTTAGGATTAATAAGATGCAAATGTACAATATACTTTTCATGCTCAATTATGGGACTAGAGAATGAGTGTTGTCTCGTTTCATGCTTGTCAACATATATGCTCGAGGTCTTCACTCCCTATTTATGTTTTCTTTTTTCTCTGTCCTCCAACCAATCATTAGCGGAGAGCAAAAGCTGATCTAAACATCATGTAGAGAAACATATTCTAATCCACTAAGAGGCAATCAGAGGACAACAAACAATCCATCAATCACTAGATACAACCCAAGCAAACTAATCCAAAAAAGTATTTGATGGAGTCACGATTGCATTGCATGTGTACATCTTATACATCCTAGTAGTAGGAAGGATAAGAAAAGGAAGATCTCAAGTATTAGTAAACAAATAATCTTCCTCGTACGACATGATAAACTTATTTTTAGTGGCAATCATATGATATGTAGGTGATATGGTTGATATTTCGGATCAACCGCTGCGACTCGTCATGCAAAGCCCACTTAACCAAACTCAAACTCATCACATCAACATGAATTAAAGAGTAAAATATTCACTGAAACCATAATTTTCAACTTTCGTATAAGACTCGACTTGTGTATCAAAGTAGATGTATCGGACACACAATTTGTTTTGAGAAAAATTATCCCCGAGAAGCATCCATCTCGAAATGATATTTGGGACATACTTGCATGTTGGTTTTGTAGGTAACACTTGTGAAACGATTTGTTGTGAAAAAAATTATCCTTAATCATTTTAAAGAAATGAGTTTGAGATATACTTACTTGTACGCTAGCTAGTTTTACAAATGACACTTGAGGAGTGATTTGTTTTGAGAAAAAAATATCTCTAAGAAGCATCCATCTCAATGAACGTTCTTAAGACACGATGTTTAATTTTTTATACTGAAACTAAAAAAAAAAGGTCAATCATGGTTTATGTTCTTTCCATTAAAATATAAATTAATAGGCCCACTAGGAGTTGTCTGCCATGGATGACTACATCATCCACTCGATCAATCAATTAAATTAAGCTGAAATGATTGTAATTTTCGTACCATTTTGGAAGGAGGGAGGGGCAAAAGAATCCAATGCTTCTGTGCACCAAAACTCAAAAATATGACTAAAAATTTCTCCTCCCCCATTGGATGTATGGTTGCCATCAAGCGATTCCTTGTGTCATCGAGGCTGTCACGCAAGTCCAAAAGACAAACTAACACACAGAGAGCGAGAGAGAGAGAGAGAGAGAGAGAAAGATTTGCTAACTATGGCACGACCTCATGTTTCATGTATCACCAAGTTGTTGTGGTGATAAGGTAGGTGCCATTTATGTGGTGACATACGACGCCTAACCCACAGTAGGGCCCTCACAAAAGAACAAAGAGAGCTTGACTATATCAACTTTGAGGAAGACCCAAAGCCGGACCTAACGTATCAATCACCCACCATTCTCAGCAAACATAAAGACAACCAATGCTCTATCCATCCATCTATTGAAATATTTGGAACTAAAGGGTGCGATTATTATTCAGCGTGCTTTAGAGAGACGTCCCCATTCGGGTTCGATTGAGCTGCACGTCAAAATGTTCGAACCCAAAAAACAATTGTCTCGTTTAAATACTAAGCATGGATAACTCTAATAATTGACTTACGATCATCATCCTAACATGTAAAATGCTTGTTCACCTTAGCCTCGAGGACCAGGAAAAAAAGAAAAATCAAATCAAATCAAATCTTTGGGTGTTTAAAATAATTTTGTTTAGTTTCTGACTTCACTAGGTATAATAATCTATACCATTATATCATCATACTAATCAAAATTAAAGAAAGAAAAGATAGATTCAATATCCTTCTATTGCCTCCCTTCTTCTTTATGTGCATTTTGCCCATAAATACTCCCACCTACCCTTTCTTTTTATCTTCCACAAACCAGTGGGTGGTTCAAGATCTTTTAATTTTAACATTTGGCCATGTTTAATGAATGCACAATTTGGAAAACAAAAAATAAAAACAACATAATTGTGTTGATTTTACCCAATTAAAGCCACTATCACATTCTTTAGGCATAAAAACCCTCTAATACATATAATCTTTTCTGGGACTAACATAAAGTCTAAATCTCACTTAAGATTGTCAATCTACCTTTCGATCTGACATCTGAGATAGCAACCTGATCTACACTGTGAATAAGCTATTAAAATTTTGAGCATAAAAAAAGAAGCAAAGAAATTGATTGAGCAGGAAATTTGTGACCACAAACTAGTGGATCGTGAACCAAATACCACATGTACCACCTGGTCTACGGTGGAAAAACACTGCCAGTAAGAACACAGAAACAGCAGAAATAACACAAGAACAGAAACTTTGGTACACTACAGAAGACCATGCAGAAACCTTACCTTGTTAACCTGACAAAGAAACCTTGGTTAGACAGTTGAAAGATATATCCACTTAAGAAACTAATACTCGTCGAATCATTCCTTGAGCCCAAGTGGCAGTCTCCTTCAACTGGTCATTGTCTGATCGAAAACACTCCCCAAATAAGTCTATATGGAAGGTAACATCCTTAAATAGGACCTTTGTGTTTGGACCAAGTGTGTCTGCAAGATCTCCCATCACTGCGACGGCAGCTTTAGTTGCCTCTTCATCCCTGGAAAGTGACCACACAGAACACCATTTGTACATGTCATGAAAGTATGGATAGAAATTAAACTAGGGTATTCTATTACACACCTATTCTTATCCATAACAACAGCTTCTATGAACTTCAGAAGAGGACTTGCGTAAGGAAACATCAGAGCTGACTTGGAACTTTTAAACCCCTGAAGTATGCCAGAGTAAGCCTCAAAAATACCCCGTCTAAGCTGATTACCATATTCTTGCATATCATCATCGTTTACATCAAGTTGATAGCAGAGTTCTGCAGCTCCTTGCAGCATCGGTATCACAAAAGGAATGTACTTTTCAAAATGCTCACTGATTGCAAGAGCAATATCTCCAAAGCATGAAAATATAGGAGGCTTTACAGACCGATGAAGCATAGGACTGGAGAGGTCTTTTAGAAGTTGACTCATGATACCATCACAAAATGGAAGAACCTTTTCATCTAATGCACGACAGATATCACCAACCACGCCAACAGATATAGAGCAGACCTGATATTCCTCAAAGTTCTGCAAACCCATCTCCAGATACTTGTAGAACTCTTGCATGCACTTTGCAAATTCAGGGCCTGTGGCATAAGCAAGGGCTCCAATTGCAAGCATTGCTTCTTCGTGCACGGTAGAACTGCGGCAAGCAAAAACTTGTAGAAACAGGATCATCATCTGATCAGCAGACTGAAAAATTATAGACTTTGTCTCATTTGAGTAACTCAATTTCTGTAATATTACTTGAATAACACCACATAGCAGGGCTTGCAGATCACTCTGCTTTTCCCTGTCCTCCGAAGAGATGATCTGGAGCTCCAGAGTCTTGCTCAATCTAGTCATGATTTCATGGAGTAGATGGGCAAACATGTTTGAAGTTTCAGGTATACTGCTACGTCGAACTATCTCATTCAGTGTTTCATATGCAGATGAACGAAGCCTCACATTGTTTGTGTCGGTACGATCAGCTGTAGAGAGGAGAGCTGAAACAATATCACCAAGATAAGGCGTGAGCATTGATGAATTGGAACCGTCATCCTCATAGCCCTGGACAAGGAAATAAATGGCTCCACAAACTTTCTCAGCCACATTTGGAGCATCTCTGATACTTTCCAGTAATACAGACACGATTCGAGGAAGGTTTGTGGTAGTCAAAATTGGATAATCACTACTTGCAGAATGCAGAAACTCAAAGATCCTACCAAGGGTCCATGCTGTTGTGTCCTTGACATGACTATCTTGGTGATTCATTGCATTCAACAGGAACTCAAGTCCAGCATGAACAAGTGGTGCATGCTTTTCAATGGATGGACCTTCAAGAATTAACCCGAATGCAAAAGTAGCTGCCTAATGACTTCGCCAGTCACTCTTTGTTACATTATTCTCCACAAATGGCATCACAAGGGGCACAATTGCATCCCCAACGGTTCTTGCGACAAGTCCAAGGCAGGTCCCACCCGCCATAGACAGATTCCAAACACCATCTTCCTGGTCCTGATCCTCTTGCTTCAGCAATGTTTCTAACATCAATGGCACCGGCACAGGAAGTGCTTGTTTTATAAAATTAGAATGGGGAGAAGAGCTCCCACCATCTTCCCCAATTTCCTCTTGAATTTGAATCTCTTCATCACATATAGAGCTCCAAAACTCAATGACTTGAAGAGCAACAGTCTCCTCATCTACACTCACTGCATTTGCAGTCAAATCAAAGAGGCTTTGCATGTAAGGCTCAAGATACTCATAATATGTAGAGGCTACAGAAACAAGACACTCAAGTGCCGCTTGTCTGATCTCCAACTCTTTTGACATGGCAGTCTCACAGACAATTTTCATGATGAAGTTCCTCTCTACCTCATTCTCAAAGTTAGTCTGAGCAAAATCTAGAGCATTATAAAGTGCCTTCACAGCTGCAAGGCGGACTTCAGAACTATGTTCCATCTGGTTCATGCCCTGAACGACAGCAGTGAGAACAGCATTTACTTGATCCTGCTCCAAGTCCTGAGGACATACCTCCTCACAAACATACCCCAGTGCCTCCAGGGTTGCTTGCTTCAAAGGAGCAGGGGCATCTGGCTGAGTCATGTTTTTTAGCAACCGCCCTATAAGGTCCAGCCATTCACACCGTGGTATCTCGATGGATGCAACCTTGGCAATGACTTGGGATCATGTGTGATGTGCTTCAGATACTGATGATCCAAGAGTCTGCAACAAGGATTCCTTGATTTTCGCTTTGATAGATGCATCCACACTGACCCACTTCTGAGTCAGTTCTTCCTTCCGTACTGCATCCTTTGCATCTAGGGAATTCTTAAGTATGATACCAGCAAGTCTCCGAGACTCAGGAGGCTTTTGTTCACTTGATAGCTCAACAGATAAAGAAAGTAGAAAATGAGGGAGATTTTGTTCCTTGAACTGCTTAAGGTTTGCTTCAGCAACAGTTCGAATCTGCCCATCAGAAGATTGAGCAGACAACAGGACCTGGGTGATCTCCATCACCACGTTTATGGCACTAGAGAACAATATGGAAGCCAACAGATAAAATATAAAATTAGCAAAACCAAGCAACTTCATCAAGGACTTAACCACAGACTCAAGGGCAACAATCACCTGATAAAGGCTCAAATAATTCGATTACCAGAATACACACCCAATTATATTAACTTATAACAGCCCATTATGTCATATTTCCCACTTGCATGTTTAACAAACTTACAGAACCTTACTTGAACTACCAATTATATACACAATTCTCCTAACCAAAATTCTGCCAGTCTGCATGCCATAATAGGAATCATTTCTACAAATTACATTGTCAAGGACTCAAAAGATCTGGTGTTACTGAGAAAATTAAGTTCCTCATCTATTAGTATTTAGAGACATAAGCACAATATCACTTATCAATCAAACAAACAATTAACCAAACAAAAACTCCAGGAAAATATCCACATTAAGACATGAGCTTAACAAACTTTGATACACATAAAACCAACTTAAAAATAATTCCTATAAATGTGCCAGCAAACCCCTATATGCACCGAAAGAAAAGGAAAAAAAAATCACCCAGACCAAAATTTTCAAATAAAATGTAGCTCCCGCATAGAAGATTAAAATGTAAACCCTGAACCCTAACCCTAACCCTAAATCCCAACTTAAAACAACCAAAAGATCAAATCACCACAAGCATATGCCTATAATAAGTACAAATATTTAGTTCAATGAGAAAATACCAGAAAAAAGCTACCGATGACGGACAAATTATACAGAGCCTACATGATCGACTGACAGTAAAGTAGACACAATATCATAGGGATCGAGGTGACGAAGTCAAATATTAGGTAATCTGACCGACCTGGATGATCGATTAGGAAAGCATGCATCAGGGATCGGAGAGAGAGACCTAAGATAGGAAATGAGGGAACAAAGATGCGTCGCCTTCCGAAGAAAGAGAAAGAGTGGAGTTAGGATCTGCCCAAGACCGTTGCCTCGCTCTCGCTCACTCCGTCGTCACCGTGCGCTTACGAGAGGGAGGAAGGAACGGAGAAGCTTCGAATAGCGATCGGTGGGGGATCTATAGAGGTGTTTTGGGTAGGAATAGAAGCGGGATGGCAAAAACCTAATTTTTATTTTTTTGAAATGGCGCGTGGGTCTCCTCTTATTGGGCCGGATCCAGTCACCAAATACGGAACGCCCCGCAAAGTGGGTAACACAGGATTGCACTTAAGAACCCGATCCGATCCGGTATGGATCCCCAGTAAACAGAACCAGGACCGGCGAGAGAGACCTCGTTGTCGTGCTTCTCGCGTCCAGGTTTCGCTTAACCTGCGCTCTTTACGAAACCATTCAGCTACTGCCACGTTTCCACCTTGCGGCGAAGCCTTCGGGTGACGTGCGGAAGAGGTATTTGACACCGTCGTGCTTTGGGTCGGGGAGTATAATTGAACGAACGTGTAATTTAACAGGGTCGAGCGGCGGCGAAGAAAGGGGGTTTGGGGAGGGACGGTTCTTGTTCTTTTTAGGTTTGCATCTTTGCGCTTGAGATCGAGGAGAGGGAGTGGAGAGATGGGGCGGACGCCGAGGGCGATCGTGGAGGATGATTACGAGGTAATGTTTCATGATCCTTGTTCTGTGTATGGCTAAAATATTAGCTGAAGGATCGGGTTGAAACATGCGTTTCTATTTCGTCTTTGGAGGGTGTTTTTGGTTGCGATCGAAAGGGTGGTTCGTGAAACCCTAGATACGAAAGTGGAGTTTTTTTGTCGAATTCTGTTTTCGCCCATGTACGCCATGTAATTTGTGTCAATTCGTTATACTCGGAAGCTTATTTTTTATGCTTAATGCAATAGGCCTTTGATAATTATTCAAATTATATCAAGAGATCCGTTGATGTTACTCTGCTGTCATATCGGTGTCAAAGGCATATTCCACGACTTTCAGCTTTGAAAGCAAAAATTATTTGATAACATTCACGATTTAGATGAACAATATATATATATATATATATATATATATATATATATATATATATATATATGTATAAAAATTTTTTGAATATGTTAGCTAGTTTAAAAGACATTGACTATCTAAAAACAAGGCCCTCAGATCAAATTCCGCCTTCACCACTTAGCATTTGTACAGAAAGAAAAGAAAATCTTTTTGAAATGCTGATTTTGTGATACTCTTCTCTCTTTCATGGCTGTCTATATTGACTGTCTTGTCTATAGAAGAGTGATTTAGGCATCATGATCATAACAATGTCAACAATGTTCAAAGAAAATGTCAGAGTAACTCTAGTGGTTTTTAAATGCTTATAATTTGTGGTGCATATGAAAATTCTTTATTTAGTCTACCTTTGTGTCCTTTCCAAAATTTTATTTGGATATGCTCATTTGCCTTATAGTGTTATTTGGCTCTTTCGGCTTGAAAAGGACATGCATCAACACTTCTTACGAGCATTTTCTGTAGCAGGTCTTGTGCCTTGTTTATATTTATCTGTGTGAGATTATTATCCAAAGAGGCCTTTTATGTTGAATAAAGAAGTTGAATTAATGTGTCAGAGTGTTACATGAAAATTGAAAATAACATTGGTCTCAAGGCATGTTGAAGTGTCCGTTATTGAGAAAACAAAGAGGAGAAACAAGGATGCCCAGGAGGCAAATAACTTTGGCCAAATCATATATAACCCTTATGTCATAAATTTGTTAATTATAGTTGTTTATAAATTATTCTTATCAAGAAGCCTAAGAAATCTAAAATATTCAACTTCTTACATCATTGTAATAGGATGATAATTATTGTTGGAACTTGACACCTAATTGATATCTTCGTGTCGTATGCACCGATTGTCGAAAGTCAACACCAGTTCATATCTGACATGAATCATTGTGTGGATGCTGATGCTTGGATTTAAAATAAAATTCCACTGTCTGGATCCCTTTTTTCTTGTATGAAAAGGTGACCTATTCAACATTTAGTAATATTCTTATTGGAATTACAATGACCACACAAGTATTCTTACTCAAATAAATGGTTTATTTTTTGTCACAAACTTTTCTATTAGTAAGAAAAAATCCAACTTGGCTAGAGAATTAATTAATGCATTACATAAGTAAAGAATGGGGATCACTGAAGTGTTGGAATGATCTTAGTGGTCCTACAACGTATTGCAGGATGGTCACTGATATATGGTATATAAATGTACTCTTCTGTTTCATTGTGCATAGAATCTGTTGTATGCTCATGTCTTAATAGCCTAAGCTGTTACTATTAGTTGATTTTAACCATTCTATTGTGTAAATATAGACTGAACAACAAAAGCAAGCTGCTGCTGATGTTTTGTACCAGTATTCTCAATTTGTTATGGTGTGTATTGGGGAGGGAGTTCGGCCAACTGATCTCAGATTGCACTTAATGAAGGTACACTTTTCCACGTTTCATTTCTCTTTTCCAAATCTTTTCTTCATTAGTGGCATCAAATTACTGCAACTAAATCGGTAAGCCTTATGCTTTAACAGACCCAATCCCAAATGTCATTGAGAGTTGCTTGTTTACAAGTACATATATTGCTTTCCCAAGGAGAACATGCTTTTATAAGAATAATAGAAGTTTATCGAAGATGAGTCACATGCTTCAAAGTATTGATATCTCTATTGTTTCTGTGATATCTACTCTATTCTTTTAACTGTGAAATTCAGTAGGCTTCACTGTGTGGGATGACAGGCTTGTCATTATCTAGATGCTCTGGTCTCTAGTTATCTCCCCAAGCCAGGATTAGAATGGTTTCTGTAAAAATGGCAATCAAGAAATCCAATACAATGAATGTGGAGTATCCATTTCTTTCTATATGAGGATTAGAATGGTTTCTGGAAAAATGGCAATCAAGAAATCCGAAACAATGAATGCGGTGAAGTATACATTTCTTTCTATGTGATTGCAGAGGGAGCCTTGTTTCCTTAAAATGTAGGACCTTCCGCCCATTATTCTAGTTTAGGCTTACATTTCATTGTCAGTTATTACTCTTCTCTGATAACCGTCTTTTTGCATTCACACATCTATCTTTTATGAGTTAGTCGTCCTTATCTTGACCAATGTGATCAGGTTTCATGTTTATCCTGATATGTTAAGATTCCAACTCAATGCAGTGTGAAAACAAATTACAAAAGTAGATATGAAACTTTATTTGAGAATTATCAAGGTTTGAACAAAATCTTTTAAAGTAAAGGAGGCCATTTAGCCATTATCCTGAAAATGATTATCACAAGGGCATCTATATTGCTGGTTGGTGCTGTTTGAATTGCTCTACATGTCTCTTTCCTTCAGGTCAAACAATCAGTAAAGAGAACTTATACATTATGCTGAATAATACTGACAATGCATATAGTTACTTGTTATAACCACCTTCTTGACTTAGTTTTATGCCTATGCTGAAGGATTAGTGTTTTTCTGTAATCTTATCTAGCCAGCAACTACCGCAGTTTTGTCCACAAGTTCGAATCATTCTTAAAATATCCTCCCATCTTAGACAACTACAAAAATTTTAGCAGTTTTTTGTTCAAGAATGGCACACATGTAGACTGGCCCAGCTGATTGTGTATTGAGTGGTTTTATGATATGGACATGTAAATGTTCTTTTCGACACAAGCTAATGTGTTATCTGCATTCAAATTTGCATTGTCTATTACCATTTTGTTGTGAGTTTTCTCCCATCCAAATGTGGTTTATGGTTTATTTTTAGATTCCACACTCTGATATTCATAGTATTTGTGCTGAACAAATAAAGGCAAACATTCCATTTCTTAAACCCACGTCTATAGAAAGTAAACTTGCCATTGTAGCTCACTCAAAATTTTGTGATTGTTTTCCTTTTATTTCTAAAATCCTTCTCTCCATTTCCAAATTTCTGGTATTTCCCTTTTATTCTCCATCCTTTATTGTCTAACATTATGGATTACATTGTGAATTTCACTATATATATGAAGCCCACTAATTTGGATACCTCTATCTTTGCTTAAGTACCTGTCCCATAATATAAATGTAGCCATTATTTATGATTTATAAAAGCTGCAGGCTTTAGCTTGCAAGAAAAAAAAGTTTTGCCAAAGGTTGGTCTTCAAAGAGTTATTTATCATTCATTCATTGTACGAGTAAATGCATATATACGGTCACTGTGGAAGTTCTTATCTGGTTACATTATTCCTTTTCCTTTCTTATTTCTCAAATGTACGCTCACTTATCAAGTGGAACACTTATCTCAGGAACTTTCAGGAATGCCAACATCATTAAAGAAAGAGCCTTTGCCAGATTCCCCCTCCTCGACAGGCGAACCATCCTCTTCGGGGTCAATGAAAAGGGACAAATCTCACAGCTCATAAACCAATATCGTACGAGACAGGTTCAAGACACCAATTGTATGCGAATGAGATCATTCTCCTGTTGTACAAGAATGCGAAGTTGAGAGAATTCTTAGGACGGTGAAGCATGTGGCCAGTGTTTTATTATGTATAGGTAAATGTTATTTATAAATGGTACATACATGCTGATGGTGTTAAAATTGGCTTATGATTCTTAAGCTCTTAGATTGGATGAAGCCGATCTGTGTGGTTGTTAACTTTACCCAATGCTAAATGCTTTTATGGGGAGGGAACGTTCTGTTGTTGTTGACTGATAATTATTTCTTCGAACGAAGATTTTTTTTAAAAAAAGAAAAATTATTTAGCCAATACAACTATATAAAAGGACAAGAATATTGGTTAATATTAAACATGTATTTATTATTGAAACAAATGTTTATTAAGTAAATATAAAAAGAAATGTTCGAATCTAGTTTGGAATGAGTTTGAATAATTAGGTAATTATTCGGGGTCTGATTTCTATCGACTAGCGATTCCTGAGACGCCATCGTCGGTGATGCTGGGCTCCACCTGCATCAAACGCAAAGGAGGTTTCGGAGGAGAGAAAGGATCCAGTAAGTATGGGTCCCACGTGAATGTCGTGGGTAGCCGATAGGTAGTGAGGGTGTCGTGTCCTCTTCTTCGAGGGGAAGCCCGCCTACGGCCGCGCCATCAAGTGCTTCGGCCGTCCACCGCGACGCCTGCGGTGCCCTCGCCGACTGCTGCCAGGTCAACGCCCTTGCCTTCCACCAGATCTTTGAAGGAATGGGGCTCGGCGGATGCATCGCACACGTAAAAGACCCGCACTTTTTCGCTTCAGAATTATAAAGGCACAACTTGATAACATGCCCTCAGGTAGCGTCCACAACCATTTCAGTGCCGATGAAAAGTTCGAAGTTGATGTGATAGATTATGTTAATACAACACCGCCCCCACAAAAGTTGGGATGACATCGCTCGAGTACGATGTCACCCCGCAAAGAGTGGAACGGCACCGCTTGGGTGTGATGGCAGCACCGCTTGAGTATGACATCATCCCTGCAAAGAACGAAACGATGCCAATTGAGTACGACTCCGCCTTGCGAAGGTAGGGACAACATCGCTCGGGTGTGACGCCGCGTAGGACAACTGGTGTCAGCACAAAAGGAATGGGTTTGCCGCTTAAGAGATTGACGACCATTAAGAGGCTAGTGGCAGCCAACCCCGTGGGTAGGCATAAAAGCCCATTGCGTCGTCAACACGGGAGAAGTTTTTTCCACTCAAGCATTCTAGTCTCACTCATTCAACGGAAAGCTAACTTAAACATTGGAGGGGTCAAGTCAGGAAATCCCCCTCCTGACCTCAACCTGTGTACAGGAGCCCAACGGTAGGGAAGCAAGCTACCCGCCAAGAAAGAAGGTCACCCTCGGGAGACAAGGTTTTAACCTGACCCGATACTTGAACGACAATGCGGGAGACCTTGCGCATCGAGGACTCCGAGACAAAAGGCTGCACTGAACACGAGATGGCTGATGCCAGCTTCTGAGACCCAAGCGCTAGACCAAGCAACCTTGTGTATCTGGAATCGACCCTAGTCGTGCTGACTCCCAGGTCACGACATAAAGACACGAACATTTTGGCGCTAGAAGGAGGGCTCCGATGTTGCATGATCAGCCCCAGCCAAGCAACTTGGGCGAGCACCTCCCGACCCACTCAACTCTTGGGTTCGGAGAACAACTCCTGCCTCCCTCGGGGCAAGAGGCGAACGACTCCATGGCGACCCCGAGTCGCTATTGATGGCTGTTCACTGATCCAGGGTTATCGCCTCCCAGGATCGCTGCCGCTCAACCTCCCATCTCCGCTGAGGCGTTCCTTAGCCTGACACACAAAGTCCAAGTTTTGTCGGGGATGATGCAAACCATCTTTCCCTTGTTCCTCACCTCGCCCAACTCCCGACACTCCTACAAATGCTGCAATGGGAATCGTTATCCCCTGCTCCCACACAGCCTCCACCCTCTCCTGCACCACCCTTGGCCCCTCGATGGCCCTCAGCAATGAAAATTGCCTCATTGCCCAAAGAACGATCAAATTCGAGGTCGACGCCCGTGCACAACACGCAAAACCTCCGGTGCCCCTACTTCAGCAACCTCAAGCCCGACACGCTATCGTTTGACTCAACGGACTCTCTTCGGGCTCATTTATGCTCGGTCAATTGGTGCCTAGACGAGGTTCAACAAAAGTTTCATAAGTCCAAGGAAGAGCTCGACGAGGCCCCTTCAGGAGGATCGTCCTTCACACTAAAGATTCAGGACAAGCCCATCCCTCCTAGCTTTTGCCTCCCTGTGCTCGAAGCCTATGACGGTGGCTCCGACCCGTCGGAGCAGGTCACCACCTTTCGGGCCCAGATGAACCCTATACGGCACTCGAATGCCCTCATGTGTAGGGCGTTCCCCACGTTGCTTCGAGGCCCAGCTCGAATGTGGTACAATCGACTTAGACCGGCCTCGATCGCCTCCTTCGACCAGTTGGCCAAAGAGTTTGAGCTCAACTTCTTGGCCAATGTGTGACCGAAGTCATCTGTGGCCTTGCTCCTCGGTCTCAGCCAAAAGGATGATGAGCCACTTTCTCATTTCGTGACTCATTTTGCTACTGAAATCCGAGGGCTACCCAACGCTCATCCCTCTTTGATAATGCAAGCATTTTTTATGGGACTTTGGCCTTCCAGAGTCTTCTGGTTGCTGGTCGAGCGACCGCCAACGACTATCCCTGAGATGCTTCAACGTGCAAACCAATACATAGCTGTTGAGGCGTTGATGATGGGAAAGCATGAGGAGCATAAAAGGCCATGAGCGGAACTGCCCCGAGGACAAGCCTTGTTCCCACCAAGGAGAAGGATCGACCAGCTTGACACTCCACTCCCGGGGCCCCCTCTCCCGCCTCTAAATTCCTCCAGGATAGAGGTATTCCTATAAATCAGGGAGAAGGCACTCTTGAAGGCACCTAACCTAATGAAGGCCCCACGCGAGCTTAGAGATAGCTCAAAGTACTACTGGTTTCATCGCAACTACGGACATGACACCGAGGAGTGCTGCAACTTGAAGAACCAGATAGAGGAGCTCATCCGTCGGTGACACCTGGGTCACTACGTTAGAAGACCATGGGAATTATCCCCCACCCTTTGGGTCTGATCGAGAAGCAAATTGATGTGATCAGTGGAGGCTCGACATCAGGTGGGGATAGCTTGGCGGGATGAAAGGCTTACACCCGAGTAGTTGTGGAAAAGCGTCCGAGGCAACCACAAGTGCCGAAAATCACCTTCCCAGTGAGGGAAATCGAGTACCCCGAACATGACGATGTGTTGGTGATCTCGGCTAGAATTGCCAATGCTCATGTTAAAAGGATCATAGTGGACACTAGGAGCTCTACTGACGTCCTTTACCTTAATGCCTTCCGGAAGCTTGGTCTGACCAAGGAAGACCTTACGCCGATGCTATCAGCACTTACCGGATTTACAGGTGATTCCATTTCATCCCTCAGCACCACCATCCTACCATTCACCTTGGGGGAAGAGCTGAAGACCAAGACGATCATGATGACCTTCATGGTGGTGGAGCTCCCCTCAACGTACAACGCCATTCTGGGCCAACCAACCCTCAATAAGCTTAGGGATATCATCTCCACGTACCACCAGGCAATAAGATTCCCAATCCGAGCTAGGATCGGGGAAGCAAGGAGCGACCCTTAGGAATCCCGACAATGTTACCTAACAGTTGTCACGTTGCCCAAGAAGCCAAAGCACAAACGTTCCATTGTCGACCTTCGGGATGTCACCAAGCCGTCGCAGCACCCCGAGCTGACTGAGCACACTCAAGAGGTCCTACTACACTGCAACCAACTACACAGGGTCGTCAAGGTCGGGTTGGAGCTCCTGGAGGAGCGAGAGCAACTCATCAACCTACTAGTTGAAAATGCCGACATCTTTGCTTGGTTGCTGGCAGACATTCCCGGGATTTATCGGATGGTCATGCAACACCACTTGAATATCAGTCCCCAAGCGCAACTGGTAAAGCAGCGTTCGCGGCCTCCTCGGGTGAGTCGCTAAGTCTCCACTTCGCGGCCTCCGAGCATGTATTCAGTTCTGTATTGACTCAGGAAGATTCTGGAGTGCAACAACCAGTCTACTATGTGAGCCACGTCCTCAACGGTGCTGGGACGCAATACCAACCGGTGGAGAAGCTAGCTTTGGCACTCGTCTAAATGGCTCGGAAGCTACATCCCTATTTCCAGGCCCATCTGATCAAAGTAGTGATCGACCAACCGCTACGACAAATCTTGTCCAAGTTCGACATATCCGGATGAATGCTCAAATAGTCGGTTGAGTTGGGAGAATTTGACATCCAATATGTCTTGAGGACTACCATTAAAGCTCAGGCCATCGCTGACTTCATCTTAGAATTAATTCCTCTCAAAGGTGGTACCTATAGACATACCGAGCAATGGTGGGGCCTACATGTGGATGGTTCAGCAAATGCTAAAAGGGGCGGGGCTGGCCTTGTTCTAAAAGGTCCCGATGGCCAATTGTTCAGACATGAACTCCACTTTGGATTCAAAGCCACTAACAATGAGTCCGAGTATGAAGCACTCCTATCCGGACTTACGTTGGCTCTCGAACTCCAAGTCAAAAACATCAAGGTTTTCACCGATTCTCAATTGGTGGTCGGTCATATCAACGAAGATTATGAGGCTCAGGATGCTACCATGCCAAAATACTTGTCCGAGGTAAAGAAACTCGCTAGCTGTTTCCAACACTTCGCTATAACAAAGGTGCCACAAGCGCAAAACGCACAAGTAGATGCCTTGGCAAAACTCGCTTCAGGTGCAAACACCGAATTGCCCCCGGAGGTCAAGCAGCTTCCTTGACGAACCATCGCAACCAAAGAGGTGGCCACAACTGGTACAACTCCAACTTGGGTGGAGGAGATCCTCCACTACAAAAGGGATGAGACGTTGCCGAGCGACAAAGCGACCTCTCGATGGCTCCGACGCATACAAGCGTGGTATTGTGAGGTGAACGGATGACTCCATCGGAGGTCGTTCACCCAACTGCTCCTACGCTACCTAGATCCCATGGAGGCCCAAACAATTTTAGCTGAGGTCCATGAGGGGATCTGTGGGGAGCACATTAGCGGTCGGACCTTAGCCTTCAAAGTCCTCCGACAAGGTTATTACTGGCTGACCATGCGTCAAGATGCCACGACGTATGTATAACGATGCCGGTAGTGTTAGAAGCACTCCCGAGCACATCATCAACCCGTGGTTCCGCTAACTCCCCTGGACAATGCATGGACCTTCGTGCAATGGGGGATGGACCTCCTCGGCCCATTCCCACTGGCCTCGGGACAATTAAAATTCCTCATCATCAGAGTGGATTATTTCATGAAATAGGTGGAGGCTGAGCTGTTGGCGTCCATTACCGAGAAGCAAGTCGAAGGATTTGTATGGAAGAACATCATTACCCATTTTTGGCATCCCCAGAGCCATCATCACCGACAATGGCACATAGTTCAACAATGAAAAGTTCAAAAGATATTGCTCGAGCTATGGGATATAATTGAGGTTTAGCTCGGTGGCCTACCCCCAAACTAATGGCCTGGCTGAAGTAACCAACCGGGTGATATTGGAAGGCCTAAAGAGAAGAGTCATGAGAGCTCATGGCACCTAGGTTGTTAGTTTGACAAGTCCCATAGTCCCACATCAGGAAAATCAAGTTTGGTATCTCTTGTTTAAACTATAAATAAGGGCTTGGGTTTGAAGTCAGATGCATCACAAGTGGCACCACAAGAAAAACCTAAGTGTTTGCTTTAGGTTTAAGTCCATACTCAGTTCAATAGTTTGGGCTTATAGTTGAGGTTTTTCTTATTTAGTATTTTCGGGTGTTTTATGGCCTAGGAACATCTTCTTAAGGCATTTGTAATAGTCTCTTTTATAGTAGTGATTTGCTCCCCTTTCGTCCATGGATGTAGGTCAAGGTTAATTGACCGAACCACGTAAATCTGGTGTTCTTGTCGCTCTTATTCTTTCCACTTTATTGTCTTTGTCGGGTTGCTAAAATTTCCCTTTGGTAAATTTCCTGGGGCTAGCTCTAACAAACTGGTATCAGAGCCTGGTTTCGGGATCTTTTGGCAACAATGATAATATCAAAGATCATTGTCAAGAAATTCGACAGAAATGTCAACTTCAGCATGTGACAACTTAAGATGGAGGCCATTCTGGTTCAAGACGGAGTTGATTTGGCACTACAGGGGGCTGAGAACATTCCAAATGGTACGTCAAAAGAAGATCTTGTGGGTATGGATAAGAAGGCCCGATCCAACATTATTCTAAATCTCTCTGATGAGGTTTTACGGGAGGTAGCTATAGAGACTACGGCTAAGAGCATGTGGGACAAGCTTAAAGCCTTGTATATAAAGAGGACAGTAGAGAATCGTCTCTACTTAAAGCAGAGTTTGTATATGCTTCGGATGACTAAAGGTACATCTATACTCTCATATCTTGATAAGTTTGATTCTTTGGTTATGGATTTGGAGAATATAGATGCAAAAATTGATGATGAGGATAAGGCCTTGTTACTTTTGTGTTCTCTTCCCCAATCTTTTAAGCATTTCCGTGATACTATAATTTATGGAAAAGAAATAATTTCGTATCAGGAAATTAAATCTGCACTAAAATCTAAGGAGCAGATAGACAAAGATATCACTGGGGAAAGTAGAGAGAATCAGGCTGAAGGTCTGGTTGTTAGGGGGAGAACAGATAAAAGGGAATTTGACAGTAGTATATCTAAATTTAGATCTAAATCCAGACATAGAAATTTGGAGTGCAGATATTGTCATAAAATAAGGCACATTAAATCTGATTACTTTAAATTGAAACATAAATTAAAGCAAAAGGAAAAATTTGTTGAGAAAACTATTGAATTTGCTGAAGCTAGTGTAGTAGCTGATGAGAATGTTGGAAATATTTTCTCTGCTATTGATGATAGGATGAGATCTAAAAATGAATGAATTTTAGATTCTGGTTGTTCTTATCACATGTGTCGTAATAGAGATTTATTTTCCACATATGAATCTTGTAATGGTGGAATTGTTTTGATGGACAATAATGCAGCATGTGATGTTGTTGGTAGGGGTACAATCCGAAATAAAATGCATGATAGTATTGTGAGGACGCTCACTAATGTTAGACATGTTCCTGATTTAAAAAAGAATCTCATCTCTTTAGGCACCCTAGAGGCCATTGGGTGTAAATACACAGCTGAAGGTGGAGTTATGAAAGTTTCTAGAAATGCCCTTGTTGTTATGAAAGCTTGTAGGTCTGGTAACTTGTATATTTTGCAGGGAACTACTGTCACAGGATCAGTTGCAGTCTCGTCATCATCATTGTCTGATTCTAACATCACCAAATTATGACATATGCGTTTGGGTCATACGAGCGAAAAATATTTGAGCATAATGAGCAAAAGGGGTCTACTTTGCAGACAGAGTATTGGACCACTGGATTTTTGTTAACACTACATTTTTGGAAAGCAGAAAAGAGTCAGCTTCAATTCTCCGGTAGTTCACAAAACGAAAGGTACTCTTGACTATATTCATTCAGACCTTTGGGGTCCAACTCATGTTCAGTCTAAGGGTGGTGCTAGGTATGACTTTCATTGATGATTATTCGAGGAAAGTTTGGGTTTATTTTTTGAAGCATAAAAATGATGTTTTTCTAACATTTAAACAATAGAAGGCTTTGATTGAGAAGCAAACATGTAAACAGATTAAGCAGCTTTGAACAGATAATGGCATGGAGTTTTATGAAGGTGACTTTAATGAATTTTGCAAAAATGAAGGAATCGTTCGGCATCGCACTGTTAGGATGACGCCTCAGCAAAATGGTGTGGCCGAACATATGAACATAACACTTTTGGAGAGAGCAAGGTGTATGATCTCAAATGCAGGGTTGACAAAGGATTTTTGGGCAGAGGCAATTAATATGGCCTATTACATTGTCAACCGCGCTCCGTCTGTAGCACTTAACTTTAAAACTCCGGAGGAAGTTTGGTCAGGTACTCCCGCTGATTACTCTGATTTAAAATTTTTTTGGTGTTTAGCATACATGCATATAAATGAAGAAAAATTAGAGCCTCGAGCTAAAAAATGCATTTTCCTTGGGTATGCTTATGGGGTGAAAGGATATAGATTATGGTGTTCTGATCCCAAATCCCCAAAATTTGTAATCAATAGAGATGTTACTTTTGATGAATTATCTATGTTATCTTCTAAAGAGGAATCTACTAGTTGTACAAATGATAGTGCACAGAAGTAGGTGGAGCTTGAGATTGGTAGGTCTAATTCTTTTCGGTCGAACTCTTCTACTAAAAGAATGCTAGTAGATGGTCCCGAGTCTATTGACACAGATGATCCAGAAGAAGAGCAATACTCCATAGCCAAGGATAAACCACAGAGAGATATTCGACCACCACAAAGATATGCAAATTTGGTTGCAAATGCTTTGTTTGTTGCAGAAGAAACTGTTGGGAAATCCTTGGGGGCGACATCATATGCGCAGCGGAAGAACAAGAAAAACAAAATCCCCGATTCCCAAAGAGATGTTCGTCGTCGTGCAAAGATTGGTACGCAAAAATCCACGAAACATGAAACTGCGTATAGAGTAGATTGTGTTACCTAGGGAGATCGTATATCCCTGTTTCCTTGCAGATCCTTAGGAGAGGGTGAAGGAGGTCAAGCGTCCTCCTCTCTAGCAGTGATCCACACAGTAGGGTTGCGACGACGCTCCTCAAAACTCCAGACCTACTCTGAGGTGGAGATGGAGAGGAGAATAGGAAAAATAAAACAAAAGCTCTCTAGCCCATGGGGCTCTAAATCCCTCCTATTTATAGAGGTTCCCTGTCAAACCCTAATGGGTCCTCCCCTAGTGGGTATTGGATCTGCATCCAATAAGACAAGGGCTCCGTCGGATATCTCATATCCGAACCTCTATTCATCGCAATGCCTATCATATGTGTGTGACCCTCTAGGCCCAATATCGAGCTGGCCGTGAGTCATACCTGTTAGAACTCCTTCTAACTCGGTGAATTATTATCTCTGTGATAATTCACTCGACTCATCGACTACGGATGTACTAGGCCACTACACCGTAGTCCCTAGACGATACAGGGGAATCCAATCCATTGGACCTGTCTGTCCTCAGTTACCGTGTACCTATAGTCCATCATCCATATAATATACCAAAGACCGTATATCGAGCATGATGTTGTCAGACCCACACGGTTTTTTCTCGAGTCTCGCTCTAATCGGATTCTCCCAGAGAACTCTTTCTCTCTCAACCCGAATGACCCTGGCCAAGGATTTGTCTGAGCAAGAACACATGGGATATTGCTCTCATGACGCCGAGAGTGGATAATCCTCTATCGACACTCAATAGCCCTCGTAAGGTTGACTACCACTCCCAATGACCAGCTGTACTAGATCTGGGACAACCAAACCTATAAGTCTGGTATCAAAGAGTGGAGCACTCATACAGGACATCCTTGGTATCTCAAGTCTAAGGACCAGATACACTACTAGGATTACGGAATCGCTGTCTGACAAAAAAGGCATCATCAACCATCAAAGCATTTCGTAAGCGGATCAATCGATGAACTCATTCTCCAATGAGCACTGCATCTTTGTATCCCTAGTGTCCCTACACAAGCAGCTATAAGACCAGCTACATCCATCATATGGACGGGTATACAAAGACACCCGATCCGTCCGGTTATCACGATATCCCCCCGGTAACCTATGACCGAGATTATTTAGGATATGTGTTTAAAGGTGAATCGATGTCACTATCGTGATCTCATCACGATCCGATTCCCCATTGCACAAATCCAAGGACATCACAATATATGTATGCATTTATGCAATAGTTATAAAGTGATATATGCCAAAATATAATAAGCAAAAAAAGATTCTATATTAAGTCACACGTGCCATCACTCGCGTGATTGGCTTCTTTTGGGCACCTATGACTAGTAATCTCCCACTTGACCTAAAGCCAATCACCTATGTGTTCGATCCCCATCGGACCTCGTGGACGCTTCAAAACAAATCGAGACAACGGCTTTGTTAGTGGATCTGCAATGTTATCTTCGGATGGAACTCTTTCCACTACTACATCTCCTCGAGTCACGATCTCTTTGATAAGGTGGAACCTCCTCAGAACATGCTTAGATTTCTGATGAGACCTAGGTTCCTTTGCTCGAGTAATCACCCCGTTGTTGTCGCAATATAGGGAGATCGACTCTTCGCTACCCGGCACGACTCCCAAATCTGTGATGAACTTCTTCACCCAAACTCCCGTTGAATCTCAGATTTTGATGATGAATTCAATTGTCATTTGTTGTCTAATCTATGTGTTGAGATAAGTGTGCAGGATTAACTACGATGAAAGTTAGACAAGCAGCAGGAGTTGCGCCGGAGTCAAGATCATGATCACGTTGGGAGTTCGAGAGTTCGACGGAAGTTCGGACGGTCGTCGAAGGTCCTGCGAGAACAGATCCGAGAAGTCCGAAGCTTGTTAAGCGGCTTCGTCGGAACTTCGCCAAGTGGATCGTCCTTAAAAGTCCAGGGAGTTTTTGGAAGTCCATGAGAAGAAGAATCACCGAGGGTTCATCGGATGATCGACGGAAGTTCGCGGAAACTTCGCCGGAAGAAGCGATTGACGCATCGAGCAAAGCTGCAGAAATTGTCTTAGATTTAATCGTAGTTAGCACGTTGATTAAGTTGGAAAATGGGAGGTGATCCCATTAGCTTAATCTTGGGGCAATTGGGCCTCTCGAAAAGATTGAAATCGGGGACGAATGGAGCTAACCATTGGGACCCGATTGCACCAGGCGGTAATTAGCCTAGGCCGGAGGTGCAACCGCCTAGGCCGGGAGAGGTGCAACCGCCTAGGCCAGGAGGTGCAACAACCCTGGGCTATGTCTCCAGCGAGATCGGGGCGGTGCAAGCCCACCCAGAGGTGCAACCGCCCGAGCTCGATCTTGAGCTAGGAGGCGGTGCAACCTCCCGACGAGAGGTAGCACCGCCTTTGAGCTCGGTCTTCGAGCTCAGGCAAAGAGGTGCAACCGCCTCAGTCGAGGAGGTGGCACCACCGGGGCTCGATCTTCGAGCGGACTTCGGGTGGTGCAAACACCGCCGAAGAGAGTTGCAAACTTTGGGCTCGATCTCGAAGCTCTGCGGTGAGGTGCAACCTCTCCAATCAAGAGGTGCAACCTTTGATCCCGGAATTCCGGGATTTGATCGTTTTTGAGCTCCAAATTTGAACTGGGTTGGGGCCTATAAATACCCCACCCATTCAGCACTGAAAAGATACAGATCTACACCGATTTCTTGATCTTTTCTATGATTCTAAGAGCTCAAATTTGTGTAAAGTCCAAAAGTTCTCCCTTTTCGTTCTTCAAGTCTTGAGTTGTAAAGAGAGGAGAGAAAGGATCTGTAAGGGTTGTCTCTCTGAGCCCGTCAAAAGGAGTGAAACTGTAAAAGGGCAGTTGGCCTTCGCCCATTGAAGGAAGGCAGCTAGTTGACGTCGGTGACCTCGTCGGAGGAGGAAGCCAAAAGTGGAGTAGGTCAAGACTGACCGAACCACTCTAAATCTCTGGTTTGCTTTTACTTTGAGCACTTTATCATTACTGCAAACCTCCTACATTGCTACTGCCCTCTGCGCGTTTACGAATGAGTCTTTAAGTTCTGATCTTTCCGAATCTGCATTCAGACGTAAATCAGTGTTTTCGTACGATCTTTACACTGCAGTTTACGCTTACATTTTGATTCCATTTATAACTGCAAATTGCTTTCTGCGTATTCATAAAACGCTTTTCAAAGTTCAAAACTGCGTTTAGACGTCAAATTACATTTAGACGTAAAACTGCGTTTAAACGTAAAACTGCGTTTAGATGCAAAACTGCGTTTAGACGTAAAACTGCGTTTAGACTTAAACTTCGTTTAGACGCAAAACTGCGTTTAGACGTAAAACTGCGTTTAGACGTAAAACTGCGTTTAGACGCAAAACTGCGTTCAGACGTAAAACTGCACTTAGACGTAAAACTGCACTTAGACGTAAAACTGCGTTTAGACGCAAACTGCGCTCAAACGCAAACTACGCTTTTTAGGCATAAACTGCGCTTTTAAACGTAAACTGTGTTTAGGCGCAAACCGCGCCTTTAGACGCAAAACTGTGTTTAGATGCAAACTGTGTTTAGACGTAATCTGGCGCTTTAGACGCTAAACTGCGCGCTTAAATGCAAACCGCTTTAGACGCAATCTGCATTTAGACATAAACTGCATTTAGACATAAACCGCGTAAACTACAAACCGTGAATCGGCATTTACATCGAAATCGTTTTTATCGGACTAACGCGGCTTTTGTTTTTAAATCGCTGAAAGTTTTCCGCTGCACTAATTCAACCCCCCCCCTCTTAGTGCTCTCGATCCTAACATTTGGTATCAGAGCGAGGTTAACTCTCTAACGGATTAAAACCCAAGAGAGATGGCATACGCCGGAAACCAAGAAGGGCATTCTATTACACGTCCACTCATGTTCTGTGGAACGGACTACACCTATTGGAAGACCCGAATGAGGATCTTTCTTATTTCTATGGATTTTGAACTGTGGAACCTTGTTGAAAACGGATTTTCAAAGTCTTCTCTTCCAATGATCGATTGGAATGAATTGGAAAAAAGGCTTTTCGCTCTTAATGCAAAGGCTATGAATGCCTTATTTTTGCGACTTGATAAAAACGAGTTTAATCGTGTTTCAACTTGCATAAACTGCTTTGATATTTGGCACACACTTGAAGTGACCCACGAGGGCACAAGTAGTGTGAAAGAGTCAAAATCAATCTGTTGCTGCATTCTTTTGAACTTTTCGAATGAAACCGAAAGTGAAACCATTGGCGACATGTTTACCCGTTTCACGGATGTCGATCAACGGTCTAAAAGGACTCGGAAAAAGTTTTTGGATTTTGAACTCGTAAATAAGATACTAAGATCCCTTCCTAAAAGTTGGGATCCTAAAGTCACTGCTATTCAAGAGGCAAAAAGATCTGCGTAACTTCCCTCTTGAAGAACTAATCGGGTCATTAATGACCTATGAGATGACTTGCAAAGCTCATGAAGAGCAAGAAGACATCCTTCTAAAGAACAGGAAGGATATGGCACTTAAAACTTCTGAATGCCACTTGAGAGAAAACTCAAGTGATGAGGACTGTGATGATGACTTGGCACTTTTAACAAGAAAGTTTAAAAAATTCTTTAAAAGAAACAAGTTTAAGAATGATGCGAAAAATAAACTTGAACCCAAGAAGGACCAAGTGATCTACTATGAATGTAAAAAGCCGGGACACTACAAGAGTGATTGTCCCCAAGTCAAAAGAAGAACATCAAAGAAGAAGGCTCTTCAAGCAACATGGGACGACTCGAGCGCATCCGAAGAAGAGGAGACCAACACCGAGCAAGTTGCTCATTACGCTCTAATGGCCATCGAAGACGAGGTAACAAATTCATTAGATGCAGATTTATCATTCGATGAATTATTAAATGCTTTCCATGAATTGTTTGATGAGTGTAAGACTATTAGTGGTAAATATAAATTGCTAAAAAAGGAGTATGATAGTCTTATTTACAAGTTTGATAAGTTAAATGCTGAACATAGTGATAGTTAAACTCATGCATAAAATGCCATGATCTAGAAACTTTTCAAAAAGAAAACTTGCTACTTAAGGACACCTTGAAGAAATTCGAGGTTGGTAGCAAGTCATTAAACATGATCCTTACAAACAAGGGTCATGTTCCCAAAAGAAGTGGGATTGGATTTGTGAGGAGTCCTCACCAAAATCCAACTACCTTCGTAAAAGGCCCCATCTTACATGTTAGACATCAAAGCAAATGCAACTTTTGTTGCAAGTTGGTTTCTGAGGACTCATTATTGTCCATTCAGAAACTTAGTCCAAACAAATTGATTTGGGTTCCTAAAGGGAACCATGACAAATTCTATGCAACATGATAGAAAATGTAGATCTATTTGTGAGGAACCCAAAAGCAAATGGGTACCTAAACATCATCCTTTCTTGTAGAAAACTAAACCATCGTAAAGCTAGGAGCAAGAGATGGTACCTTGATAGTGGATGCTCAAGGCATATGACCGGAGATCCATCCCAATTCTCTAAGCTCACTAGCATAGGCGAAGGATATGTCACCTTGGATACAACAACAAGGGTAAAATCATTGGCAAAGGAACCATAGGTAACAAATCCAACTTTTCTATTGAAGATGTTTTGCTAGTTGATGGTCTAAAACATAACCTCTGAGCATTAGTCAATTGTGTGATAAAGGATATATTATCAGATTTGAATCTAATGCTTGCATCATTGAAAAACCACACAAAAACATATCTATGATTGCATTAAAACAAAATAACGTATACACTATTGACATCAATGATTTATGTAATGAAACATGTTTTTTACGCTTTAAATGAAAATGCTTGGATATGGCACGAGAAGATTAGGTCATGCTAGCATGAAGCTAATCACTCAAATATCATCCAAAGAACTTGTAAGAGGAATTCCTCATATCAAGTTCATCAAAGATAATGTATGTGATGCTTGCCAATTAGGTAAACAAATTAAGAGTAGCTTCAAATCTAAAAATCAAAATAAGCACCTCTAGGCCCTTACAATTGATCCATATGGACTTGTTGGGACCTATCTCCACATCAAGCCTAGGAGGTAGCAAATACGCTTTAGATCATCGTGGATGACTATAGCAGATACACATGGACTTACTTCTTAAAACAGAAAAGTGAATGCCTTAGATCTTTTACCAAGTTTTGCAAACTCGTTCAGAATGAGAAAGGTTCTATGATTTCGTCAATTAGAAGTGATCATGGTGGTGAATTTCAAAACCATGATTTCCAGGAATTTTGTGAACTCAATGGATACAATCATAATTTCTTTACTCCTAGAAACCCTCAACAAAATGGAGTTGTAGAAAGAAAAAATCGAAATTTACAAGAAATGGCAAGAACCATGTTGAATGAACACAACCTACCCAAATATTTTTGGGCCGAAGCCGTAAATACTGCATGCTACATTTTAAATAGAGTTCTAGTGAGACCTCTATTAACCAAAACTCCCTATGAGTTATGGAACAATAAAAAACCCAACGTTTCATATTTTAAAGTCTTTGGGTGTAAGTGTTTTATCTTGAATGAAAAAGACAACTTAGGAAAATTTGATGCTAAATCCGATGAAGGGATCTTTCTTGGTTATTCTACAGTTTCTAAAGCCTTTCGTATCTTTAATAAAAGAACTCTAACTATTGAAGAATCCATTCATGTTGTTTTCAATGAGATTTTGAAATCAAAAAAATGATCTTGACGATGATGTTAATTTTGATTCCTTGAATTTAAACGAAACCCCATCTCCAACTAGCAACTTGGACGCATCCACTTCTCAGATTTCCTTACCCAAGGATTGGAAGTATGTAGATGCTCATCCTAAGGAGCTAATCTTAGGAGACGCATCAAAGGGGGTTCAAACACGATCTTCTCTTAAAACCTTTTGTGCAAATGCCGCCTTTCTCTCCCAAATTGAACCCAAATGCATTGATGAAGCCATGAAAGATGATTCATGGATTATCGCAATGCAAGATGAATTAAATCAATTTGAGAGAAATGAAGTGTGGAAGCTTGTTCCTAGGCCAAATGACCATTTAGTTATTGGTACTAAATGGGTCTTGAAAACAACAAAAATGAAAACGGTATCGTGGTTAGAAACAAGACTAGATTAGTGGCCAAAGGTTTCAACCAAGAAGAAGGTATCGACATGAAGAAACCTTCGCTCCCTGTGGGCTCGATTGGAAGCCATAAGGATGCTCCTTGCCTCACGCTAGCAGTAATAATTTTAAGTTGTTTCAAATGGATGTTAAAAGCGCTTTTCTTAATGGCTTTATTTCCGAAGAAGTCTATGTTGAACAACCTCCTGGATTTGAAAATAATAGTCTCCCTAATCATGTGTTTAGATTAACTAAAGCTCTCTATGGTTTAAAACAAGCTCCAAGGGCTTGGTATGAGAGACTTAGTTCTTTTCTTATTGAAAATAATTTCATAAAAGGCAAGGTTGATACTACATTATTCATCAAGAACTTTGAAAATAATTTTCTCATTGTTCAAATTTATGTTGATGATATTATCTTTGGTTTCTGAATGAATCTCTTTGTGAATCCTTTCATGAAAACTATGATCGTGAATTGAAATGAGTCTAATGGGAGAGTTAACATTCTTCTTAGGTCTACAAATCAAACAACTAAGCAATGGCATCTTTATTAGTCAATCCAAATATGCTATGAGTTTGCTAAAGAAGTTCAATATGAATAACTCAAAAGCTATTAACACTCCTATGAGCACCTCCACTAAGTTAGAAATTGATGAAAATGGAGAAAGCTTCGATCAAAAAACCTATAGGGGTATGATAGGAAGTTTACTTTACCTCGCTGCAACTAGACCAGACATAATGTTTAGTGTAGGACTTTGTGCTAGATTTCAATCAAACCCTAAGATATCTCATCTCAAAGCAGTTAAAAGAATACTCAGATATCTTAATGGTACCCAAAATCAGAGGAGCTTGAGTTAACTGCTTATGCTGATGTGGACTTCGCTGGCTGTAGATTAGATAGAAAAAGCATATCAGGAACATGTCAATTCTTAGGACATGCCCTTGTTTCCTGGTCATCCAAGAAACAAAACTCGGTTGCACTATCAACAACCGAAGCTGAATATATTGCAGCAAGTGCATGCTGTGCACAAGTTGTTTGGATGAAAAATACCTTAGAAGATTATAAAGTTCATCTTAAAAATATTCCCATTAAATGTGATAACACAAGTGCAATATGCCTAACAAAAAACCCTATACAACACTCAAGAACAAAACATATTGACATCAGACATCACTTTATACGAGATCATGTTACGAATCATGATGTAATCATAGAATTCATTGATACGAAACATCAACTAGCTGATATCTTTACAAAACCCCTAAGTGAAGAATAATTTGATTTCATAAGAAGAGAATTAGGAATGTTGATGTGTCCGAATACTTAATCTAGTTAAAATTATTTTTCGGATGTTACTGATTACTATTGCATGCCTTGGCATCACTTGATCAAATAACATGTTGGAAATTATGTGACAAATGTTTTTAAAAATCAGTAGCTTACTCATAACCGAATGCATGTAAGAAGTTCATTTTTCGGTTTGAATGCTAAAAATGGGATTTTCGTGTACACTCTTATGAAAACTTTTTGAAAAATGACTTTCCTCCTTCAAGCAACGAACTATAACAAGGAAAAGAGATATTCAAAGTACTATATGTGTCATGCCTTCCTTTATGTGCGTGATAACCTGCTGGAATCACATCTACCATGCTTTTTGATAATGCTATCATGCTTTTTGTTGATGACAAAGGGGGAGAAACATATGAATTGATAAACACTGCCATAATTATGTCTATGTCATAGTTGAACTGCCATAATCATGTCTATGTCATAGTTGCAAATACTTGAGTTATGCTATAAACAATGTTATGGTTATGCCATCCTTGCATCACCAAGAGATATATGAACATGTGCTATAGTTTGCATTATGTCTTGAGTTGATATCCTATCTTGTGAAGTAAATGCAAACTTGCTAGAAAATCTCAAATGTGTGCATCATGTAATAGTCCTTCGCAGCTTTATATGATTACATGATGAATAGTTACAAACACAATCATACAAACTTAATGATGTATGTCAAGCCTTGACATCATTCTTGAAGAGATACATCATGATGGGTATCATGATGGGAGTATTGATAAGTTTAACTGATCTAACTTATCAATACGTCACTTGAATTCTTAGGTCTTGAATTCAAGGTTGACTTATCTCAACTATGGCATATAGATAGGGGAGTTAAGGATAACTCCATTATCAATTGATTGTCATCATAAAAAAGGGGGAGATTGTTGAATCTCGGATTTTGATGATGAAGTTAATTGTCATTTGTTGTCTAATCTATGTGTCGAGATAAGTGTGCAGGATTAACTACGATGAAAGTTAGACAAGCAGCAGGAGTTGCGCCAGAGTTAAGATCATGATCACGTTGGGAGTTCGAGAGTTCGACGGAAGTTTGGACGGTCGATGAAGGTTCTCTGCGAGAACAGATCGAGAAGTCCGAAGCTTTTGGCGAAGCTTCGTCGGAACTTCGCCAAGTGGATCGTCGAAAGTCCAGGAGTTTGCGGAAGTCCGAAAGAAGAATCACCGAGGGTTCATCGGATGATCGACGGAAGTTCGACGGAAACTTCGCCCGGAAGAAGCGATTGACGATCGGGGCAAAGCTGCAGAAATTATCTTAGATTTAATCGTAGTTAGCACGTTGATTAAGTTGGAAAATGGGAGGTGATCCCATTAGCTTAATCTTGGGGCAATTGGGCCTCTCGAAAAGATTGAAATCGGGCGAATGGAGCTAACCATTCGGACCCGATTACACCGGCGGTGCAACCGCCTAGGCCGAGGTGCAACCGCCTAGGCGAGGAGGTGCAACCGTGCGGGCTATGTCTCCAGCGAGGACTGGCGGTGCAACCGCCACCAGTGAGGTGCAACCGCCGAGCTCGATCTTGAAGCTAGACTGGGGGTGCAACCTCCCCGACGAGAGAGGTAGCACCGCCGAGCTCGGTCTTGAGCTTCGGCAGAGGTGCAACCGCCCGAGGAGGAGGTGGTACCGCAGGGGTTCGATCTTGAGCAGACTTCAGGCGGTGCAACCGCCCCTCGACGAGAGAGGTGCAACCGCCTGGGCTCATCTCAGAAGCTCGCGGCGGTGCAACCTCTCGATCAAGAGGTGCAACCTTTGATCCCGAATTCGGGATTTGATCGTTTGAGCTCCAAATTTGAACTGGGTTGGGGCCTATAAATACCCCACCCATTCAGCACTGAAAAGATACAGATTTACACCGATTTCTTGATCTTTTCTCGTGATTCTAAAGCTCAAATTTGTGTAAAGTCCAAAAGTTCTCCTCTTTCGTTCTTCAAGTCTTGAGTTATAAAGAGAGGAGAGAAAGGATCTGTAAGGGTTGTCTCCCGAGCCCGTCAAAAGGAGTGAAACTGTAAAGGGCAGTTGGCGCCGCCCATTGAAGGAAAGCAGCTAGTTGACGTCGGTGACCCTCGTCGGAGGAGGAAGCCAAAAGTGGAGTAGGTCAAGACTGACCGAACCACTCTAAATCTCTGGTTTGCTTTTACTTTGAGCACTTTATCATTACTGCAAACCTCCTACATTGCTACTGCCCTCTGCTGGCGTTTCTGAACGCGAGTCTCTAAGTTCTCGATCTTTCCGAATCTGCATTGGGGACGTAAATCGGTGTTTTCGTACGATCTTTACACTGCAGTTTACGCTTACGTTTTGATTCCATTTATAACTGCAAATTACTTTCTGCGTATTCATAAAACGCTTTTCAAAGTTCAAAACTGCGTTTAGACGTAAAATTACGTTTAGACGTAAAACTGCGTTTAAACGTAAAACTGCGTTTAGACGCAAAACTACGTTTAGACGTAAAACTGCGTTTAGACGTAAAACTTCGTTTAGACACAAAACTGCGTTTAGACGTAAAACTGCGTTTAGACGCAAAACTGCGTTCAGACGTAAAACTGCACTTAGACGTAAAACTGCACTTACACGTAAAACTGCGTTTAGACGCAAACTGCGCTCAAATGCAAACTGCGCTTAGACGCAAACTGCGCTTAAACGCAAACTGTGTTTAGACGCAAACTACGCTTAGACGCAAACTATGTTTAGACGCAAACTGTGTTTAGACGCAAACTGTGTTTAGACGCAATATGCGCTTAGACGCAAACTGCGCTTAAATGCAAACTGCGCTTAGACACAATCTGCATTTAGACGCAAACTGCATTTAGACGCAAACTGCGTAAACTACAAACTGTGAATCGGCATTTACATCGAAATCGTTTTTATCGGACGAACGCGGCTTTTGTTTTTAAATCGCTGAAAGTTTTTCCGCTGTACTAATTCACCCCCCCTCTTAGTGCTCTCGATCCTAACAACTCCCCTCCTTTGCTGCATCCGATGCAGCAATGTACTCCGCCTTTGTGGTCGAAGTCGGTGAGTGGTATCTTGCTTGGAACTCTTCCAAAGACACTTGCTCCTCCATTCAAGGTGTACACATACCCTGAATTTGACTTGCTATCATCGACATCGGACTGAAAACTTGAGTCGGTGTAGCCTTCAACCTTAAGGCTATTACCTCCATATACTAGTAAAAGATCCTTAGTCCTTCTCAAGTACTTAAGGATACACTTTCTTGCTTTCCAAAGTCTCCAAGCCTGGATCCGCTGATACACCTGCTCGTGACACTTAGAGCATGCGCTATATCAGGCCTAGTACATAGCATGGCATACATGATAGGCCCTATTGCTGAGGCATAAGGTATCATATCCATGTTCGCCCTTTCTTCTGGAGTCTTTGGGGACATACTCGTAGAAAGCGATATCCCATGTCTCATTGGTACGAGACCTCTCTTGGAATTTTCCATGCCAAACCTTTTGACAATGGTTTCTATGTACCTGGACTAGGACAAGCCAAGCATCCTCTTGGATCTATCTCTATAGATTCTAATCCCAAAAATATAGGATGCTTTCCCTAAGTCCTTCATGGAGAAGTGTCTAGATAACCAAGCCTTTACTGTGGATAGCATTCCTACGTCATTTCCAATGATCAGGATGTCATCCACATATAACACCAAAAAGGTGATAGCGCTCCCACTTACCTTTTTGTATACACAAGGCTCATCTTCGTTCTTAACAAAGTCATAAGATCTGATTGCCTCATCAAATCTTATGTTCCAACTTCGGAAAGCTTGCTTTAATCCATAAATGGATCTAAGCAACCTACACACCTTATCTGGACAGTTCTTGGACACGTATCCCTCAGGTTGCATCATATACACCTCCTCCTCGAGGTTCCCATTGAGGAATGTGGTTTTCACATCCATCTTGCCAGATCTCATAATCATAGTGTGCTGCAATAGCCAATAGAATTCTGATGGATTTTAGCATTGCTACGGGTGAGAAGGTTTCGTCATAGTCAACACCTTGCCTTTGACGATACCCCTTAGCCACTAGCCTTGCTTTATAGGTGTCTACCTTTCTATCTACTCTGATCTTTTTCTTAAAGATCCACTTGCAACCGATGGGTATAATACCTTTGGGCGCATCAACTAGGTTCCAAACCTTATTGGAGTACATAGAATCCATCTCAGAATTCATGGCTTCTTGCCACTTCCCGGAGTCTATACTCATAATAGCCTCCTCGTAGGTCTGAGGATCAATATCCTATGCATCCTCTCCTCTAATATGTCCCACATATCTCTCAGGAGGATGAGATACTCTATCAGACCTGCGTAAAGTTGAAACTTGTGTATTAGGTACCTGAACAGACTCGGGCTGTAGAGTGGTGCTTGAGCTAGGTTCTCCAACCTCGCTCAATTCTATCATTCTCCCACTATCTCCGCCAAGAATGTGTTCCTTCTCAAGGAACACTGCTCTCTTAGCTACAAAGACCTTTTGGTCCTCGAGATGATAGAAATAATACCCACAAGTTTCCTTGGGGTATCCCACAAATTTGCATCGCTCTGTTTTTTATTCTAACTTATCGAGGTTGTGTCTTTTAACATGTGCAGGGCAGCCCCAAATCTTAACAACCTTAAGATCATGCTTCTTCCCTTTTCATATCTCATATGGTGTAGACACTACCGATTTAGTTGAAACTCTGTTCAGAAGGTAAGCTGCGGTTTCTAGGGCATATCCCCAGAATGAGATGGGTAGGTCAGCGAAACTCATTATGGACCGTACCATATCTAATAATGTACGATTTCTCCTTTCAAAGACACCATTGAGCTGAGGTGTATAAGGAGGTGTCCATTGGGATAATGTCCCATGGTCCTTGAGGAACTGAGTGAACTCTGTACTTAAGTACTCACCTCCTCGATCAGATCGAAGAGTTTTGATACTCTTTCCAGTCTGGTTTTCCACCTCATTCTTATACTCTCTGAATTTCTCAAAGGCCTCGGACTTGTATTTCATTAAGTACACATATCCATACCTTGAGAAATCATCAGTAAATGTAATGAAGTAGGAGTAACCTCCAATGGCATGAGTTGACATGGGTCCACATACATCACTATGTATGAGTTCCAACAACTCAGTGGCTCTCTCTCCAGTTCCACTAAATGGAGAGTTAGTCAGTTTTCTACGAATGCAAGGCTCACAAGTTGCATATGACACATAGTTGAATAGAACTAGATATCCATCATTTAGCAACTTTTGAATCATTCTTTCATGGATGTGGCCTAGCCTACAATGTCACAGGTATGCACTGTTCAACTTATCTCGTTTCCTTTTGGACACATTTATATTCATGATATGTAGAGTGGTGTCTAATATAAATAAACAATTATGCAATGTTCCTTTCATGATGATCTTATCATATAATAATATCGAACAACCATTGTTCTCAAAAATAAATTTATATCCACTAACTACTAAACATGAAATGGAGATAATGTTTTTGATAATAGAAGGAACAAAATAACATGCATCTAATGCAATAAAAGCTCCACTAGGCAGATGTAGGGCGACCTCGCCAACAAATACTACAGTAACTTTTGCTCCATTACCCATCTTGTGGTCCATCTCGCCTCTCTCTAGTCTCCTAGGCCTTGCTAGAACAAGCAACGAATTGCATATATGATAAGCACTACCGGTATCCAATACCAATATGTTATCATAAGAGTCTGACAAATGGAGATTGATAATGAATGTACCTGAAGCTTCATCAAGCTTTTGTTTCGCCCTTTCTGCAAGGTACTCTTTGCAGTTTCTCTTCCAGTGCCCATCTTTACCACAGTGGAAGCACTGGCCTTTGTCCTTTGCTGGGTCTTTCTTAGCAACCTTTGCTTTACCTGGTTTGACCTTGCCCTTTCCCTTCTTAAGGGACCTTTCTGCTTTCCTTTTCCTTTTGGTCTCGCCAGTGTAGAGAACTGGCTTCTCTTTCTTGATAGTACTCTCTGCCTCTAACATATTGAGAAGCTCTGGGAGAGTCACTTCAAGCTTGTTTATATTAAAATTCATTATGAACTGTGAAAAGGAATCTGGTAGGGACTGAAGCACAATGTCAACACACAAGTTATCCTCTAGGACCATTCCTAAACCTGTGAGTTTCTCTATCCACTCAATCATCTTTAGGAAATGGTTCTGAACCGGTGTCCCCTCAGTCATCCTAGCGCGGAAGAGGCTCTTAGATATCTCATATCGCTGAGTCCTTCCCTATTCCTCAAATAATTTGCGGACATGTAGGAGAATGGATCTGACATCCATCTTTTCATGTTGTCTCTGTAACTCAGGAGTCATAGAGCGCAACATATAGCACTGAGCAAGAGTGGAGTCATCAATGTACTTCACGTAGCGAGCGATCTCATCCTCGTTTGCCCCTTCTTCGGGCGCAGGCATCACTGTATCAAGGACATACACGATTTTCTCCGCTGTGAGAACAATTCTCAAGTTACGGAGCCAATCCGTATAATTTGGACCAGTGAGGCGGTTGACATCAAGTATGCCACGTAAGGGATTTAAAAGCGACATTTTCTGAAAATAAAGATGCAGTAGAAATGAATAACATGCAGATTTTGCAAGAAATAAACTATCAAGATATGGACTTCTATCTTAATATGCTCCCACTATTTTACTAATGAGTCACGCGACACCCTCAGCACGTGAAACGGAAGTCTCCGGCAGACTTCTAGTGGGGATCAGGATCCAATCAGCATCTTAGTGTAACCTCGAGGGACTCGACCAATCACACTAAGCCTAAAACGTAGGCAACTCTTGTCGATCACAACTCCTTGTGATTCCCATCCTATTCGGCCTCCGAATCACCATGGCCTCGAGGGACTCGACCAACCATGATGCTCGGTTAAGTCAACACCTTCGTTACAAGATGAGTCTGATTTGATGATATACCCTCGAGGGACTCGACCAAGCATACCATGTCCTCAGGTCACCGGTGACATCTCTATGTCGTAAGCAAGATAGCGAATCCCGATATAGGTGAGTCTCGAGGGACTCGACCAACTCAACCTACATCGGGAATCAGTTCCTACTCATAACGATGGAAGGCCACGTGGGTCAATCTAATTGCCTCACGTTTACCGACTTAATATTATCGAGATATGTTTCTATGATTTGGTCTCCTAATATGACATGTCACACATATACATATTTAATATATATCTACATCGCATGCAAATATATATACATATCCAGTATGTGTATAAGCAATTACACCAGATGATCATGGACCACAACCTAATATGATTAGGCCCGAGCCAGTAGGCCTAATCACTCACATCAAGATCTATGTGTGCAACGGTGCATCTCCATGCCCTGTGATCGTCCATTTCGTCCTTGTCGGTTCCGTGGACATCTTGATGCATCTTCATGTGTCACGATCGTCCGTCTCGTGGGTCCCGCTATCGCATCCATGCTCCCATTGTGCCTCTTCATGTGATTACAACTTAATCATAGGCATGCAGGCCAAACAATAAACGAGAAATATAATGGAGGTTCGCAGACCTCAGTAATAATAATCACAAGTACACACATCACACGGTCCATGATCATCCGTCCACAATGTTGGGAAATCATGGGGGCGACATCATATGCGCAGCGGAAGAACAAGAAAACAAAAATCCCCGATTCCCAAAAAAAAAAAGATGTTAAATAAATCGTCGATAAGATTGGTGCGAAAAAATCCAAAAAACACAAAACTGCGTATGGAGATTGTGTTACCTAGGGAGATCGGGATATCCCCTGTTTTCCTTGTAGATCCTTAGGAGAGGGTGAAGGAGGTCAAGCATCCTCCTCTCTAGCGGTGATCCACACAAAGGGGTTGCGGCGACCCTCCTCAAAACTCGTGCCTCCGAGGTGGAGAGGAGAGGAGAATAGGAAGGGCAAGCAAAGACTCTAGCCTATGAGGCTGTGAATCCCTCCTATTTATAGATATCTCGTGTCAAACCCTAATGGGTCCTTCCCTAGTGGGTATTGGATCTGCATCCAATAAGACAAGGGCTCGTCGGATATCTCATATCCAGAACCTCTACTCATCGCAATGCCTACCATATGTGTGTGACCCTCTAGGCCCAATATCGGTGGCCGTGAGTCATATTTGTCGAACTCCTTCTAACTCGGTGAATTATTATCTCGTAATAATTCACTTTCGACTCATCGACTACTGGACGTGCTATGCCACACGCCATAGTCCTCGACGATCTGGGGGAATCCAATCCATTGGACCTGTCGTCTCGTTACCATGTACCTATAGTCCCTCATCCATCTAATATCCCAGAGACCGTATATCGAAAGCATGGTGTTGTCGGACCCATACGGTTTCTACTCGAAGTCTCGCTCTAATCGGATTCTCCCGGAGAACTCTTTCTCTCGAACCCGAATGACCGCCGGGGATTTGTCCGAGCAAGAACACATGGGATATTCCTCTCATGGCCGAGAGTGGATGATCCTCTATCGACACTCAATAGCCCTCGAAGGTCGACTACCACTCCCAATGACCGGTTTGTACTAGATCTCGGGACAGCCAAACCTATAAGTTCGGTATCAAAGAGTGGAGCACTCATACAGGACATCCTTGGTGTCTCAAGTCTAAGGACCCGGATACACCACTAGGACTACTGGAATCATTTGTTTGACAATAAGGCATCATCAACCATCCAAAGATTCCGTAAGCGGATCAATCGATGAACTCATTCTCTCAATGAGCACTGCATCAGATATCCCTAGTGTCCCTACACGAGCAGCTATGAGACCATTTGCATCCATCATATGGACGGGTATACAGCACACCAGTCTATCCGGTTATCACGATGTCCCACTTGAGTAACCTATGACCGGGATTTTTTAGGATATGTGTTTAAAGGTGAATCGATCTCATTATCGTGATCTCATCACGATCCGATTCCCATTGCACAAATCCAAGGACATCATAATATATATATGTATTTATGTAATAGTTATAAAGTGATATACGCCAAAATATAATATGCAAAAAGATTCTGTATCAAGTCACATGTGCCATCACTCATGTAATTGGCTTGTTGGGCACCTATGACTAGCAATCTCCCACTTGACCTAAAGCCAATCACCTATGTGTCTGATCCCCATCAGACCCCTGTGACGCTCAAAGATAAAATGAGACAACGGCTTTGTCAGTGGATCTGCAATGTTATCTTCGGATGGAACTCTTTCCACTGCTACATCTCCTCAAGTTACGATCTTTCTTATAAGCTGGAACCTCCTCAGAACACTTCTGATGAGACCCGGGTTCCCTTATTTGAGTAATCACCCCATAGTTGTCGCAATATAAGGAAGTCGACTTGTCGCTATCTCAGATCGACTCCCAAATCTGTGATGAACTTCTTCACCCGGACTCCCTCCTTTGCTGCATCGATGCAGCAATGTACTCCGCCTCGTGGTCGAAAGTCAAGAAGTGGTATCTTGCTTGGAACTCTTCCAAAGACACCGCTGCTCCTCCATTCAAGGTGTACACATACCCCCTGAATTCGACTTGCTATCATCGACATCGACTGAAAACTTGAGTCAGTGTAGCCTTCAACCTTAAGGCTATTACCTCCATATACTAGTAAAAGATCCTTAGTCCTTCTCAAGTACTTAAGGATACACTTTATTGCTTTCCAAAGGTAAACAAGCACGGATCCGCGATACCTACTGTTACACTCGAGCATGCGCTATATCGGGCCTAGTACATAGCATGGCATACATGATAGACTCTATTCTTTGAGGCATAAGGTATCATATCCATGTTCGCCCTTTCTTCGGAGTCTTTTTGGGACATATTAGGTAGAAAGCGATATCCCATGTCTCATCGGTATGAGACCTCTCTTGAAATTTTCCATGCCAAACCTTTTGACAATAGTTTCTATGTACCTGGACTGGGACAAGCCAAGCATCCTCTTGGATCTATCTCTATAGATTCTAATCCCCAAGATATAAGATGCTTCCCCTAAGTCCTTCATGGAGAAGTGTCTAGATAACCAAGCCTTTTTGTGGATAGCATTCCTATGTCATTCCCAATGATGAGGATGTCATCCACATATAACAAAAAAAAAAGGTGATAGCGCCCCACTTACCTTTCTCAGTATACACAAGACTCATCTTCGTTCTAATCGAAGTCATAAGATCTGATTGCCTCATCAAATCTTATGTTCCAACTTCGGGAAGCTTGCTTTTTAGTCCATAAATGGATCTAAGCAACCTACACACCTTATCCGGGCAGTTCTTGGACACGAATCCCTCGGGTTGCATCATATACACCTCCTCCTCGAGGTTCCCATTGAGGAATGCGGTTTTCACATCCATCGCGGATCTCATAATCATAGTGTGCTGCAATAGCCAATAGAATTATGATGGATTTTAGCATTGCTACGGGTGAGAAAGTTTCGTCAGTAGTCAACACCTTGCCTTTTGACGATACCCCCTTAGCCACTAGCCTTGCTTTATAGGTCTCTACCTTTCCATCTACTCCGATCTTTTCTTAAAGATCCACTTGCAACCGATGGGTACAATACTTTTTTTCAGCATCAACTAGGTTCCAAACCTTATTGGAGTACATAGAATCCATCTCTAATTCATGGCTTCTTTCCACTTCCTGAGTCTATACTCATAATAACATCCTCGTGACGCCCCGAGGATCAATATCCCTACATCCTCTGCTCTAATATGTCCCACATATCTCTCGGAGGAGGATGGGATACTCTATCGGACCAAGCGTAAAGTTGATACTTGTGTATTAGGTACCGAACGGATTCTGGTCAGAGTGGTGCTTGAGCTTGGTTCTCCAACCTCGCTCAATTATATCATTCTCCCACTGTCTCCGTCAAGAATGTGTTCCTTCTCAAGGAACACTGCTCTCTTAGCTACAAAGACCTTTTGGTCCTCGAGATGATAGAAATAATACCCACAAGTTTCCTTGGGGTATCCCCAAATTTGCATAAGCTCGTCCTTGATTCTAACTTATCGGGTTGTGTCTTCTAACATGTAGGGCAGCCCCAGATCTTAACAACCTTAAGATCGGGCTTCTTCCCTTTCCATATCTCATATGGTGTAGACACTACCGACTTAGTTGGAACTCGTCGAGGAAAGGTAAGCTGCGGTTTCTAGGGCATATCACGGAATGAGATGGGTAGGTCAGTGAAACTCATCATGGACCGTACCATATCTAATAATGTACGATTTCTCCTTTCGAGAGACACCATTGAGTGAGGTGTATAAGGAGGTGTCCATTGGGATAATATCCCATGGTCCTTGAGGAACCGAGTAAACTCAGACTTAAGTATTCACCTCCTCGATCCGATCGAAGAGTTTTGATACTCTTTCGGTCACGGTTCTCCACCTCATTCTTATACTCTCGAATTTCTCAAAGGCCTCGGACTTGTACTTCATTAAGTACACATATCCATACCTTGAGAAATCATCAGTAAATGTAATGAAGTAGGAGTAACCTCCAATGGCATGAGTTGACATGGGTCCACATACATCACTATGTATGAGTTCCAACAACTCATTGACTCTCTCTCCAGTTCTACTAAATGGAGATTTGGTCAGTTTTCCACGAATGCAAGGCTCACAAGTTGTATATGACACATAGCCAAATGGATCTAGATATCCATCATTTAGCAACTTTTGAATCCTTCTTTCATGGATGTGACCTAGCCTACAATGCCATAGGTATGCACTGTTCAACTCATGTCGTTTCCTTTTGGACATATTTACATTCATGATATGTAGAGTGGTGTCTAACATAAATAAACCATTATGCAATGTTCCTTTCGTGATGATCTTATCATCTAATAATATCGAACAACCATTGTTCTCAAAAACAAATTTATATCCACTAACTGTTAAACATGAAATGGAGATAATGTTTTTGATAATAGAAGGAACAAAATAACATGTATCTAATGCAATAAAAGCTCCACTAGGCAGATGTAGGGCGACCTCGCCAACAGCTAATACAGCAACTTTTGCTCCATTACCCATCTTGAGGTCCATCTCGCCTCTGTGTAGTCTCCTAGGCCTTGCCAGAACCTGCAATGAATTGCATATATGATAAGCACTACCGGTATCCAATACCCAAGTGTTATCATAAGAGTCTGACAAATGGAGACTGATCAAGAATGTACCTGAAGCTTCATCAAGCTTTTGTTTCGCCCTTTCTGCAAGGTACTCTTTGCAATTTCTCTTCCAATGCCCATCTTTCCCACAGTGGAAGCACTGGCCTTTGTCTTTTGCTGGGTCTTTCTTAGCAACCTTTGCTTTACCTTGTTTGCCCTTGCCCTTTCCCTTCTTAAGGGACTTTTCTGCTTTCCTTTTCTTTCTGGTCTCACTAGTGTAGAGAACTGGCTTCTCTTTCTTAATAGTACTCTCTGCCTCCCTCAACATATTGAGGAGCTCTGGGAGAGTCACCTCAAGCTTGTTCATATTAAAATTCATTATGAACTGTGAAAAGGAATCTGGTAGGGACTGAAGGACAATGTCCACACATAAGTTATCCTCTAGGACCATTCCTAGACTGTGAGTTTTCTATCCACTCAATCATCTTTAGGACATGGTTCGAACCGGTGTCCCCTCGGTCATCCTAGCGGGAAAAGGCTTTTGGATATCTCATATCGTTGAGTCCTTTCCTATTCCTCAAACAATTTATGGACATGTAGGAGAATGGATATGGCATCCATCTTTTCATGTTGTCTCAGTAACTCGAGTCATAGAGCCCAACATATAGCACTCGAGCAAGAGTGGAGTCATCAATGTACTTCACGTGAAGCGGCGATCTCATCCTCGCTTGCCCCTTCTTCGGCGTAGGCATCATCAGATCAAGGACGCATACACGATTTTCTCCATTTGTGAGAACAATTCTCAAGTTACTGAGCCAATCCGTATAATTTGGACCAAGAAGGCCGGTTGACATCAAGTATGCCACGTAAAGGGATTTGAAAGCGACATTTTCTGAAAATAAAGATGTAGCAGAAATGAATAACATGCAGATTTTGCAAGAAATAAACTATCAAGATATGGACTTCTATCTTAATATGCTCCCACTATTTTACTAACGAAGTCACGCGACACCCTCAAGATGCGTGAAGCGGAAGTCTCGCCAGAACTTCTAGTGGGGATCAGGATCCAATCGGCATCTTAGTGTAACCTCGAAGGACTCGACCAATCACACTAAGCCTAAAAGGTAGGCAACTCTTGCCGATCACAACTCCTTGTGATTCCCGTCCTGTTCGGCCTCCGAATCACCATGGCCTCGAGGGACTCGACCAATCATGATGCTCGGTTAAGTCAACACCTTCGTTACAAGATGAGTTTGATTTGATGATATACCCTCGAGGGACTCGACCAAGCATACCATGTCCTCAGGTCACCGGTGACATCTCTATATCATAAGCAAGATAGCGAATCGCGATATAGGTGAGTCTCGAGGGACTCGACCAACTCAACCTACACCGGGAATCGGTTCCTACTCATAACGATGGAAGGCCACGTGGGTCAATCTAATTGCCTCACGTTTACCGACTTAATATTATCGAGAGATGTTTCTATAATTTGGTCTCCTAATATGACATGTCACACATATACATATTTAATATATATCTACATCGCATGCAAATATATATACATATCTAGTATGTGTATAAGCAATTACATCAGATGATCATGGACCACAACCTAATATGATTAGGCCCGAGCCAGTAGGCCTAATCACTCACATCAAGATCTATGTGTGCAACGGTGCATCTCTATGCCCTGTGATCGTCCATCTCGTCCTTGTCGGTTCCGTCGACATCTTGATGCATCTCCATGCATCACGATCGTCCGTCTCGTGGGTCCCGCTATCGCATCCACGCTCCCGCTGCGCCTCCTCATGTGATTACAACTTAATCATAGGCACGCAGGCCCGACAATAAATGAGAAATATAATGGAGGTTCGCAGACCTCAATAATATTAATCACAAGTACACACATCACACGGTCCATGATCATCCGTCCATACATCATACATCACATGTATAAATAATCATCATCGTGTAGGACTACTAGATAATAATAAAAAATAATAATCAACTAAACCTTTTAATTAATTAATATTTTTCTGAAATCAGGGACATGTAAAGAATTTCTCAATTCCTAAGGGTATTTTCGTAATTTGGACAAAAGACAGAAATTGAAATTTCTCAAATTCACAGGGGCAAAACTGTCCTTTTGCCCAAAACCCTAATTCCCTCTCTGCTGCGCCGCCGCCACCCTGGCCGGCGGGCGGCCTCAGGTGGGTAAGGGCTTAGGGCAAGGTCTCGCTGCGGTGGCACGCCTGACTGGGCATTGCCGCAGGTTGGCGCCCGGCCGCCTCCCATGGGCGATTCTGCCCAGGAGGTAGCTTCAAGTAGGCGGTGCTGCCTCATTGGCGGTCACCCCCGCGGGTTTTTTTGATGGGAGTAGCTGCCACAGGCGTCGCCGCCTGCGGTGCCCTCACCCGGCTGCCGCGCCGCATGACGCCCGCGCGTGGGGGGTCGTGCCGCAGCGCTTCTACCGTGGGCTGCCAGCCTCGCCGCCCGAAGCTTCATCAAAGCGCACCGCCGGGCCGGGTCTTTGCAGTACCGCGTATTAGCATCTTGCGCCGTGGCCCGGTGCGGTACAAGTTGTCGCAGGTGGTGCAGCATGCAGATCGAGTCGGCAAAGAACTGTTGTTGCCCTTCCTCGCTTTTGCGTCCAACGATTTTGACGTCAATATTCTTCCTAAACACAACACACGCAGTTCAAAACCAATCATTCGCGACGAACAACCTGGCTCGATATCATGTTGGGAAATCATGGGGCGACATCATATGCGCAATGGAAGAACAAGAAAACAAAAAATCCCCGATTCCCAAAAAAAAGATGTTCGTTGTCGCAAAGATTGGTGCATAAAAATCCGAAAAACACAAAACTGCCAGATAGAGATTGTGTTACCTGGGAGATCAGATATCCTGTTTCCTTGCAGATCCTTAGGAGAGGGTGAAGGAGGTCAAGCGTCCTCCTCTAGCGGTGATCCATCCAAGCAGGGGTTGCGACGACCCCTCCTCAAAACTCAAGCCCTCGAGGTGGAGAGGGAGAGGAGAATAGGAAGGGCAAGCAAAGACTCTAGCCTATGAGGTCTGTGAATCCCTCCTATTTATAGAGAGATCCGTGTCAAACCCTAATGGATCCTTCCCTAGTGGGTATTGGATCTGCATCCAATAAGACAAGGGCTCCGTCCGGATATCTCATATCCGAACCTCTACTCATCGCAATGCCTACCATATGTGTGTGACCCTCTAGGCCCAATATCGAAATGGGCCGTGATTCATACTTGTCGGAACTCCTTCTAACTCGGTGAATTATTATCTCTGTAATAATTCTTTCGACTCATCGACTACACGGACGTACTAGGCCACTACGCCGTAGTCCCCGCACGATATAGGAGAATCCAATCCATTGGACCCATGCGTCCTCGTTACCATGTACCTATAGTCCCTCATCCATCTAATATCCCGAGACCGAGATATCGAAAGCATGGTGTTGTCGGACCCATACGGTTTCTACTCGAAAGTGTCGCTCTAATCGGATTCTCCCGGAGAACTCTTTCTCTCTCAAGCCGAATGACCCCGGCCGGGGATTTGTCCGAGCAAGAACACATGGGATATTCCTCTCATGACGCCGAGAGTGGATGATCCTCTATCGACACTCAATTGCCCTCGTAAGGTCGACTACCACTCCCAATGACCAGTTTGTACTAGATCCGGGACAGCCAAACCTATAAGTCCGGTATCAAAGAGTGGAGCACTCATACAGGACATCCTTGGTGTCTCAAGTCTAAGGACCCGGATACACCACTAGGACTACGGAATCATTTGTCGACAATAAGGCATCATCAACCATCCAAAGATAAAAAAAGCGGATCAATCGATGAACTCATTCTCCACGAGCACTGCATTGTATCCCTAGTGTCCCTACATGAGCAGCTATGAGACCAGCTGCATCCATCATATGGACGGTATACAAAGACACACCGGTCTATCCGGTTATCACGATGTCCTCTCGAAAGTAACCTATGACCGGGATTATTTAGGATATGTGTTTAAAGGTGAATCGATCTCATTATCGTGATCTCATCACGATCCGATTCCCATTGCACAAATCCAATGACATCACAATATATATATGCATTTATGCAATAGTTATAAAGTGATATACGCCAAAATATAATAAGCAAAAAGATTCTTTATCAAGTCACACGTGCCATCACTCACGTGATTGGCTTACTGGGCACCTATGACTAGCACACACATTATACATCACATGTATAAATAATCATCAACATGTAGGACTACTAGATAATAATAATAATAAAAAATAATCAACTAAACCTTTTAATTAATTAATATTTTCTGAAATCAGGGATATTATAGGGAATTTCTAAATTCATAAGGGTATTTTCATAATTTGGACAAAAGATAGAAATTGGAATTTCTCAAATTCTAAGGGGCAAAATTATCTTTTGCCTAGAAAACCCTAATGCCCTTTCCCCTTTTCGCTGCTGTCGTCGCCGCCACCCTGCCGGCGCTGTCTTGGCGGCGGGCGAGGGCATGCCCTCGCCAGAAGCGGCACGCCTACCGGCAACGCTATCTGCTGGGTGGGCGCCTTCTTTTCGGGCGCTTCCGCCTAGGGCGGTAGCGGTCTTGTCCCACCGGGCGACCCTGGGGGGGGTTTTCGCGCATGAGAACATCGGCGGCGAAGGCCGCCTATGCGGCGCCTTTGCTGTGTTGCCCCGCCGTTACTGCTGTTAACACATCGAGATCGAGGGCAAAAATTGTTGCTGCCCTTCCTTGTTTTTGCGTCAACAATTTTGATGTCAAAATTCTTCTTAAACATAACACACGTAGTTCAAAAACCAATCATTCGCACGAACAACCTGGCTTTGATACCACTGTTGGGAAATCCTTGGGGGCGACATCATATGCGCAGCGGAAGAACAAGAAAAACAAAATCACCGATTCCCAAAGAGATGTTCGTCGTCGTGCGAAGATTGGTACGCAAAAATCCGCAAAATATGAAACTGCGTATAGAGTAGATTGTGTTACCTAGGGAGATCATATATCCCTGTTTCCTTGCAGATCCTTAGGAGAGGGTGAAGGAGGTCAAGTGTCCTCCTCTCTAGCGGTGAACCACACAGCAGGGTTGCGACGACGCTCCTCAAAACTCCAGACCTACTCTGAGGTGGAGATGGAGAGGAGAATAGGAAAAGGCAAACAAAAGCTCTCTAGCCCTGGGGCTCTGAATCCCTCCTATTTATAGAGGTCCCCTGTCAAACCCTAATGGGTCCTCCCCTAGTGGGTATTGGATCTGCATCCAATAAGACAAGGGCTCCGTCGGATATCTCATATCCGAACCTCTATTCATCGCAATGCCTACCATATGTGTGTGACCCTCTAGGCCCAATATCGAGCTGGCCGTTAGTCATACATGTCAGAACTCCTTCTAACTCAGTGAATTATTATCTCTGTAATACTTCACTCGACTCATCGACTACGAACGTACTAGGCCACTACGCCGTAGTCCCCAGACGATACAGGGGAATCCAATCCATTGGACCTGTCTGTCCTCAGTTACCGTGTACCTATAGTCTCTCATCCATCTAATATACTAGAGACCGTATATCAAGCATGGTGTTGTCAGACCCACACGGTTTCTTCTCGAGTCTCGCTCTAATCGGATTCTCCCGGAGAACTCTTTCTCTCTTAACCTGAATGACCCTGGCCATGGATTTGTCTGAGCAAGAACACATGGGATATTCTTCTCATGACGCCGAGAGTGGATGATCCTCTATCGACACTCAATAGCACTCGTAAGGTCGACTATCACTCCTAATGACCAGCTGTAATTTATTGAATCTCGTATTTTGATGATGAAACCACTTGATATGTGTTTATAATTTAAACTACATTTTGAGTGATGCAGGTCTACTCGATCAGGATTAGACAGTTAACGCAGGAGGAATTGACGTTGCGTCGGAGGAGATCACGTCAGGATATTGGACGGCAGAAGGCTTCTTACGTCGGGCATCAGGCCAAGGAGAGCGGAATTGCGCCAAGGATATTGGGGTTGCGGAGGTCAACCGCAGATTGGGCAACAAGCCGCAAGAGAGGACGATGCGCTGAAGAATCGGACGAAGCACCAACCAATGACGTGCCGGGCAACGGAATGTCGATTCGCGTTGTAATAATTGTCTAGATCGGAGTAGAGTTTTAGTTTGTGTGTGCAGGAATAACTATGATAATGAGAAAGACATAAAGCGAAACAAAGTGCGGAGTCAAGCGCGAAGGATTCATTGGGAGTTCGAGAGTTCGACGGAAGTCCGAAGGTTCGTCGGGAATACTGCCGGAACTAGCCGAGAATGAGTAGGGAGCTTGCCGAAGGGTTTTTTGGAAGCTCACCAAAAGGTTCGTGGGAAGTTCGCGGAGCTCACCGAGAGAGATCGGAGCTTGCCGAAGAAGCTCGTTGGAACTCGCCAAGATCAAATCGTGAAGTTTAAGAGCTTGCCGGGAGTCCGTAGAATGGTTTCCGAGAGTTTATCGAAAGACCGCCGAAAGTTCGCCGGAAGCTCGCCGGAAGAAGTCTTGACTTATGGACTTTGTAATAGCTTATAAAATGTCTTTAAATTCGTAGTTAGCATGTTAATTAGGGTTAGGATTAGGTATTAATCCTATAACCCAAGTAGGGGCCAATTGGGCCCGAGTTCGGACTAGTTTGGGCCAAGATTGAAGCCCAACTAGTGGGCTAAAAACACTGTAGGCGGTGGCACCGCCTGGGCTGGGCGGTAGCACCGCCCAGCACTGTCAGGGTCAGAAACTGACAGGTGGTGGCACCGCCAGCATCGGGAACTCCAAGAGAATTCAAATTTTGGAGCCCAAATTTGAATCCTCTTGAGGCCTATAAATACCCCTCAAATCTCAGCTAAGATAACAACTTTTTGAGCAGCAATTGTTTAAGAGAAAGGCCTTAGAAAAGTCTTAGCTAGTCTTATTTTCAATTTGCTAGTGTTCACCTCCTTCTTTCTTGCTGAAAATCTGTAAGAGAGTGAACCGCTTGTAAAAGAGTTGTAAGAGGGGCCTCATCGAAGAGGGGCCTCGCAAGTGGATGTAGGTCACTTGACCGAACAACTTCAAAAACGGCGTAATCTCTGGTTTGCATTTCATTACTGCTATTTACATTACTGCAAACCTTCTTACTTGCTTTATTTCATCATTACCTTTGCTGCACAACTTTGCGAATACATTTTCAAGTTAAGCACTTCCGACTCCGATTTTTATCGCACGAAAGATTTGTCGAAATCAATGTTTTAATCCGCTGCACTAATTCACCCCCCCCTCTTAGTGCCGCTCCGATCCTAACAATTGGTATCAGAGCCCGGTATTTCTCATTTCAGATTTACACTAGATAGAAATGGCTCTTCATGGCTTTCAAGAGGGCTTATCGGTTTTTCGTCCACCGTTGTTTAACAGATTGGACTAGACTTATTGGAAAACTCGAATGAGAGTTTTCTTGATTTCTATGAATTTGGATTTATGAAATATTGTTGAAAACGGTTTTCAACTTCCCTCTAAACCGATGAACGAATGGTCGGATTTGGAGAAGTATTTTTCTTTAAACGCAAAGGCTATGAATGCCTTATTTTGCGCTTTAGACAAAAATGAGTTCAATCGGATTTTTACGTGCGAAACGACTTTTGATATTTGGCGAACACTTGAAATCACACACGAGGGAACTAGTAGAGTCAAAGACTCGAAAGTTAACATTTTAATGCATGATTTCGAGCTTTTTCAAATGAAGCCGAGCGAAACCATTGTTGACATGTACACCCGTTTTACGGATGTCGTCAATGGTTTACAAACTCTTGGCAAATGTTTCTCGAATTTTGAACTTGTTAGTAAAGTTTTACGATCACTTTCTAAAGTTTGGGAATCAAAAGTTACGGCAATACAAGAAACAAAATATTTAAATATTTTTCCACTTGAAGAACTTATCGGCTCATTGATGACAAATGAAATGGTGCACAATGCACATGATGAACACAATGAACACTTGAACCACCTTCCAAAGAATAGGAAGGATTTGGAACTCCAGACAAATGAATACCACTTGAGCGATGACTCAAGTGATGAGGACAATGATGAACTTGAACTTCGAACACTAACTCTTAATAAGTTCATTAAACAAAAATATAAAATGAACAATGAACTTGAACGGAGGAAGAGGCCAAAGAAAAGGAAGGCACCCAAGGATGAATCAAGAACTTCCAAAGGTGAAACGGCGAATTGGGCTCTGACGGGCTTCGACTACAAGGTAAGTAACTCAACTCTCTTGAATTATTTTGAAATTACTTGAAGTTTTTCATGAGTGCTTAATTTAGATAGTATGAATAGAAAATAAAAAATTATTTTTCAAAAATTATATCATGTTTCTCTTTTTAGCATCTTTGAAAAATTAAAAAAATGATAATGAAAAGTATATTACTAAGGTTCTTGTATGTTATGTTTTGAAATGTTAAATGATATATGCAACATTAGGTATGATAATTATATGATATGTGATAATGCTTAGGATTAATCCATACATGTGTATCTTGATGATTTTATGACATACATGAGTTTTTTTGATATAAATATTGATTTGAAACTCTCATTTTAGATTAACATGTTTTTAGACTAATCGTTTTTTATGACATATTAAGATGACATAGTGCATGTACATCTATGTACGAATTTCTTGATAGTCTTTTGATGATAGATGTCATATCATGTTGTGTTTGGTCTTAATGGCTTCATGACGAAACTTATGTTTCGATGATGATACATGTTTTCATAAAAGACTTGAATACACTCACATGAAATTAATTGTATGAAATGGAAATAAATTTTCTATCTTATTGAAATTAATGAATTTATTTTACTAATTTTGTGAATCTCGAAATTGATTTTGATGACTTGATTATGAATTTCAAGTTAACGATTTGATTTAAATGAGTTTTATCTAAATCATAATCTTGATCTTACAAAATTGGAATCCCAAATAATATCTTTTAGTATTCATGAATTGATACTCACAATATGAAAGTATTGTTATTCATGACTTGAATTTGATTGAAACATTGCATGCTTAAATTAATCATTCTCCTATGTTTCAAAAATTCTTTAAATGCCTTATGTGATGATTGAAAATTAATTTACTTTATGATAAATCTATGTATATCATTTTGAATCTCTTGAAAGTAATATTAAGATTTTGATGATTTGGACGATTTGAATTTGAATGAGTTTTATCCAAAATCGTGATCTTGATTCCGTGATATTTATAAATTAAGATTTATTATGAATCAAGATTTTTTTTCATTTATCGATCTCCCAAGATTTTATTTTGATTATTTATGAGAAGGTTTTTCAAAAAGAAATTATGCATTTTGGTATTCATATATTCTAATATTTCATGATATGATTTTTATATTCCTTGTATTCATGAAATGTTTATCGCATCACCCAACTACTTTCTTCTTGATATTCCTTATGTGGTGATATAAAATTATGCATGAAATACTCTTGATATTATTTTGATACATACAAATGAAAAGTTATGATCATGAATGGTCGGATGAAATTTGACAAGTTAATACCATCATGATTTGAAACATTTATGATTTGAAACATTTATGATTTGAAATTATGTACGCAATTACTTTTTATTGTGATGATATATGCATATAATGTGCATCATAAATTCTCTAAATAATGAATGCTTGGTATCATAATCAAAATATTGATAAATGCTATGATTTATTACCAAAATGATGTATCATGTATGATATGCTCATAATGTTGATTGATTTATTCAATATCGTGCATGAATGAAATATAAGGTTTTTGAAATAGTGCATATTTCAATTTGAAAATATGATGATGCACAAATGAGATTGATACTTACCTTTGTCATAATTGATGTAAAGGGTCTTTCCTTCTTTTTGACAATGACAAAGGGGGAGAAATATTGCTCGCTCAAGATACAAAATTTGAAAACTTGCACATTGCAAAAGAAGCAAAACTTGCAACTTGCACATTGCAATAGGAAGCAAGAATCGTGAGCTTACACAAGAAAGCTATCTTGTATTTGCTTTCGTAATTTTTTGCTAGCTTGTATGTAGTAAAACTTGCATATCGTAAAAATTGCTAGCTTATAGTCTAAAGAGAAGCAATCAATAACTATCTCAAGAAGACCAAACATGCTAAACTTACACATCTTTAATCATTAGATTGCATGATGATAAAACTTGATATTATGTTTTTCATGCAATGAGTTGAACCCATATAACAAATACTTGATTGTGGTATTTCTCCTTTTTGTTGATGACAAAGGGGGAGAAGTATGTGTTGATGACATGACATGTGATGCATAAGTTTTATGCATATGTTCATGATGATGTGTTGCAAGTATTCATGATGAATATTGTAATGATTTGAATTCTGCTTGAATTCAAGGTTCTATCAATATGGCATATTGATAGGGAGAGTTTGTTTAAACTCCGGGAGTTAAGGTTAACTCCGTCATTAAGTGGTTATCATCATCAAAAAGGGGGAGATTGTTGAATCTCGTATTTTGATGATGAAACCACTTGATATGTGTTTATAATTTAAACTGCATTTTGAGTGATGCAGGTCTACTCGATCAGGATTAGACAGTTAACGCAGGAGGAATTGACGTTGCGCCGGAGGAGATCACGTCAGGATATTGGACGGCAGAAGGCTTCGGACGTCGGGCATCGGGCCAAGGAGAGCAGGATTGTGCCAAGGATATTGGGGTTGCGGAGGTCAACCGCGGATTAGGCAACAAGCCGCAAGAGAGGACGATGCGCTGAAGAATCAGACGAAGCACCAACCAATGACGTGCCGGGCAACAGAATGTCGATTCGCGTTGTAATAATTATCTAGATCGAAGTAGAGTTTTAGTTTATGTGTGCAGGAATAACTATGATAATGAGAAAGACATAAAGCGAAACAAAGTGCGGAGTCAAGCGCGAAGGATTCATTGGGAGTTCGAGAGTTCGACGGAAGTCCGAAGGTTCGTCGAGAATGCTGCCGGAACTAGCCGAGAATGAGTAGGGAGCTTGCCGAAGGGCTTTTTGGAAGCTCACCGAAAGGTTCGTGGGAAGTTCACGGAGCTCGCCGAGAGAGATCAGAGCTTGCTGAAGAAGCTCGTTGGAACTCGCCAAGATCAAATCGTGAAGTTTAAGAGCTTGCCGGGAGTTCGTAGAATGGTTTCCGAGAGTTTATCGGAAGACCGCCGAAAGTTCGCCGGAAGAAGTCTTGACTTATGGACTTTGTAACAGCTTATAAAATGTCTTTAAATTTGTAGTTAGCATGTTAATTAGGGTTAGGATTATGTATTAATCCTATAACCCAAGTAGGGGCCAATTGGGCTCGAGTTCGGACTAGTTTGGGCCAAGATTGAAGCCCAACTAGTGGGCTGAAAGCACTGTCAGGGTCAGAAACTGACAGGCAGTGGCACCGCCCAGCACTGTCAGGGTCAGAAACTGACAGGCGGTGGCACCGCCAGCATCGGGAACTCCAAGAGAATTCAAATTTTGGAGCCCAAATTTGAATCCTCTTGAGGCCTATAAATACCCCTCAAATCTCAGCTGAGATAACAACTTTTTGAGTAGCAATTGTTTAAGAGAAAGGCCTTAGAAAAGTCTTAGCTAGTCTTGTTTTAAATTTGCTAGTGTTCACCTCCTTTCTTGCTGAAAATCTGTAAGAGAGTGAACCGCTTGGAAAAGAGTTGTAAGAGGGGTATTCACCCTTCCCCTTTAAGAGATTTGCTAGTGGAAGGTGGGAGCCTCATCGAAGAGGGGCCTCGCAAGTGGATGTAGGTCATTTGACCGAACCACTTCAAAAATGACGTAATCTCTGGTTTGCATTTCATTACTGCTATTTACATTACTGCAAACCTTCTTACTTGCTTTATTTCATCATTACCTTTGCTGCACAACTTTGCGAATACGTTTTCAAGTTAAGCACTTCCGACTCCGATTTTTATCGCACGAAAGATTTGTCGAAATCAACGTTTTTATCCGCTGCACTAATTCACCCCCCCCCCTCTTAGTGCCGCTCCGATCCTAACATACTAGATCTGGGACAGCAAACCTATAAGTCTAGTATCAAAGAGTGGAGCACTCATATAGGAAATCCTTGGTGTCTCAAGTCTAAGGACCAGATACACCACTAGGACTACGGAATCGCTGTCTGACAATAAGGCATCATCAACCATCCAGCATTCCGTAAGCGGATCAATCAGTGAACTCATTCTCCAATGAGCACCTGTACTGTATCCCTAGTGTCCCTACACAAGCAGCTATGAGACCAGCTGCATCCATCATATGGACGGGTATACAACACACCAGTCTGTTCGGTTATCACGATATCTCTCTCGAGTAACCTATGACCGGGATTATTTAGGATATGTGTTTAAAGGTGAATCGATCTCTCTATCGTGATCTCATCATGATCCGATTCCCATTGCACAAATCCAAGGACATCACAATATATGTATGCATTTATGCAATAGTTATAAAGTGATATATGCCAAAATATAATAAGCAAAAAAATTCTATATTAAGTCACACGTGCCATCACTCACGTGATTGGCTTGCTTGGCACCTATGACTAGCAGAAATAAGTGAAGTTGGTGAGCCTACTTCCTACTTAGATGCAGTTTCTTGTGATAATTCCGCTAAGTGGTTGATCGCGATAAATGAAGAAATTGAATCTCTCCATCAGAATAGAACTTGGGATCTTGTGAAGCTGCCTTCGAGTAAGAAAATTGTTGAATGCAAATGAGATACTAATGCTGAGGGAAAGGTCCTTGTTCGGAAAATTCATACGAAGGACAATCTAACTGATATGCTTACAAAGCTTCTTTCAGTTTACAAGTTCAAGCAATGCTTGGACTTGGTTGGTGTTCATTGTTGGTGATTGCCCGTTGGGACTTTTATGAAGAAGGTGGAGCAAGTTTTGTTGGGACATGCCAAGGTGGAGATTTGTTAGTTTGGCAAGTCCCATAGTCCCACATCAGGAAAATCAAGTTTGGTATCTCCTGTTTAAACTATAAATAAGGGCTTGGGCTTTGAAGTTAGATGCACCACAAGTGGCACCACAAGAAAAACCTAAGTGTTTGCTTTGGGTTTAAGTCCATACTCAGTTCAATAGTTTGGGCTTATAGTTGAGGTTTTTCTTGTTTAGTATTTTCGGATGTTTTATGGCCTAGGAACATCTTCTTAAGACATTTGTAATAGTCTCTTTTATAGTAGTGATTTGCTCCCCTTTCGTCCGTGGATGTAGGTCAAGGTTAATTGACCGAACCACGTAAATCTGGTGTTCTTGTCACTCTTATTCTTTTCGCTTTATTGTCTTTGTCGGGTTGCCAAAATTACCCTTTGGTAAATTTCCTGGGACTAGCTCTAACATAGGTTGATGAACTCCCAAGCATACTATGGGCCTCCCGAACAACACCAAAGACCGCCACGAGAGAATCACCCTTTAGCTTGGCGTTTAGTACTGAGGCGATGCTTCCACCCAAGGTAGTCTTTCCAACACCTCGAGTTGAAAACTTCGATGATGTCATGTTGGAAAGCGGACTCTGAGCTGGCTTAGATCTCATTGAAGAACGAAGAGCCGACACGCACCTTCGAGCCCTGTCTTATATAAGGGTTGTTGTAAGACTCTACAACCAAAGGGTGCGCCCTCGGCCAATCAAGCTAGGTGATTTAGTCCTACAGAAGGCCGAGGTCAGCAACCTAACTCGCTCTTGAGGCAAGCTGGCCCCGAGCTGGGAAGGCCCTAAGGTAAGCTGGCCTGAGCTGGGAAGGCCCTTACTGGGTAACGATGGTAGTCCGAGATGGTACTTACCACTCAGTGACACAAGAAGGACATTAATTGCCGAGGACATGGCACATATCAAATTTGAAGAAGTTCTATGTCTGAAAAGTCTATCGGGTTGGATTAAAGCCCTCATCGCCAAAAGAGAAGAGAGAAAATGTGCACCTCGCAAGATTGGGAAAAAACATAAGTAACTTGCCCCAACCTCTACAGCCCAAGCTAAAACCCGTGAGACTCCTTGTATTCTTCTATGAGCTTTTAGCTCTTTTCAGGAGCCACTCGGGTCTCCTCTGCGAGAGCCTCCTCAGCCTTCCTCGCCAATGCTCGAGCCGCCTCCAGGTTTCGGGATAGGTCTAGCAATTCACCTACCATTGAGCGAACCCACCCGCGGGACTCCTTCAGCTATTCCCAAAGGCCCACCTGCTATTGCTCGGCATTCTCGAGCTCCAACTTTAGCCATGCAACCTCCCCTTCCAAGTCGACCGCTTGCTGCTTGGCTACCGTAATGGCCTCCAGCGTCGACCCCACTTTCAACTCTTCGATTTGGCCATGGAGCTCGGTGATTTTGTCGCCCAGACCACTGATTACCCGACCAACATCGTGCACTCAGTCTATGAGCACCATATGGTAGTGTTGGTTTTGTGCAGCAAGTCAGTGAGAGACAGAAGAAGAAGCCCAAATGAAAGTAAGGAGGAATACAAGCCATCCCTACCTAGACCAAAGACTTGGCTGCTTTCTCGATCAACACCTCAGACGATGAACTATACACATGTCTGGTAATGTCGAGGATGAGTGCACCCCGCACTGTCACGAACAATCGTCGTGCACCTGCAACAACTTCATTCAACGAACCGTTCGTCGCTTTTGTATGCTCGTACCGAGACATGGTAGTATATTTTGCCTTAGTTTTGTGTGTTTTTACTTGTAGAAATGCATGTTCGAATGGATTGCAGTGTTGTAATGTGACCACTCACTGCACTAGGCTGAACTGCCCAAAACAGCTCCATTTTCATGTGCCACGGCTTGTTTTCTGCAAGTCGCAGCTGTGCGTGAAACGTTAACCATCTCAACACCTTGGAACCTCCCGGGTGGCATAAGGCTAGATGGGGCTTCGGTATATTGTCGGGCGTTGAACAATCTTCACAAGTTCGCACATTTTCTTGATGGGAACTTGCCTTCGCACCCGGCACCCGATGAGCAATTGTTTGTGGACTTACAACTATTCATTTTACCTTCTAAAGTCCTTGTTTTCCTCCTTTCTCTCTTTTCTCCTGTGCACATAAGGTGCTTGCTGAATTGCTTGTAAAGCTTTCCTTTTTGTGAGACGTCGGGACTTGTCCATCGCTCATTTTCATTATAATCAACTTTTTATTTTATAGGTCCTTCAGGACCTATATGAGGTTGCAACTAGGTTGAACCTTTGTGGATGCATATGTCACAAGGACGCCTTAAGACTTAGGCAATCCCAACTAAGTCTGAGAAGTTGGCGCAAGGGTGCATCGTGTCTTAGGCAACTCAAGCTAAGTTCGCGTCTTAGCCGCAATGGTGCCTCACGACTTAGGCAATTACAGCTAAGTCCATGACATTGTGGTATCAGAGCTGGCAAGCAATTCAAGAAAGCAGTGAAGCAACTTCGCAATCTCGCCATGGCCAAGCATCGTGGCAAATCGAGCAAAGCGGGGCAAGCCGGACCTTTGCCCCAAGCAACCACAGGTGGGCTGCAAGTGCAAACTTGCTCTCATGTCGTTGGAGCTACTTTAGAAGACCATGGCAGTGAATATGATGAGCGAGAAATTGGTTACTCTCCGCAAGCAGAGGAGGCACAATCTGGAGCACCAACTGGGAAGAAAAGCCATAAGGAGAGACTCATAGTGGCAGAAACTCGCTTGGATGTTCTTGAAGCGAGCTTGGAGGAACTCTACCAAGGCCAACAAAGACTTCTTGGGATAGAGAGCTCGCAAGAAGAAGCTGAATCCCAAATCAATAAGGTTGAGGCCATAGTCGATCGATTGACGGATGATACTAAAGACTCCGTGCAACATTTGCACGAAGTCGTGGCGGAACTCACTTCTAAGGTGACAGCACTCACAAGGGCACTAAATACAGGAGGGAGCAACACCCACGTTACATCGCTACAAAACCTGAGAGCACCTGAGCCTCATTGTTATGGAGGTGCTAGGGATACAAAAGAGCTCAAGAATTTCTTATTTGACATGGAACAATACTTTCGAGCTACAAGGCATGATTTTGAAGATGCCAAATTTCAATAGTAACCATATATCTGAACGGGGATGTAAAACTTTGGTGGCGAACCTGTTGGGAGGAGATCCAACAAGGTTAGTGTCAGGTGGACACATGAGAGGACATAAAGCGGGAGTTGAGAACTCAATTTCTACCTGAGAATACAGAGTTTGTCGCAAGGAGGAAACTAAGACAACTCCGCCAAAGTACTTCCATTCGAGATTATGTGAAGCAATTTTCTGCACTAATGCTAGACATAGAGGAAATGTCCGAGAATGATAAACTGTTCAGCTTTCTTAATGGTTTGAAGCCATGGGCTCAACAAGAACTGCATTAAAGGAATGTCACCAATGTGATCGGGGCAATTGCTGTTGCAGAATGGCTCACCGACTTTGTTTCCTCTGAGGACCCAGGAAAAAGGAAATAATCTCCAGGAATTCACCCTCCAAAATATTCTCGAGGGAAGGAGCCCGGGGGCGAACAAAGGGAGAAGAGTTCTCATAAAGGGTCAAGCTCAAAAGGTAAGACCCCGAAAACTAGCGGATACTTCTTGTGTGGAGGGCCACACATGGTGAGGGAGTGCCCACAGAAACATGCACTCAATGCTTTAACAGCTTCCATCCATCTCCCCAAATCGGATGAGGGCAAAGCTATCACCCTCAATTCAAGTAGTTTAGAATCTAGTAGCGACGATGAGGAGCCGTAAGATCTCCGAATGGGAGCAATATATTTGTTGAATGCATTGCGAGGTCAAGTGGGGGAGAACATGAAGTCAAAACCATTGAAAGCAAGGAATAGTGAGCTGATGTATGTGGACAGTAAGCTCAATGGCCAAACAACCTGTGCAATTGTGGACACGGGTGCTACCCAAAAATTTATTGTTGATCGAGAAGCAAAGTGACTTGGATTGATCTTGGAGAAAAACCCAAGTCGGATGAAGGCGGTTAACTCGGAGGCCAAGCAGATCTTCGGGTTGGCAAAGGAAGTTTCCATCAAGATCGAAACATGGAGCGGGAGCACAAACATGATGGCAGTGCCACCAGACGACTTCCAAGTGATTCTTGGAATGGAGTTTATGCACGCAGCAAAGTTGGTGCCAATGTCGTTCCTAAACTCCCTATGTATGATGGGAGGTGACGACCCCTGTGTGGTTCCCGTCTCTCGGAGAGGAACCAAGGAACCCCAACAAATTTCGATATTACAACTGAAGAAAGGGGTACGAAAAGGTAAATTAATATTCATGGCTGCTATGAAGCTAGAGCCACTTGACGAGAAGGTCATTCATGAACCTACTGTGGTGGCGAACGTCCTGAAGGAGTTCACAGACATTATGCCACCTGAGTTGCCGAAGACTCTATTGCCACGCAGAGGCGTGGATCATTATATTGAGCTCGAGCCAGAAGTGAAGCCTCTAGTGAGACCACCCTACCACATGCCCCCTCCAGAGTTGGCAGAGCTCAAAAAGTAGTTAGGTAAACTGCTAAGCAGTGGTCTCATATGCAGTTCTAAAGCATTATTTGGAGCTCTAATTCTCTTCCAAAAGAAACAAGATGTGAGCCTCCGACTATGCGTCGATTATCAAGCCCACAATAAAGTGAGGTGAAGAACAAGTATCCTATCCCACTCATCACAGACTTAATCGATCAATTGGGCAAAGCTAAGTATTTCTCTAAACTCGACCTCCAGTCGGGGTACTGGCAGGTGCACGTTGCTGAAGGCGACGAAGCGAAGACTACCTGTGTGACTAGCTATGGAGTGTTTGAGTTCTTGGTGATGCCTATCGACTTAACCAACACTCTGGTCACATTCTGTACTCTTATGAACCAACTATTTAAACAATATTTGAATAAGTTCATAGTCGTCTACTTGGACGATATCGTCGTCTACACCCAAACGCTCGAGGAACATGTCGAGCACCTTCGGACAATTTTCAAGGTTCTCAGGGAGAATACTTTGTTCATGAAAAGGGAGAAGTGCTACTTTGCTTAAACGGAGATCTTATTCTTAGGGCATCGAATCGGTGATGGTTCCATTCGGATAGACAAATCAAAGGTGCAAGTAGTTGCGGAATAGCGAACTCCAAAGAAGGTGTCAGAGCTAAGATCCTTCCTTGGTTTCGTCAACTACTATCGATGCTTTATAGTAGGGTATTTGAAGCATGCAACTCCACTGACGGAGTTGCTGAAGGAGCAGCCTCGGAGGTGGTATGATAAATGTGAAGCTGCATTCCAAGATATGAAGACTACTGTGTTGAAAGAACCGGTGCTCAAATTGTCGAACTATGGGGAGCCCTTCAAAGTCCATACAGATACTTCAGACTTCACTATTGGGGGAGTACTAATGTAGGAGGGTCATCCAGTGGCCTATGAGAGCCGCAAGCTCAATAAGACTGAGCGACGGTACCCAATGCATGAGAAGGAGATGACAACAGTGGTCCACTATCTACGAGTTTGGTGACACTACCTTCTTATATCACGATTTATGCTGAGGATAGACAACATCGCTTTGAGCTATTTCTAAACTCAAAAGAAACTCTCCCCAAAGCAAGTACGATAGCAGGACTTCCTAGCTGAGTTTGATATGGTAATGGAGTACAAGCCCAGAAAGGCAAATGTCGTGGCCGATGCATTGAGTCAGAAAGTGGAGTATATGAATGATGTACAATTGGAGGGCAAAGGCCAAGTAAGTCAGTTGCACTCTAAATTTCTTTCCAAGATCAAGGATGGAATGTACAGTGATCCCCAGGCAGTAACCCTAATACAACTCATCAAAGAAGGTAAGAAACGATGATTTTGGGTCCAGGAGGGACTCGTTTACATAAAAAAAAAAAAAAGGGTTTATGTCCCTCGAGTGGACAATTTGAGGCGTGAGCTCTTAAGAGAGTGTCACGATTCCCTTTGGGCTGGACATCCGGGCATTCACAGAACCTTGGCTCTCGTGAAGTGGGCCTTCTATTGGCCAAAGATGGAGACTAATGTGGAGGAATATGTTCAAACATGTCACATTTGCCAACAAGACAAGGTGAAGCCGCGGAAACCGGTGGGACTTTTGGAGACGTTTCCCGTACCAGAAAGGTCGTGGGAGAATATTTCCTTGTATTTCATATCAAGCTTGCCGACAGTAGGGGGACTTGGATCGATACTCGTGGTGGTCGATCGATTTTCAAAATATGTAATTTTTATTACTGCACCCATACACTGTTCAGTAGAGGAGGCAGCCAAGCTAATGATGAAGAATGTGGTGAAGTATTAGGGAGTCCCACACAATATCATCAGTGATCAAGACACTCGGTTCCTGGGATGATTTTGGACTGAGCTATTCAAATTGTTGAGGTCTAAGTTATACTTCTCCACAAGCCTCCACCCTCAAACGGATGGCCAAACCGAAAGAATAAACTCACTCCTGGAGCAATATCTTTGGCACTACGTGAGTGCCAACCAATGAGGTTGGGTGAAGCTGTTGGACATAGCCCAATTCTCCTACAACATGCAGTAGAGCTTTGCGTCCAACAAGAGCCCCTTCGAGATCATTATAAGGCAACAGCTATCGACTCCTCACACTTTGGCTATTGGATATACTGGGAGTAGTCCATCGGCATATCACTTTACAAAAGAATGACACTGAAATGCAGATATTATACAGGCTTACTTAGAGAAGGCTACCAAAAAGATGAAGAAGTGAGCCGACTTGGGAAGGCGACCGCAAGAGTTCAAAGTCAGCGATTTGGTGTTGGTGAAGCTCCAACCAGCATCACTCCAATTCTTTAGGAACAAAGTACATAATGGATTGATGCGCAAGTATAAAGGGCCTTTCCCAATTATCAGTAGGGTAGGCAACGTCTCCTATAGGTTGTAACTGCCGGCGTGGCTTAAAATTCATAATGATTTTTATGCCAGCAACTTGAAAGCCCACCACTCAGATCCGCAAGATGCTTCCCGAAGTGTTCCAACTCGACTAAACCCCATCAGAGCCTCCTACGAGAAGCAAGTTGATACCATTCTAGCGGATCGTAGGATAAAGCTACCCAATGGAGCTGAGGAGACTGAGTACTTGGTGAAGTGGTGAAAGCTTCCTCAAACTGAAACCAGTTGGGAGCCCGAAGATGCCCTATAATATGAAAAATCAATCATCAACAACTACCAACAAGCATTGATGAGAGCGTCAACAATTTAAGTGGGGGAGAATGTCACGAACGGTCGTTGCGCACCTGTAACAACTTTGTTCGATGAATCGTTCGTCACTTTTGCATGCTTGTACCGAGACATGACAATATGTTTTACATTAGTTTTGTATGTTTTTGCTTGTAGAAATGCATGTTTGAATGGGTTACAGCATTGTAATGCAATCGCTCGCCGCACCAGGCCGAACTACCCAAAACAACCCCGTTTTCAGGTGCCATGGCTTGTTTTCTACAAGCCGCAGTTGCACGCAAAATGTCAACCATCTCAGTACCCTAGAACCCCCCGGGTGGTACAGGGCTGGATGAGGCTTCGGTATATTGTCGGGCATTGAACAAATCTTTATAAGTTCATACGTTTTCTTGACGGGAACTTGCCTTCGCGCCCGACACCCGATGAGTAGTTGTTTATAGACTTGCAACTGTTCGGTCTACCTTCTAAAGTCCTTGTTTTTCTCCTTTCTCTCTTTTCTCCTGTGCACACAAGGTGCTTGCTGAATTGCTTGTAAAGCTTCCCTCTTTGTGAGACGTCGAGACTTGTTCATCGCTCGTTTTCATTCTAATCAACTTTTTGTTTTACAAGTCCTTCGGGACCTATATGGGGTTGCAACTAGGCTAAACCTTTGCGGACGCATATGTCGCAAGGATGCCTTAAGACTTAGGCAATCCCAACTAAGTCTAAGAAGTTGGCGCAAGGGTGCATCGCGACTTAGGCAACTCAAACTATGTTTGTGTCTTGGTCGCAATAGTGCCTCATAACTTAGGCAATTCCAGCTAAGTCTATGACAGCACATACGCCATAGAGGTTGTGCCGTCCATCCAGACTTAGCTCCCGAGGGTCAGCCCCGACTAACGTGCTTCGAGGGGATCGATTGCTTCTCTGTCAGGCAGCTCCCCTATAAAAAGAGCCTAGAAGGGCTCATCCTTGGTGCAGGCTCGGGTGCAGTAGAGGTCACGCATCGAGGCAGGCCTAGCCGCTTTAATGGAACTCGCCTTCCCAGCATGTTCCTTGCCACACGCACTCCTTGCGACCTCCTTAGGTTGGGCGGTTCCGTGAGGGCGCCCCCCTAGGACGCCACCAGCTTGGGTGGCAGCCTCTCAAGCCATAGTGGACTCGGACATTTTGGATGTCCCGGTCTTCGACTCCTTATGCGAGTGGCCGGGCTCAGAATTCCCCGACCGATCCAAGTCGCTCGAGGTTGGCGCAATAGGTTGATGAGGTCGAGAAGCTGGAGAGGCACGGGGCATGCCCCTCAATTCCTTGAGGTTCACCATATCAGCTTAAGAAACTGAAGGATAGTCGGTGACACAAAGTAATCATAGTGCAACTATAGAGTAAAGGGGGGATTGGCCCGAGCCATACCCCGAGGAGCTGGACTAAGACCTGCCTTAACCAACCACTCCTCAGTCATGTCCCTAACAGCTTGGGAATAAGAAAGAATCTCCTTTAAACACCCGAGCTACTTGTACTTGTCGTTAGATAACCTGGGACAGCTATTGTTGATCACTCGAGCTGACCATCGGAGACTAAATCCCCACCCCTAACTATAGCTAATGAAAAAATAATGACTTTTCCACCCCTTGTTCTTGGAAGGAGCCCCATTCACCCTAAATTACCGCGAGATAATAGGTAGTAGCCACCCGACCCCTTAGAGAGACGAAAACACATCAAAAATAATGATCAAGTCGGGGTGATACCTGTGCCTCGATAGTCCCCGAGGAAGGCCACCATGTACTGCCACGAGTTCGGAACCATATGTGATGATGAAATCCACCACCGGGAGAGACAAGCCTTGATCACTGGGTCTAGGGGAAACTTGAGCCTTGCCTTAAGGGCATCGAAGGTTAACCCAAACTCGTCCAAGAACAGGTCATGGGCGCGTTGTCCAGGCCAGGGACCGTGTAACTTGTATTCGGTCGGGATATTGTAACGATCCCTGACCCGGGCGAGCAACATCACAATCATGACGGGAGTCAAAATTCTGTAAAGATTTCATGACTTCGAGGGCCCAAACAGCCTTCTCATTCACAGGAGATGATCCACCCGACGATAAACCACTACTCAAGGTCGACACTATGTCCTTATACTTCGACCTACCAGATGACGAAGAAGAGGAGGAAGGGGAAGAACAGGAAGGAGAATGCAATCAATTGCTCACCTCGCCATAATGACTCCTAAAAGAATGCAGGAACACAAGTTCCAAGACAAAATGTTCCCGCCAAGGCAAAAATTTCCTGCTAAATTGCAAGGTGGGAAGGTTCCCACCCTAACTAGTTTCGGCCATGAGCAAGTCACAATACTCGGTTGCATCAGTCTTCAGTACCCGAGCCATGGCGCTCGGTCACATCAGTCTCCAGTGCTCGAGTCACGACGCTCGGTCACATCAGTCTTCAGTACTCGAGCCATGGTGCTCAGTCGCATCAGTCTTCAAAGCCTGAGTCACGACACTCAGCCACATCAGTCTTTAGTACTCGAGCTATGACACTCGGGTGCATCAGTCTTTCAACGCTCGAGTCATGATGCTCGATCGCATCAATCTCCGGTACCTGAGCCATAGCACTCGGTCACATCAGTCTCTAATGCCTGAGTCATGATGATCGGTCAAATCAGTCTTCAGTACCCGAGCCATGGCACTCGATCACATCAGTCTCCAGCGCCCGAGTCACGACGCTTGGTTGCATCAGTCTTCAGTACCCAAGCCATGGCGCTTGGTTGCATTAGTCTTCACCGCCCGAGTCACGACACTCGGTCACGTCGGTCTTCAGTACTCGAGTAAGAATGCTTGCTCGCATCAATGTCCCCCGCCCGAGCCGATGCTCGGCCCTACATAAGCCTCCTGGCCCCGAGCTATCGCATTTGACCATGCCACCTTTTAACGCCCAAGCGGCATTGCTCGTTCAATCATAAAGTCGTTCGACATTTACTTCTGGCCAACCCAACATCAACTCACGATTGAACCAACAATTCAAGTGCGACGGTTAGCTCGCTCAGGCTAAAAGCACTATGCCATGCCTTGAACCTCTCTAGGAGGAGTCGAAGCATGGCTCTATGTGGGGAGGGGGGGAGAGAATGATAAGGCACAATTTAGTAGCACTCCCTTTGGTAGTCGTCCATAGTCACATCAGCACCAACGAAAAGCTTTGAAGTCAATGTGACAGACCCGCAAAAGTTGGGACGGCATCACTCGGGTATAACGCCGCCTCACAAAGAGTGGAACGGTGCCGCTCGAGAGTCACGGTGGCACCACTCGAGTACGACGTTGTCCCGCAAAGAGTGGAACGATATGATAGCGGCACCGCTCGAGTCTCATCCACTAAATTTCTACTAATAAACTTTTCTGTCGACACCAAATAAAGGAAAATGAATTACTAAAATTTTACAGGCGAAACATAACGTTTTATCGCCTTGGAAGAATTACAAAAATCTTACCAACATGCATCAAACATAAAGGAAATGAATTACTAAAATTTTACTGGCAAAACATAACGTACTCAAAATCTTGACTTTGATGCTGCCAATGTCCTCAAAATGATGTGGCTACGGTTCTCGTGAGGACTCGTCCAACTCTTTGTTCGCCGGTAATTCCCGCGTTGAATACTAGCAATCAATCACATGCTACCTTCCTCAGTTCTTGGAACGCATGCTTGCATTCTTCATCAAATCCACCGATGAACTGGAAGAACAATTTGACGCATGTTGGTGACTTCAGCGTGGAGAAGTAGTAGAATCCCAGGAGAAAGGGTTACCTGGTGCACACGGTAAGCAAATCGAACACCCTGTAGCATTACTTCCTCGTCATCGGAGAACGCATCAAGCTTCACCGCAGTCACAACTCGGTTCATGTACTCTTTTGCCAGGTTCATGGATCCCAATTTTAGCTGCACAAGACATATATTCATGCATTGAGATCATCTTCTTCGCCAAGGATCTGATTGGTGCCTTGTAAAGAAAGACACGTACTTGGGCGATGATGCCGCTGTCGAGCATCCACTGCCAAGGGATTTTGAGATCTCTGTACCTCTTGCTCGCGCTCTCCCTCACCCTCTCGATGTTGTGCACGCTGCGCTCCAATCTGCGTCAGTGAAGAGACTGAGCGAGCGTCCGCAGTTCATGCGGAAGAAGAGCTCACCTTTGGATTAGTTCCTAAGTCTTACTTGTCCTGCAACGCCTGCATGCGTTTGAGGGCGACGGAGGTGGGCTGTCGCTTGTCGTCGCGGAAGGAGAAGAGCTCACCTTCCAGGTTCTTCAGCTCCCGGTAGCCGACCGCCGCTTCCCTCATCGCATCCGCCTTCTTCTCCGGCCACTCGGGGAAGTGCTTGAGCACCGCCCTCTCGTCCACCAAGTAGGAAAGCTCGTCGTCCAGCCACTTCACGAATGCTTCCACTTCGGAGATGTCCCCGTGAGCTGCGCTTTCTACCTCCCTGGTCAGGAAGCCGATGAATTCAGCCTGCGTCTCCACATCCGACTTTATCTGTGACATGGATCACTGGTAAGATTCGGGTTGAGATTATGATCTGTGAGTGGTGCTAACTAAGCTTACAGCGAGGAGATAGGCGGATCGGTTCTCAATCTCGCCTATCATTTCTCGAGCACTTGTAGCAGCAGGAACTCCCAGGCTGCCTGTTCTCGTGTCTGACTTCCCTTCTTTCCTTGTCAGAGATCGATAGAGTTCCAACACTTCCGGCACCCTTCGCACTGCCTTGATGGACCTGCAACTCGACCTCGAAGAAGACAAAGGCAGCGGCAGCGGCGGCGGCGGTGGCGGCGGAGGCAACCCGGTTTCCTTGCTTGGTTTCGCTGTCGGGGAAGAGGATTTGGGACTCGGGGGCGGATTCGGCACTCTCGGCGATCTTGTCCTGGCTGCCACAGACGTGCCGAATAACTCTGTTCTGGAAATCGAGTTCTCGCATTGCAACCCATCATCGGTGCCGGTCTGATACATTTGCTTCTCCTGCGATGAGCTGATGCTGCCAACAAAAGCCTGTGTTTTCTTCCTCGGCGTCGATCTCCTATCAGCATCCTGGGCTCGAAGCAGAGCATTCTCTCTTCTCAGCTGCTCATTCTCCATCTCCAGGAAGCTAATCCTCTGGAGAGAAGCCTCGAGCTTGCTTCTGAGGAGAGACTCGCATGTATCTTCCTCTTCCTTCGGCATTTTTTTGGTGAAGGAAGACGGATGCCCAAGTGATGCTCCTGCTTTTTGAGATCGCCAACAACCATGTCTCTTTTGTTCATCTTATAGTCTCTCCTTCCCACCGGAAGATTACTGGATTCTCCATTGCCAAGAAACACAGTGGTGATCAGCTGAGGGCTCGCTTGTCATTTGGCGATGGCTGGTCCTGCTGGTGTCAATTCTTTACAGGTAGGTAAACCGAGTGATGCATAGGGTTGAACATGAACTTGCTTGGCTTAAAAGTGGTTGATAAGGAGTAGCTGTCTTGGCTTGGTGGTATGTTGGTGTTTCACTAAGATTTGAGAACCAAGATAGACGATCGAAGATGGCCAGCTTTTTCTTTATGGTGGAACTTTTCCTTTGTTTCAGGTGCTTTATTTACAGCCAGAATTGCTTTGGGACTACATCTACCATCTCGTGCGAGAGTGTGCAGTGCAGTCTGCATTCTCTTCAGAGTTCAGACATCAACTTGAAGTGTAAGAAGGAACAGTGTTCTAATCAGTCCCTTTCGAAGGATGTTTGTGTGTGCGAGCTTCTTGTTTGGCCTTTGTGACATGGAAGGACTGTGTTGGAGTTTTCGTGGAGGTGAAGTAATGTGTGTTGGGAATAAAGATGGGTCTGTTTTACCAGCAAGAGAGATCTGGTAGGACAAAGAAAGCGAACGAGAGAAGGAGATTTGAAAGGGTAAAGAAACAGCTTATTTGTAGTGTCAGTGGTTGAACTCATCGTGACAAAGATGCATCGCCATTACTGTTGATTGAGCATCAATACCGTCGACAGGTGAGTCCCTGTCGACACGGTTCGTTCATTGTCAAAGACACAGATTTATCCTTGTGTCTCTTCTGCGTCGATGTGCGAGTGCAGATGTGGCGAACCCGCGTTGGAGTCTAAAGGGAGACGATTTACTGGGGCTGATCTGACTTTGGAGCGATGAGGCTAAGTAGAGGAATTGGGATCTACTTGGTCACAAGGTTCTCTCTTAACTGTCGGGTCATCTTCAAGCTGCGAGGTTATCTCCTGGTCGCTAGTGATCCTGCATAATCGGTTGACACTAGGGAGGCTTCTCAGCTCAACTCCTCTAATACTTAAGTTAGTATAAGATGGAGGGCGCGAAAGATAATCGTATGAGCTATGTAAAAATGAGAGAGTAAAGAGTCGGAGAGATTGTTGCCTGCTGGCTGCCCTTGGCTTGGCTTGAGGTGTGGTTCTTACACTTGGGTGTTGTGTAATCTCTGCTATGTTAGCTGAGGTGGTATAGATATTAATGAGAGTGTGCCCTATGTGACCGAGGAATTAATGTCGGTGGCCTACTATCAAATGTAGAGCGCTATCAACCATAGATGTATGGCTCAAGATGTCAGCTAGGAGGTGAGGAGGCTGGGACTTGCTATCATCGATGGTTGTTGATTCTCATACTTTTATTATCATTTAGTCCAGAGGAAGTTGGAGGGTGTCAAATTTGTCCTTATCAACTATGGTACTTCTTTCTCCGCATTTGTTATGCACAAATCTCATTCTTTTGATGTGTTACCACAAAAACTGAGCTCGATTATACCTTTTCTTGTCCCCTCAAAATTATGACTTATAAATATATTAAGTTTTTTTTAAAAATATTTATTTTTGGTACTAAAGTAGGCGGTGAGTTCTAACCCGGTGTTTAATGAACTCTAACATCATAGCATATCGTAAATTTGAATCGCCTTTATGACATCCATTAGTTCCACTAGATTTTATCTAAATTATCATGCTTAAATATGCTAGATCCTATATGTATATAGAAAAAACATGTGTGAAACTCAAATGTTATGTTGATATCGACACCACTCCATGGAGACGTAAGATCAACACACAATGTCAAATTAACATACTACGGTTTAAACAATTCTTCATCTTAATGAAACTATTAATTACGTAATAACTATCCATTAAATATGAATAGTTACATACTTGCACGTATAAAAAACCTCAAGAACACCCATTGTGTCTCAATCTCTCGAGCACATCGACCTAAGTCGCTTCACCAAATCTACTTAATTTCGACAATGAACTTGTGACGAAAATGGTTCTGAATTAGGTCGGGCTTACATTATTTCCTAATAATTTCAAGTTAGACTTACATGAAATATAAATCTGTCGAGTTGGCCGCCATTAACGACGGCCAAGTGGAGCAGCTGCCCTCGAGAGCGGGGAATACGGAACGAGATCACATAAAGGTATCCTGCTACCGAGGGAATCGAAGTCACATTGAAGGCATCCTTAAACTTCCTACCACACACTGCTACAACACGTTATGCCTTAAATGGAGGAAACTTTTAATATTAAGAAATAATCGAATTCGAATATAATTCTTATAAAAACAAACTAAGTGAAGATTGATCAAACTGTTAAGCATTATGATTATGCATCACCTTGATTTTGCAAGTTATTCGATTGATACGTTGAGCTAAGATGATGTCCGAATTGATACAAAACTACCACATTCAAACGTCCACGTATCATTCCCTCTGTTAATTTCGGGTAGCTTTTAAAATGATGTTAAAGGATTAAAAATATAACACAAACATGATGAATATTATTCACTTTATTAACTCTTGATTAATATGACAACAGTAAAAAAAATGAGAGATAGTTTTCACTGTGTAAATACTAATAGAGATTTCAAATGATTTCTTGGTCATTCTTAGTGTCCAATGTGAAATGATTAACTCAACCCACATTTACCAAACAACTGACAACTGAAATTATTTGAGCTCTTAATTGCAAACTAAGATTTATTTTGTTTTTGCTTCCAAAAAACACTAACATAATCATTCATTACAATGGCAGTACTGTACTGCATTAAAGCCCATGCACCCACTGTCTTTATGGTAACACTCATCTGGTTACCACCTCCACTGACCTTCAATTCCTTACCTCGGATCAAATGAGGCTGAAACAGGTGGTATACCTAACCAAAATGGGAGCGAAATCATCAACCTCAATTATCACATAGTTGGAGGATAAAGAATCCAAGTATAAATAATATTTTATTATAAAAAAAATTAAATTTCAAATTTTAAATAGTCTTGATGTTAGGGAGGTATAGAGCAAATACCCTTAGTAGGCATGATCATGGTTTTGTAACCCACAATTTCGATTTTAGATTTTTAGAGATTAGAATCGAATTGGATAAGTTCCTTCGTACGTACGTACATACACACATACATACATACATATATATATATATATATATATATATATATATATATATATATATATATATATATATATATATATATATTAATTTTTTTTTATATATTTATATTTTTAAATTATGAAAATAATCAAAATATTGTTTGACTATTAATCGAGGTAAATTGGTCATTTGTCATCTCATTTATTTTTTTTAAAAAATTGATTGGTTCGATTTTGGTTCGAATGATTATGCCTAACTCTTAATAGTAGATTTAAAATATTTTTTTTATAAAATATTTATACGAAATGATGATCTAAGGAATATTAAACTATGTATTCCTTGTATTTGATTGATTTGGATAATTGGATCTTAGGAACATTAAACTATATGAATCTTATATTTATATTTAACTACTGATTTTTATATGTTTCTATGACATGAGACTCAAAGATATCCATATTATTAGAAATAAAAAAAAGGATGTGATCGATTGCTTCTACGTGCTCTACTTAAGATATTCTAATTAGACTAATCAAGTTTTCTTAATTATTATAACTAAAAATATTTTTTTATCGTAATTATCTTTTTTTTAAAGAAATAATTTATGTTTTAATTCCAAGGCGGGTTGGGTCAATAGCCACCGGCAAACGTCCCCCGAAACAGATCGGCACGAGGGCGGAGATGATGGGGTCCACGCAGTTTCGGAGGTAGGTACGTTGTTGCGTAAAGAGTTACCGGGTCGAAGCCAACACATCTCCGTTCCGCCGAAGCGTAACGTGTTATGGGAATTCAACTCCAAACTTCCCACCCTTTTAGTTATAGACCGGCCACAAACAAACCCAACGAATCGTACCAGCTTCTGCTTCCTCTCTCTATAACTTCCTATCTCTTGTATGTGGAAGGGAAGAAGGATAAGAAGAACAGCAATAGGAGGACGAAGAAGAAGAAGAAGAAGAAGAAGAAGAAGAAGAAGAAGAAGAAGAAGAAGAAGAAGAAGAAGAAGAAGATGATGATGATGATGATGGCGGAGGAGAGCTATAGGAGGGAGCAGAGGGTGAAGGGATCATGGAGCCCGGAGGAGGATGAGGCGTTGACGCGGCTGGTAGAGCGGCACGGCCCCCGGAACTGGTCTTTGATCAGCTCGGGGATCGCCGGTAGGTCCGGGAAGTCGTGCCGGCTACGGTGGTGCAACCAGCTCAGCCCCGCCGTCCACCACCGCCCCTTCACCTCCGCTGAGGACGTCGCCATCCTCGAGGCCCACGCCCGGTTCGGCAACAAGTGGGCCACCATCGCTCGCCTCCTCCCCGGCCGCACCGACAACGCTATTAAAAACCACTGGAACTCCGCCCTCCGCCGCCGCGCCACCTTCGCAGCCCCCGATCCGATCCTCCCGTCTTCGTCATCTCCCACCGCCAATCACGAGCCGGACGATTCCTACTCGGGCTCGGCCAGGAAGCGGCGGCGCTCGAGCGACAACGCGAACGAAGGAGTATGTAGATCGGCGGCGGCTGAACTGGGTACGTCGCTGTCGCTGAGCCTGCCTGGAGAGGGCGGAGGAGTCATGGCCGCCGTAAGTGGGGAGGAGAGGACGTGGGAGGCGCCGCCTGGGGACGTGTGCCTTGTGACGATAATGCGACAGATGATAGCGGAAGAGGTGCGCAGTTACATCGACAGGACGCGATCGCAGGGCGGGGTGGAGATGACGGTTCCCGCCGTCGTCAAGCCAGAGACCGCATTCGACTGCCACAATTAATTAGCATTATCCATTTTTCTTTTCTGTTCTTTATAGTGAAATTTATTTTTCTTTACTGTTTGTGCTACCCTAACCGTGGTGATGAAATGTGATGATTTGTAAATAAGAACAGAGAGGAGACCAAAAAAAATTTCTAAACATCATATTTTTCTACTAAATTCGATTATTTATTTAAAATTTAAAGAAATCGAATTTGATATTGAGTGTTGTTGCAAGTTTAAGACATGAAATCAACCCAAGTCTAGCATCCAAAAGTTCGATGCCGAGAGGTTGAAGGATTTAGGTGAGGATCGTACTAACAAGGTTCCTTTCGATGGAACAGTGATGGATTCGGAAAGGACGAAAAGGTGATGAACTTTGAGTTGTTCAATAGAGATCTAAAGAGTACGAGTTAAGTTGGAAGTTAATCCACGGGATGATTATTCAAAAGACTGATTATTGTTCAATCATAGTGATATTTGTCGAATCATATGTTACATTTATCACACAAAAGCTCATATTGAGATATCATAAATCGATTCACATATTAAAATGAAAAGTTATTCAATCTTAAATTTTAATGATAAAATCAATCGATTAAGTTATTATCTAATATATGTTTGATTGATACAGGACTAATTTCGATCATGCAAAGATAAATCGATTGAAGCAACAAGAATCGGACATTCGGCTAGAGTAGAACATGTCAAAAGATTGGATGTCAGATCGGAGGATCGATCGACATGCCAAGATGTACTTCATACCATGAGTTCGGGTATCAGACCGAAAGATTCGTATTATGCCAAGATTAGATGTTGCGTGAGTCAACATACCAAATGATCGGGCAATATGCCAAAGGAAAGCATGAAGATTCAGAGGAAGTGTCGGGTGAACCAATGATATGCCAAACAATATAGGATACGTGTTTGTAATCGGTTGTATCTAGATCATAGTATTTAAGGTCTAATTGAATTAGTTTTGAGTGTAACCAAGCTAACTCAATTAGTGGCTTATTGGGTCTAAGTTGAGATTGTTTTAGGCCAATTGGAAGGCCTATTCATTGACCCATAACTGGCCCAAGCGATGGTACCATCAGGTCAGACGGTGGAACTACCTGTGAGATAGTGTGTCTTCGAGAAACCCGAGCGGTGGTACCACCGGTGTCAAGCGATGGTACTGCCCAGTGTTAGTCTGATAGGCGATGGTAGCACCCAGTGTTAGACTAACAAGCAGTGGTACCACTAGTTGTTAGTCTGGCAGGCGATAGTACCACACAATACTGACGATGGTACTACGAGTACCTTGAAAACCCTGGATGAGACTATTTTGGCTCTAAATTTGACTTCATTTGAGGCCTATAAATATCCTACTCATCTCTACTCAGTTTACATAAGAACTGAGAATAAAAACTTGAGAAAACGCTATTGTAACCTTGTGAGAATTCATCTCCTCTTCTCTAAGCTTGATTTCAATTGAAGGAAGGGGTGTGACTTGTAAAGGTTATCTCCTAAACCTATGAAAAGGAGAAAAGGATTGTAAGAGGATAGTTGATCTTCACTTAGTAAAAGAAGATCGATAGTGGAAGTTGGTGGCCTTGATGGAAGAGAAATCGGGAGTGGACGTAAGTCATGATGATCAAACCACTATAAATCCGGTGTATTCTCTTCTTTGTTGTTTACTCTTATTACTTACTGATTTACTTGTTCATTACTCTTGCGAATATTTTTCAAGTTAAACATCTTTTCGATATGAGCTTTATCTAGTGAGTTCTTTGAATTGATGAAAGTTTTCCAAAAGCACTAATTCATACCCCCCCCCCTCTTAGTGCTGATTTCGATTCTAACAGTTGGTATCAGAGCCAAGTTTCTCTCAATTGATTTAATACCCAAGAGAGATTAAATGATATTTTTTAGTATTTAAGAGGGTTACTCTATCACTCGTCCTCCTATGTTCAATAGAATGGACTACATGCATTGGAAAACATGAATGAGAGTTTTCTTCCTTTCTATAAACTTTGATTTATGGAATATTGTCAAATGTGGTTTTAAAAAATCCTCTAAACTTATGAATGGATAGAGTAATTTTGAAAAAAAGATTATTTTCTTTAAATGTGAAAGTTATAAATGCTTTATTTTACGTCTTAGACAAAAATAAGTTTAATTATGTTTCTGTAGGGAAATCTAGAGGCAATATCACATGCGCAGCGGAGGAATAAAAAACAATCTCTCATAGTTTCCCAAAAATGTGTTCATCATCGTGCGAAGATTGGTACGTAAAATTTACAAAACTGAAAACCACGCGTGAGATAGTTGTGTTAGTTAAGGAGATCGTATATCCCTGAATCCCTGTAGATCTGTAGGAGATGATGGAGGTCAAGCGTCATTCTCTTAAGCGATGATCCACACAGTAGGGTTGCGATGTCGCTCCTCGAATCGTTGCCCAAATCTTCACACCTACTATCTGAGGAGTAGAAGGGGAGAGGAGAATAGAAGGTGACAACTAAGAAACCTCTAGCCTATGAGCCTTTGGTTCCCTCATATTTATAGAGATTCCCTATCAACTTAACCCTAATGAATCCTACCCTATTCGATATTGGATCTTCATTCAACTATTGAATCTCAGATTTTGGTGATGAAACTAATTGATTGTGTTTAGATATTTAACTGCATTTTGAGTGATGCCGGTCTACTTGATCAGGATTAAACAGTTGACACAGGAGGAATTGATGTTGCGTCGGAGGAGATCACGTTAGGATATTGGATGGCAGAAGGCTTCGGACGTCGAGCATCGGGCCAAGGAGAGCGGAATTGCGCCAAGGATATCAAGGTTGCGGAGGTCAACCGCCAATTGGGCAACAAGCCACAAGAGAGAACGATGCATTGAGGAATCGGATGAAGCGCCAACCAATGACGTGCCGGGCAACAAAATGTCAATTCGCGTTATAATAATTATCTAGATCGGAGTAGAGTTTTAGTTTATGTGTGCAGGAATAACTACGATAATGACAAAGACATAAAGCGAAACAAACTGATGGAGTCAAGCGCGAAGGATTCGTTGGGAGTTCGAGAGTTCGACGGAAGTCCGAAGGTTCGTCGGGAATACTACCGGAACTAGCCGAGAATGAGTAGGGAGCTTGCCGAAGGGTTTTTAGGAAGCTTGCCGGAAGGTTCGTGGGAAGTTCACGGAGCTCGCCGAGAAAGATCGGAGCTTATCGAAGAAGCTCATTGGAACTTGCCAAGATCAAATCGTGAAGTTTAGGAGCTTGCTAGGAGTTCGCAGAATGGTTTCCGAGAGTTTATCAGAAGACCGCCGGAAGTTCGCCGGAAGCTCGCCAGAAGAAGTCTTGACTTACGGACTTTGTAATAGCTTAGGAAATATCTTTAAATTCGTAGTTGCTAGTTATAGGTGCCCAGCAAGCCAATCACGTGATTGATGGCACGTGTGACTTAATATAGAATCTTTTTGCTTATTATATTTTGGCATATATCACTTTATAACTATTGCATAAATGCATACATATATTGTGATATCCTTGGATTTGTGCAATGGGAATCGGATCATGATGAGATCACGATAGTGAGATCGATTCACCTTTAAACACATATCCTAAATAATCCCGGTCATAAGTTACTTTCGAGAGGATATCGTGATAACCTGGACAGACTGGAGTGTCTTGTATACCCGTCCATATGATGGATGCACTGGTCTCATAGCTGCTTGTGTAGGGACACTAGGGATACAAGATGTGTGCTCATTGGAGAATGAGTTCTTGATTGCTCCGCTTTACGGAATCTTTGGATGGTTGATGATGCCTTATTGTCGGTGCGATTCCAGTAGTCCTAGTGGTGTATCTGGTCCTTAGACTTAAGATACCAAGGATGTCCTGTATGAGTGCTCCACTCTTTGATACCAGACTTGTAGGTTTGACTGTCCCAGATCTAGTACAACTGGTCATTGGGAGTGGTAGTCGACCTTACGAGGGCTATTGAGTGTCGATAGAGGATCATCCACTCTCGGCGTCATGAGAGGAATATCCTATGTGTTCTTGCTCAGACAAATCCCTGGCCAGGGTCATTCGGGTTGAGAGAGAAAGAGTTCTCCAGGAGAATCCAATTAGAGGGAGACTCGAGAAGAAACCATGTGGGTCTGACAACACAATGCTCGATATATGGTGTCTGGTATATTAGATGGATGAGGGACTATAGGTACACACGCAGATGGCGAGGAATGATGTGTCCAATGGATTGGATTCCCCCAGATAAATCGGGGACTACTGGCGTAGTGGCCTAGTAACGTTTCAGAGTCGATGAGTCGAAAGTGAATTATTACAGAGAGATAATAATTCATCGAGTTAGAAGGAGTTTCGATAGGTATGACTCACGGCCAGCTCGATATTGGGCCTAGAGGGTCACACACATATGGTAGGCATTGCGATGAATAGAGGTTCGGATATGAGATATCCGGACGGAGCCCCTTTGTCTTATTGGATGCAGATCCAATACCCACTAGGGGGAGGACCCATTAGGGTTTGACAGGGGACCTCTATAAATAGGAGGGATTCAGAGCCCCATGGGCTAGAGAGCTTTTGTTTGCCTTTTCCTATTTCTCTCCATCTCCACCTCGAGTAGGTCTGGAGTTTTGAGGGCGTCGTCATAACCCCACTTGTGTGGATCACCGCTAGAGAGGAGGACGCTTGACCTCCTTCACCCTACCTTAAGGATCTGCAAGGAAACAGTATATACGATCTCCCTAGGTAACACAATCTACTCTATATGCAGTTTCATGTTTCATGGATTTTTTTATGCACCAATCTTCGCATCTAATTTTATGAACATCTCTTTGGGAATCGGGGATTTTGTTTTTCTTGTTCTTTCCGCGCATAAGATATGATGTCGCCCCCAAGGATTTCCCAATAGTGGTATCGAGCCGGGTTGCTAGTGCGAATGATTGGTTTTGAACTGCGTGTGTTGTGTTTAGGAAGAATTTTGACGCCAAAATTCTTTGATTAAAAAATAAGGAAGGGCAGCAACGGTTGCTACCCTCGATCTGCGCGCGTCACAAAGGCAGCCAGTAGGTAGGTAGCCCAGGCGAGGCGTCGCGCACGGCAACAGCACCACCGCCGCTTCTCATGGCGAAACCCCCAGGGGCGGTCGCTGGTGGGACAAAGCACCGCCTTGAGGCGGCGACGCCCGGGGGTGCCCACCAGAAGCGGGAAGGCTAGCCGTGGCGCCAAGCGCATCTTTGTAAGGGAGGGCCCTCGCCCGCCAAGATAAAGTGCCGCCATCAGGTGGTGGCGGCGCAAGCAAAACGAAAAGGAAAAGGGCATTAGGGTTTTCTGGGCAAAAGATAGTTTTGCACCTCGGAATTTGAGAAATTCCAGTTTCTGTCTTTTGTCCAAATTACAAAAATACCCTATGAATTCAAAAATTTCCTATAATGTCCCTGATTTCAGAAAATATTAATTAATTAAAAGGTTTAGTTGATTATTATTTTATATTATTATTATCTAGTAGTCGTACAAGATGATGATTATTTATACATGTGATGTATGATGTGTGGACGGATGATCATAGACCGTGTGATGTGTGTACCTGTGATTATTATTATTGAGGTCTGCGAACCTCCATTATATTTCTCGTTTATTGTCGGGCCTGCGTGCTTATGATTAAGTTGTAATCATATGAAGAGGCACAGCGGGAGCGTGGATACGATAGCGGGACCCACGAGACGGACGATCGTGATGCATGAAGATGTCGACAGAATCGACAAGGACGAAATGGACGATCATAGGGCATGGAGATGCACCGTTGCACACATAGATCTTGATGTGAGTGATTAGGCCTACTGGCTCGGACCTAATCATATTAGGTTGTGGTCCATGATCATCTGGTGTAATTGCTTATACACATACTAGATATGTATATATATTTGCATGCGATGTAGATATATATTAAATATGTATACGTGTGACATGTCATATTAGGAGACCAAATCATAGAAACATCTCTCAATAATATTAAGTCAGTAAACGTGAGACAATTAGATTGACCCACGTGGCCTTCCATCGTTATAAGTAGGAACTGATTCCCGGTGTAGGTTGAGTTGGTCGAGTCCCTCGAGACTTACCTATATCGCGATTCGCTATCTTGCTTACGACATAGAGATGTTACCGGTGACCTGAGGGCATGGTATACTTGGTTGAGTCCCTCGAGGGTATATCATCAAATCAGACTCATCTTGTAACGAAGGTGTTGACTTAACCGAGCATCATGGCCGGTCGAGTCCCTCGAGGCCATGGTGATTCGGAGGCCGAACAGAGGCGGGAATCACAAGGAGTTGTGATTGACAAGAGTTGCCTACTTTTTTAGGCTTAGTGTGATTGGTCGAGTCCCTCGAGGTTACACTAAGATCGATTGGATCCTGATCCCCACTAGAAGTCACCGGAGACTTCCGTTTCACGTCTTTGAGGGTGTCGCTGCGTGACTCGTTAGTAAAATAGTGGGAGCATATTAAGATAGAAGTCCATATCTTGATAGTTTATTTCTTGCAAAATCTGCATGTTATTCATTTCTTTGCTTCTTTATTTTCTAAAATGTCGCTTTCAAATCCCTTATGTGGCATACTTGATGTCAACCGCCTCATTGGTCCAAATTATACCTGGATTGGCTCAGTAACTTGAGAATTGTTCTCTGCCGGAGAAAATCGTATGTCCTTGATCTGATGATGCCTGCCCAAGAAGGGGCAAACAAGGATGAGATCGCCGCACATTGAAGTACATTGATGACTCCACTCTTGCTCGAGTGCTATATGTTGGGCCCTATGACTCTGAGTTCTGAGAGACAACATGAAAAGATGGATGCCGATCCATTCTCCTACATGTCAACAAATTGTTGGAGGAACAGGGAAGGACTCAAGTGATATGAGATATCTAAGAGCCTCTTCCGCTAGGATGACCTGAGGGGACACCGGTTTGAACCATTTCCTAAAGATGATTGAGTGGATAGAGAAACTCACAGGTCTAGGAATGGTCCTAGAGGATAACTTGTGTGTGGACATTGTGCTTGATCCCTACCTGATTCCTTTTCACAGTTCATAATGAATTTTAATATGAACAAGCTTGAAGTGACTCTCCCAGAGCTTCTCAATATGTTGATGGAGGCGAGAGAGTACTATCAAGAAAGAGAAGCCAGTTTCTCTAATCGGTGAGACCAAAAGGAAAAGGAAAAGAAAGGTCCCTTAAGAAGGGAAAGGGCAAGGTCAAACCAGGTAAAAGCAAAGGTTGCTAAGAAAGACCCAAAGAAAAGGACAAAGGCAGTGCTTCCACTGTGGTAAAGATGGGCACTGGAAGAGAAATTGCAAAGAGTACCTTGCAGAAAGGGTGAAACAAAAGCTTGATGAAGCTTCAGGTACATTCATGATCAGTCTCCATTTGTCAGACTCTTATGATAACATATGAGTATTGGATACCGGTAGTGCTTATCATATATGCAATTCGTTGCAGGTTCTGGCAAGGCCTAGGAGACTAGAGAGAGGCGAGATGGACCTCAAGATGGGTAATGGAGCAAAAGTTGTTGTAGTAGCTGTTGGCGAGGTCACCCTACATCTGCCTAGTGGAGCTTTTATTACATTAGATGCATGTTATTTTATTCCTTCTATTATCAAAAACATTATCTCCATTTCATGTTTAACAGTTAGTGGATATAAATTTATTTTTGAGAACAATGGTTGTTCGATATTATTAGATGATAAGATCATCATGAAAGGAACATTGCATAATGGTTTATTTATATTAGATACCACTCCACATATCATGAATGTAAATGTGTCAAAAAAGAAACAAGATGAGTTGAACAGTGCATACCTGTGGCATTGTAGCCTAGGTCACATCCATGAAAGAAGGATTCAAAAGTTGCTAAATGATGGATATCTAGATCCATTCGACTGTGTCTTATGCAACTTGTGAGCCTTGCATTCGTGGAAAACTGACCAACTCTCCATTTAGTAGAACTGGAGAGAGAGCTACTGAGTTGTTGGAACTCATACATAGTGATGTATGTGGACCCATGTCAACTCATGCCATTGGAGGTTACTCCTACTTCATTACATTTACTAATGATTTCTCAAGGTATGGATATGTGTACTTAATGAAGTACAAGTCCGAGGCCTTTGAGAAATTCAGAGAGTATAAGAATGAGGTGGAGAACCAGACTGGAAAGAGTATCAAAACTCTTCGATCATATCGAGGAGGTGAGTACTTAAGTACAGAGTTCACTCAGTTCCGCAAGGACCATGGGATATTATCCCAATGGACACCTCCTTATACACCTCAGCTCAATGGTGTCTCTGAAAGGAGAAATCGTACATTATTAGATATGGTACGGTCCATGATGAGTTTCGCTGACCTACCCATCTCATTCTAGGGATATGCCCTAGAAACCGCAGCTTACCTTCTGAACAGAGTTCCAACTAAGTCGGTAATGTCTACACCATATGTGATATGGAAAGGGAAGAAGCCTGATCTTAAGGTTGTTAAGATTTGGGGCTGCCCTGCAAATGTTAAAAGACACAACCCCGATAAGTTAGAATCAAGGACAAAGCGATGCAAATTTGTGGGATACCCCAAGGAAACTTGTGGGTATTATTTCTATCATCTCGAGGACCAAAAGGTCTTTGTAGCTAAGAGGGCAGTGTTCCTTGAGAAGGAACACATTCTTGGCGGAGATAGTGGGAGAATGATAGAATTGAGCGAGGTTGAAGAACCAAGCTCAAGCACCACTCTACAACCCGAGTCTGTTCAGGTACCTAATACACAAGTTTCAACTTTACGCAGGTCTGATAGAGTATCCCATCCTCCTGAGAGATATGTGGGACATATTAGAGGAGAGGATGCTGAGGATATTGTTCCTCAGACCTACGAGGAGGCTATTATGAGTATAGACTCCGGGAAGTGGCAAGAAGCCATGAATTCTAAGATGGATTCTATGTACTCCAATAAGGTTTGGAACCTAGTTGATGCGCCCGAAGGTATTGTACCCATCGGTTGCAAGTGGATCTTTAAGAAAAAGATCGGAGTAGATGGAAAGGTAGAGACCTATAAAGCAAGGCTAGTGGCTAAGGGGTATCGTCAAAGGCAAGGTGTTGACTATGACGAAACCTTCTCACCCGTAGCAATACTAAAATCCATTAGAATTCTATTGGCTATTGCAGCACACTATGATTATGAGATCTGGCAGATGGATGTGAAAACTATATTCCTCAATGGGAACCTCGAGGAGGTGTATATGATACAACCTGAGGGATACGTGTCCAAGAACTATCCAGATAAGGTGTGTAGGTTGCTTAGATCCATTTATGGATTAAAGCAAGCTTCCCGAAGTTGGAACATAAGATTTGATGAGGTAATCAGATCTTATGACTTCGTTAAGAACGAAGATGAGCCTTGTGTATACAGAAAGGTAAGTGGGAGCGCTATCACCTTTTTGGTGTTGTAAGTGGATGACATCATGATCATTGGGAATGACGTAGGAATGCTATCCACAGTAAAGGCTTAGTTATCTAAACACTTCTCCATGAAGGACTTAGGGGAAGCATCCTATATTTTGGGGATTAGAATCTATAGAGATAGATCCAAGAGGATGCTCGGCTTGTCCCAGTCCAGGTACATAGAAACCATTGTCAAAAGGTTTGGCATGGAAAATTCCAAGAGATGTCTCATACCAATGAGACATGGGATATCGCTTTCTATAAGTATGTCGCCAAAGACTCCACAAGAAAGGGCGAACATGGATATGATACCTTATGCCTTAGCAATAGGGTCTATCATGTATGCCATGCTATGTACTAGGCCTGATATAGCGCATGCTCTGAGTATCACGAGCAGGTATCAGGCGGATCTAGGCTTTGAGCACTGGAAAGTAGTAAAGTGTATCCTTAAGTACTTGAGAAGGACTAAGGATCTTTTACTAGTATATGGAGGTAATAGCCTTAAGGTTGAAGGCTACACTGACTCAAGTTTTCAGTCTGATGTCGATGATAGCAAGTCGAATTTAGGGTATGTGTACACCTTGAATGGAGGAGCAGTGTGTTGGAAGAGTTCCAAGAAAGATACCACTGCTGACTCGACCACAGAGGCGGAGTACATTGCTGCATCAGATGCAGCAAAGGAGGGAGTTTGGGTGAAGAAGTTCATCACAGATTTGGGAGTCGTGCCGGGTAGCGAAGAGCCGATCTCCCTATATTGCGACAACAACGGGGCGATTGCTCAAGCAAAGGAACCTAGGTCTCATCAGAAATCTAAGCATGTTCTGAGGAGGTTACACCTTATCAAAGAGATCTTGACCCGAGGAGATGTAGTAGTAGAAAGAGTTCCATCCAAAGATAACATTGCAGATCCACTATCAAAGCCATTGTCTCAGATTTGTTTTGAGCGTCATAGGGGTCTGATTGGGATCAGACACATAGGTGATTGGCTTTAGGTCAAGTGGGAGATTGCTAGTCATAGGTGCCCAGCAGCCAATCACGTGAGTGATGGCATGTGTGACTTAATATAGAATCTTTTTACTTATTATATTTTGGCATATATCACTTTATAACTATTGCATAAATGCATACATATATTGTGATGTCCTTGGATTTGTGCAATGGGAATCAGAACGTGATGAGATCACGATAGTGAGATCGATTCACCTTTAAACACATATCCTAAATAATCCCGGTCATAGGTTACTCGAGAGGGATATCGTGATAACTGGACAGACTGGTGTGCTGTATACCCGTACATATGATGGATGCAGCTGGTCTCATAGCTGCTTATGTAGGGACACTAGGGATACAGTACAGGTGCTCATTGGAGAATGAATTCACTGATTGATCTGCTTACGGAATGTTGGATGGTTGATGATGCCTTATTGTCAGAAAACGATTCCGTAGTCCTAGTGGTGTATCTGGTCCTTAGACTTGAGATACCAAGGATGTCCTGTATGAGTGCTCCACTCTTTGATACCATATTTATAGGTTTGGCTGTCCCAGATCTAGTACAGCTAGTCATTGGGAGTGGTAGTCGACCTTACGAGGGCTATTGAGTGTCGATAGAGGATCATCCACTCTTGGCGTCATGAGAGGAATATCCCATGTGTTCTTGCTCAGACAAATCCCTAGCCAGGGTCATTCGAGTTGAGAGAGAAAGAGTTCTCCGGGAGAATCCGATTAGAGCGAGACTCGAGAAGAAACCGTGTGGGTCTGACAACACCATGCTCGATATACGGTCTATGGTATATTAGATGGATGAGGGACTATAGGTACACGGTAACTGAGGACAGACAGGTCCAATGGATTGGATTCCCCTATATCGTCTAGGGACTACGGCGTAGTGGCCTAGTACGTCCGTAGTCGATGAGTCGAGTGAATTATTACAGAGATAATAATTTACTAAGTTAGAAGGAGTTTTGACAGGTATGACTCACGGCCAGCTCGATATTGGGCCTAGAGGGTCACACATATGGTAGGCATTGCGATGAATAGAGGTTCGGATATGAGATATCCGACGGAGCCCTTGTCTTATTGGATGCAGATCCAATACCCACTAGGGGAGGACCCATTAGGGTTTGACAGGGGACCTCTATAAATAGGAGGGATTCAGAGCCCCATGTGCTAGAGAGCTTTTATTTGCCTTTTCCTATTCTCCTCTCCATCTCCACCTCAGAGTAGGTCTGGAGTTTTGAGGAGCGTCGTCGCAACCCTGTTGTGTGGATCACCGCTAGAGAGGAGGACGCTTGACCTCCTTCACCCTCTCCTAAGGATCTGCAAGGAAACAAGGATATACGATCTCCCTAGGTAACACAATCTACTATATATGCAGTTTCATATTTCGCGGATTTTTTGCGTACCAATCGTCGCACGACGACGAACATCTCTTTGGGAATCAGGGATTTTGTTTTTCTTGTTCTTCCGTTGCGCATATGATGTCGCCCCCAAGGGATTTCCCAACAATAGTTAGCACATTAATTAGCATTATGATTAGGTGTTAATCCTATAACCCAAGTAGGGGCCAATTAGGCCCGAGTTCGGACTGGTTTGGGCCAAGTTTGGAGCCCAACCAGTGAGCTGAAATAGTGTAGGCGGTGGCACAACCCAGAACCTGAGAACTGAGCGATGGCACCGCCCAGCACCCGAGAGGTCCGGCGGTGGCACCGCCAACCTCGGAAACCCAAGAGAATTCAAAATTTGGAGCCCAAATTTGAATCCTCTTAGGGCCTATAAATACCCCTCAATTCTCAGCAGAGAGTACAACTTTCGCAAAGCAATAGATTGAGATAAGAGCCTTAGCAAAGTTTTAGCAAGTCTTATTTTCAATTTCTTGAGTGTTCACCTCCTTTTTTCTCTTTGAAAATTTGTAAGAGAGTGAACCACTTGTAAAAGTTTGTAAGAGGGGTATTTATCCTTCCCTTTCAAAATGATTTGCTAGTGGAAGTTGGGAGCCTCATCGAAGAAGGCTTCGCATGTGGATGTAGGTCGCATGACCGAACCACTATAAATCGGTTTGCGTTTATCTTATTATCATTTCTATTACTGCAAACCATCTTCACTTTGATGCTCTACTTCTTTGTCTCCTTCTTACGTATGCCTTCAAGTTAAAACACAATCAAAATGGTTTCAAACGAAACGTTGCTTTTATCATATAAAGTTTTCGAAAGTGTTTAAATCGTTGAATGTTTATCGTACTTTACCGCTGCACTAATTCACCCCCCCCTCTTAGTGCCGCTCCGATCCTAACAATTGGTATCAGAGCCACAATTTTCTACTTTGGTTTAACACCTAAATAGAAATGGCTCTTTACGGCTTTCAAGAGGGTCACTCTCTCATTCGTCCTCCCTTTTTCAATGGGACTGACTACACTTATTGGAAAACTCGAATGAGAGTTTTCTTACTTTCTTTGGATTTGAATTTATGGCATATAGTCGAAAATGGATTTGAAATGTCTTATCTTCCAATGAACCATTGAAATGATTTGGAGAAGAAGATGTTTTCTTTAAACGCAAAGGCTATGAATGCCTTATTTTGTGCTTTGGACAAAAATGAGTTCAATCGGATTTCTACATGCGAAACAGCTTTTGATATTTGGCGAACACTTGAAATCACGTACGAGGGAAGTAGTAGAGTCAAAGACTCGAAAGTTAACATTTTATTGCATGATTTTGAGCTTTTTCGAATGCAACCAAGCGAGACTATAGACAATATGTACACCCGTTTCACGGATGTCATCAATAATCTAAGAGTTCTTGATAAATATTTTTCGAATTTTGATCTCGTAAGCAAGATCTTAAGATCCCTTCCAAAAAGGTGGGATCCTAAAATAACCGCAATACAAGAAACAAAAGATTTAAATATTTTTCCACTTGAAAAACTAATTGGTTCGTTGATGACATATGAAATGGTGCACAATACACATGATGAACATGATGAATAAAATCGCCTTCCAAAGAACAAGAAGGATTTGAAACTCCGAACAAATGAATACCACTTAAGTGATGACTCAAGTGATGAGGATAATGATGAACTTGAACTTCGAACACTAAATCTTAATAAGTTTATTAAACAAAAATCTAAAATAAACAATGAACTTGAATGGAGGAAGAGGCCAAAGAAGAGGAAGGGAACCAAGGATGAATCAAAAACTTCCAAAGGTGAAACGACGAATTGGGCTTTGACGAGCTTCAACTACAAGGTAAGTAACTCAACTCTCTTGAATTATTTTGAAATTACATAATACTTTTCATGAGTTATTTTTAATTTAGTTTAGGATTAATTTTCTTAAAAATTATATGAAAATAAAAAATTAGAAATCATGCTTATCATTCTACTAATTTTGAAAATAATCATGAAAATTGTATGTTTATGATAAACAAAATAATTTTGATTAAAAATACCTTATGAAATATGATATCATGCCTAATAAAATTTTTTTTTGAAGCTATGCATGATGATGATGAGTTTTGGGTAATTTATAGTTTATTGATTATTGATGATTTCCATAATGATCTTTTACGATTTATGGATTATCGATTTATACCATGATGAAAGTTGCTTTCGAAAATGATGCACGACTTTTGTATGCAAACTAAGCATGAAAAGATAGATTCACCTAAAAAGAAAAATGTATGACTACAACAAATAACAAATGATTTTGGTTGAAAATACTTTATACTCAATGAAACCATCAATGAATATGCTTTATGTTTAATAGTTTCTTTGGCTTATATGCTCTATCTTGATAAATATTTTGAAAATAAATGAAATCATGTTTGATTTGAAGTAATGCATAATGATCATGCTTAATCATGCATTTTTTGATTTGACATAAAAGTGGCTTTAAAAAATGATGTATGTTTTGATTCGACCTAAATGAAATAGGCATGCTTATATGAAATAGTGAAGTATCATGCTTGACAATTGTATACTTAATGATGCATAAAGTTGTAATAAAAACATTAATATTTTAATACTATGATTTGACATTGTAAAGTTATATATAATGATGCATAATGATGAAATTGTGTAATAAAAATATTAAACATTTTGAAACCATATTTTAGTGTGATGCATATTGATCATGCTTAATAAATTTTGAAATTATGCATGATTAATCTTACGATTTATGGATTATTGATTTTTACCATAATGAAAGTACCTTATTGATCTTTGTTGTAATAAATCTTACTCTATCGGTTTTAAACATGATACATATTTTTATTTAGCATAAATGAAACAAAATCATATGTTTTGAAACAATCAAAAAGAGGAAAACATTCTTGAAAATTATTTTGCTCAATCTTATTGATTTTGATGAATCCATTTTGTATCATCTTTGTGAATCTCTTGGATTTTGATAATGATTTTAATGATTTAAATTTGAATAAATTTTTATCGAAATCACGATCTTGATCTCTTGAAATTTATAACATGAAATCCTTTATGAATCAAGATTATTTTCTATTTAAAAGGATATTTGTCGAAATGTTTCATAGTCTTTTAGAATTCATGATCTTGATAATTATGTTTTGAAACTTTATGTAAACCAAGAATGTTCATCATGATTCTCTCTTTGAATATTTAAAGAGGAGAATTTTCTAGATGAATCATGATTTTGATGATTGAATATTTGATGTGCATGAATTGAGATCTTGCTCTCCTACTATTCTTTTTGCTATTCACCAAAAGGAAGACTAATTCTAATAAACCATGATATGCTATATGAATTTTATTGTATTCATGAAGTAATATCTCATCACTAATTTTTGTTTATATTCCTTCATGTGATGATATGAATGTATGAAAAACTTATGATATGATTTTTTATACAATCTCATGTATTCGTGAAATATTTATCTCATCACCCAATTAATTCCTCTTGATACTCCTAATGTGATGAAGTGAAATTATGCATGAAATACAAATGGGGAGAAGTTTTGATCATGCATGGTAGGATATAATTTGACAAATTGATACCATCATGATATGAAACATTTATGATTTCCAATGATGTATGCAATACTTGTGCTTTCTAATTATGATGTGATGTATTACATATGATGTAAATCATGATTTAAAATACTATGAGTTGTTACGAAAATGAAGTATTATAAATATTGATTTAATGTTTTGTATCATGAATACTCTAAATGATGAATGTTTGGTATCATGATCAAAATGTTAATAAATAGTTAAAAATTTTAGTATCATGTATGATATCCTCATAATGTTGATCGATTTATTCAATATCGTACATGAATGAATATAAGGTTTTTGAAAATGTGCATATTCTAATTTGAAAATATGATGATGCACAAATAAGATTGATACTTACCTTTGTCATAATTGATGTAAAGGGTCTTCCCTTCTTTTTGACAATGACAAAGGGGGAGATAGCTAGCTTGCACAAGTCAAGAAGATGCAAAAACTTGATTGCTAGCTTGCCTATCTTAAGTAGCAAAGATTGCTAACTTGCTTATTTCAAGAAGCAAAAGTTATCTTCTTGAACATCACTATCTTGCCTATCTCAAGAAGCAAGACTTGCAACCTGCACATTACAATAGGAAGCAAGAATCAATAGCTTACACACTTCAACAAGAAAGCTATCTTGTATTTGCTTTCAAAATTTTTACTAGCTTGTATGTTGCAAAACTTGCTCACTTTTTCAAACACTTTGCTAGCTTGCACTTTGTAAAGGAAGCGAAAATAACACTTCTCAAAAGAGAAGAAATAACTTACTATCTTGAACATCACAAAAATTTGCTATCTTGCATGATGTAAAATTTGCTAAGATCACTATCTCAAAAGAGTTGCTATCTAAGAAAAAGCAAATGTGCTATCTTGCCTATCTCAAAATACAAAACATGCTAACTTGTTACGGAAGCAAAATTTTTAGCTCAAACATCGCAAAGGAAGAAAAATTTGCTAGTTTGCAACTTGCATATCATGAAAATTACTAGCTTGTAGTCTAAAGAGAAGCAATTAGTTGTTATCTCAAGAAAAGCAAACATGCTAAACTTACACATCTTTAATTGCTAGATTGCATGATGATAAAATTTGATACTATGTTTTTCATGCAATGTATGAAACTTTTTATCTCTAAACACATAAGAGTAGGAACTTCTCCTTTTTGTTGATGACAAAGGGGGAGAAGTATGATGACATGACATATTATGCATAAGTTTATGATGACATGTTGCTTGGATTTTTGAATCCAAGAGTTTCTATCAATACGGCATATTGATAGGGAGAGTTTGGTTAAACTCCGGGGAGTTAAGGTTAAGTCCATTAGTCATTAATTAGTTGTCATCATAAAAAAGGGGGAGATTGTTGAATCTCAGATTTTGATGATGAAACTAATTGATTGTGTTTAGATGTTTAATTGTATTTTGAGTAATGCAGGTCTACTCGATCAGGATTAGACAGTTGACAAAGGAGGAATTGACGTTGCACCGGAAGAGATCACGTCAAGATATTGGATGACAAAAGGCTTCGGACGTCGGGCATCAGGCCAAGGAGAGCAGAGTTGCGCCAAGGATATCGGGGTTATGGAGGTCAACCACCGATTGGGCAACAAGCCACAAGAGAGGATGATGCGCTGAAGAATCAGACGAAGTGCCAACCAATGACGTGCCGGGCAACAGAATGTCAATTCGCGTTGTAATAATTGTCTAGATCGGAGTAGAGTTTTAGTTTATGTGTACAGGAAAAACTATGATAATGACAAAAACATAAAGCAAAACAAAGTGTCGGAGTCAAGCACGAAGGATTCGTTGGGAGTTCGAGAGTTCGACGGAAGTCGGAAGGTTCGTCGGGAATGCTGCCGGAACTAGCCGAGAATGAGTAGGGAGCTTGTCGAAGGGATTTTTGGAAGCTCGCCGGAAGGTTCGTGGGAAGTTCGCGGAGCTTGCCGAGAAAGATCGGAGCTTGTCGAAGAAGCTTGTTGGAACTCGCCAAGATCAAATCGTGAAGTTTAGGAGCTTACTAGGAGTCCGCAGAATGGTTTCCGAGAGTTTATCGGAAGACCGCCGGAGGTTCGCCGGAAGCTCGCCGGAAGAAGTCTTGACTTGTGGACTTTGTAATAGCTTAGGAAATGTCTTTAAATTCATAGTTAGCACATTAATTAGGGTTAGGATTAGGTGTTAATCCTATAACTCAAGTAGGGGCCAATTAGGCCCGAGTTCGAACTGGTTTGGGCCAAGTTTGGAGCCCAACCAGTGAGCTGAAATAGTGTAGGCGGTGGCACCGCCCAGAACCCGAGAACTGAGTGGTGGCACCGCTGGACTGAGCGGTGGCACCGCCCAGCACCCGAGAGGTCCGACGGTAGCACCGCCAGCCTCGGAAACCCAAGAGAATTCAAAATTTGGAGACCAAATTTTAATCCTCTTGGGGCCTATAAATACCCCTCAATTCTCAACAGAGAATATAACTTTTGCAAAGCAATAGATTGAGATAAGAGCCTTAGCAAAGTCTTAGCAAGTCTTGTTTTTAATTGCTTGAGTGTTCACATCCTTCTTTCTCTTTGAAAATTTGTAAAAGAGTGAACCACTTGTAAAAGGTTGTAAGAGGGGTATTTGTCCTTCCCCTTCAAAGTGATTTGCTAGTGAAAGTTGGGAGCCTCATCGAAGAAGGCTTCGCAAGTGGATGTAGGACGCATGACCGAACCACTATAAATCGGTTTGCGTTTATCTTATTGTCATTTATATTACTGCAAACCATCTTCACTTTGATGCTCTACTTCTTTGTCTCTTTCTTACATATGCCTTCAAGTTAAAACACAATCAAAATGGTTTCAAACGAAATGTTACTTTTATCATACGAAGTTTTTGAAAGTGTTTAAATCATCGAAAGTTTATCATACTTTACCGTTGCACTAATTCACCACCCCCTCTTAGTGCCGCTCCGATACTAACAAGTATTGTTGAATCTCAGATTTTGATGATGAAACTAATTGATTGTGTTTAGATGTTTAACTGCATTTTGAGTGATGCAGGTCTACTCGATCAGGATTAGACAGTTGACACAAGAGGAATTGACGTTGCGCTGGAGGAGATCACGTCAGGATATTGGACGGCAGAAGGCTTCGGACGTTGGGCATCGGGCCAAGGAGAGCGGAATTGCGCCAATGATATCGGGGTTTTGGAGGTCAATTGTCGATTGGGCAACAAGCTGCAAGAGAGGATGATGCGCTGAAGAATCGGACGAAGTGCCAACCAATGACATGCCGGGCAGTAGAATGTCAATTCGCATTGTAATAATTGTCTAGATCGTAGTAGAGTTTTAGTTTGTGTGTGTAGGAATAACTACGATAATGACAAAGACATAAAGCAAAACAAAATGTCGGAGTCAAGCGCGAAAGATTCGTTGGGAGTTTTAGAGTTCGATGGAAGTCGGAAGGTTCGTCAGGAATGCTGCCGGAACTAGCCGAGAATGAGTAGGGAGCTTGCCAAAGGGTTTTTTGGAAGCTCGCCGGAAGGTTCGTGGGAAGTTCGCGGAGCTCGTCGAGAAAGATCGGAGCTTGTCGAAGAAGCTCGTTGGAACTCGCCAAGATCAAATCGTGAAGTTTATGAGCTTGCCAGGAGTCGGTAGAATGGTTTCCGAGAGTTTATCGGAAGACCGCCGGAAGTTCGCCTGAAGCTCGCTAGAAGAAGTCTTGACTTACGAACTTTGTAATAGCTTAGGAAATATTTTTAAATTCATAGTTAGCATGTTAATTAGGGTTAGGATTAGATGTTAATCCTATAACCCAAGTAGGGGCCAATTGGGTCCGAGTTCGGACTAGTTTGGGCTAAATTTGGAGCCCAACCAGTGAGCTGAAATAGTGTAGGCAGTGGCACCGCCAGATTAGGCGGTGGCACCACCCAGAACCCAAGAACTGAGCGGTGGCACCACTGGACTGAGCAGTGGCACCACCCTGCACCCGAGAGGTTCGGCGGTAGCACCGCCAGCCTCGGAAACCCAAGTGAATTCAAAATTTGGAGCCCAAATTTGAATCCTCTTGGGGCCTATAAATACCCCTCAATTCTCAGCAGAGAATACAACTTTTGCAAAGCAATAGATTGAGATAAGAGCCTTAGCAAAGTCTTAGCAAGTCTTGTTTTCAATTGCTTGAGTGTTCACCTCCTTCTTTCTCTTTGAAAATTTGTAAGTATTGTTGTATCTTCATCCAACTACCTAAGCCTGTTAGATTAGTGGATCTCTATCCAATAATCTCTTATTGGCTCTTATTGGATCTCATACATAGGATCCAATAATTTAGGAGCTTATTGGATATCCAATAAGATAGGGGCTCCGACAGATATCTCATATCTGAACCTTTACTTGTCGTAACACCTACCATATGTGTATGACCCTCTATGCCCAATATCGAGTTGGTCATAAGTATTACTTGTCAGGACTCCTTCTTGTCACCGACAAATTTCTAAACAGGATGTTTGATGTAATGCTTATGTATGTCCGTGTCTTTTGTTATGTTCATGCTTTGTACATACATGTAGAGGGACGACTGAAGGCTTAATAGTCCCATTTTAGTTATGTTGGTGGCCGCTTTAGGCTTATAAATAAAGGTTGTGTCGTGGACATGTGTGAGAGATTTTCAATTTATAATGGACCATTTTACCCTTTGTTGTGTAACTGTTTAGAGCTTGTAAAGTCTGTTTGTAATTTGCATTGTCTATGAAGTGTTTTTGGAGATGTTTGCTTGTGGATCCCGATTGAGACATTTTCTCTATCCTGTTCTCTCTTTTGTGGGTCCTAAGGGACCATGAGAGGCTTCGGGGAGGCTGACCTTTGCGGACGGACACGCAAGGGTGCCGCACGACTTAGGCAAAACCAGCTAAGTCCGTGACAGATGGTATCAGAGCGGGACAAGCACTCATAGAAACACTTAGCATGCAAACGTGGGGGACCTAGCGGGGTTGCGTTGAGGGCAGTCAGTACACGCGCGATCGTTTGGGGGAAAACGGGCATTGAGATATAGGGAAAAGGAGTCGCTCAGAGGAGCGGGCATTTGAGATTGGCATTCAGAGGAATGGACAACCCTTCGCACAAGAGGCACCATGAGAACAGACAAGCTTGGAAGAATGCGAAGCACATAAAGGTTGGGATGGCTGAGTTTGAGCTACGACTCAACGTTGACAACTATACTTGATGGTGCTCAAGACAAGCGAGACACTTGGTAAAGGATGAGACCATGCAAGGTGGAATGAGTTGCCTAACAACCGAAAGAGTTATGCAAAGCTCACAGAGGTGAGGGGAATTGCTAGCTCGAAGAATTTGGTACTCATGCATGGGCTTGTATGAGGACGATGGAATGTTCGTGGCCATCCCAAGGCGACCGAAACTCGGTGCCATGGAGCATTGAAACTTTCTCTTCGGCATGTGAAGGATACGTCTGTAGGAGGCTGAAGTGTGCAACGAGTTCAGCATATTGCTAGGCCTTGAGTGGTGCAGCGGGGACTGTATTGATGTGGAGTCGCAATCTAGCAAGTGCGTTTGTAGGAGGCAGAACAATGCACAATTTGTTTAGCAGATCGGAGTAGTCCAAGGGGATGGTGGTCTCCGAAATGAAGAGAGATGTTGCTCCAATGGGACAGTTATCCAAGAGGGATAAGTCCTGGCTCTCCAAAGGGAAAATCATGTGGGACGGACCTCACATGTTGAGGAGTACCTCAACAAACAACAACTCCACGAAGCTCAATGGACTGAGCAAGCGGCGAGGAGTTGTCACATGATCTCGCTCGAGAGAATGCATTGGTGGATGCATTGTGAGATCAAGTGGGGGAGCGACCCAAAGCAACACAAATGAAGGCACACTTGGAGTCGATATGGAGATCAGACTCAAGGGAGGGTTGACCCGTGGAATGGTGGGTGCGAGGGCCACCATCAACTCAATGCAAAAATGAGGAGCGAAGCAACTTGGGTGTAACTTGGCGAAGTACCCAAGCCGCATGAAGAGAGCTAGCATAGAAGATGGAACATGGAGCGGAGGCATAGTGCTTTCCTTGGACAAAGGTCAAGGACATAAACTCTTGTAAAGACAAGAGCAGGATCATGTTGTTCCATGGGTCAATCATTCTGACGAAGCGGACTCATCTTGCATGGTGCCAAATATGAAGGGAGATTCTGGGCACATGCACCTTATCTCGAATGAGCATTTGATGGAGGAACTAAGGTGACTCAATTTGCGGAGGCAAAGTTGGGTTCAGAAGGCCTTAGCATGGGGCAAGAGGTCACAGAGGCGGGTACTCTTGAAGAATATGCCACAGTGTTGCCATTCAAGTTACCATGAAGGAAGCGGGGCACAGCGAAGATTGTGCTGGTGGGGGCAGAGGCCCAGGATCCAGACAATGGTGCACTAATTACAGCGAAGTCGGGGGACTTCAGGAGTTACTAGGCAACGGACTGTCCTAGAGTAGTGCTTCATCTAGGTGTGACCCAAGAGTGGGTGGATGAAGGTCGATTGCCAAAGGAGTGAATAAAATCAAAGGTGGAAGAGACCCTGCGATGTATTGGTAGAGGCCACACATGAAGGGTTCACAATTCGAGTTCATCCCACAAGGATCAGAATACAATAGAGATGTCACCAGGAGGCGACATGGTGCAACAGATCGTGGTGGAACAGTACGTGGCAATGTAATACACACAACCTAGTCCCGTGAGGGACTAGATCATATGTGTTGAATCTCGTATTTTGATGATGAAACTACTTGATATATGTTTATGATTTAATCTGCGTTTTGAGTGACGCAGGGTGCTTCGATCAGGATGAGACAATTAAAGAAGGAACATCATGTTGTGCCGAAGGAACATGTCAGAAGATTGGACGTCGAGCCGGTGGATCGGTCGACGTATCGACAGAAGGCTTCGGGCCGTGGACTCGAGCATCGGGCCAAGAAGAGCGGGTATTGTGCCAAGGATATCGGAGTTGCGGAGTCAACTGGCCGATTGGGCAATAGGCTGCAGGAAAGGACGATGCGCCGAAGAATCGGACGAAGCGTCGAGGGACCAATGACATGCCGGACAACTTGGTTAATTGCTTTGGATTAATTGTCTCGATCGAAGTTTTTGTTTTGAGTGTGCAAGATTAACTACGATGAAAGTAAGACATGCAGCAGGAGTTGCGCCGGAGTCAAGATCATGATCACGTTGGGAGTTCGAGAGTTCGACGGAAGTTCGGACGGTCGTCGGAGGTTCTGCGAGAACAGATCCGAGAAGTCCAGAAGCTTGCCAAGCGAAGCTCGTCGGAACTCGCCAAGTGGATCGTCGCAAAGTCCAGAAGTTTGCTGGAAGTCCGCAGAAGAATCACCGAGGGTTCATCGGATGATCGACGGAAGTTCGTTGGAAACTCGCCGGAAGAAGCGATTGACGCATCGGAGCAAAGCTGCAGAAATTGTCTTCGATTTAATCGTAGTTAGCACGTTGATTAAGTTGGAAAATGGGAGGTGATCCCATTAGCTTAATCTTGGGGCAATTGGGCCCCTGAAAAGATTGAAATTGGGGCGAATGGAGCTAACCATTCGGACCCGATTGCACCGGGAGGTGCAACCGCTAAAGGAGGTGGAGGTGGCACCTGGGCTAAGTCTCCCAATGAACCGGGCGGTGCAACCGCCCAGCCCAAGAGGTGCAACCGCCCATGGCTCGTCTCGGCGAAGGCGGCGGTGCAACCTCCTATGTCGGGGAGGTAGCACCGCCAGAGCTCAAGTTTCGAGCTCGCCGGCGGTGCAACCTCTCCGGTCAAGCGGTGCAAAACCGCCTGAGCTCGATCTTCGAGCTCGAGCAAAGAGGTGCAACCGCCTCGGTCGAGGTGGTGGCACCGCTGGGGCTCGATCTCCGAGCGGACTTCAGGCGGTGCAACCGCCCCTAACGAAAGAGGTAACCGCTGCGGGCTCGGTCTCGAAGCTCTGCCGGGCGGTGCAACCTCTCCAATCGAGGTGCAATCACCGATCCCGAATTCGGGATTTGATCGTTTTGAGCTCCAAATTTGAACTGGGTTAGGGCCTATAAAACCCCACCCATTCAGCACAGAAAGAGCAAGAGACCTACACCGAAATCTTGATCTTCTCTCGTGATTCTTGAGCTCAAAATTGTTGTAAAGCCTTTAAGTCTCCTCCTTCTGTTTTTTTAAGTTTCTGAATTGTAAAAGTGAGGAGAGAAAGGTTCTGTAAGGGTTGTCTCCTGAGCCCATCAAAAGGAGTGAAACTGTAAAGGGCAGTTGGCCTTCGCCCATTGAAGGAAGGCAGCTAGTTGACGTCGGTGACCTCGCCGGAGGAGGAAGCCAAAAGTGGAGTAGGTCAAGACGACCGAACCACTCTAAATCTCTGGTTTGCTTTTTATTTCGAGTACCTTATCATTACTGCAAACCTCCTACACAACTACTGCTCTCTGCCTTTACTGAATAAGTTCTAAGTGCTGACCTTTTCGAATCTGCATTCAGGCGTAAATCTGTGTTTTTAAATGACGATCAGCTTTACGTTTGTGTTTTGATTCTGCAAAACTGTCTTCGCGCTTTTATGAACTAGTTTCTAAGTTTAGATCCCTTTGAAACTGTTTTAGACGCAAACTCGCGTAAAATTACGTTTAGGCGTAAATTGAGTTTAGGCATAAAACTGTGTTTAGGCATAAACCGCAAAACTGTGTTTAGACATAAAACTGTCTTTTTAGGCGTAAACTACTTTTAGGCGTAAACTGAGTTTAGACGAAAACTGTGTTTAGGCGCAAACTCGCAAAACTGTGTTTAGACATAAAACTGTCTTTTAGGCGTAAACTACTTTTTTAGGCATAAACTGCGTTTTGACGTAAAACTGCGTTTAGGCGTAAACTGAGTTTAGACGCAAAACTGCGTTTAGGCGATAAAACTGTGTTTAGACGCAAAACTGCGCGTTTAGACGCATAAACTGTATTTAGACGCAAACTCAGTTTAGATGTAAACTGTGCTTAGGCGTAAACCGCGCTTTAATCTTAAGTAATCTTAGAATCGACTTTTACATCGAAATCGTTTTTTATCGGACAAACGCAGCTTTCGTTTTTTTTAAATCGCTGAAAGATTTCCGCTGCACTAATTCACCCCCTCTTAGTGCTCTCGATCCTAACAATTGGTATCGAGCAAGGTTAACTCTCTAACGGATTAAAACCCAAGAGAGATGGCATGCGGGAAACCAAGAGGGGCATTCTATTACACGTCCACCCATGTTGATGGGACGAACTACACCCTCTTGGAAGACCGAATGAGGATCTTTCTTATTTCTATGGATTTTGAACTGTGGAACCTTGTTGAAAACGGATTTTCAAAGTCTTCTCTTCCAATGATCGATTGGAATGAATTGGAAAAAGAAGGCTTTTCGCTCTTAATGCAAAGGCTATGAATGCCTTATTTTTGCGACTTGATAAAAAAACGAAGTTTAATCGTGTTTCAACTTGCGAAACTGCATTTGATATTTGGCACACACTTGAAGTGACCCACGAGGGCACAAGTAGAGTGAAAGAGTCAAAAATCAATCTGTTGTTGCATTCTTTTGAACTTTTCCGAATGAAACCGAGTGAAACCATTGGCGACATGTTTACCCGTTTCACGGATGTCGTCAACGGTCTAAAAGGACTCGGAAAAAGCTTTTCGGATTTTGAACTCGTTAACAAAGTTTTGCGCTCACTTTCTAAAACTTGGGATTCAAAAGTAACTGCTATTCAAGAATCGAAAAACTTGAACCAATTTCCACTTGAAGAACTAATTGGTTCATTGATGACATATGAAATGGTGCACAATGCACATGATAAACATGTTGAAAACAATCACCTTCCAAAAAACAGGAAGGATTTGGAACTCTGGACAAATGAATGCCACTTGAGCGATGACTCAAGTGATGAGGACAATGATGAACAAAACAACCTTCCAAAGAACAGGAAGGATTTGGGACATAGAACATTTGAAGACCACTCGAGCATAAGCTCAAGTGATGGTGAACTTAAACTACAAATGAAACGAAAATTAAAAAAGCAAAAGAATGGAACTACTTGCTTTGAGCAAGAAGAAGAACAAAAATTGGGATGAATCGAGCTCCTCCGAAGACGAGGAGAAAATCAACAAAGGCGAGGTGGCAAACTACGCCTTTACGCCTTTCGATCTGAGGTAATCAAAATGCCTTTAATTTACTTTGAAATTACATGATGCTTTTCATAAAGCATTTTTTTTAATTTTCTTGAAAATTGCATGTTTAATAATCTTATAATGAAAATACAAACAATTAGGAATCATGCTTATCATTCTAGTAATTTTGAAAATAATCATGAAAATTGCATGTTTATGATAAACAAAATGATTTTGATTAAAAATACCTTATGAAATCATGCTATATGTGGTTGAGAAGTAATAATGTGTATCATGTTAATTTCCATTGTTATTTCTCGATGAAATCATGAATCTATTTATAAATTTTGTGAGCCATAAAAATGATTTTGATAATTTAAAATTGAGAGAAACTGTAAAAGGGCAGTTGGCTTTCGCCTATTGAAGGAAGGCCTCTAGTTGACGTCGGTGACCTCATCGGTGGAGGAAGCCAAAAGTGGAGTAGGTCAAGATTGACCGAACCACTCTAAATCTCTGGTTTGCTTTTATTTTGAGCATTTTATCATTACTGCAAACCTCCTACATAGCTACTGCTCTCTGCGCTTTTACGAACAAGTTTCTAAGTTCTAATCTTTCCGAATCTGCATTCAGACGCAAAACGGTGTTTTCGTACGATCTTTACATCGCAGCTTACATTTACGTCTTGAGTCTATTTATAACTGCAAACTGTCTTTTGCGCTTTTACGAACGAGTTTCTGTGCAGTTTACATTTACGTCTTGATTCCATTTATAACTGCAAACTGTCTTCTGCGCTTTTACGAACGAGTTTCTTTGCAGTTTACGTTTACGTTTTGATTCCATTCATAACTGCAAACTGTCATCTGCGCTTAGACGTAAACTGCGTTTAGATGTTAACTGTGCTTAGACGTAAACTGTGTTTGGACGCAAACTGCGTTTAGACGTAAACTGCGCTTAGACGCAAACTGTGTTTAGACGCAAACTGCGCTCAGACGCAAACTGTGTTTAGACGCAAACTGCGCTTAGACGCAAACTGTGTTTAGACGCAAACTGTGTTTAGACGCAAACTGCGCTTAGACGCAAACTGCGCTTAGATGCAAACTGCGCTTAGACGCAATCTGCATTTAGACGTAAACTGCATTTAGACACAAAACTGCATTTAGACGCAAACTGCGTAAACTGCACTTAGATACAAACTGTGAATCGACTTTTGCATCATAATAGATTTTATCGAACGAATGCACCTTTCGGTTTTAATCGCTGTAAGATTTCCGCTGCACTAATTCACCCCCCCCCCCTCTTAGTGCTCTTGATCCTAACACTGTGAAGGTGGTTTGTAGTAAGGATAATAAGCTCAAAGAAAATGCAAACCAGAGAGCAGCATGATTTTAGAGTGGTTCGGTCAATCTTGACCTACATCCACTTCTGGCTTCCTCCACTGATGAGGTCACCGACGTCCACTAGAGACCTTCCTTCAATAGGCGAAGGCCAACCACCCTTTTATAGATTCACTCCTTTTGACAGGCTTTGGAGACAACCCTTACAAACTTTTCTCTCCTCTCTTAAAAGATCTAAACTTGGAAGAATAGAGGGAGAAGAACCTTTAGCTTATACAACACTTTTGAGCTCTAAAAATCATTGAGTAAGATCAAGATTTTGGTGGTTTTTCGTTGCTCTTTCATTGCTGAAAGAGTGGGTTATTTATAGGCCCCAAACCAGTTTGAATTCTGAGCTCAAAACTATCAATTCCCGGAATTCCGGGGTCTGGCGGTTGCACCGCCTGACTGGGGCAGTTGCAATGCCTGACAGAGCTCGAAGACTGAGCCTTTGGGCGGTGCCACCACTTGTCAGGGGTGGTTGCACCGCCTAGCAAAGCTTGGAGACCGAGCTCAGGCAGTTATATCGCTGTCAGAGGCGGTTGCACCACCCAGCCAGAACTCGGAGACTGAGCCCTGGGCGGTGCCACCGCCAACCCAGGCGGTGCCACCTCTGGGCGAGAGATCTGGGTCTGAATGGGTTGATCCATTCGGCCCAATTTGGTTCTTTCAAGGGCCCAATTGCCCCTGGATTAAGTTAATGGGATCACCTCCCATTTCTAACTTAATCATCGTGCTAACTACAACAATTCTTGAGACTTTTACTACAGCTTGCTCCGGTGCGTCAATCGCTTCTTCCGACGAGCTTTCGGCGAACATTCGACGGACCTCCGGCGATGCTCCTGCGGACTTCCGGCAAACTCCTGGACTTGCGATGATCCACTTGGCGAGTTTCGATGAGCTTCTTTTGGCAAGCTCCTGGACTTCTCGGATTTGTTCCCGCAGAACCTCCGACGACCATCCGGACTTCCGTCAAGCTCTCAAACTCCTAATGTGATAATAGTTTTTGACTCCAGCGTAACTCCTGCTGCATGTCTTACTTTCATCGTAGTTAATCCTGCACACTGAAAACAAAACTTCGATCGAGACAATTAATCCTAAGCAATTAACCAAGTTGTCCGGCATGTCATTGGTCCCTCGACGCTTCGTCCAATTCTTCGGCGCATCGTCCTCTCCTGCGGCCTATTGCCTAATCGACCAGTTGACTCAGCAACTCCGATATCCTTGGCACAATACCCGCTCTTCTTGGCCCAATGCTCGAGTCCACGGCCCGAAGCCTTCTGTCGATACGTCGACCGATCCACCGACCCGACGTCCAATCTTCTGACATGTTTCTCCGGCACAACATGATTTTTCCTGCTTTAATTGTCTCATCCTGATCGTAGCATCCTGTGTTACTCTAAACACAGATTAAAACATAAACACATATCAAGTGGTTTCATCATCAAAATACAAGATTCAACACCAACAACTTCACATGGACCCTAGAATGCGAAGAAGCCTTCGAAAAGTTGAAGGCGTGCCTCGCTTGCTTACCCCGACTCACCTCGCCCGAGCTAGGCGAAACTCTCGGTCTCTACTTGGCGGCGTCGGTGTGGGCGATCAGCTCAGTTTTAGTTCAGGAAACACCACCAGCTCAGTGCGGTAATCTCCAATCGAGAAGCTGACCCTCGCACTGATGAAGACGGCCTAAAAGCCGCGACCATATTTCCAAGCTCATATAATCAAAGTGATTATCGACCAACCGTTGTGGCAAATCCTTTCCAAATTTGACACGTCGAGTAGAATGCTGCGGTGGTCGGTCGAGCTCGATGAATTTGACATTCAGTACTCCCCCATAACCGCCATCAAAGCTCAGGTACTGATTGACTTCATCTCTGAGCTAACTCCTGAACACCATGCTATTGGACAGGAGAACAACGAGAGCACATGGACCCTGCATGTAGATGGCTCATCCACTATCGAAGCAGTTGGGGTCAGACTTATCCTCAAAGGCCCGTCCGGAGAAACCTACGAGAGATCGCTCTGATTACAATTCCGAGCCACCAATAATGAGACTGAGTACAAGGCGCTACTTCACGACCTGCGCCTCACTCTGGAGATGTATGTGAGTAACCTCGATGTCTTCAGCGACTCCCAGCTAGTGACGTGACATGTCAACGGGAGCTACGAAGCCCAGGACCCAACAATGGCGTTATGCATGACAGAGGCGAAGCAGCTCGCCCATCGCTTCAACCTCCTCTTGGTCACTAGAATACCTCGGGCACAGAACACGTGGGCCGATGCGTTGGCCAGATCAGTCTCCACTCGTAGCCTGGCAGCGACCCTGGCAATTGAATCCATAACGACACCGTCAATACCAACTCATGAGGTCACTGAAATGAAGGTGCCGCTAAACTGGATGGAAGAGATCCTTCGTTTCAAGAAGGATGGGACGAAGCCCGATGACCTGACGGTTGCAAGACGACTAAGATGAACCCAAGCCTAGTACTGCATTGTCGGTGAAAAGTTATACTATATGGCTTTCTCTCAACCTCTCTTGTGTTGTCTCGTGCCATCAGAAGTCGAGATGGTCCTGGCCAAACTCCATGAGGGGATTTGTGGGGAGCACATCGGGGGACGAACCTTAGCCTTCAAGACTCTCAAACAGGGGTATTACTGGCTGACCATGCGCTAGGACACCATGTCATATGTGCAGTGGTGCCAATAGTGTCAAAGGCACACCCGACTGCAACACCAGCCAGCGGTCCCTCTTACCCCGATGGAGGCGGCCTGGCCTTTCGCCCAATGGGGACTTGATCTCCTTGGGCCTTTTCCTCTAGCTTTGAGACAATAGCGCTTCCTTATAGTGGGGGTTGACTACTTCACGAAGTGGGTTGAAGCTGAACCCTTGGCCTCTTTCACCGAGAAACAAGTTCAAAGCTTCACATGGAAGAACATTATCACTCGGTTTGGGATCCCGAGGGCTATCATCACCGACAACGGAGCTCAATTCAACAACGCTAAGTTCAAGGCCTATTGCCAGTCATATGGGATACAGTTGAAGTTCAACTCGGTTGCACACCCTCAAACTAACGGCTAGATCGAAATAATGAATTAGATGATTCTGGAGGGCCTCAAGAAGAGGGTCTCGGGCGCGCATGGAGCTTGGGTGGACAAGCTCCCTAGCGTACTGTGGGCAATGCAAACGACTCCCAAAACTGCATCGGGAGAGTCTCCATTTAGCCTAGCGTTCGGGACTGAAGCGGTCCTCCCACCCGAGATGGTGTTTTCGACCCTATGCACCTCCAACTACAAAAAAGAAGACTCCGAGGAGGGCCTACGCGCAAACCTAGATCTCCTCGAAGAAAGAAGAGCCAAGGCACACCTACGTACCTTGGCATACAAGAAGGCTACGGCTTGGATATACAACCATAAAGTTCGTCCGCGACCAATCAAGGTCAGGGACCTCATCCTTCGAAAGGTAGAGGTGAGCGACCCAACTCGAGCGAGAAGAAAACTCATGCCTAACTGGGAAGGCCCCTATCGGGTCTACGATGTGGTCTGAGAAGGGACCTACCGACTCAAAACTATGGAGGGAAACCCTCTGCCAAGGATATGGAATGCAGCGAATTTAAAGAAGTTCTACTCATAAAAGAAGTAAGTCGATGTGCTGGGAAGACATGTGTTATTAAGAAGCATGCACATCCACAACCGGAAAAGACAAGTCAGAATTCCAAAACAAGAGTTTCTTTATTGATGAAAAAGGAGTACATGTCGTGGTGGGGCGATACAGTTCCAAAATTCGACCGGACCAAAGCAAAAGAAAAGGTGAATACAAGTCTTCAGTTTGGAGGAAGAGTCTCAGGCCCATCGTCAAAAGGAATGCTCGTTGGCATGTCAACGTCCTGATCCTCTGGATGGTCGGCGAACGGGTCTGACTCCAGTTCTAGGTCTGGGTACCTCGCTCAAAAACGAGCATAGGCCACTCGATACCCGAACTCATATGTCACCTGCCCCGACCTCACCAGGCCGCGCTCGAACCTGATAGAGCCTTGCACTCAGCGATCACCCCGTTTATCTTCTCAGGCAATGCCAGCCACTCCTCCTTCATGACCCGTTCGATGGCCCAAGCCGAAGATCTAGCGGACTCGATGTCGTGAGAGAGGGTTAGTAGCTCATCGTCTAGCGTCCGGATGCGTGATCGACTTTCCTCCATCTCGACCTTCAAGCGATCCACCTCTTCGCTTAGAGCCGAGGCACACTGTTCGATTACAGCCACGACCTTCGGACTGAATTCGCTCCTCAGCTCCAGGTTCTCTAGGCGAAGGGCCGCATAAACGTTTGACTAACGCTCGATCACCCACCCAGCGTCGAGGACCCAGTCGATCAGCGCCATGGTGCAGTGTTGGCTCTACACAAAAATCGATGTTTGGACCCATGTAAAGAAGGAAGGAGTGCCACCACTTACCCAGACCAACGACTTGGCCACTCGATCTGCCAGCATCTCCGAGGAGCAGTAAAGCTCCCCGGCCATGGTCAGATGAACTCCTGGGTAGTCAGTCCGTCGGCCCAGATGCGATTGTCGGCCTTGAGGCTAGCCCACTGAGAGGTGTAGGGGGTTCCTGGCTCCCTAGCAGGAAGGTCGGCCATGCTCAGGTCCTAATACTACTCGCCATCGGCCCAAGAGTGGATGCGACATAAGTCCCGCATCAATGTTGGGCGCACCGGTGCCCTCTTGGAAGGGTCACTGTTGGATGACCCGACCATCCCCTTCCCTTTCGCGCTCCCTGAGCCCTCGCCTTGGGGAGCAACCCCGGACAATCCCGGGATGGCACTCACATGAGTAGCCAAGCTCGCAAGCATCTTCCGGACCATGGTCTTTGCCTTCTTTTGAGGGCGCCTGGCCTCTGGGGATCCCAGCACCCTCCTCGGTGTGCCCTTCTGTGGGGCATCCCCAGCTTTGGAACCCTTGTCATCCCGAGACGGTGGCGCAGTGGCCTTGGTGCGAGGCATCTTCTTCACAGATTGAAGATCCACCATCTCTACAAGGAAAAACCTAGTCGGCCAGATAGCTCGGGATGAGCGGACGATCCATAATATACGAATGACCATACCCCCAGTGGCTAGGCTCAGTTCTGCTTCGACCAGCCACTCCTCGATCATCTCCCTGATTGCCTGAGAAGAGGACAAGATGCCTTTCGACTGATTCAAGTCCGATGTTTCTCTGACAGAGAGCAACGGGGTGGTATTGTCGATGGTTTGGGAAGTCCATCCAGTGTTAAAACCCCACCCCTGACTACAACTAACGAAGAAGCGGCTCTTCCAACCTTTATTGTTGGAAGGTGTACTGTTGATCTTAAAACCACTGCGGGCGATCAGGTAATACCCGCCCCGCCCCTTACAAGGATGAAAGTAGGCCAAGAAGAGGGTCCTGGTCGGCTCGATCCTAGCCCCTCGACACTCCCCATAAAGGTCACCAGATAGTGCCAAGAGTTTGGCGTCATCTAGGATGGTGATATGCCCCATTTATAGAGGCACTCCCCGATGACAGGATGCTGCGGGAACAACAGCCCCGCCTCGAGGCCCCCCATGGTTAGCCCGAACCCATCAGGAAACTGATCGTACGATCGTTGACTAGGCCGAGGGGCGTGAACGCCATAGCACTCGGGATGCGATAACGATCCCAAAGTACCCTCAAAAAGTCCTCGGTCACCACCGAGTCCACATTATGCCACGACTTGAGAGTTTCAAGCGCGGTAAAGCTCCCTACGGCCTCCAAGGGAGCGCCACCGGAGGACACACTGACGACTTCAGCTCGTAGACCCCCAGAGGAAGAAGATGAAGAAGAGGAAGATGAGGAAGAAGAAGAAGACGTAGATGAAGATGGAGACATCCCGACCTCAAGGTTGGAAGGAAGAAGCCGGGGCGCGGGATGAAGGACTGAGCAAAAGTGATGGCAACTGCACTAGAAGAAGCTTACAAAGGGCAGGCTACTCCATTGCGAAACGACGATTGGGCTTCCTGAGGAGAGAGATGGTCGCAGCATTTAAAACCCATCATAGCCCCTCGGATTTGCCGACCTCGAAGCTCCCACTAGAGATGCCTCGTCACCCGAAATCTCCCGCTAGAGGCCATTCGAAATAAGAAGTTTCCTGCCAAGCCGCATGATGCTCCACCTGGCTCACTACGTGGCATGGTACCACCCGGGTAAAATTTGGTGCGCTGCCCAATGATGCCCCCCAGCCTTCACCCTGGTCGCATAGGTACAGTCCTTGCCCGAGTCGCTCCAGATCAGTTCCCGACTTGTGACTCGTCAGCACCAAACCTGAGCCCGAGATCAGCCACTCGGCCCACAAGTCCAATCCTTGCCCGGGTCACTCTAGATCGGTTCTTGACTTGCGACTCGCTGGCACCAAACCTAAGCCCAAGATCAGCCACTCAGCCCGTAGGTCCAATCCTTACTGGAGTCGCTCCAAATCGATTCCTAATTTGTGACTTGCCGGCACCAAACTTGAGCCCAAGATCAGCCACTCGGCTCACAGGTCCAATACTCGCCTGGGTCGCTCAAGATCGATTCCTGACTTGTGACTCGCCAGCACTAAACCTAAGCCCGAGATTAGCCACTCGGCCCACAGGTCTATTCCTTGCCCGGGTTGCTCCAGATCGATTCCTGACTTGTGACTCGCCGGCACCAAACCTAAGCCCGAGATCAGCCACTCGGCTCGCAAGTCCAATCCTTACCCGAGTCGCTCCAGATCGGTTCCCAACTTATGACTTATTGACACCAAACTTGAGCCCGAGATCAGCCACTCGACCCACAGGTCCAATCCTTGCCCGGGTTGCTCCAGATCGGTTCCTGACTTGTGACTCGCCATCACCAAACCTAAGCCCAAGATCAGCCACTCGGCCCACAAGTCCAATCCTTGCCCGGGTCGCTCCAAATCAGTTTCCGACATGTGACTCGCTGACACCAAACCTGAGCCCGAGATCATCCACTTGGCCCATAGGTCCAATCCTTGCCCTGGTCACTCCAGATCGGTTCTCGACTTATGACTCGCTGGCACCAAACTTGAGCCTAAGATCAGCCACTCGACCCACAGGTCTAATCCTTGCCCGGGTCGATCCAGATCGATTCTCGACTTTGACTCGCCGACACCAAACCTGAGCCTGAGATCAGCCACTCGGCCCACAGGTCCAATCCTAGCCCAGGTCACTCTGGATCGGTTCCTGACTTGCAACTCGCTAGCACCAAACCAGAGTCCGAGATCAGCTACTCGGCTCGCAAGTCCAATCCTTACCCGAGTCGCTCCAGATCGGTTCTCGACTTGCAACTCGCCAACACCAAACCTGAGCCTGAGATGAGCCACTCGGCCCACAGGTCCAATCCTTACCCGGGTTGCTCCAGATCGATTCCCGACTTGCGACTCATCGACACAAAACTTGAGCGTGAGATTTGCCACTCGGCCCGTAGGTCCAATCCTTGCCCGGGTCACTCCAGATCAGTTCCCGACTTGTGACTCGCCGACACCAAACCTGAGCCCAAGATCAGCCACTCAGCCCATAAGTCCAATCCTTGCTCGGGTCGCTCCAGATCAATTCCCGACTTGCGACTCGCTGGCACCAAACCTGAGCCCGAGATCAGCCACTCGGCCCGTAGGTCCAATCCTTACTTGAGTCGCTCTAGATTGTTTCTCAACTTGCGACTCATCGGCACCAAAATTGAGCTCGTGATCAGCTATCCAGCCCATAAGACACTGGCTCCTGAACTGCCTCACAAACAATCAACACAATCGTGGCATTTAGACCCAGGCATGCCTCCCGCCCTCTTAAGGACCCCACACCATGCCTCAATATGGGGGGGGGGGGAGGAGAAGTGATAAGGTATATTTTGGGGTTCAGGTCATGTCACGATTGATGCCACGCCACGCTTCTGACCCTAGTTAGCAAGGGGGGGAGGAGAAGTGATAAGGTATATTTTGGGGTTCAGGTCATGTCACGATTGATGCCACGCCACGCTACATCCTAGTTAGCAAGAGGAGCACCCCCACGCACCGAGCTAGAGACCGTACCAAGACGCTGTTTGGTATGTCCCGTCTCGGTAAGCCCACGCCATATGGCATCATTCCGCGCGCCTTGGGACGGTGGCCACACAAAGGTACCATCTCACCTCTCGAGGATCGACATTCATGACAAAACCGCGTACGACCGACCCTCGTACAGTAGTATAAAAACCCCTGGCTGGCATCCGGCCTAGGAGAGAGAGAAAAAGATAGAACCCCACAATGACTTACTGATCGAGGGGCCATAGTTAGTGATCATCTGATGGGGCCTTCTATGCAGGAGAGCGATCATCCCCGAAGCAAGATCATCTCGATCAAGAGAGGTCGCCTCCCCCTGACGCACTGACCAGCATCCCGACGGAGTGTTGTCATCCAACGTCTCGAACAAGAGCCATCTATCAGCTTCCCGACCTCGGCAACCAACCTACCTGACCGAAGACTCCCGACGTCGACCCACAAACCAAACTGTGCTGACTCACCAGCCACGATCGAAGACTCCCAACGTCGACCCGCAAACCAAACCGTGCTGACTCACCAGCCACGGTGCATCTATTCACTAATACCATGGCTCCTATATTTGCTCTTAACACCCTACTCCTAATCTCTCACACACACACACTGTAATAAAAAATAGGTAATCTTATCCAGTGATTTACTAGGTGTAATAACCATACTAATTTACTAATAAAATGATAGGGTTTCTTCTATATCTAGTGATTTTAATACTTGGATATAATTATAACCTCTAATCAAATGAAATATATACATATAACATATTCAAAATTTATATACATAAAAATATCCAGAGAAAATGTCTATATCTATGTTAGCATAGACTCGCATGTGCTCATTTTCTTGCCTAATTATTTATGTGAGGTATTAGCATTCTTACATAGGGTTTAAGTATAAGCCTTTATAGTTTTATTTAGGTGAGTATGCATCATATTATGTATATAATATTTTAATATCATAGGCATAAGACATTTAAGATAAACACCTTATTTTATAATTTCTTTAGCAAGCATAACTCTATAATATAGCATATACATAATAAAGAGATAAAATTTTATCAGGATCAAGAGTGGCACTAAGAGGGGGGTGAATTAGTACAACAGAAAACTTTTGTGATTTCAAAAGACTTGTATTTTGATTAAAACTGATTCAGACAAAAATGGATTCGATTCAATCCATTTTGGAGAAATTATGAATTTGAAAGCTTTTGTAAAAGTGCAAGAGAGAATTAAAGAGATTTATAGTAATATAAATTGCTTAAATAAAAGCAAACTAGGATTTAGAGTGGTTCGGTTAACGTGACCTACATCTACTTTCGGATTCCTCTTCCGACGAGGTCTCTGGCGTCCACTAAAGACCTTCCTTCAATAGATGAAGATCAACCACCTCTTTTACAGCACTTTCTCCTTTTTACGGGTTTAGGAGAGAACCCTTACAAGTCTCACACCTATCTTGAATGATCTCAAAACTTAGAAAGGGAGGAGAAGGACTCTAGCACTTGTTTACAACACTTTTACACCCCAACAACTTCAGATTATCTCAATGCTTTCGTATCTTTCATGCAGAAAAGGGTGGGTTTTTTATAGGCCCCAATGACTTCAAAATTGGAGCCAAAAAGTGTCACATCCCCAGAATCAGGGATACTGACGGTACCACCGTCGTTTCTGGGCGGTACTATCGCCGCTGATATGTCACTGGGTGGTACTACCGCCGAATAGGGGCAGTACCACTGCTGGCAGCACTATTGCTGGTGGTACCACCACCTAGAAAACCAGGGGCACTGCCTTCCAAGTAGTGCCATCATTGGCCCTAGCAGTGCCACCGTCGGCCATATTTTCAGGGGTTGAATTGGGTGCTCAATTCGGTCCAATTCAGCCCTGTTAAGGGCCCAATTGGCTCATAATTAGGTTAGTGGGATTACCTCTCAATCCTAACTTAATTTATGCTCTAACTATGATAATTAAGATACAATTTATAGCGCTTCTTGTTCCGGTGCGTCAATTGCTCTTTCGGCGAGCTTCCGGCATACTTTTGGCGAACATCCGACGAACTCTCGGTAATGTTCCGGCGGACTCCCGGCACACTCCTGGACTTTACAATGATCTTCTTGGCGAGTTTTGATGAGCTCTTTTGGCAAGCTCCTGGACTTCTCGATTGGTTCTCGCAGAACTTCCGACGAACGTCCGCGTCGAACTCTCGAACTCCCAATGAGATCTCGATCTTGACTCTAGCACAACACCTGCTTTATGTCTTACTGCTATCGTAGTTAATCATACATACTTTTCTCAACATATAGATTAGATCAAATAAATTATAATTGACTTCATCATCAAAATCTGAGATTCAACAATCTCCCCCTTTTTGATGATGACAATCAATTGATGACGAAGTTAACCTCAACTCCCCCTATCTATATGCTATACTTGAGAAAAGACATTCTTGAATTCAAGGAATTTGAATTTAAGAAACAAACCGATAAGATAAGTTAATTAAACTTATCAACATGCACATCATGATTCCTATCATGATCTATCATTCTCAAAATACGATGCCAAGTATTTATCAAAATGATGTCAAGGCATGACATCAAATTTCAAGTATGATATTTTAAATATAAAAGATGACAAAGATAATAATTCATCATTCTATGGCAAGATATCAATTATAAAATAGTAAGTTAAGATCTAGATATCTTATCATAATGAAAGAAATTTATCAAGCAACCATTTCAAGTATATATGATGAGATACATTGCATACATTTATCATCAATTTATCATATTTTGGTATTATTTCTCCCCCTTTGTCATCAACAAGAAGGAGAACAATTCAACAATGTAAGTGTGGTAAAAAAAATCAAGTTTCACACTCAAAAGTTCTCATCATTAGATGTTATCAACATTAAAACGATAGATTCCAACAACTCCCCCTTATCATCATAATTTTGCATAAAGAAGAGGAAAGAAGGCAAGGAGGAAATCTATTAAGAACTAAGTTTGTGAAATTATTTGAATCAAGTCAAAAATGTTAAAACATGCTTTTATTTTGACAAAGAGAAGGGATTCTTGAAAAGCATCGAGATATCCATATGAAATCAAATCCCTACGAAAATTATCACACACAAGCTTTCATTATCACACACAAGAATTCATCTTTCAAGGATTAAGATATCCATTGGAATTCCTTCAATTTTTATGAGAAGAATTCATGGGAGAGGAGTATCACATGATGGAGAAATTCACGAATAAAATTTCATAGTGAGAAGAGCATTACATCAAATCCATTTCTCATCAAAAATTCATAAGAGTGAAATCCGTGAGGGTTGCATTTGTCAATGACTTCCATGAATCAAACATCAAGATATGTATAAATACTTCATGCATTTATAAAATATTTTATTATAGCTTTTCATCACTACTTGCATGAGATAATATCATTAGTGCTTTGTAGTACTCAAAGATTAAGAATCTGATGTATGATTAAAACTTCTCAATATTTAATAGAAATCATAATTATCAAAGTAAACATGATATTGCATCATTGTATGATAACATACTCATCATCATAGAAACTTTTAGCATCAAAGCACAAAATTTCCAACATCAAAGTAAATATGTTATTGAAGCAAACAACATTATCATCATGTAAAATTCGCATCATAAAATTATTAGCACAAAATTTAAGTGAGTGATCAAAGAATCAAGAAAGTCCGAAAATGAAATTTAACAAATTCATGCATTCGGACAAATTAACATTCCTAATTCTCTTATAATAAAATCAAATTATTTTTCACTTAAGAGCTTTGTAAAAATATCGGCTAATTGATGTTTCATATCATTAAATTCTAAGATTATATCATGATTATTAACATGATCTCATATAAAGTGATGCCTAATATCAATATGTTTAGTTCTAGAGTGTTGAATGAGATTTTTCGTTAAACATATTGCACTTGTGTTATCACATTTTATGGGAATATTTTTAATATGAATCTTATAATCTTCTAAAGTGATTTTCATCCACACAACTTGTGCACAACATGCACTAGCTGCAATGTACTCGGCTTCGGTTGTAGATAGTGTAACCAAATTTTGTTTCTTGGAAGTCCAAGAAACAAGTGCGTGTCCTAAAAATTGACATGTTCCTGATATATTTTTTTTATCTAATCTACATCCAGCAAAATCCACATCAGCGTAAGCAATTAGCTCAAAGTTTTTAAATTTTGGATACCATAATCCTAGATTTGTGGTTCATTTAAGATATCTAAGTATTTTTTTAATTGCTTTAAGATGAGATATCTTAGGATTAGATTGAAACCTAGCACAAAGTTGTAACATCCTACTCAATATGGGCCTGATGAGTGCACTACGACAACTCCCGCTTAAGCATTTTGGTTTGCGGTTGAAGGACCAAATTAGAGTTATTGGCCAGTTAGCTCATTAGACTCGAGTCGTGACATTAGGTATCAGAGCCGACCTAGCATTTGGGCAGGGTGAGAGGGCTCGAGTAGGAAAAGGCTACCCGTGGATAGAGTCGAGAACTCATCACAACGTAGAGCCACCATTGAGTTAAACCTTATATGCTCTATGCTAGGGTTCGATCTGGGTTATGTTGGGCCTTGACAAGGATGTCAAGCTAATTGAGTTGGGGATATTGTAACATCCCATTAGTCCCACATCGAAAGTGGGTAATGTGTATGATTGTCTTATATGGGTCTGATCAGTGTCCTATGTTAACTCTCGCTTAAGTATTTTGGTTCATAGTTGAAGGACCAAAATAGAGTTATTGGCCAATTGGCTTATTAGACTCGGGTCGTGACCTATTTAACAAATCTAAAGCATATTTTCTTTGACTAAGAAATATACCATTACTTAGTTGTTTAATTTGTAAGCCCAAAAAGAAAGTTAATTCCCCCATCAAACTTATTTTAAATTCAAGACTCATACTTTTAGCAAATGACTCACATAGAGATTCATTCGTAGAACCGAAAATAATATCATCAACATAAATTTGAACAATAAGAAAATTATTTTTAAAATTTTTGATAAACAATATAGTATCAACCTTGCCTTTAGAAAAATTATTTTCGATAAGAAATGAGCTAAGTCTCTCATACCAAGCCCTTAGGGCTTATTTCAATCCATAGAGAACTTTAGTAAATTTAAATATATAATTAAGGAGATTATCATTCTCAAATCCAGGAGGTTGTTCAACATAAACTTCTTCGAAAATAAATCCATTAAGAAAAGCACTTTTAACATCCATTTAAAATAACTTAAAATTGTTACTAGCAAGGAGTATCCTTATGGCTTCTAATCGTGTCACAGGAGCGAATGTCTCTTCATAATTGATCCCTTCTTCTTGGTTGAAACCTTTGGCCACTAATCTAGCCTTGTTTCTAACCACGATACCAAATTCATCTTGCTTGTTTCTAAAGACCCATTTAGTACCAACAACTAAATGGTCATTTGGCCTAGGAATAAATTTTCACACCTCATTTCTCTCAAATTGATTTAACTCATCTTGCATTGCAATGACCATGAATCATCTTTCAAGGCCTCGTCAATGCATTTTGGTTCAATTTGGGAGAAAAAAGCGATGTTGGCATAAAAATTCTTAAGAGAATAACGAGTTTGAACCCCTTTATATGTGTCTCCTATGATTAGCTCCTTAGGATGAGCATCTACATACTTCTAATCCTTGGGTAAGGATGTTTCCGAAGTAGATGTATCCAAGTTGCTAGATAGAGAAAGGGTTTCATTTAAATTCAAAGCATCAAAATTAACATCATCAAAATCATTTTTTTTTATTTCGGAAACCTTATTAAAAAAAACATGAATGGATTCTTCTATAATCAAAGTTCTTTTATTAAAGATACGAAATGCTTTAGAAATAGAAGAATAGCTAAGAAAAATTCTTTCATTGGATTTAGCATCAAATTTTCCTAAAGCATCTTTTTCATTCAAGATAAAACACTTATTATTGAATCTCGTATTTTGATGATGAAACCACTTGATATGTGTTTATGATTTAATCTGCATTTTGAGTGACGTAGGATGCTTTATTTAGGATAAGATAATTAAAGCAAGAAAATCATGTTGTGCCGGAGGAATATGTCAGAAGATTGGACGTCGGGCCGGTGGATCGGTCGACGTATCGACAGAAGGCTTCGGGCCATAGATTTGGGCATCGAGTTAAGAAGAGCGGGTATTGTGCCAAGGATAATAGAGTTGCGGAGTCAACTGGCCGATTAGGCAATAGGCCGCAAGAGAGGATGATGCGCCGAAGAATCGAACGAAGCGTCGAGGGACCAATGACATGCCGGACAACTTGATTAATTGCTTAGGAGTAATTGTCTAGATCAAACTTTTGTTTTACATATATAGGATTAAACTATGATAGCTTGAAGATATAAAGTAAGTCTACTAGAGTCAAGTTTGATGGGTGTTCGAGAGTCCGAAGATTCATCGGAGATGCTACCGGTACCAATCGAGAAGAAATCGGGGACTTGTCGGAGTTTTCGAAAGTCCACCGAAGAGATCGTTGGAGGTCCGCAGAGATCACCAAGAAGGCTCGGCTACTCGCTGAACTCACCACAAGATCGAGAGCCTGTTGGGAGTCTACTGGAGGAAATTTGAGGGTGTATCGACAGTCCGTCGGAAGATTGCCGGAAGGAGACTCGACGTTTACCGATTGAAAACTTACTTAGGACTATGTTTTTAGTTGCATAGTTTACATGTAATTAGGGTTAGGATTAAAGGATAATCCTATATCTTGGTTAGGGGCCAATTGGGCTCAATATTACCTAGTTTGGGCCAGATTTGAAGCCCATCTAGGACCCATAGGACCGGGCGGTGGAACCGTCGAACTGGGCGGTGGCACCGCCCAGAACCCGAGGATCGGGCAATGGTACTGTCGGACTAGGCGGTGGCACCGCCCAGCACCTGAAAGGTCGGGCGATGGTACCACCATCGATAGGCGGTGGCATCGCTAGTTAACGGACAATATAATATTGATAGGTGGTGGCATCGCCACCGACAAGTGGTGGCACCGCCAGCTTCGGGAACCCAAGAGAATTCAAATTTGGAGCTCAAATTTGAATCCTCTTAGGGTCTCTAAATACCCCTCAATTCTCAGTAGAGAATACAACATTTGAGAAGTTAAAGATTGAGATAAAGCCTTAGCAAAGTCTTTAGCAAGTCTTGTTTTCAATTGCTTGAGTGTTCACCTCCTTCTTTCTCATTGAAAATTTATAAGACTGTGAACCACTTGTAAAAGATTGTAAGAGGGGTATTTGCCCTTCCCCTTCAAAGTGATTTACTAGTGGAAGTTGGGAGCCTCATCGAAGAAGGCTTCGCAAGTGGATGTAGGTCATTTTGACTGAACCACTTTAAATTGGTGTGTTCCTTAAATATGTGAGTGTTTATCTTTCTTAAACCATTATTTACATAGCAGAAAGCTTTCAGTTTTTATCTTCTTACTTTACTCGAGCTACTTTCACCAAGTCATTCATTGTCGAATTGAAATCTCTATGCATTTATGAAATCGTTTACAAACTTATGAGTTTTAATCTACTGCACTAATTCACCCCCCCCTCTTAGTGCCGCTCTGATCCTAACAAATGATATTAGAGCTATAGTTTTTTACTTTAGTTTAACACCCAAATAGAAATGGCTCTTTATAGCTTTTGAGATGGTCACTCTCTCATTCATCCTATCTTTTTCAATGGGACAGACTACACTTATTAGAAAACTCGAATGAGAGTTTTCTTACTTTCGTTGAATCTCGAGCTTTGGAATATTATCGAAAATGGATTTTAAAAATCTTCTCTTCCGAAGAGCGAATGGGATGAATCGGAGAAGAAATGTTTTGCTTTAAACACAAAGGCTATGAATGCCTTATATTGTGCACTTGATGAAAATGAATTTAATCGCGTTTTGATTTGTGATTCGGCTTTTGATATTTGGAGAACTCTTGAAGTCACTTATGAAGGCACTAGCCGAGTGAAAGAGTCCAAAATCAACATTCTTGTGCATTCTTACAAACTTTTCCGGATGAAACCAAGTGAGTCCATCGAAGACATGTACACCCGTTTCACGGATGTCATCAATGGACTTAAAGCTCTTGGTAAAGATTTTTATACTTTGAATTAGTAACTAAAATTCTAAGATCCCTTCCAAAGGGTTGTGATCCAAAATTTATGGCCATTCAAGAGGCCAAGGACCTTAAAACATTTCCTCTTAAAAAACTTATTGGGTCTTTAATGACCTACAAAATGAACAATGTGACAAACATAGAACTTAAGAACAACCTTCCAAAGGACATGAAGGATTTGAGACATAGAACATATGAAGACCACTCGAGCATAAGCTCAAGTGATGATGAACTTAAACTTTAAATAAAACAAAAATTAAAAAGCAAAAAGAATGAAACTACTTGCTTTGAATGCAAGAAGAAGAACACAAAATGAGATGAATCAAGCTCCTCGGAAGATGAGGAGAAAATCAAGAAAGACAAGGTGGCAAACTATGCCTTAACCACTTTTCATGATGAGATAATCAAAATCCCCCTAACTTATTTTGAAATTACATAATACTTTTCATGAGTTATTTTTAATTTAGTTTAGGATTAATTTTCTTAAAAATTACATGTTAAATAATTTAATATTTAAAAATAAAAATATAATAAAATGTTAAATATAAATCTTATGTATGTGCTTAAGAAGTAAGAATGTGTATTTTGATGATTTGCAATTTTGATTGAAACCATGCTTGATGTCTTAATGAAAATATTGAGAAGTTTAATATCATGCTTAATAATGATGCATGGCTTTTGAATGGAAGGCTTGATGATCTTGTTTTTCGAACCTTGTCTTTGGTAGTCAAATATGACGTATGGTTTTGACGTAAGAACAAAATTTGAGCATGCTAATATAAAGTCAATCATATAAATTAAAACTAAAGAAGTTTTAGTTATCTATAAGAATCATTCAAAATTATGTTCAATGAAACCAATGCAAAATGATGGAATGAAAATATTGAAATTTTGATACTATGATTTGATGATTTTATGCATGAGATTGTAAAGTTATACATAATAATTTTTGTGGTTTATTGATCTTGATGGTTTTTATGAGAAAATTCATTTTTCGATCCTAAATGTTGATGCACATATTTATCTAGCATAAATGAAATAAATGACATGAATTTAAATAACTGGAAAGAGAAAAGCATTGTTCTTGAAAATTATTTTTCTCTATCTTATTGATTTATATGAATCTCTTGAAAATAATTTTGATTTGATGATTTGAATTTGAAATGAGTTATATCAAAATTATGATATTGATTTGACAAATTGAATGAGTTGAAAACGAATGATGATTTTTCTCTTGAATATAACTTGTAATATTTTTTATAAATTATCATCTTGATTTCTCGATACATGAAATTTTTCTATGAATCAAAATTCTTTCATGATGTGATTCTTCTTGGTATTCACTAAAAATGATTTATTCAAATTAACCTATGCTACTCGACATCTTGATAATTTATGACTTGAATTTTATTATATAAAATTTCTTGCATTCATGAAATGTATATTTCATCACCAAAATTCTCTTGATATTTTGAATAATGTATGAAATACAAATGAGAAGTTAATGATCATGCATGATAGGATGTAATGAACTTTGACATTTAGATACCATCAGTTGAAAAGCTATGATCATGTTGCCAAAATAATGTATAATGAATGCTCGAATATCATATATAATATGCTCATAATGTTGATTGAGTTATTTGTATCATGCATGAAAAATGAAAGATATAGTTATGAAATTGTGCATGTTCGAATTTGAAAATATGATGATGCATAATGATGAAATTGTGTAATGAAAATATTAAACATTTTGAAACCATGTTTTAGTATCATGCATAATGATCATGCTTAATAAATTTTAAAATTATGCATGATCAATCTTGCGATTTACGGATTATTGATTTTTACCATAATGAAAGTGCCTTATTGATCTTTGTTGTAATAAATCTTATACTTTCAGTTTTAAACATGATACATGTTTTTATTTGGCATAAATGAAACAAAATCATATGTTTTGAAACAACCAAAAAGAGGAAAACATTCTTCTTGAAAATTATTTTGCTCTATCTTATTGATTTTGATGAATCTATTTGTATCATCTTTGTGAATATCTTGGATTTTGATAATGATTTTGATGATTTAAATTTGAATAATTTTTTATCGAAATTATGATCCTGATCTCTTGAAATTTATAACATGAAATCCTTTACGAATCAAGATTTCTTACTCTTTATTCTCTAACATTTTGAGAAAATTTTCAATATGAATCATAAGAGTTCTTACGTATGAATTGAAATATTTTTCTCCTACATTTCCTTTTATGATTTACTAAAGAGTATCTTTTTTTTTAATTCTTGACTTAAAATTTTATTTAAAAATCTCTTATTATTTGATCTCCTAAGATCTCTCTTTGAATATTTAAAGAGGATCATTTTCTAGATGAATCATGATTTTGATGATTGAATATTTGATATGCATGAATTGAGATCTTGCTCTCCTACTATTTTTTTCTATTCACCAAAACGAAGACTTGTTCTAATAAACCATGATATGCTATATGAATTTTATTACATTCATGAAATAATGTCTCATCACTAATTTTTATTTATATTCTTTCATGTGATGATATGAATGTATGAGACATTTATGATATGATTTTTTATACAATTCCATGTATTCATGAAATATTTATCTCATCACCCAATTAATTCCTCTTGATACTCCTAATGTGATGCAATAAAATTATGCATGAAATACAAATGGGGAGAAGTTTTGATCATGCATGGTAGGATGCAATTTGATAAATTAATATCATCATGATTTGAAACATTTATGATTTGAAATTATGCATGCAATTGCTTTTTATTGTGATGATATATGCATATAATGTGTATCATGAATGCTCTAAATGATGAATGCTTGGTATCATAATCAAAATATTGATAAATGCTATGATTTATTACCAAAATGATGTATCATGTATGATATGCCTATAGTGATTAATTTATTTGTATAATGAATGAAGTAAGGATACAAATGTAAAGTTTTGAAGTTGTGCATATTTTAATTTAAAAACATAATGATGCACAAATAAGATTGATACTTACCTTTGTCATAATTTAGAAATTGATATAAAGGGTCTTCCCTTCTTTTTGACAATCACAAAGGGGGAGATAGCTAGCTTGCTAGCTAGCCAGCTAGCTTGCGCAAGACAAAAGAAGCAAAAATTACAAATGTACGTATCACAAAAAGGGGCAAAACTTATTAGTTTGTCCAACTCAAAAGCAAGAAATGCTATCATGTAATCTGAAGCAAAAGTGCTTGCAAATCTCAAAGAAGCAATATGTGCCAAGTTACATATTTTGAAAAGAGGCAAAATAGTCCATCTTGCACATCTTTTTGCTAACTTTTTATGTGTAAAAGTTGATAACTTGCATACTATAAATTTGTATACCAAATGTGCAATCTTGTCTATCTCAAATAGAAAAACATGCTAACTTGTACATCTAGCAAACTTGCGTATTTCAAGAAGCAAGGGATGCTTTCTTGAACATTTCAAAACTGCTAACTTGCATGTTCTAAAAGTATTATAAAATTTGCTAGCTTGTATATTGTAGTAATTGCTATCATACTACCTTGCATATCGATGATAATAGCAAAATTGCATGATGATAAAACAAGGAGATTATATTAATTATGCAATGTGTTGAACTTGGATATTTCAAAAACTTACAACTTGCACATTGCAATAGGAAGCAAGAATCATGAGCTTACAAAGAAAGCTATCTTGCATTTGTTTTCGAAATTTTTTGCTAGCTTGCATGTAGCAAAACTTACATTTCATAAAAATTGCTAGCTTGTAGTTTAAAGAAAAGCAAACATGCTAAACTTGCACATCTTTAATTGCTCGATTGCATGATGATAAAATTTAACACTATATTTTTTCATGCAATATATTAAACTTTATATCTCAAACACATAGAAAGTAACACTTCTCCTTTTTATTGATGACAAAGGGGGAGAAGTATGATCATGTTATGCATGATGACATATTACAAATATTCATAATGAATATTTGCAATAACTTGAATTTGGCTTCAATTCAAGATTCTATTAATATGGCATATTGATAGGGGAAGTTTGTTTAAACTCTAGAAGTTAAGGTTAACTCCGTCATCAAGTGGTTGTCAGCATCAAAAAGGGGGAGATTGTTGAATCTCATATTTTGATGATGAAACCACTTGATATGTATTTATGATTTAATCTACGTTTTTAGTGACACTGGATGCTTTGTTCAGGATGAGACAATTAAAGCAGAAAAATCATGTTGTGCCGGAGGAACATGTTAGAAGATTGGACGTCGGGCCGGTGGATCGGTCAACGTATCAACAGAAAGCTTCGGGCCATAGATTCAGGCATCGGGCTAAGAAAAGCGGGTATTGCGCCAAGGATATCGGAGTTACGGAGTCAACTAGCCAATTGGGCAATAGGCCGCAAGAGAGGACGATGCGCCGAAGAATCGGACGAAGCGTTGAGAGACCAATGACATGCCGGACAACTTGATTAATTGCTTAGGAGTAATTGTCTAGATCGAACTTTTGTTTTACATGTGCAGGAGTAAACTACGATAGCTTAAAGACATAAAGCAAGTCTACCGGAGTCAAGTTCGATTGGTGTTCGAGAGTCCGAAGATTTATCAAAGATACTGTCGGAACCAACCGAGAAGAAATCGGGGACTTGTCGGAATTTTCGGAAGTCCGCCGAAGAGATCATCGGAGGTTCGCGGAGATCACCGAGAAGGCTCGGCTACTCGCTAAACTTGCCACAAGATCGGGAGCCTACTGGGAGTCAACCGGAAGAAATCCGAGGGTGTATCGGAAGTCTACCTGACGATCGTCGGAAAGCTCGCCGGAAGGAGACTCAACGTTTGCCGGTTGAAAACTTGCTTAGGATATGTTTTCAGTTACGTAGTTTGCATGTAATTAGGGTTAGGATTAAGGGATAATCCTATATCCTAGTTAGGGGCTAATTAGGCTCGATAATCAGGCGGTGGCACCGCCTAGCAACCGAAAGGTCGGGCGGTGGCACTGCCACCAATAGGTAATGGCACCGCCAGTTAACAATCAATATGATATTGACAGGCGGTGGCACCGCCAGCTTCGGGAACCCAAGAGAATTCAAATTTGGAGCTCAAATTTGAATCCTCTTGGGGTCTATAAATACCCCTCAATTCTTAGTAGAGAATACAACCTTTGAGAAGTTAGAGATTGAGATAAAGCCTTAGCAAAGTCTTTAGCAAGTCTTATTTTCAATTGCTTGAGTGTTTACCTCTTTCTTTCTAATTGAAAATTTGTAAGAGTGTGAACCACTTGTAAAGGATTGTAAAAGGGGTATTTGTCCTTCCCCTTCAAAGTGATTTGCTAGTGGAAGTTGGGAGCCTCATCGAAGAAGGCTTCGCAAGTGGATGTAGGTCATTTTGACCGAACCATTTTAAATTGGTGTGTTCCTTGAATATGTGAGTGTTTACCTTTCTTAAACCATTATTTACATAGCAAAAATCTTTCGGTGTTTATCTTCTCACTTTACTCGAGCTACTTTCACCAAGTCATTTATTGTCGAATTGAAATCTCTACGCATTTACAAAATCATTTTCAAACTTATGAGTTTTAATCTGCTACACTAATTCACCCCCCCCCCTCCCCTCTCTTAGTGTCACTCCGATCCTAATACTTATACCCAAAAACTTTAAAATATGAAACATTGGGTTTTTTATTGTTCTACAACTTATAAGGAGTTTTGGTGAGTAAGGGTCTTACTAGAACTCTATTCATGACATAGCATGTCGTGTTTATGGTTTTGGCCCAAAAATATTTGGGTAGGCTATGTTCATTTAACATGGTTCTTATCATTTCTTGTAAGTTTCTATTCTTTCTTTCTACTATTCCATTTTATTGAAGATTTCTTGGAGTAGAGAAGTTGTGGTTGTATCCATTAGATTCATAAAATTCTTAAAAATCATGGTTTTGAAATTTACCACTGTGATCACTTCGAATTGATGAAATCATAAAACCCTTTTCAATTTGAACAAGTTTATAAAACTTAGAGAAATACCTAAAGCATTCATTTTTGTATACCAAAAAATAAGTCCATGTGTATCTACTATAATCATCCATGACGACAAATGCATATTTGCTACCTCCTAGGCTTGATGTAGCAATTGGTCCGAATAAGTCCATATGGATCAATTGCAAAGGTGCTTATTTGGTTCTTAGGTTTGAAGCTACCTTTTATTTGTTTTCCTATTTGACAAGCATCACACACATTATCTTTGACGAACTTGATATGAGAAATTACTCTTACAAGTTCTTTAGATGAAATTTCGGTAATTAGTTTCATGTTAGTATGACCTAATCTCCTATGCCAAAGCCAAGCATCGTCATTCAAAATTGAAAAATATATTTCATTGCAAAGATCATTAATGTCAATGGTGTATACGTTATTTTGTTTTAGTGCAATCGTAGATGTGTTTTTGTGTGGTTTCTCAATAATACAAGCATTAGATTCAAATTTAACAATATATCCTTTATCACACAATTGACTAATGCTCAAGTGGTTATGCTTTAAGCCATCAACTAACAATATATCTTCAATAAAGAAGTTGGATTTATTACCAATGGTTCCTTTGCCAATAATTTTACCCTTATTGTTGTCTCCGAAGATGATATATCCTTCATCTATGCTAGTGAGCTTAGAGAATTGAGATGGATCTCTGATCATATGCCTTAAGCATCCACTATCAAGGTACCATCTCTTGCTCCTAGCTTATGATGGTATATTTTTCTACAAAAAAGAATGATTTTTAGGTACCCATTTAACCTTAGGTGCCTCAAAAATCGATCTATATTGCTTATCATGTTGCATTGAGTCATTTGAGGTTCTTTTAGAAACCCAAATCAATTTATGTGGATTACATTCTTTAAATGGACAATGATAAGCTACATGCCCAAATTTGCAACAAAAGTTACATTTCTTTTGGGGTGAAATATGCAAAGTAGGGCCTTTAACAAAGGTGGTTGGATTATGGTGAGAGCCACTCATAAATCCAATTTTGCCTTTTCTACGAACATGACCCTTATTGGTAAGGATCATGTTCAAGGATTTACTACTAACCTCAAACTTTTCTAAGATTTTCTTAAGTAGCAAGTTTTCTTTTTTAAGTAATTCTAGTTCATCACATTTTGTATAGGATGCTAAGCTATTTTCATGCTCAATCTTTACTCTATCAAAGTTGTTAATAAGAGAAGCAAGTTCTTTTTTCAAAGAGTTGTACTTTTTACTTAAGATTCTACATTCATCAAACAATTCATGAAAATTACTTGAAAGCTCATCGAAAGTTAAATTTGCATCTAATGAACTTGTTACCTCATCTCCAATAGCCATTAGTGCATAGTGAGCAACTTGCTCGGTGTCGGTTGGCTCCTCTTCTTCGGAAGTATTTGAGTCATCCCATGTAGCTTTGAGAGCCTTCTTCTTTAGTTGTCTCCTCTTTGCTTGGGGACATTCACTCTTGAAGTGTCTCGGCTTCTTGCATTCATAGCAAATTACTTGATTTTTCTTGGGTTCAAATTTATTTTTGGTGTCATTTTTAAATTTGTTCCTTTTAATGAATTTTTTGAATTTCCTTGTTAAAAGTGCTAAGACTTCATCAAGGTCCTCATCACTTGAGTTTTCTTTCAAGTGGTCTTCTTGAGTTTTTAGTGTCATATCCTTCTTATTCTTTGGAAATGTATCCTCAAGCTCTTCATGAGCTTTATAGGTCATTAGTGACCCAATTAGTTCTTCAATAGGAAAATTATTTAGATCTTTGGCCTCTTGAATGACTGTTACTTTAGGATCCCAACTTCTTGGAGGGATCTTAAAATCTTATTAACAAGTTCAAAATTCGAGAAACTCTTACCATGTCCTTTTAGACCATTGAGGACATCCGTAAATCAGGTGTATATGTCTCCAATGGTCTTACTCGGTTTCATTCAAAACAACTCATAAGAATGCACTAAAAGATTAATTTTTGACTCCTTCACTCTGCTAGTCCCTTCATGAGTCACTTCGAGTGTGTCAAATGTCAAAAGTTATTTCACAAATCAATACTCGATTAAACTCATTTTTATCTAATGCACAAAAGAAGACATTCATAGCCTTTGCGTTTAAAGTGAAAGTCTTGTTCTCCAAATCATTCCAATCATTCATTGGAAGAGAAGACTTTTGAAAGTCATTTTCTACAATATTCCATAATTTGAAATCCATTGAAATTAGGAAGATCCTCATTCTAGTCTTCCAATATATGTAATCTGTCTCATTGAACATGAGCGGACATGTAATTGAATGACCCTCTAGGTTGCTGGCAAATGTCATCTCTCTTGGGTTTATAACAAAATAAGAGTGAACCTTGCTCTGATACCAATTATTAAGATCAAGGGCAGCACTAAGAGGGGGGTGAATTAGTGCAGTGGAAAACTTTCATGATTTCAAAAGATTTATGTTTTGATTAAAATTGATTCGGATAAAAATGGTTTCGATTCAATCCATTTTGGAGAAATTATGAACTTGAAAGCTTTCATAAAAGTGCAAGAGAGAATTAAGGATATTTGCAGTAATGTAAATTGCTCAAATGAAAAATAAACTAGGATTTAAAGTGGTTCGGTCAATGTGACCTACATCCACTTTCGGATTCCTCCTCCAACGAGGTCTCCAACATCCACTAAAGGCCTTCCTTCAATAGGTGAAGTCCAACCACCTCTTTTATAGTGTTTTCTCCTTTTTATGGGTTTAGGAGAGAACCCTTACAAGTCTCATACCTCTTTTGAATGATCTTAAAATTTAGAAAGGGAGGAGGGGGACTCTAGCACTTGTTTATAACACTTTTACACCCCAACAACTCAAGATTATCTCAATGCTTTCATGTCTTTTTATGCAGAAAATGATAGGATTTTTATAGGCCCCAATGACTTCAAAATCAGAGCCAAAAAGTGTCACATCCCTGGAATCTAGGGTACTAGCGGTACCACCGCCGTTTCTAAGCGATACTACCACCGTTGATATGTCACTGGGCGGTACCACCACCGAACAGGGGTGGTACCACCGTTGGTAGCACTACTGCCAATGGTACCACCACCCAAAAAACTAGGGGCACTGCCTTCCAGGCGGTGCCACCGCCAGCCATGTTTTTAGGGGCTGAATTGGGTGCTCAATTCGGTCCAATTTAGCCCTGTTAAGGGCCCAGTTGGTCCATAATTAAGTTAGTGAGATTATCTCTTAATCTAAACTTAATTTATACTCTAACTATGATAATTAAGACATAATTTATAGTGCTTCTTGTTTCGGTACGTCAATTGCTCTTCCGGCGAGCTTCCGGCGCACTTCAGGTGAACATCCAACGAACTCTCGGCAATATTCTAACGAACTCCCGGCAAGCTCTTAGATTTTACGACGATCTTCTTGGTGAGTTCCGACAAGCTTCTTTGGCAAGCTCTTGGACTTCTCGATTGGTTCCTGCAGAACTTCTGACGAACGTCCGTGTCGAACTCTCGAACTCCTAATGAGATCTCAATCTTGACTTCTGTACAACACCTGCTTTATGTCTTACTACTATCATAGTTAATCCTACACACTTTTCTCAATATATAGATTAGATCAAACAAATTACAATTGACTTCATCATCAAAATATGAGATTTAATAAATTTTACATCGAAATAAATTAAAATACTTAAATATATGTTTAGGAAACATGGCACATTTATGAACTTCTACATCACATATCATAACGTACACATACACTCCCATACTGTATATCATCATAATATATACGTGCATGATATACACTCCTACACCACACGTCATGATATATACATACACACTTGCACCATATATCATAATACATATATGTACTCCCACACCGCATATTATAGTATATACGTGCATCGCATGTCGTAATATATTCGTGCACTCTCAAATCACACGTTATATAAAATATATGCACTTCCATGCTATATGTCATTATATATACATATATACAATATATTTTCATTGTAATTCATATATTTTTATGCTTACATAATATATTCATTAACATTGAACTCATGCTGATCTCATGACAATTATATCATTGAAAACATGCTTTCTAAAATATATTATGAATATGATGATGTGCGATCATTAGTTTATCATGAATTTGTCATGAATTAAATTTATATTTATTTGATTTGACTCAAAAATAAATATGCTAGTAAAAGATCATGTTTCTTAATAATCGAATATGCAAGAGACTAATACACCTGGAGCATAGGATTATGAGATACTTAAATAAGAACCTTACTTCTTGAATTAGTGATTTATAATAATTCATAGCAAAAATTTATTGTAAAAATTTGATAAAATACTTATAAAATATACTATATTTAAATTTCATCATTATTTTTTAACAATTTATTTTATTATTAAGTGAACTAATTAGTATTAATCAGACCATCGTACAATTATGTAAAAAAATTCTACTTCACTATTCTAGTCGATCAAACAATCTTGAGTTATCATAAAATTTTATAGAAATCTAGAAGATATATAAAACTAAATACATATCAAAATTTAGCTTAAAATAGAATTATTTGGAGGGTAAACTATCATCCTAATTTAATTATCAACACTTTTTGTTCTATTAAAGGCTGCGACCATCTAAATTTATAAACATTATATCATGGTATACAGAAGTATTATTCACTCAATTCTAATTCTCACAAAACTTTAAGAGAACGTTTTAAAATATATCAAAATGATAAAATTTAATATATCTCTAAATAAACTAATTAGTATCAATTAGACCATCGTATAATTATGTAAAAAATTTTTGCTTTACTATTCTAATTGACCAAACAATCTTGAATTATCATAAAATTTTATAGAAAACTATAAGACATATGAAACTAAATATACACTAAAATTTAACTTAAAATAAAATCATTTGGAAACTAAATATACACTAAGACATATGAAGCTAAACAACTCTCCTAATTTAACTATTAATGTCTATTCTATTATATTGAAACTAGGTTAGGACTATCTAAACCTATAAATGTTATATCTTGGTGTACATAAGTATTATTTACACAATTCTAATTCATACAAAACCCTAAGGGAACATTTTAGGACATGTCAAAAGGACAAGACTTAATCATATCTCTACTAAGGTCAATTCAGCTTAAATAGAATCATTTTTTAAAAAAAATAAGGGGTACTGAATATCTTATATTGAGACACTCATAACTTTATACACCAATCTCGGATTAAAGTTATACCATAGGTTTTTAAATCATAAGAGATTCATACAAATATATCTAAAAATAAATATTAATTTAAAATCCAAATTACTTAAAAGTAGTTAAAAACAAAGATAACTTCGTTAAGAACGAAGACGAGCCTTGTGTGTATAGGAAGGTAGGTGGGAGCGCTGTCACCTTCTTGGTATTATATATGAATGACATCCTAATCATTAGGAATGATATAGGAATGCTCTCCACAATAAAAGCTTGGCTGTATAGACACTTCTCCATGAAAAGCTTAGGGGAAGCATCTTACATATTGGGGATTTAGATCTATAGAGATAAATCTAAGATGATGCTTAGCTTGTTCCAATCTAGGTATATGGACACCATTGTCAAAATGTTTGGCATGAAAATTTTCAAGAGATGTCTCATACCGATGAGACATGGGATATCGCTTTCTAGGAGTTTGTCCCCAAAGACTCCTGAAGAAAGGATAGACATGAATATGATACTCTATGCCTTAACGATAGGGCCTATCATGTATGCTATGCTATGTACCAGGCCTGATATAATGCATGCTCTGAGTGTCACGAGCATGTATTAGGCGGATCTAAACTTGGAGCACTAGAAAGTAGTAAAATGTATCCTTAAGTACTTAAAAAAGATTTAGGATATTTTATTGGTATATGGAGGTAGTGGCGTCAAGGTTGAGGACTACACGGACTCGAGCTTCCAGTCCGATTCAGGGTATGTGTTCACCATGAATAGAGGAGTAATATGTTGGAAGAGTTCCAAGCAAGGCACTACTGTTGACTTGACCACAAAGGCAGAGTATATTGCTGCGACAAAGGCAGCAAATGAGGGAGTTTGGATGAAGAAGTTCATCATAGATTTGTGAGTCGTGCTTGGCAGTGAAGAGTTGATTCCCTTGTATTATGACAACTATAGGGCGATTACTCAAACGAAGAAACTCGGTTCTCATCAAAAGTGTTCTAAGTAGGTTCCAGCTTATTAGAGAGATCATGACCCAAAGAGATGTAGCAGCGGAAGGAGTTCCATCCAAAGATAATATCTCAAATCCACTAACAAAGCCATTGTCTCATATTATCTTTGAGCATCAAAAGGATCTGATGGAGATTAAACACATAGGTGATTGACTTTATGTCAAGTGAGATATTGTTAATCATAGGTACCTACAAGCCAATCACGTTAGCCATAAGTATTTCTTTTGCTTATTATATTTTGGTATTTTATCACTTTATTTTGATCTTATATATATATATATATATATATATATATATATATATATATATATATATATATATATATATATATATATATATATATATATATATATATATATATATATATTGTGATGTCCATGGATCTATGCAATGGGAATCGGATCGTGATGAGATCACGATAATGAGACTGATTCGTTTTTAAACACAAACCCTAAATAATCTTAGTCATAAGTTATTCGAAAGGGACATCGAGATAACCGGACAGACTAGTATGTTGTATGCTCATTAGAGAATGAGTTCATTGATTGATCCACTCACGGAATACTAGATGGTTGATGTTGCCTTATTATCAGACAACGATTTTATAGTCCCTGTAGTATATCTTATCCTTAGACTTAAGATACCAAGGATGTCCTATATGAGTACTCGACTCTTTGATACCGAGCTTATAAGTTTAAAAGATCCAAATCTAGTATAGCCGATTATTGGGAGTGGTAGCCAACCTTACGAGGGCTATTGAGTATCGATAAAGGATCATCTACTCTCGGTATCATGATAGGAATATCTTATGTGTTCTTGCTCAAATAAATCCTTGGCCATTATTATTCGGATTGAGAGAGAAAGAGTTCTCCAAGAGAATCTGATTAAAGCAAGACTCGAGAAGAAACCGTATGGGCCTGACAGCACCATGCTCGGTATATGGTATCTACGATATTAGATAGATGAGGGACTATAGATACACGGTAATTGAGGATAGATAGGTCTAAAGGATTGGATTCTCCTGTATCATTTGAGGATTGTGGCATAATGGCCTAGTATGTCTGTAGTCGATGAGTCGAGCGAATTATTATGGAGATAATAATTCATTAAGCCAAAAGGAGTTCTGACAGGTATGACTCATAACCAGCTCGATATTAGGCCTAGAGGGTCACACACATATAGTAAGTGTTGCGACGAGTAGAGGTTCGGATATGAGATATCCACTAGAGCACCTATCTTATTGGATATCCAATAAGCCCCTGAATTATTGGATCCCATGGAGGAGATCCAATAAGAGTTAATAAGAGATTATTAGGTAGAGACCCACTAATCTAAGAGGCTTAGGTAATTGGATGGAGATCTAGTACCTAATAGGACAGGATTCATTAAGGTTAACTTGAGGCCTCTACAAATATGAGGGAACTAAACGCCTATAAGTTGGGGCTTCTTGGTTGTCACATCCTATTCTCCTCCTCAGATAGCAGGTATGAAGATTTGATGAGCGTCATCGCGGCCCTACTGTGTGGATCACCATTAGAGAGGAGGACGCTTGACTTCCTTCATCCTCTCTAACAAATATATAGAGATTCAGGGATATACGATCTCCCTAGGTAAAATACAACTATCTATCTCACGTGATTTTCTATTTTGTGGGTTTTGTACATCAATCTTCACACGACGATAAACACATTTAGGAAATTTAAGTTTTTATTTTTATTCTTTCGCTACATATGTGATATCGCCCCTATATTTTTCAACAAGCGTGAGATTCAGATTGAGAGAGTACTCTGGGAGAATCCAATTAGAGTGAGACTCTGATAAAATTCATATGGGCTTGACAACGTCATGCCCAATATATGATCTCTGGGATATTAGATGGATGAAGGACTATAGATACACGATAACTGAGGGTAGATATGTCCAATGGATTAGATCCCCCTTGTACCGTCTAAGGAATATGGCCTAGTAGCCTAGTACATCCATAGTCGATGACTTGAGTAAATTATTATTGGGATAATAATTTATTGAATTAAAATGAGTTATGATAGGTGTGACTCATGGCTAGCTTGGTATTGGGCCTAGATAGTCATACACATATGGTGAATGACACAACAAATAGAGGATTGAATATGTGATATCTAATAAGCCCATGTTTTATTGGATCCATTTGGTGAAATCTAATAAAAGCTTAAAGTGGATATTTGGATAAAGATCTAATTTTTATTAAGCTAGGGATAATTTGATTGAGATCCAATGTCTAATATATTATGGTAATTGGATGAAGATCCAATACCCAATATGGTAAGATCCACTAGAGTTAAGTTTAGAGGGTTCTCTATAAATAGGAGGGAAGCCAAAGAGTCACATGCTAAACTCTTTAGCCACCCACCTCATATTCTCCTCCCTCTATTTTCTCCCTTGCCATCAGCCCTATTTGCGACATGAGAACATCAAGAAGGGTCGGCCCCTTCTTGTGCTTGCTACTATGTAGTGGTGCACGAAGGCGATGAAAGAACATATCACTAGAGGAGGTGTGTCGTCGCTTCATCCACCATGTGGATTACTGCTAGAGAGGAGTTTGCGAGAACTCATTTATCCACGGATTGAGATTTGTAGATTGGGGATATATGATCTCCCCTAGATGAGAATGTCTCACACGTCTTACGCAGCCTTCGGTTTTACAAGTTTTTTGCTCCCGATCATCACACGAAGATCAGATATGATTCTTTTGGGAAACTAATTTTTGTTTTATTATTTTGCTATGCATGTGATACTCTCCAAGGTTTCCTAATAAGGCGATGGGGACGAAGATGCCCAGGAGGAGAAAGAGGGACCAAGAGACCACTACATGCCTAACGTCAAACTGATCTACGCACATCCACCTAAGGCAAGACCAAAAGCTCTTAAGCTCATCATTACCACGAAAGAGGCTGCATACGTATGATGCCTTGCTAGTGGCTCAGTGCTGTTGCTAGTGGTCGCTTCCACAACGATGCTTTCTCCAACCATTGATGATGGTCTTAATTTTTTTAACTTAAATTATATGTATTATTATATTAATAATTTTTTGTAAGTCAGCATGTCATATAAGTAGACTCTAAGGTCTATTAACCTAGACTTCACAAGAGAGGCTTATATGCTATATCTTCGAAATTGTAAGAGTTATTTTAGACACAGAGTAAACCATAAGAGTTTAAGAGGTCCATGGGTAAAAAATATATATATAATGTTTGTGTATGAGTTAATTTTATATTATATAATATAATTAGCTATCTTTAGTCCTTATAATTTTAAAAGTTATATTGGATCTCTATACTTATAAAAAGTGAAATTCACTTTTAACTTAGTTTTTAACAAAAAAACACCGTAGATAATCTAGTAATTAAAATGAGATAGAATCAATACAAGTGAAAGAGAATCAACACGTACTTAGTAGTAAATTTTATAATATGTTTATAGATTAAAATTTTTATATTTATAAATATAGAAATCCCAATATAATCTATAAAAATATAAGGATCAAAATATTAAAGATAATCTATTACAAGGGATCATATATCATGATCCGAGCTTAATAAGCTAACTGATCTATCAATTTCGTTTGATCTAAATCACTGATGAAAATACTTAAACTGAAGTTAATAGTAATACACTCATCAGACCCTTATAAGTCAATCTTATTCTTGATCACTTTCGATGTGGGACTAATCAGGGGTGTTACACCAAGCTTTTCTGCCTTCAGCCTCATCTTGGCAAGTTGCTTTCTCCTCTCATAAGCCACCTTAGCCCGTTCTTTCCTCTTGTCTCCCAGCTCCTCCTGCACAAACAGGATTTACATGATTAGTTACTACTTAGTAGAATGTGAATCACAGATTAACTAGTTGTACTGGGCATTACAACAAAGAAATAAATAGTTTCACAAGTTCTTGTGCTGCAGCAAATGCCTGTCGCATGAAATGTACTCGGGGAAACATCCTTGTGATTAAGGCACTGTGTATGCAAGTTATATAATATTTGAACATTTGGCAAGAACATATATGTGTAGTTCATATTCATTGACATGGCAATATAGACACAAAAATGCTGCTGTTCCAAGGAATTACCGTGTTCAGCCAAATCTCTCACCTCGATTAGAATTTAGAGATTTATAATTTCAAAAATAATGCAGATAAGATGAGTTTAACCTAAATGAACTGATGATTTTTAAAGCAGAGACCACTAATAACTTACCCAGTATAACGTCAATTCTCATGTTACTCCAGTTGAAATTAAAATAAAAAGTTCTCCAAAAAATTCCAATGCAAATTAGTAATAATATAATAGGCTTCTTAATCCTACAAGTCCACCCAACCCTAATCATCTAAGCCACAGGCAGAAATATGCCTCTTAAGCTTTAACCAAACTATTAAACTCCAAACACTTGAGATCTCTCTCTATCACAAGGAAGGAAGTTCTCGTATGCTACGCACAGTACAGCTTGTGCAGCGTCTGTGAGTATTATATGCAGCACTTGCCATACCAAGCTGGCACATCCGACCCAGCCAGAGCCTTCACTACGGAAGCAAAGCTTCCCTTACAGCACAATCTTCAATGCTGAAATGTACTCATGTCAAGCCTGGAATAAGCCATGCCCACAAACAAAGAAAGTACCAAAAAAAAAAAGAGTAGATATATGGATATGACCTTAATAATAGTATCATAATGATTCCATCCGACCTCGGAAGAAAGCCAGCTCAGTAAACAGTACTTATGCCCCGTCTGCAGCTTCAAAACCCTGGAAGAAGACCATGAAAAGAAGGACGTCAACCAAGAACCCTAAGATTAAAAGTATCTGAACCGGTTTTCAACCAGAACAAGACAAAATGCTATACTTGAGAGCCTCTGGAACAACCACCATCCTCTTGATCTTGTCGTAGGGAGGCGGCAATCCCTCGTAGGCCTTGAGCCGCGCCAGCGCCGCGGCCCCACGCTTAGTCTTGTGAGGAATCATTCTGCAACCAACGAAGAAGAAAGGAGCAGATCAAATGAGTAGTTCCACCACCAGACCACACCGATGACAACCGGCAAGTGTTTTGGACAGACATACCCTCGGATGGTACGCCAAAGGATCTTGGCGGGGGCGCGGAAGTGGATGGGACCATGGGAGGGCTAGGTGTTCATAAGCTTGCGTAGGAAGCGGAGGTACTTCATCTTCTGGCGGTCGAGCCCACCGGAGAGGCACATATCCTCGCAGCGGACAACCGCGACCCGCTGCCCGTTGAGCAGCTCCTTCGCCAAGATCGACGCCAACCGCCCCAGCATGTGGTGGCGCGGGTCCACTACCACCCACCGCGCACAGACCACCGACCCCGAGACCATGGCAACTGCGACCAGCGACCTCTCCCCTCTCCGCCCTCTTCCGCGGTCGCCGATGACTCCCCGCGCTCGTGGCACGCGGACGGGTTCGCTTTTATACGGTCGGCGGCGGGTAGCGTTTCCTTTGGAGAGGAAGTGGCATGTTGGGCCATCACGTGAATTGGGTGCGGCCATGGGATTTCTGAGGCCCGTTTGGTACGAAATATATTCACACGGTGGAGGGGTGAAAACGGATCGGATATTGGTGAAAACGTACCCGTATCCACTTTTAGAAAGCGGATGCAGATGCGGATGTTGAAGATAAAATAGTTTGACTATGGAAGACTGCCATCCCATAGAATAGGAAGTCAGCTAATTACCCATTTTTGTGAGTTATTTTATTATTATTATTATTATTATTATTATTATTATTATTATTATTATTGTTCCCCGAGATAAAAATAAAAGCAAAAGAATCATCCGTACATACCGATCTTAAAGATCAACATGGCCTTGGTGGCGGCCGCAGACATCGACGTCATCTGCGGTGTCAAACTGCGTCCGCGACCGCATATTTACTCTTCCGCGCCCGCTTGCACGGGACGGTCTTCTTCCACGCAATCCCGTTCGGCTCCTGAGTCCCGTCGCCCCTCTCCTCGCGGCACCTCTCGCCGGATCGCCCTACCCGGCGGAGCCAGCCCCGCGGCCTCCGGATCGGCCGCGATTCGATTCGCGCGCGCCTCGTCCTTCGTCTTCGTCTTCTTCAGCTGTTGCCGCCGCCATGACCGGGCTGGCCCAGACGGAGTTGTGCTCTCCCGGGTCCGCCGCTACGACCAAGACGACTAAGAGCGTCCAGTTGTGGCGGACGCTGGTGAGTTGGGTAGCGGTCTTGTTTCATGTCCTGCTCCAGATCCCACGGAGGACCCCCTCGTGGGCGCAGCTCGTCTCCTTTGTCGGCCTCCGCCAAAACCTCCTTTTCTCCCCTTCCTCCGCCTCTCCGGACTACAAGCCTCTAGCCGTTGATCCCCCCACCGACGCCCCGCCGCCTAATCAGTTCGCTGGGCCGGAACCCCTGAAGAAGCTCACGGTATGTCTCTCTTCCCCATTTGGGAACTGGGCTATGAACGATTCGTTTAAAGATTGGTTCTTTCTTATTTTTTTAGATCCCTATCGATTTAAATTTGTTCTGAGATTGCATAGAATATAAGGTTGCATTCTTCCTGTCCTTGCTTCGGCATCCCTTGGTGGTTTGGACAAACCGAGGTCCTGACTTCCTCATTTAGATACAACTTACTGCCCAGAAGCTACAGTTGATTGACGGTGGTGGATCGATGTGCTTAAGTATTGTATACTTGTCTTGCAAAGCATATGAATTTGTTGATGTATTGTATGCTTGTCTTGCAAAGCAAATAATCTTGCATAGAAATAAATAGTTGAATGAGAACTTGAAAGCAAAGAAGTGCAGCATACTACTTGATGAGGAATTTCCTGGATAGAGTTATAAACAAGACTGCTATCAACATGTGGCCTAATTAACTCTAGACATAATACCTAAATCCTGTAAGACCTGATATGTTTGATGTCTGCATTGGTACTTCACGTTGTCCCTGCTTTCAGTTTGTGAATTGCTGATTCGCAACCTGCATGAGGATTTTCCATTCATCATTTTTTATGCACTTGGCTTCCGGACAGCAGAGTTTTTTACTTCTCCATTCATGGAAATTGATTATATTTGTACACTGATTTTTTTTTTCCTTTCTTGTAGAAGGAACATTGAGGTAAGTAATGCAGATCAGTTACGTCAAATCTTATTCTTCCTGTTCATTGTTATTCTTGGACTATTACCACACCTCCAAAATTCAAGTCCATGAATTGATTCACATACATTGATACATGTGGTTGGCAATACTAAAGTAAATTCTCTAAATAGGTTTGTGATGTAGCATAGCATATTTGTAATCATGAGTAAGGTATGACCATTCTGGTGTGCAGCTCATGGCATATCTCAACATAAGGTTGAGCAACCTTCAACCAGATTCAAATTCTGATCAACAAGGTTGAGCGACAGATTCTCATTCCGTGGACTATTTCTTTGCTAGGATTCTGCATCAACTTTAAAATGTCCACAGGATCTTTCTTGTGTAACTGTTTATATGTGCTTTCTTGTTATTTTATTACATAACAATCTTATGACTGTATGTTTAGAACTGCTTTAGAAAATAATTTGAACTTGTAAGTTAAGCACCGCAGATCTGTTTTCTTCCTGTGTTTCTTCTATCTTTCATTTTTTGTCGCTGCAGAAATGGCAAAACTTGTACATGTAGAAAATGTGGTGGAACATATCTACATACGTCTTCTTTGAAAATACTTTTAACAAAGGAATAAGTGTGGTGCTTCATCTTTGATCCAAAATAGATTAGTGTTTATACAACAAGAAAGTTGTCTAATTTGATTCTAACTTCACTAGTGCACATTAAAATCATTGTTGGAATATTCCAAATCTCCATTAAACTTCGTATGTTGACTTTTTTTAATGGGATTTTTTATAAACAATATGTGATGAACTTGTCAATATGGACCAAAATTGGATTTTTGTTGGTGGGCACAAGAGTCTATGTAAGACTGACTAGTAGATGTCTTGGTTTAGTTTCTCAATAATATGCCCACAAAAATGCCAATGACTACCATAATCTTTATTTTTATACTTAAATAATAGTCATTGCTTAAGGAGAATTTGTTTGTTGTTTTATTGTGACTCTCATTTAAGGCCAGGTTCGCAAAAATTTGCAGATTGTTCTCGACTTGGATGAAACTTTAGTTTGTGCATATGAGACATCTAGCCTTCCGTCTACAGTGCATACCCAAGCAATTGAAGCTGGTCTAAAGTGCTTTGACCTTGAATGTATATCTTCAGAAAAGGTTTGTCACTTATGATTAGGTAATTTTGCCTGATCTTAAGCTGCAGGAGTATTTATCCTGAGCTACACTTTTGAAGGATGCTGATGGAAGGCAAAAGGTGAACCATGTCACAGTTTTTGAGCGCCCTGGTTTGCAGGAGTTTCTCAAACACAGCAGTGAATTTGCAGATCTTGTTCTTTTCACTGCTGGTCTTGAAGGTTGTAGTTATTTACCTATAATATACTTTTTGGTACTAGCTCTTATTTATATACTGCTTATGCTTTTGTGAAAAATCCTTGTGTTTTTTTTCCCTTCTATATCAGGTTATGCAAGTCCAGTTATTGATAGAATAGATGTTGACAATAAATTAACTCATCGCCTATATCGGCCTGCAACTGTGATCACGTAAGTGAAAATCATATTTATTAAGACTTCAGTCAACTTTTGTTTTTATTTTTTTTCAATGAACCAGAAGAATAATCACTGGAAATTCTTTCTGCCTTCAATATCTCAAATTTTTTTAACATTCAAGTTGCATTCCATGTAGTTCTGTTAAATTCTGTAGTGTCAAGTACGCATTAGTCAACTTTGAATCAATTTTAAGATTTTCTGAAATATAATTTTGTATGGCAGCAACAATTATTGTACTTTATCCTGATAGGCAATTTAATCTTTTTATTTTTGTAATATCCCATGATAATATGTTTTGCCAAAGTCTCCTTGTTGGTACATACATTACACCAGTACATGTGTAAAAAACCATCTACAAATTTTATGTTGCCAGACCTTTGATGGTAAACTGTACCTTATAAAGAATTGAGGTTCATAAAATATATGTGCATTATGTGGATCAGGGAACACCGGGAACATGTCAAAGATCTTTCTTGTGTATCGAAAGATCTCTCCCGCATAGTCATTGTTGACAACAATCCATTCAGTTTCTTGCTGCAACCATTAAATGGAATACCTTGTGTTCCATTTTCCGCTTCACAGCCATGCGATGACCAGGTAACAAGATATATCATGCTTTTTTTTTGGCTAATTACATACTATTACAACTGGTAGTTATTTTGTGAGCGTTGGCTGTAGTATTTTTTTTCTTGTTTCCAGCTTATGGGAGTCATTCTTCCTCTTTTAAAGCACCTTTCTCTCCAGAAGGATGTAAGGACTGTACTATATGATAAATTCCACATGCCGGAGTGGTTTAAACAGCAAGGAATTCCCACCATAGGCTCAACTTCTTGAGATGGTTTTACCAAGCTCTTGTCATTAGAATGCTATATATCTGCCCAAACATGGCTTCAACTTTGTATGATCTACCCAATTTTTCTGGAGCGACTCTCTCAGGTTACCTGCTTGCCTGTTGATACGATGCAAAGGATCCGCTGAGCATAAAAAATGTTAGTACCTAATGAACGGAGAAATTTTGAGGTTTAACCAAGCATCATCTCTCTTTCCACACAAAACCATCCTGCTTGCCCTTAATTTATTGTAATAAATCTTTCAGCGTTGTATGCTTAGAAATATTTGGTGTGATTGTTGCTGTAATTAGTATTATATTATGGATTCATGGCATTGATTGATTGAAAATGTACAGAAACTGAAATAAAATGGAATGGTTTGCATCAAGCACGGTTGGTATGATTATTATATAGTTATGCTGAGTTTCTGGTTTTCTGAATGAAATCAACTTATGTGGGGGGAATTGGTGATGCTTACAGTCCAAAGAACTCCATGAAGATATGGAAGTCACAGCCAAAGGCATATATTGTAGTGCTCTGTTCATTGAGCATGCTCGACTCATGAGACTTCCATTCATCTTTCATTCTTCGTTTCCCATCTAATCTATTGAGGCTAATGGTAAAGGTTTGGGCGGTGTCAGCTAACTTTGTTGATAATGATGTTGACGGCTGCATTCGAATTTTGTTTTCATCGTTTATCTTTTATAAAAAACGAGTTAATCATCAGTCTAAATTTTAGAGACAACCCAACTCAGTTCCGAACCCGAAAACCTAAGAAACATGCTCAATGGAATCGATTTATGATATGATAATCTTCGGATGGATTTGTTCGGTCAATCTATTTTGTCTCTTTTTTTTTTTTGTTGTTGTTCTTCTTCTTCTTCTTTATCTGACATCCAACGAATTTTGCCCCTATGACTCTTTGCTCTATGAGCTGCAAGTATATATTATATGACTCTTTGCTCTATGAGCTGCAAGTATATATTATCGGGAGGTGACACCAAATCCTTCCATGTGGCTATCTATCACATTAATTGGAAGGACGCGTCGCAATGATGGTTGGAATAAATAACCCACCTTCATATGGCTAAGATGTTGAAGGACTGTGGTCGGCGCCTTTTTAAGTTCCACAGCTACTGATTTGATTGCAGAAGATGTTGAAGGATGAGGAAACCCACCAAAGAATGCCACAAGAACATAAAGAATTGGATCCCCAACCCACATTGCTTTCACTCTAATCATGTTGTTGTTATCCATGGCCCGCTGTGCTTTGAGAGCAGATGAGAAAGCTCGCTGTGGTTTATTATAGAAGCCGCTGGCCAAAAGTAGCATCAGCTAATAGAGGAGGGAGCTTTACCAACCTACTCCATGGCGGCATATTTGATATGTTCGACAAAGCTCAGGATTCGTGGTTTGAAGAAGGACCTTGTGTTCCCACTTTGCCCAACTGTTCTTTCTTCTCTTCCATAGCTTTACATCCAATACGTCAAATCTTCTTAATAAAAATCAAATACTCTTTCATGTAATATGCAATTCATGTAATATGAAATTGAATCGATCAAAAATCAAAATCGAATGGGAATAACAATTCATGTAATATGCAATCGGAATCGGAAAAAAAAAAAAACTAAGTACTCTACCAGTTATGAATCTACTCTTTCTAACCTCTTAATAAAAGCTTAATTCGACAGAATCGAAACTGCGAGTTAGGCCAAACCTAGTAATTACACGTATCATTCCAAGTTAATCGTTTGAGTTGAAGAGCTTTAAATTCATGTCCAACATAGAGATGATCTAATTCTGCTTCACTTGACAAATAGCTTGTGATATGAACTTAGCATGGCTCAATATATGACCCCCCTCAGGGAAGCAGCTTCTACCTACACTGATACCTTCATATTTGTCAAAGACAACAAAACCCTGAATCCTATTCCACTTCACTTTGGTATCAACCTCAGGATGATGAATTTTCCATATCAACTGCTATCAAAATCTATGCAGTCAAAAGCATTTCAGAGCCCAGAAATCCAATATGCCGAAGAACTTGTGAGACAATGGCAATTTCCTGTGTCTCCATCACAAGTCTGAGAATGTCAAGTCTAACATATAACAGCAAGTATACTTGTATGATTTCACAGAATCACCTTGCTGTACTAATTAGACCTGGTCTTCATCTCCCTTCTGATGATGGCTTCAACATATAAATCACATCAATTGACCAGAAAATTCAGCAAAACAAAGCTGCTGGATCAAGAGCCATAAGCACTGCATCATTTAAAGTCAACCAGAAAGCACCACACAACGCATGGTCAAGCTTGGAACACCTACAGTCCAGATGAACTTTTTTGGCATCTGGCATAAGAGAATTAGTCCTCTTGAAGGAGATGTGCTCACAAGCATTCATAAGAAAGGTTGCATTTTAGAGGTTGACAAAGCCAACATTTCAACATTTCTTCCCACCCAACTTACTCCTCAGCTCCCTTCCACAGCCACAACAGAGTATAAACATGGAACTCATCACACAGTTCTTGAAATTCTCTGAACAGTTTTTGTGTTTCAACTTTCAAGGTTAATCTGAATTGCTCTGCACAGTAAACCAACCAAATGCTTCACATATCTCAATTCCAACTTCAGATGCCGAAGAATTTATGTAACAAACATCAGCAGGATTATCTCAATCTGCTGAACCACTGGAGATGCTTCCATGGCTTCCCTCGCAGAGAGCAAGGGCGCTCTCGAGGTTGGCAACAATGTCGGTCATATTCGGCCGATTCCTGCCCTCAAGATTAACGCAGTGCACAGCAGTGTAGGCAACGAGCTCCACCGCCTCAGCTTCATGCGGTCCCGGCTGCCCCACTCTTGCGTCGAGCACCTTACCGGCCTCCCCTGCCACAATGCAGGGCACAGCATAGTCGACGACACTGGTCGGGTTCCCACCCTCCTCGTCCTTGAAGATGGCTCTTCTCCCAGTGAGCACCTCAAGCATCACCACTCCCAGGCCGTAAACATCGCTCTTGACGGTCAAGTGGTGCAGTCCGTAGTACTCGGGGTCCATATACCCAACCGTGCCTGCCGCCTTCATCGACAAATGCCCGTCGCCGGATTCTGGTCCCATGAGCGACAGCCCAAAGTCTGACACCCGGGCGATCCAGTTGCCGTCGAGCAGTATGTTGGAGGACTTGATGTCACGGTGGATGATCGGAGGCACGGCGTAGCTGTGGAGATATTCAATCCCTCTCGCCGCATCCAGCAGCACCTTGATCCTCATCTTCCAAGAATTCAACACACTGGTCTGATCGCCATTCTTTGGGTGGAGATGGTCATACAGAGCTCCATTCTTCATGTACTCGTAGACCAAGAGCCTCTCCTCCCTCTCCTCACAGTAGCCGACCAAGCCCACCAAGTGTTTGTGGTGGAGCCGAGAGAGGAACGCGAGTTCCGACTGGAAAGCGCTCTCCTTTTCCTGGAATTTCTTCGTCCTCGGCCCCGATTCACTTCTCTTGATCGCCACCTCCCGTCCGTCAGGCAGTTTCCCCTTGTACACCGTCCCGAAGCTGCCGGCCCCAATTTTGGTCTCCAAGGAGAAGTTTTTGGTGGCGGCGGCGAGCTCGGAGAAGCTGAACTCCTCCGCCCGGTCCTTGAACGAAGACGGGCCGCTCCTCTGCCTCCTCATGACCCGTGAGCCCTGGCGCCAGAAAGTTCGGGACCGCGATCCGGAAGGGGACGTGGTTGGGCTCGGGACGATCGATCCGGCACCAGTTGCGGACGAATGCCCCGCATGGGATGCTCCACTTCCAGCAGCGGTAATGGTCGGCTGAACTGAATTGTGGATCTTCTTGTGCCTACAAACCCCAAACCATGCGCAGTAGACGATGGAGCAGACACCAGCAAATGCGCCGACTGACCCAACGATTGCGAATGCCAACCATCCCTTGTTAGTCCTCTTCGACGAAACGGTAGACGGCGGCGGCGATGGTGATGGCGGAGGTGGGCTTGTTCGCTCGAGTCGATCGTCACATCGCCTGCATATGACTCCAGAACCCGAACATAGCGCCTCCGAGTCGGGGAAAGGTCCGCAATCGCAAGAGCTTTCGTTGGAAGTGCAAATTCCAGGAAGCACTCTCGGCAACGGAAGCGCAGGTACTGCCGCGTCGCTCCTGTTCGTCCCCCAGCAAAGCACAGTAAAGTTGACCACCGTTAGGCCGCAGGTGAGGTTGCCGCCGGCGACGATGAACACGAAGGCGGTGGTGTTCGCCGGCGTGTATTCGCCGCCGGCGCCCCCACCCCAGCAGACAACCGTGCCGTTGTATCGCCTGACGGCGCAGGTGTGGCTTGAACCCAGCGCGAGGCTGCCGAACTCGAACGCTGAGTCCGAGGGCGGGGTCGATTGGCCTGCTTCGTTGTTGCCGCCGCAGATAAGCCGGCCGGCGGTGCTGATGCCGCAGGCGTGGGAGTCTCCCGCGACGATGGTCGACATGTTGGAGTTGACGAAGGCGACCGAGATCTCACCGCTACGCGGCCCCCAGCAGCTGACGGAACCATTAGTGCTGATGGCGCAGGTAAAGCCCCGACCGGAGGTGAGGGAACGGTAGGAGCCGGTAAATTTGTCAGGGAAGGCGCTGTCAGCGCGCCACCAATGAACGAACGTCCGGTTGCGGTCGACGCCGGCGATTTGGACATCGCCGACAGCGAGCTCCTCGAGAGCGGTGGAGTCGTTGTAGACGCGCTTCTGGGTGAGTGTGGCCGCGTCCCAGCAGAAGAAAGCGGTGCCATCGGCCCTCAGGCCGCAGAGGGAGCCGTGGCCACCAGAGACGGAGGCAAAGGAGACGTTGGGGAAAAGGGGGAAGGACAGAGCACCTGTGGCGTCGGCGCGGGCGCACTGGATGCTACGAGGGGAGACGCCAGCGAGGACGCCGCAGACGATAGAAGGGGAGCCGTGGGCGATGGCGAGGGTGGAGGTGGAGCCGGTGCCGTGAGCAGGTAGGAGGAAGACAGACAGGGTCGCGGCCACCGCCAACGCGACGGCGAGAGAAGGCTTCATCAGGTGGCGATGGTCGGCAGGGGAGTTCCACGTTTATCCCACATAGGGAAGCAAAGCGAAGAGAGGGAAGAAAGCAAAAGACTAGGAGAAACTGCCATAAGGTGGTCTGGTCTCCATTATAGTGGCAGTGGGTTTAGAGAGAGGGAGAGAGGAGAGAGGAGAGAGGAGAGAGGAGAGAGAGAGGGCGAAGAAGAAAGATACTAATTGAAAACGATTATATATATATATAAATAATTTGGAACATTTCCAACGAGGAAAACGATTATATATATATATATATATATATATGAAGGAAGAAGGAGAAAAAAAAAGTATCAAGTTCATTTACGTAGTAAGAAATATTAAAAGTTTTTAAAATAAGATTATAAATAATAAAGGGGGATTGTAAATAGCAATCTTCTTATTTTTAAAAAATTAATACATAAATTTATATATTTATATATTTCATATTTAATTTTTTAAAAAAAATATATATTTTTTTCAAGATATCTTTTTAGATTTTTCATGACAACGTCTTTCTTTTATTTAATTTTAAATATATTTTTGAATTGACAGTCAATCATTTTTTATCTCTTCTTTTCTTATGGATCCCGAATTATAGGAATATATCCATAGAATTAGACGGGTTCTCGGTTACGAAAATTTTTTTATTACGTTCTATTTTTTTTATATTATTAGAAATACTATAACTCAATATAAAAATATTATAACTGACTTTCTTTTTTAGATTAGTCCATATAAAAGATGTATAAAAATCATAAATATTTTTTATAAAAAATACAAAGAACATTAATTTAGTGCATCTTTTAGTTGTTAGGCCGCTGAAATTGACACCCCAAGCGAACTAATCTACTAATTATTTGGGACGATATGAATCGACGCAAACTTCAAACCCTCACGCGTTATAGCTATAGTTGATTTCATATTGTTGGCCTGCGTTGGAGCCGCCATAGATTGGATAGGTTAATGGACCGTATGCAACTGACCGACGACTGCACCCATTAACTTCAATTCCTCACGTGATCTGAAATATTTGACCAGTCAACGGTCAGACCAACAGGCCGCCATTTCTTGTGGGTCAAAGTCCGAGATGTGTCCACGACCAACCGAGTATTGATCGGCTCCGTACCTTCCTGGCTGGATAATACCCGAGGAAGAATAGGATATATTATTTGGATTCTTCGCATCATGTAGTGAGGGAGATCGTCACAGTTGCTGGATTTTTTCTTTCTTCTTTCTTTCTTTCTTTCTTTGTCTTTGACCGTTTTGTCACCATCTCTTCACCTAGTGTTGCGATTACTCGATTTGCATTCCACAAGTTACTCGTGCATCCGTTCGTTGATTTTTTTAATTTTTATTTCCCTATAATTTGACGGCAATTGTAAGTTGAAATGCATGTTGATGGTTTAGACGATACCATGCTGATAAATTACGATGGCTAATATTTTTAATTTTTAGATAAATATTTTTTTATATTCGTGGACGAGACATATAAGATCAAATTTCGATATGCATAAGTAACCCCGTAACCAAGGAGATCCTGTCACGAATGATCATCGCGCACCCGTAACAATTTCGTTCAACGAACCGTTTGTCGCTTTTGCATACTTGTACCGAGACATGACAGTATGTTTTGTCTTAACTTTATGTGTTTTTGCTTGTAAAAATGCATATTCGAATAAGTTGCAGTCTGCAGTGCAATTGCTCGCCACACCGAGCCGAACTGCCCAAAATAGCTTCGTTTTCATATGTCACAGCTTATTTTCTGCAAGCCGCAGCTGCACACGAAACGTCAGCCATCTCAGCACCCTGGAACCCCCCGGTGGCATAGGATTAGATGGGGCTTCGGCATATTGTCGAGCGTTGAAAAATCTTCATAAGTTCGCACGATAACTTGACGAGAACTTGCCTTCGCGCCTGGCACCCGATGAGCAGTTGTTTGTGAACTTGCAACTATTCGTTCAACCTTCTAAAGTCCTTGTTTTCTCCTTCCTCTCTTTTCTCTCTTGCACTTAAGGTGCTTGCTGAATTGCTTGTAAAGCTTCCCTTTCCGCGAGACGTCGGGACTTATTCATCGCTCGTTTTCAATCTAATCAACCTTTTGTTTTACAGGTCCTTCGAGACCTGTACGAGGTTGCAACTAGGCTAAACCTTTACGAACGTATATGTCGCAAGGGAGCCTCATGACTTAGGCAATCTCAACTAAGTCCGAGGTGTTGGCGCAAGGATGCTTCACGACTTAGGCAACTTCAGCTAAGTTCATGAATTTGTTACAAAGATGCCTCACAACTTAGGCAATTCCAACTAAGTTCGTGACATTGTGGTATCGGAGCAGGCAAGCAATTCAAGCAAGTAGTGAAGCAACTTCGCAATCTCGCCATGGCCAAGTATCATGGCGAATCGAGCAAGACGGCACAAGCCAGACCTTTGCCCTAAGTAGCCGCAGGTGGGTTGCAAGTGCAAACTCGCTCTCATGTCGTTGGAGTCGCTTTGGAGGATCGTGGCAGTGAACATGATGAGCGAGAAATTAGCTACTCTCCGAGAGCGGAGGAGGCACAATCTGGAGCGCCAACTGGGAAGAAGAGCCATAAGGAGAGACTCACAATGATGGAAACCCGCTTGGATGTTCTTGAAGCGAGCTTAGAGGAACTTTACCAAGGCCAACAAAGGTTTCTTGGGGTAGAGAGCTCGCAAGAAGAAGCTGAATCCTGAATCGACAAGGTTGAGACCCTAGTCGATCGACTGATGGACGATACTAAAGACTCCGTGCAACATTTGCACGAAGTTATGGCGGAACTCACTTCTAAAGTGACAATACTCACGAGGGCACTAAATGTGGGAGGGAGCAACACCCGCATTGCACCGCCACAAAACTTGAGGGAACTCAAACCGCATGGTTATGGAGGTGCTAGAGATGCTAAAGAGCTCGAGAATTTCCTATTCGACATGGAACAATACTTTCGAGATACAAGGCCTAATTCTGAAGAAACCAAAGCTTCGATAACTACCATGTATTTGAATGGGGATGCAAAACTTTGGTGGCAAACCCGTTGGGAGGAAATCCAATAAGATCGGTGTCAGGTGGACACATGGGAGGATTTAAAAGGGGAGTTGAGAACTCAGTTTCTACTTGAGAACACAGAGTTCGTTGCAAGGAGGAAACTAAGACAACTCCGCCAAAGTACTTACATTCGAGACTACGTGAAGCAAGTTTCTGCACTAATGCTGGACATACAGGATATGTCCGAGAATGATAAGATATTCAGCTTCCTCGATGGTTTGAAGCCTCGGGCTCAACAAGAACTACATCAAAGAAATGCCACCGATGTGATCGAGGCAATTGTTGCTGCAGAAATGCTCACCGACTTTGTTACCTCTAAGGACCCGGGAAGCTGAGCCCGAAAATCTTCAAGAAATTGCCCCCCAAAATATTCTCGAGGGAAGGAGCCCAGGGGCGAACAAAGAAATAAGAGTTCCCATAAAAGGCCAAGCTCAAAAGGCAAGGCCCTAAAACCTAACGGATGCTTCTTGTGCAGAGGGCTGCACATAGTAAGAGAGTGCCCACAAAAGCAAGCACTCAATACTTTAACAGCTTCTATCTATCCCCCAAATCGGACAAGGGTAAGGCTGTCGCTCTTAGTTCGAGTAGTTCAGAATCCAACAGCAAATGATGAAGTGTTGCAAGGACTCCGGATGGGGGGCAATGCGTTTGTTAAACACTATGCGAGGTCAAGTGGGAGAGAACATAAAGACAAGGCCATAAAAAGCAGAAAGCAGCGAGCTGATGTACGTAAACATTAAGCTCAATGGCCAAATGACCCGTGCGATGGTGGACATGGGTGCTACCCACAACTTTATTTCCGATCGAGAAGCAAAGTGACTTGGGCTGATCTTGGAGAAGAACCCAAGTCGAATGAAGGCGGTAAACTCGGAGGCCAAGAGAATCTCCAAGTTAGCAAAGGGAGTTCCCATCAAGATCGGAATATGGAGCGGGAGCACAAACATGATGGCGGTGCCACTGGACGACTTCCAAGTGATTCTTGGAATGGAGTTCATGCACGCGGCGAAGTTGGTGCCAATGTCATTCCTAAACTCCCTATGTATGATGGGAGGTGATGACCCCTATGTGGTTCCCGTCTCTTGGAGAGGAACCAGGGAACCCCAACAGATATCGGCATTACAACTGAAGAAAATGGTACGAAAAGACGAATTAACATTCGTGGCTATTATGAAGCTAGAGCCATTCAACGAGGAGGTCATTCATAAACCTATCATGGTGGCTAACGTTCTGAAGGAGTTCACAGACATTATGCCACCCGAGTTGCTGAAGACTTTGCCGCCATGCAAAGGTGTTGATCATTATATCGAGCTGGAGCCAAGAGTGAAGCCTCCAGTGAGACAACCATACCGCATGCCCTCTCCAAAGTTGGCAGAACTCAGAAAGTAATTAGGTGAACTACTAAGTGGTGGTCTCATTCGTAGTTCCAAAGCACCTTTCGGAGCTCTAGTTCTCTTCCAAAAGATACAAGATGGGAGCCTCCGACTATGCGTCAATTATCGAGCCCTCAACAAAGTGACGGTAAAGAATAAGTATCCCATCCCGCTCATCGTGAACTTGTTCGACCAATTAGGCAAAGCAAAGTATTTCTCTAAACTCGACCTTTGGTCGGGGTACTGGCAGATGTGCATTGTTGAAGGCGATGAAGCGAATGATGGGGATATAGACAGGAATAACCTTTGTATAGGAACAAATACTAGAAAACCAAAATACGCAGCGGAATAAAATGGAAACACAATCAAACAGAACACCAAGATATACGTGGAAAACCCCTTCAATGTGAAGGGTAAAAACCACGGGGCAAACTAGAGATAATTCACTATGAGAATAATGAATATACAAATCTCAATCTCTTGCCCAAAACCCAAGCAACAACCACAAGAGAATAACTGGGATACAAGGATCACGTTACTGCCCACAATATCTAAAACCTCCCAAGTAATTACAGCAAGAGACTACTGTAGATTTGATCTAACCTGAGATGAGAACGCTGCTAGATGATTGTGAACAGTCTCTCTGCGTTGTCCTTGTCTTCTTCCCTTTCTTTCTCTTCCTTTTCTGCCTTGTTCTCCTTCTTCTCTTTGGAATCTCGTGGCTCCTAAGATCTGCCTCGTTGTTGCCTTTTTATAGCTTTAATCTGCCTCTAAAACGCAGCCACCACACCCCCCCTAATCTTAATTAGGGTTAGGTTAAGAGGGGGTGTGAGCTGTGGGCTGATAAAGCCCACATGGGCTGAATATGGGCCATCAGTCCAACAGCGAAGACTACTTGCGTGATCAGGTATGGAGTGTTTGAGTTCTTAGTGATGTCTTTCGGCTTAACCAATGCTCTGGCTATGTTCTGCACTCTTATGAACCAACTATTCAAAGACTATTTAAATAAGTTTGTGGTTGTCTACTTGGACGATATCATCATCTACAATCAAACGCTCGAGGAGCATGTCGAGCACCTTCGGACAATTTTTAAGGTTTTCAGGGAGAATACTTTGTTCATGAAAAGGGAGAAGTACTACTTTACTCAAACAGAGATCTTATTCTTGTGGCATCGAATCGGTGATGGCTCCATTTGGATGGACAAATCGAATGTGCAAGCTGTTGCGGAATGGTGAACTCTAAAGAAGGTGCCAGAGTTGAGATCCTTCCTTGGTTTTGTCAACTACTATTGGCGCTTCATAGCAAGGTATTCGAAGCGTGCAACTCCACTGACGGAGTTACTGAAGAAGGAGCAATCTTGGAGGTGGTCTGACAAATGTGAAGCTGTATTCCTAGACCCGAAGGTTATTGTGTTGGAAGAACTGATGCTCAAATTACCGAACTATAGGGAGCCCTTCGAAGTTCATACAGATGCTTTAGACTTCGCTATTGGAGGAGTACTCATGCAAGAGGGTCACTTAGTGGCCTACGAGAGCCGTAAGCTCAACAAGACCGAGCGACGGTATCCGATGCATGAGAAGGAGATGACAGCGATGGTCCACTACCTACGAGTTTGGCGGCACTACCTTCTTGGATCGCGATTTGTGCTGAGGACACATAACATCGCTTTGAGCTATTTCCAAACTCAAATGAAACTTTTCCCAAAGCAAACACGATGGCAAGACTTCCTAGTTGAGTTTGATATGACAATGGAGTACAAGCCCGAAAAAGAAAATGTCATGGCCAATGCATTGAGTCAGAAAGTACAAGTGAATGTCATACAGTTATAAGGCAAAGGCCAAACAAGTCAATTGCACTCCACTTTCTTTTCCAGGATCAGGGATGGACTATACAATGATCCTCAAGCAGTAACCCTGATGCAACTCATCAAAGAAGGCAAGGCACGATGATTTTAGGTCCAAGATGGACTCATTTACATAAAAGGGAATACAATTTATGTTCCTCGAGTGGACAATTTAACACGTGAACTCTTAAGAGAGTGTCACAATTCCCTTTGGGTTGGACATTAAGGTATTCACAGAACCTTGGCTCTCGTGGAGAGAGTCTTCTACTGGCCAAAGATGAGGACTAATGTGGAGGAATATGTTTGAACGTGCCTCACTTGCCAATAAGACAAGGTGGAGCAGTGAAAGCCAGTGAGACTTTTGGAGTCGTTGCCCGTACCAGAAAGGTCATGGGAGAGTATTTCCTTGGAGTTCATATCAAGCTTGCCGGTAGTATGGGGACTCGGATTGATACTCATGGTGGTCGATCGATTTTCAAAGTATGCAACTTTCATTGCTGCACCTCTACACTATTCAACAGAGGAGGTGGCCAGCCTGATGATAATGAATGTGGTGAGGTATTGGAGAGTCCCACATAATATCATTAGTGATTGAGACGCTCGGTTCTTGGGACGATTCTGGACCGAGCTATTCAAATTGTTGGGGTCTAAGTTATACTTCTCCACAAGCCTCCACCCTCAGACGGATGGCCAAACTGAAAGGATAAACTCACTCCTTGAGCAATATTTTCAGCACTACGTGAGTGCCAACCAATGAGATTGGGTGAAGCTGTTGGACACAACCCAATTCTCCTACAACTTGTAGCGGAGCTCTGTGTCCAACAAGAGCCCCTTCGAGATCATTACAGGACAACAACCATCAACTCCTCATACCTTGGCTATTGGGTATACTGGAAGTAGTCCGTCAGCATATCACTTTGCAAAATAATGACACCGAAATATAAATATTGCACGGGTTTACTTGGAGAAGGCGGCCAAAAAGATGAAGAGGTAGGCAGACTTGGGAAGGCAATCGTAGGAATTCAAAGTCGACGATTTGGTATTTATAAAGCTCTAACCAACATCACTCCAATTCTTTAGAAACAAAGTACACAAAGGATTTATGCGTAAGTATGAAGGACACTTTCCAATTATCAATTGGGTGGGCAACGTCTCCTGAAAGTTGCAATTGCCGACGTGGCTCAAAATTCACAATGTTTTCTACGCCAACAACTTGAAAGACTACCACTCAGATCCGCAAGATGCTTCCCGAAGTGTTCCAACTCGGCCACCCCCCACCAGAGCCTCCTACGAAAAGTGAGTTGAAACCATTTTAACAGATCGCAAGATAAAGCTACCCAATGGTGTTGAGCAAATCGAGTACTTGGTGAAGTGGCAAAAGCTTCCCTGAAACGAAGCCAATTGGGAGCCTAAAGATGCCCTACAACATTAAGAAGCAATCATCAACAACTATCAACAAGCGTCGACAATTTAAGTGGGGGAGAATATCACAAATGGTCGTCACGCACCAGCAATAACTTCGTTTAACGAACCGTTCGTCGCATTTGTATTCTTGTACCGAGACATGGCCGCATGTTTTGCTTTAGTTTTATGTGTTTTTGCTTGTAAAAATGCATGTTCGAAGGTTACAGCACTGTAGTGTGACCGATCGCCACGCCGGGCTGAACTGCCCAAAACAGCTCCGTTTTAGCATACCACGGCTTGTTTTCTACAAGCCATAGCTGCACGCAAAATATCAATCATCTCAGCACCCTGGAACTCCCCGGGTGGCACAGGGCTGGATGGGACTTCGATATATTGTCAGACGTTGAAAAATATTCACAAGTTCACACGTTATCGTGCCCGGCACCCGGTGAGCAATTGTTTGTGAACTTGCAAATGTTCGTTCTACCTTCTAAAGTCCTTGTTTTCTCCTTCATCTCTTTTCTCTCTTGCACTAAAGGTGCTTACTGAATTGCTTATAAAGCTTCCCTCTCTGCGAGACATCAGGACTTGTCCGTCGCTCGTTTTCAATCTAATCAACTTTCTGCTTTACAGATCCTTCGGGACTTGTACAAGGTTGCAACTAGGTTGAACATTTACGGACGTATATGTCGCAATGGCGTCTCATGACTTAAGCAATCCCAACTAAGTCTGAGATGTTGGCACCATAATACTTCACAACTTAGGCAACTTCAACAAAGTTCGTGACTTTGCCGCAAGAATACCTCACGACTTAGGCAATTCCAGCTAAGTCCGTGATAAATATATATATAATTAAAGTTTTACACAAATATATGGGGCTAGAATTAGGGTTTTACATAAATAAATATATATATATATATATATATTTCTGAATTAGATTTATCAAGAAGAGGAAAAAAAAAGACAGAAGTTAAAGAGTAAGAAGAAAAGTTTGTAAATGGGCTGGACCTGTTGTCGAACAGGTGGTGGGCGAACCACAAGTGCACAACTCGATGTCCTCCCACACCAAAACACGGATTGTAACTTTGCGCCTGGCGGCAGGAACTGCCACCGTTCCCGATGGGGCCGCGGGTGTCTCCCACCTCACTCGGTGCTTGCGCTGGACTTGAGATAAATGGAGAGCGAGCCCCAGAGGAAACAACGCGCATCCGTATTTACTTCACATGAGTACTTGTTCATACCAGTTAGGATGGTGTACAACATATATCCGGCTTTCCGCAAGCTTGGACGCTGCTGGTTTTAGGAGATGGCAGCTCTGTCGCTGGGTGGCCACGTACGCGGTCGGCGGCATGTGGATGTGAAAGCGTCGCCGGCCAAAGAAAGTCGTCCAATTCGGGGGTGGCCGGTTCCGCACGTTTCGCGCATTCGTATGGAGCCGTTTTAAAAGCTTTCGGGTCTGGTCTCTTCTGGTCTTAACCCCACTCGTCAATGGAACAAGATTTCTGGAGCCGATCTGAACCCTCCATAGTTCCGGATCAGAGAATGTATCTCCCTCTTTATATATATATATATATATATATATAAAGAGAGAGATATATGCAAATAAATAAATAAAATATATATATATATATGTATACATACATATATATATATATATATATATATATATATATATATATATATATATATATATATATATATATATATATATATATATATATATATATATATACATATGTATGCATGTATATATATATATACATATGTATATATGTATATATATACATACATATTTATGTATATATACATATAATATGTATATATTTATATATATATATATATATATATATGCATATACATACATACATACATAAATATATATATATACATATATATATGTATATATATGTATATGTATATATATGTATATATATACATGTATATATGTATATATATACATATACACATGTATATATATATATATACATGTATTTGTACATATAGGAGGAACCAGCATATACCATTGAGGTGTCAAATTAGTGAAGAAAGATGTGACACAAAATCATCCTTAAATGGTCGAATGCAACATATAAACTACATCCTAGCTGCAACCAGCCCAGCTGAATATATAGCTCCAATATACAATTTTGGCAAAGCCAAGCCAATGAGAAAACAGGGTATCAAACAACACGAGCTGCTGATCAAAGCCTTTCTCAAATGACAACCAGAATAAGAATGTCTTCTGAACATAAGCATCAATTAAAAATTGATCCATCAGGAGTTGCATAGATCAGACACTGCAAAACTAAAGCACAGCAGCAAAATGACACCCCACAGCAGCAAAGTCAGAAAAGGAATAGACTACGGAGATCAGCTCATGAAAAATGAGAAAGATCCAACGGCTAGTATTTCTTGTTTAACCATGAACTCATGTATGATTTACTAATTGTATTGGTTAATCTCTCAATACATTTTACCTAAGTATTTTGGGTTTTGCATAAATCTCTCGATACAAAATGTAAAAGGCTATTACATCAATAAAAAAATAAGCATAAGTAGAACACGTTTTGCATAAGATTCGTAACAATCTATTTTGGGTTATTAAAATACAAAGAATCACCTTTGTATCTATCTTTATATACCATTTTGCTTGGCATGAATTAGACCCTCTTTCATAGAGGTCAATTCATTATAGAGACTTTCTTTTCCATTGAATATATATATATATATGTATATGTATATATATATATATATATATATATATATATATATATGTATATATATATATATATATATATATATATATATATATATATATATATATATATATATATATATATATATATATATATATATGTATATATATATATATATATATATATATATATATATATATATATATATATATATATATATATATATATATATATATATATATATATATATATACATATATACATATATATACATATATATATATATATATACATATATATATACATATACAAATATATACATATACATATATATATATATATATATATATATAAATATATATATATAATCATAATCAATTCATTATAATTGGACGTATAATTGGTCATATAATTGATAAAAAAAAAGTTGATATATTCATATTAAAATTACTTACCAAAAATATGTTATTTTCTCTATGTAATAAGTAAATATGAATTTTTTTATTTTTTAAGTAAATTTTTTTTTAATGGTTGAACGTTGACTTCATAATTTTTTTATTAGACTCGAAAGGGTATTATTGTATTTTGCTCGTGGTTTGATTTTAGGAATAGTGATCATTTGAACCAAACTAGTAGACTGGTTTGATCTAGTTAGACCATAAAATAAAATGACAAATGAGTCACCAGAGCACGTATGATGATCACAAGTCACCCAACCGATAGACGGTTTAATTTAGTTAGACTATAAAATAAAATGGCAAATGAGTCATCAGAGCATTCAATTGTGTAGCCTTCACGGATTCAAGAGATCTTTTCTCGTGATTAATGGAACGAAGGCGTGAGGAAGTCTCCCGATACTTTTCCACCTTGATCACATCCATGTCTCCATTCCTCGTCATTGATTACTCCTCCCTTACTTTTGATGGGATATAAAGAAGAACTAATTTTTTTATATGAACAAATACTAGCAGATCATAACACAATAGAATTAAATGAAATCACAATCAAATAAAATACTAAGATTTATGTGAGAAACCCTTCCAATATAAAGGGTAAAAATCATTGGACAAACTAGAGATAATCTACTATAAGAATAATGAATATACAAATCTCAAAATCTCTCCCAAAACTCTAACAACAATCACAAGAGAATAACTATGATACAATAATTGTGCCACTACACAATATCCAAATTCTCCCTCCAGTAATCACAGTAAGAATCTATTATAGATCTGATCTAACCTCATTAACTAGATGATTGAAAATAGTCTCTCTACGTTGTCCTTATCTTCTTCCCTTTCCTTCTCTTATTTTTCTGTCCCTTTTTGAATCAAGTTGCTAGTGTAATTTTTCTCCTCGTTACTGTAGTTTTTCTCCATGTTGCTATAGTTCTTCTTCTCACCAAATCGCAGCCACCACCCACCCCTAATTTGGATTTAGGGTTTGGTGAAAAGGTGAGTGGGCTGCTAAAACCCACTATGGGCTGAACCTACTATGGGCTATCAGCCCAACAACCTCCCCCTTCAGCCCATAAGGGAGGTTGTCTCATGACTCCTCAATATGAAGTCATGCCGACCAACTATCAACATATCTCTTGTCTTTCTTTTGGTAAAGTATTTGTCAATATGTCTGCTCCATTGTTATCTGTGTGAATTTTCTGAAACTGTAATTGTTTCTCTTCAAATACATTTCAAATCCAGTGGTATATGATATTTATATGTTTTGACTTGGAATTAAAAGTTAGGTTCTTATATAAATGAATGGCACTCTAGCTATCATAATTTACGATATAGTTTTCCTGTTTCAACCTCAATTCTTGTAAGAACTCTTTCATCCATAACCTTTCTTTGCAAATCTCTATAGCAATAATATATTCGGCCTTTATGGTGGAGAGAGCAATATACTTTTACAATATGGATTGGTATGACACAGCTCCCCCTGCAAAAGTAAGTACATAATTTGATGTGGACTTCCTTATATCTATATCTCTTATCATATTTGCATCCGTGTAACCTATCAACATAGGTGATCCACCTCCAAAGCTTAAACAAGCCTTAGAGCTCCCTCTAAGATATCTAAAAATCCACTTCACTACTGCCCAATACTCTTTGCCTAGATTTGCAAGAAATCTACTAGTAACACCCACTGCATATGTGATGTCCGATCTCATATATACCATCGTGTACATTAAACTTCCAACTGCTGAAGTATAAGGAACCTTTTGCATTTTCTTCTTCTCCTCATTACTTGATGGACTCTATTCTGAGCACAACTTGAAGTGACCTGCAAGAGGAGAATTAACTGGCTTTGTATTACTCATACTAAACCTTTCCAATACATTCTCGATGTATTTCTCCTATGACAACCAAATCTTCTTAATTTTTTTATCACGGGAAATCTGCATGCCTAGTATTTGCTTTGTTGGCCCTATGTCCTTCATTGCAAAAGACTTACTCAGTTCCTTCTTTAACCTATCAATTTTAGACATATCTTTTTAAAAAATAAGCATGTCATCAACATAAATGATCTAAAGTACACACAATGATTTGAAGTCATTCTTTTTTATCCATTTTCTATCATAAATGAATCAAGCTTTCTGTACCACTATCTTGGAGCTTACTTTAGCCCATATAAGCTCTTCCTCAATTTACAAACAAAGTTCTCTCCTCCTCTAAATCACTATGAAGGAAAGTTGTCTTCACATCTAACTACTCAACCTCCAAGTCCTAACTAGCAGCAATACCAAGAGCAACATGAATAGAAGATATTTTAACAACAGGAGAAAAAATCTCTTCAAAATCAATATATTTTCTTTTACCAAAGCCTTTCATAACCAATCTAGCTTTGTACTTTGGTTGAGAATAATACTCTTGAGTTTGCAACCTGAAAACTCACTTGTTCTTTAAGGCATTCATTTCTTTTAGTAGTTACACCAAATCATAAGTGTTGTTCTTTTGAAGAGCATCCATCTTTTCCTGTATAGCAACTAACCACTTTTTTTTTTCTCACTTTCAATTTCTTCCTGGTAACTATTTCGTTCACCTGCATTAATAAACATCACATACTTATCTGTAGAGTATCTTTTGGAAGGTTGACGTTGTCTAGAAGATCTTGTCAACTAAGGTTCTATAGGAAGTTGCTCTTCAACTTCTTTTTACTCAACATGTCCTACATGTAGATCAACATCAGGCTCTACACCATCTTCCTGCACATCTCCCCCATCACCCTGATATACTAGAGGAGTAACTGAGTCACAATCTACTCATCATTTTGCAAAGTCTTGGCTGGTGCCTTCTTATTCAAATCCTCAAAGGTTTGATCCTCAAAGAAATCACATCTCTACTTCTAAACACCTTTTGCTTTTTTGGATCCCAAAGCCTGTAATCAAAATGATCATGTGAGTAGCTAAGAAAAATATATTCTTTTATCTTACCATCTAGCTTGGACCTCTCATTGTCTGGAACATGTGCAAATGCACGATAACCAAACACTCTCAAATGCTTGTAGGAAACATCTTTCTTTGACCATACATGCTCTGCAACATCAACATCTAGGGCTATATATTGTGATATGTTGATCACATCAACTGCAGTCCTCAAAGTCTCATCTCAAAACTTTTTGGGTAGCTTGGCCTGTGAAAACATACATATGATATTTTTCATTATGGTACGATTCATCCTCTCTGCAATAGTATTATGCTAAGGTGTACTAGGAACTGTCATCTTATGTTGGATATTAGGTGACCTGCAATAATCATTAAATAATCCTATATACTCATCACTATTATCCGATGTTATGCATTTTAATTATCTTTTTATCTCCCTTTCAACTCTAGCATGAAACTCTTTGAAGACATTAATAATATGATCTTTTATCTTCAAAGCATGAGCTCAAATTTTCCTAAAAAAATCATCTATAAAAGTGACAAAATAAAGTACACCACTAATACTAGGAACATTAACAAATTCACTAGGAGTTTTTGTCCTCAAATGACCACAGATATATGTATAAACATGGTCTAAGGTATGTATATTTTTAAACAAAGCAAGACTAGCAAATGAAATTCTATATTATTTACTAGCCAAACAATCAATACAAGGGTTCAGATATATACCTTTGAGGTCTGACAATACCTCTCTCTTAGAAAGAGCTTGCAGCCCTTTCTCGCTCATGTATCTCAATCGCCTATGTCACAACTCTATACTGAAGTCTTTCTCTATAGCATTTAACCGCTCACCATAAGCTTTGACCTGTAACCTATACAAGATATGACATTTTTTTCACTAGCTATAACAAGAGAACCCTTAATGAGCTTACATTACCTTCTGTGTAATTTGCTATCATAATCTTCATCGTCTAGCCTTCCAATTGAAATTAAATTTAGCCTCAAGTCAATTACATGTCTCACATCCTTAAATACCAACTTGTAGCCAAGGTTGGTCTTTACGTGAACATCACCTATGCCAATAATGTCTGCCGTGCCATAGTTGCATATCTTGACAACACCAAAATTTTCAGACCTATAGGTAGCAAAAAAACTCCCTCCGTGGTATAGTATAATAAGAAGCATCTGTGTCAATCATCCACTTAAGATCCTAATACACATAAGAAAAAAAATCATCAGAAAGAGATAAAATCATATAATCATCACCATATACTATAGTTGTGATATTATCTTTTGACTATGTAGACTCAACTTTTTTTCCCTTTTTTTTGCTCTTCTTATGTTGCTTACATTGGTTCTTGTAATGTCCTTTCTCACCACAGTTATAGCAAACAATATCCTTTCTTGATCTTGACTTGCTTCTATCCATGCGTGAACTGCTTTTAAATTTTGACATTCCTCTGTTCTATGAGATAAGTGCTTTTGAATCTTTCTAAGATATTGTTGAATTCTTTCTTCTCAACTCCTCATTTAACAAACTGCTTTTTACTTGACTCATAGTGACAATACCATATGACGCAGAATTACTAAGGGAAACCACTAGTATCTCCCAACTTTCTAGCGATGAATTAATAAATAATAACTCTTATATTTCATAGAGGATAAATGGTTAGTGATACTCTGTATTTCATTTAAATACTCAATAATAGAAGTACCCTTTCTATATTTCAGGTTTATAAGTTTTCATATCAAGAAAGCTTTTTTGCTAGTAGTTTTTCTTTCATAGAGACTTTCCAACTATTTCCAAATAGAATATGCAGAACTTTCAATAGAAACATAGTGAAAGACACTATCATCAAGTCATTATCGAATGAACTATATTATTTTTTGATCTAACCTCTATTACTCATCATCTGTCATAGTTGTTGGTCTTGTACTATCTCCCTACAAAGGTCTATACAAATCTTTACAATACAAGAAACTTTCCATTTTTGATTTTCATATCATCCAATTGTTTCCATTCAAACTAATTATGTGAGAAACACTACCAACCTCCATGTTCAAACACAAACAATTAAATCATCAAAACCCTGCTTTGATACCAGTTGATGGAATATAAAGAAAAACTAACTTTTTTATATGAATAAATATTAACAAGCTATAACACGCAGCGAAATTAAATGGAATCACAATCAAATAGAATACCAAGATTTATATAGAAAACTCCTCCAATGTGAAGGGTAAAAACCACGGGGCAAACTAGAGATAATCCACTATAAGAATAATGAATATACAAATCTTAATTTCTTGCCCAAGACCCTAGCAACAATCACAAGAGAATAAAAAGATTACGTCACTGTGCACAGTATCCAAATTCTCCCTCAAATAATCACAATAAGAATCTATTATAGATATGATCTAACCTGAGACGAGAACATTGGCTAGATGATTGAGAACATACTCTCTATATTGTCCTTGTCTTTTTCCCTTTCATTTTCTTATTTTTTTACCCCTTTTTTAATTAAGTTGCTGGTGTAATTTTTCTCCTCATTATTGTAGTTTTTCTCCATGTTACTATAGTTCTTCTCCTCACCAAATCGTAGCCACCACCCACCCCTAATTTGGATTTAGGGTTTAATAAAAAGGGGGTGGGTTGTGGGTTATTAAAGCCTACTATGGGCTGAACCGACTATGGGTTGTCCGGCCAATAACTTTCTCACTTCCTTGTCACGTCTTAGAACATTGGATTGATTGATAGCCCAATTGCTCATCAAAGGTTTATTTTTTTTTCTTTGTCTCTCCGACGACGATAGTGCTTTTGCTTTGTGGCTATAGATCTATGTGATTAGGATACAAATTTTTTCTTTCTATGTAAAAAGGAGCATGCTGTCGTTTGAAGATGCAAACTTTCTTGACGTGCTGAGACTTTCAGCCCAATTCCTATTTGGTACGTTGCTTTCGTCCTTGTAGGAGAAGGATACTCGTCTACTTGAAGACATTGTTGTTGTCAAAGTTAATTATCATATCAAGTGAAGGGTAAATTGTTAAATGTGTAAGGCAGATTTGTATAGTCACCAAATACATGGAAGAAGGAGAAATTAACTGACGGCAACTAATATCAGCTCTAGATGTAGTGTTTTTGCCTTGAGCAGGGTTATGGTTTTATATTATTTCTAGTACACAATTTTATTCCTTCATTTTTTTCTATAAAAAAAAATATATTCTTATTGCCATACATGAAGTTTCATAATTTGGTGTGTATGTCACGATTCATTATCTTTAGCTGATTTCCTGTTGTTCCATGTTTCATATAAGAAAAGAGAAAAAGGAAAAGAGAGGAGGATTCTTCAGATGTTCCAAGTGAGAAGTCTACATGCTCTGATAAAAACGATCCGGAAAAAGAGTCAATCATCATGTAACGCCAGTCAACCCTTTGGAACTGCAGCAGAACCCCAAATCATTTATTCAAGGGAGATTGAAATATGACAACCAAAATGATGTTGATAGGTTCTCATTCTGCTGATATTTCAGATAATTTAAATGGACATAATATCAGTGCTGCTGCTGCTGCTGCTGATGATGATGACAAATGTCAAATGGAATCAGAGTTCAATAGCCCAGATCAACCAGAGAATGAGAAATCAGGGAGTGCCATCTTATTTAGAAGATAATAAATTAGTGAGTGCATCTATTCGATAAATTGATGGTACAATGTAGGGAAGTAGAAGATGGTCAAAATGCTGAAGATGATCATTACAGTAGCTGAAAGATGGGAAATTTAACTTCTGTTCCGTGCCACCTGTGCATGGTTTTTTGATTGCATAACTTGGTAAAATGGTTGGTGTTGATCTGATTGGACATACCATGATCGACTAAACTGCAATCACGTTTGATATCTATCAGTGACATATTTCTTTTGGGTGTAACCCATCTTTTACAAGAGATAGATAGAGCTTCATTTTTTTAATCACGAATGTGATTCTTGACAGGATCTACTGAGGTTGTGATTAACAATGTAACATACACCCACTTGATTTTCTATGTTTTCTTTATTTTTTTATTTTTTGTATGGTATTAATGAAAGTTGATAGAATGTAATGGCCTAAGCAATGTGCAAAGACAAATTCCGATTCGTCTCATTGTCTTATTTGAGCAGGTCTTGCCTTACGTATCTCAATGTCCAAGTGACATTGGTGAGATTTGTTTGTACGATTGGGTTGCTTATAACTTTAAGGCATATTATTTGTCGTCCATGCAAAAAACTTCAAAGAAGATTTTAGAGTTGGCCTTGTAATTACTTACTTGTATCATTTTGCAAAGAAGATTTGATGATGAATGGCCTAACTCATGACATATATCTTTTATTCAGGTGGATAATAGAAGGGATGAGAGAGAGAGAGAGAGAGAGAGAGAGAGAGAGAGAGAGAGAGGAGCCTTGGCCCTTGTCATGGAAAGGGAGAAGAAGTCTGTCTACAAGTATGAGATGAAGGGAGTCACTAAAATGTCAGTTAAAGTTTGGAATATCGATGCTACAGATCTCTCGAGAACAAAAAATATCAACGGCCAGAGTCAAATTAATTGAAAGGATTAATTATATTAATGACGACTGGAATCTATTTACAATATTTGTTTTATTAAATTTAGTTCTTAGGCCTTTAAAGAGGCTATCCTAAGTATCATCACAGGATTTTTCTTTTTGTAATCCACATTGCCAAGATTTGACTTATGGGATTAGTCTTTTAGCCCACAAGGATGAGGTTATGCACTTACCCTCTGTAAAATGGAGGCCTTCCCTTTCTTTTGCTTTTTTGGCACTTTAACAAATATCTTTAGGTATAATTAATTGATATATCTAAATTATAATTTGTTAAACTAGATAGGTAGCATTAGAGGAATCAACCAAATAGTTATCTTGTGAAAGAGATAATAGGCCTTGTGTGATTTATTTTTTTGTAATTTTATCCATAATTTAGTTAATTATTAGACAAAGATTCATGTAGCCAAACCTCAAATACTTGAAATGTATAGTATATTTTTTATTTTTGTTATTATTCCAATTAATGGTAAAAAATATATCTGAATCTTATGATTAGATTCTTAAGATTAGAAGGATATGATACATGAAAATTTTAAAGAGGCATTAAGTGGTCATAATTTTTAAGAAAAATTAGTCTCTGAAGATCAGGAAGAAGCTATTAGGATCAAGAGCACTAAGAGGGGGGGGGGGGCTGAATTAGTGCAGTGGAAAACTTTCAACGTTTTCAAAACACGTTCGTACGACAAAGCCGATTTCAGTAGAAAAGTCGATTCGTAAATTTCTTTAACTTAAGATTAGGCAAGAAGTAGTTAAAATAAATCTGTTAAGGCAGTTTGCAGTTGTGATGGAAATCAGAACGTAAGCGCAAACTGAAATACGATGTTCATACAAGAAAAGTGATTTCAGTAGAAAAGTCGATTCGTAAATCACTTTAACTTGTGATTAGGCAGGAAGCAGTTAAAACGAATATGTTAAAATAGTTTGCAGTTGTGATGGAAATCAGAATGTAAGCACAAACTGAAATACGATGTTCGTACGAGAAAAGCGATTTACGTCTAAACACGATTCGGAAAATATGGAGCTTGGAAACGCAATTGTAAAAGCGCAAAATGCAGTAAGCTATGAAAGAGGTTTGCAGTAAGGATAATAAGCTCAAAGTAAATGCAAACTAGAGAGCAGCGCGATTTAGAGTGGTTCGGTCAATCTTAACCTACATCCACTTCTGGCTTCCTCCACCGATGAGGTCGCCGACGTCCACTAGAGGCCTTCCTTCAATAGGCGAAGGCCAACCACCCTTTTACAAATTCACTCCTTTTGACGGGCTTAGGAGACAACCCTTACAAACTTTTCTCTCCTCTCTTGAAAGATCTGAACTTAGAAGAAAAGAGGGAGAAGAACCTTTAGCTTATACAACACTTTTGAGCTCTAAAATCACATAGTAAGATCAGGATTTTGGTGGTTTTCATTGCTCTTTCATTGCTGAAAGAGTGGGGTATTTATAGGCCCCAAACCAATTTGAATTCTGAGCTCAAAACTGTCAATTCTCGAAATTCCGGGGTCTGGTGGTTGCACCGCCTGACAAAGCTCGAAGACTGAGCCTCTGGGCGGTGCCACCGCTTGTCAAGGGCGGTTGCACCGCCTGGCAGAGCTCGGAGACCGAGCTCAGGCGGTTGCACCACTGTCAGAGGTGGTTGCACCGCCTAGTCTTGCTCGGAGACTGAGCCCTGGCGGTGCCACCGCCGTCCTAGGCAGTGCCACCTCTAGCTGGTGATCTGAGTCCGAATGGTTTGATCCATTCGGCCCAATTTGATTCTTTTAAGGGCCCAATTGCCCCTAGATTAAGTTAATGGGATCACCTCCCAATTCTAACTTAATCATCGTGCTAACTATGACAATTCTTAAGACTTTTACTACAGCTTGCTCCGGTGCGTCAATCGCTTCTTTTGACGAGCTTCCGGCGAACTTCCAACGAACATCCAACGGACCTCCGACGATGCTCCTGCGGACTTCCGGCAAACTCCTGGACTTGCGACGATCCTCTTGGCGAGTTCCGACGAGCTTCTTTTGGCAAGCTCCTAGACTTCTTGGATTTGTTCCCGCAGAACCTCCGACGACCGTCCGGACTTCCGTCAAGCTCTCGAACTCCCAACGTGATCATTGTCCTGACTCCGGCGCAACTCCTGCTACTTGTCTTACTTTCATCGTAGTTAATCCTGCACACTTATCTCAACATATGGATTAGATAACAAATGACAATTGATGTCATCATCAAAATCCGAGATTCAACAATCTCCCCCTTTTTGATGATGACAATCAATTGATAACGGAGTTAACCTTAACTCCCTCTATCTATGTGCCATAATTGAGATAAGTCATTCTTGAATTCAAAGCCTTTGAATTCAAGAGACATATTGATAAGTTAAAGTCATTTAACCTTATCAATACTCCCATTATGATTCCCATCATGATGTATCTCTCTGTATGATGTCAAGACTCGACATCCATTTTCAAATTTCAAATGTGAATTGTTGTAATGATAGCAATTCATCATAAGGAAAGATATCAACATGTAAAATTACAATGCAAGTTCTTGATATCTTAATATGATGCAAATATGGCAATCATAGCAAACATAGCATAGTATCAATAATCATATGTATGTTTCTTTTAACATAATATGACATTTATAGCATCAATTCATATACTTCATATATCTGCTTCTTTCAATATAATATGATGCAAATATGGCAATCATAGCAAACATGGCATAGCATCAATAATCATATGTTTGTTTCTTTTAACATAATATGACATTTATAGCATCAATTTATATACTTCTCCCCCTTTGTCATCAACAAAAAGGAGAACGATATAAGCAATTTTTGAATATACATGTGATGCCATAAGTAGGTTCATATCATTTATAGGATACAAACATCTCAAGAAGATCATGACATGGAGATTATCTACATAGAGTGAAAACTTCTTCCTTTTTATTTGTTATTATTCTTTTTGCATGAAGCTTTTTATTATTCTTTTTGCATGAAGGAGGAAAGCCATTTGTGTAGTTCAAATCGATAGCATGCTTTATAAGGATCAAGATATTTATGTGAGTCAAGTCCTTGAAAAAAATATTTTCCTTTTATAAGAGAGAATCATCAAATTTATTTCTCAAAGGCAATATTTTTCACATGATAAGTCTAAAAGCTATGCATTTGCTAGATGTTTCTATTTGTCAAAAATTTATGATGTGAATCAAAGTTCGAAAGAGAATAATGTATTCATGAAATCCGATTTGGAACTAAAAATTTAATTTAACACTTTCATGCAAGACTATGTAATTCAATCAATAAATTCCGAATAATAATTTTAACAAATTTATACATTCGGACACATCAATATTCCTAATTCTCTTCTTATGAAATCAAATTATTCTTCACTTAGAAGTTTTGTAAAAATATCAACTAGTTGATGCTTAGTATCTATGAATTCTATAATTACATCATGATTAGTAACATGATCTCGTATAAAGTGATGTCTAATGTCAATATGTTTTATTCTTGAGTGTTGAATGAGATTCTTTGTTAAACATATTGCACTCGTATTATCACATTTAATGAAAATATTTTTAAGATAGACTTTATAATCTTCTAAGGTGTTTTTCATCCACACAACTTGTGCACAGCATGCACTAGCTGCAATATATTCTGCTTTAGTTGTTGATAGAGCAACCGAGTTTTGTTTCTTGGATGACCAGGAAACAAGGGCCCAAAAATTGACATGTTCCTGATGTGCTTTTTCTATCTAGTCTACACTCGGCAAAATCCGCATCAGCATAAGCAATTAATTAAAAATTTTTGGATTTTGAATACCATAATCCTATATTTGTAATTCCTTTAAGATATCTAAGTATTCTTTTAACCACTTTGAGATGAGATATCTTAGGGTTCGATTGAAACCTAGTATAAAGTCCCACACTGAACATGATATCTGGTCTTAGTTGCAGTGAGGTAAAGTAAACTTTCTATCATACCCCTATAAGTTTTTTGATAGAAGCTTTCTCCACTTTCATTAACTAGCTTTTGAGCTATTCATATTGAATATATTTAGCAGATCTAAGGCATATTTAGTTTGGCTAATAAAGATGCCGGTGCTTAGTTGCTTAATTTGTAAGCCTAAGAAAGGTTAATTATCCCATCAAACTCATTTCAAATTCGAGACTCATAGTTTTAGCAAAAGATTCACAAAGAGATTCATTCGTAGAACCGAAGATAATATCATCAACATAAATTTGAATAATGAGAAAATTATTTTCAAATTTTTTGATAAATAATGTAGTATCGACCTTGCCTTTTGTGAAATTATTTTCAATAAGAAAAGTACTTAGTCTGTCATACCAAGCCCTTGGGGCTTGTTTTAAACCATATAGAGCTTTGGTTAATTTAAATACATAATTAGGGAGGCTATTATTTTTAAATCCGGGAGGTTGTTCAACATAAACTTCTTCGAAAATAAAGCCATTTAGAAAAGCGCTTTTAACATCCATTTGAAATAACTTAAAATTATTATTACTAGCATAGGCAAGGAGCATCCTTATGGCTTCTAATCTAGCCAAAGGAGCGAAGGTTTCTTCGTAATCGATACATTCTTCTTGGTTGAAACCTTTAGCCACTAGTCTAGCCTTGTTTCTCACCACGATACCATATTCATCTTGCTTGTTTCTAAAGACCCATTTAGTACCAATAACTAAATGATCATTTGGCCTAGGAACAAGCTTCCACACCTCATTTCTCTCAAATTGATTTAACTCATCTTGCATTGCGATAATCCATGAACCATCTTTCATGGCTTCGTCAATACATTTAGGTTCATTTTGGGAACAAAAAGCTTTAGAAATTGAAGAATAACCAAGAAAAATTCCTTCATCGGATTTAGCATCAAATTTTCCTAAGGCATCTTTCTCATTCAAGATAAAACACTTACACCCAAAAACTTTAAAATAAAAAACATTGGGTTTTTTATTGTTCCACAACTCATAGGGAGTTTTGGTGAGTAAGGGTCTTACTAAAACTCTATTCAAAATATAGCATGTAGTGTTTACAGCTTCAGCCCAAAAATATTTGGGTAGGCTTTGTTCATTCAACATGTTCTTGCCATTTCTTGTAAATTTCTATTCTTTCTTTCTATTACTCCATTTTGTTGAGGATTTCTTGGAGTAGAGAAGTTGTGGTTGAATCCGTTAGATTCACAGAATTCTTGGAAATCACGGTTTTGAAATTCACCACCGTGATCACTTCGAATTGATAAAATCATAAAACCTTTTTCATTTTGAACAAGTTTGCAAAATTTGGTGAAATATCTAAAGCATTCATTTTTGTGTTTCAAAAAATAAGTCCATGTGTATCTACTATAGTCGTCTACAATTACGAGGGCGTATTTGCTGCCTCCTAGGCTTGATGTAGAGATTGGTCCGAACAAGTCCATATGGATCAATTGTAAGGGCCTTGATGTGCTTATTTGATTATTGGATTTGAAACTACTCTTAATTTATTTTCCTAATTGACAAGCATCACACACATTATCTTTGATGAACTTGATGTGAGGAATTCCTCGTACAAGTCCTTTGGATGATATTTGAGTGATCAGTTTCATACTAGCATGACCTAATTTTCTATGCCATAGCCAAGCATCCTCATTTAAAACCAAAAAACACATTTCATTACACATATCATTGATGTCAATGGTGTACATGTTATTTTGTTTTAATGCTATCATAGATGTGTTGTTGTGTGGTTTTTTAAGGATGCATGCATTAGATTCGAATTTGACAATATATCTTTTATCACATAATTGACTAATGCTCAAGAGATTATATTTTAGACCATCAACTAACAAAACATCTTCAATAAAGAAGTTGGATTTGTTACCTATGGTTCCTTTGCCAATGATTTTACCCTTGTTGTTGTCTCCGAAGGTGACATAGCCTTCGTCTATGCTAGTGAGCTTAGAGAATTGAGATGGATCTCCGGTCATATGCCTTGAGCATCCACTATCAAGGTACCATCTCTTGCTCCTAGCTTGTGATGGTGTATGTCTCTACGAGAAAGGATAATTTTTGGGTACCCATTTACTTTTGGGTGCCTCAAAAGTTGATCTATATTGTTTGTCATATTGCATAGAGTTTATCATGGTTCCTTTAGGAACCCAAATTAATTTGTTCGGACTAATTTTCTTGAATGGACAATAATGCGTTTTGTGTCCATGCTTGCAACAAAAGTTGCATTTGCTTTGGTGTTGAACATGTAGGGTGGGGCCTTTTACGAAGGTGGTTGGATTTTGGTGAGAATTTCTCACAAATCTGATTCCACTTCTTTTGGGAACATGACCCTTGTTTGTAAGGATCATGTTCAAAGACTTGCTACCAACCTCAAATTTTTTCAAGGTGTCCATGAGTAGCAAGTTCTGCTTTTGGATAGTTTCTAGATCATGACATTTGATACAAGAGCCTAAACTATCATGATATTCAGTCTTTAACTTATCGAAATCACAATTAAAACTATCATGCTCCTTTTTTAGCAATTTATATTTTCTACTAATAATCTTGCATTCATCAAATAAATCATGAAAGGCATTTAATAATTCATCAAATGATAAATCTGCAACAATTAAATTTGTTACCTCCTCTCCGATGGCCATTAAGGCGTAATGAGCAATTTGCTCGGTGTTGGACTCCTCTTCTTCGGATGCGCTCAAATCATCCCATGTTGTTTTGAGCGCCTTCTTCTTTGATGTTCTTTTCTTGGCTTGGGGACAATCACTCTTGTAGTGTCCCGGCTTTTTGTACTCATAGCAAATAACTTGGTCCTTTTTGGATTCAAGTTTATTTTTTGTGTCATTTTTAAATTTGTTTCTCTTAATGAATTTTTTGAATTTCCTTGTTAGAAGTGCCAAGTCATCGTCACAGTCCTCATCACTTGAGTTTTCTCTCAAGTGGTCATCTAAAGTTTTAAGTGTCATATCCTTCCTGTTCTTTGGAAGGATGTCTTCTTGCTCTTCATGAGCCTTGCATGTCATTTCATAAGTCATTAGTGACCTGATTAGTTCTTCAAGAGGGAAGTTGCTTAAATCTTTAGCCTCTTGAATAGCAGTGACTTTAGGGTCCCAACTCTTAGGAAGGGATCTTAGAATCTTATTTACAAGCTCAAAATCCGAAAAACTTTTGTCGAGTCCTTTTAGACCATTGACGACATCTGTGAAACAGGTGTACATGTCGCCAATAGTCTTGCTCGGTTTCATTTGGAAAAGTTCGAAAGAGTGTATCAAAAGATTGATTTTTGACTCTTTCACTCTACTTGTGCCTTCGTGAGTCACTTCGAGTGTATGCCAAATATCAAATACGGTTTTACAAACCGAAACACGATTAAACTCATTTTTATCAAGCGCACAAAATAAGGCATTCATAGCCTTTGCATTAAGAGCGAAAGTCTTCTCCTCTAATTCATTCAAATCGATCATTGGAAGAGAAGATTTCGAAAATCCATTTTCGACAAGATTCCAAAGTTCAAAATCCATTGAAATAAGGAAGATCCTCATTCGGGTCTTCCAATAGGTGTAGTCTGTTCCATTGAACATGGGTGGACGTGTAATAGAATGGCCCTCTTGGTTTTTGGCGTATGCCATCTCTCTTGGGTTTTAATCTGTTTGAGAGTAAACCGAGCTCTGATACCAATTGTTAGGATCCAGAGCCCTAAGAGGGGGGGTGAATTAGTGCAGCGGAAAACTTTCAACGTTTTCAAAACGCGTTCGTACGACAAAGCCGATTTCAGTAGAAAAGTCGATTCGTAAATTTCTTTAACTTAAGATTAGGCAAGAAGTAGTTAAAATAAATCTGTTAAGGTAGTTTGCAGTTGTGATGGAAATCAGAACATAAGCGCAAACTAAAATACGATGTTCGTACGAGAAAAGTGATTTCAATAGAAAAGCCGATTCGTAAATCACTTTAACTTGTGATTAGGCAGGAAGCAGTTAAAACGAATCTGTTAAAGCAGTTTGCATTTGTGATGGAAATCAGATTGTAAGCGCAAACTAAAATACGATGTTCGTACGAGAAAAATGATTTACGTCTAAACACGATTCGGAAAATATGGAGCTTGGAAACGCAATCGTAAATGCGCAGAATGCAGTAAGCTGTGAAAGAGGTTTGCAGTAAGGATAATAAGCTCAAAGTAAATGCAAACTAGAGAGCAGCGCGATTTAGAGTGGTTCGGTCAATCTTGACCTACATCCACTTCTAGCTTCTTCCACCGATGAGGTCGCCGACGTCCACTAGAGGCCTTCCTTCAATAGGCGAAGGCCAACCACCCTTTTACAAATTCACTCCTTTTGACGGGCTTAGGAGACAACCCTTATAAACTTTTCTCTCCTCTCTTGAAAGATCTGAACTTGGAAGAAAAGAGGGAGAAGAACCTTTAGCTTATACAACACTTTTGAGCTCTAAAATTACAGAGTAAGATCAGGATTTTGGTGGTTTTCGTTGCTCTTTCATTGCTGAAAGAGTAGGGTATTTATAGGCCCCAAACCAATTTGAATTCCGAGCTCAAAACTGTCAATTCTCGGAATTCCGGGGTCTGGCGGTTGCACCGCCTGACAGAGCTCGAAGACTGAGCCTCTGGGCGGTGCCACCGCTTGTCAGGGGCGGTTGCACCACCTGACAGAGCTCGGAGACCAAGCTCAGGCGGTGCCACCGCCTGATTGGGGCGGTTGCACCACCCAACTAGAGCTCGGAGATCGAGCTCAAGCGGTTGCACCGCTGTCAGAGGCGGTTGCACCGCCCAGTCTCACTCGGAGACTGAGCCCTGGCGGTGCCACCTCTGGCTGGTGATCTAGGTCCGAATGGTTTGATCCATTCGGCCCAATTTGATTCTTTCAAGGGCCCAATTGCCCCTAGATTAAGTTAATGGGATCACCTTCCAATTCTAACTTAATTATCATGCTAACTATGACAATTCTTAAGACTTTTACTACAGCTTGCTCCGGTGCGTCAATCGCTTCTTCCGACAAGCTTCCGACGAGCTTTCAGCGAACATCCGACGGACCTCCGACGATGCTCCTGCGGACTTCCGGCAAACTCCTGGACTTGCGACGATCCTCTTGGCGAGTTCCGACGAGCTTTTTTTGGCAAGCTCCTGGACTTCTCGGATTTGTTCCCATAGAACCTCCGACGACCTTCTGGACTTCCGTCAAGCTCTCGAACTCCCAACGTGATCATTGTCCTGACTCCGACGCAACTCCTACTGCATGTCTTACTTTCATCGTAATTAATCCTACACACTTATCTCAACATATGGATTAGATAACAAATGACAATTGATATTCGAGATTCAACATATGGATTAGATTCAACATAAGCTATATTATTTCCATAGAACACACTTTTCAATGAGTTGTGCTTGAAACGATCAGTTGACTCAACGTTGCACCTTCTGAGCAATAGGATTGCAGTCGTGCGAGTTCCTATAGCACATTGTACTAATCTAGTCGATCACATTTGTACATTATTTGACTGCTCACATCCTGAAATTTTGGTAAATTCCTTATGAATCAGATCAAGTTGTTACTCAAAGCTCTGATGCTTCATAAAGCATATAATATTATATATATATATATATATATATATATATATATATATATATATATATATATATATTCTCAGATTTGTTTAACTAAGGTTCATATCTCTATCTATTTATTTATGATGATCAAGTACATCAAAAAGTATCCCAAATTGTGTTTTCAATGATGATCCGGGGGTATAATGTGTGGGAGTAGGGAGCGTAAGAGGGGGATAGCAGGAGTGGAAGGGGGAGGAGGAGGTTACCTATCCTCCACACCTTCCGCCACTCCCACATCACCCCCTCCTCCCCCCTCTCCCTCCCCTCCACCCCATCTCATTTCACCCCATCCCGTCCGCCTCCATCCCCTCCCACTTCACCCCCTCCATCCCCTCCCTCCCCCACTCCCCACTCCCCTCTCCGCAACCTCTCCCCCTCCCGCTCCCCCATTCGTTTTTTTTCAGAAAAAAGAATAAAAAAAATTATCAACTCAATCTAGCGAGTATTTTCTTATTACATTTACCCCTATTCTGTTTGTTCCAACACCACCACCTTCTCCCCTAAGATTGAACACATCGAATTATACACATCTATTCCATATGTAATTATGTATACCGAGACACATATTCACACACAGTGGTATCTGTGGGGACTAAATATGGTCTCATTAGTGGCTTAATTTTTTAAACCCAAATATACAGACACACAAACTCAGCTAATCCTTGAAGAACAATCAATGTAGGATTTGGAAGAATAAAATAACATCATTAAGTAAAGCTTGTTGTTAATAAAGAAATCATTGCTCCTTCCAAGTGTTACTAGAGGCAGAATCCTTGCAAATTGGACAAACATTCTTCATTTGCAACCACTGGGAGATGCAGCCAACGTGGAAATCATGCCCACAGTTCAGTGTTCCCAGTTTCTCCTTGTCTTTGTACTCTTCCTGTAAACGCAAGTCGTGCACTTAGAACTTAAAATATCAAGTTAGCAAATTTTTTTTTACGGATTAATCAGATTTCACAGTGGTGTTTTCCAAGAATTTATTAGCAGGAGTACCCAAGTCAAACGTTTGTTACGGATATGGTCTTTACCAGGCATATTGCACACTGTCCCTCCTCCTGGATTTGATTAGAATGGTAAACCATCTCCACCATGCTTCTTAAAATGGTCTCTTCCGACAAGCCTGTGCTGACATTCCCTATCCTTTCTTCCAAAGCAAGCAATTCCTGCAGAAAATAACCAGATATCATGAAGAGAATATTAAGGGTTGATGACGAAACATTGGAAAAAACAAAGCGACTTTAAGTTACCTCATAACTCATGTTGTCAATATCCAGTCTCATGTCCCTGTGCTGATCAAGTAAACTCACCGAGTCATAGAAGGCTGACCAATCAGTCATCAAAATACCCTGCAAGCATGTTGCATCGAACATTAGAATGATGCGCAAACAAATTGGAGCCAGTGGAGTAATGCCTTCTTCCGTTAAAAAGAAAATCAACCTCAGGTGCCAATCTATTATATGCAGTATGTTGACTGAATATTAAATGAGATCTCCGATGTGCATGTCTTGCACTGTGTCTTTCCCCATGGCCAGTGTGCCCTATGATAGACAGTGGCCTCATATATCTTGAAGTTGCAGCTGCGTCCATGCCCATCGGGACTTCGATATCAGATGCAATTGACATCCCGGCGCCTGAATAGCTTGAGATGGTGCTATAAGGGACGACCATGCGGTTGTGACCACTTTGAGCTGGCACCATTCCTTGGATGGAAGGGTGTTGAAGAGCTGGCAGACGAACACTTCTGTTTATATTATGATTGGGATGAGAAAGATACGCATTATTACTGGCAGTGGTACCGCAGTTAGCATTGGCTCTTGCAGTGGGTCGGCTCACCTCATGATTAAAAGCACCTGCAATTTCCAAAAATAAAAAGGATGGAACATGAAGCGCACACAACCCAAGTACAAAGCTACTGTAGCCAAATTTCTTATTGTGACAAACCTGGAGTTGGAAGCTGCCCTTGGGGAACCATGGGTGCAGAAAGTTGGTTCCATTGCTGTGCCATTCTTGGATCAGAAGTATTACAGGATGAATAAAATGGGTAAGCCATAAATCTTGAGTCATAGAACCAAGCTGGGTTTAACTGAAAGTTTTCAGTTTGCCGGCTTCTTACATTCCTCTGCAGTGTTTCCCAAGTGATATTATTGTCATTTCTGTAGCCGGCTGGCATGTTTAGGGTGTCCAAAGGCCAGCATTCAGGACTTGGAGAAACCCTTGGTTCTAAACTAGCAGGGTAAGAGGGACAGTTGGAAGAACTTCCAGCTTGATAGTGTCCGGTAGTATTAGCTCTGTCAGCAATTACAGGAATAACTGGGCTTTTTCTTTTGAATGCAATCCTTCTATAGTCCATCTGAGGATAAATTGTGTTGTATCCATCGCCTCTTATAGGTTGTTCATAACAAGAAGGTTCATTTAGGGCTTGGTTTGGTGGAAAGTTTCCAAAACTTTCATGACACTCAGGATCTATGTGAGAACTATTTGATGTTCCAGGAATGGCAGCAGAAGAAATTGGAAATCCTGAACTGGAACTGGATGATGGATGGTCACCAGCTCTCGTTGGATTGTCTGCAAAAGCGATGGGGTTAATCAGACTGGTGCAGCATCATCAATGTATGAAACAATAAAAAATCACTTAACTCAAAAATCAAATACAAAATTTTAAGTTTCTAGTTCAACAACTGTAATATACACCATTCCATGGAAATAAAAGCACAAAATTTGTACAAACACCTGAGCTTAATTGAGGGTCATGTTGTGGATGATTCCAGATTCCATTATGATCCATCTCAGCATCTAGGATCTTCGTTGTGCCACTGCAGATGATGTGTGATTTCCTATGTCATATGAAGGTCAGTAAAGCATTATCTGTAAACACAGAGAGAACGAAATGTGCACACACATACACAAAATAAAACACCTTAACTAATTAGAACAACAGTTCTTAGTGCTAACAAAGATAAACATGGACAATATTCATATATTAGAAATCAGTACTACATATCACTAAGGTGATCGTTGGACAGTGATTTAAAGATTTGAAACATTTCTCTGCAAATTCAACAGTCTATGCAATTTATCATCCAAAGATTGCATGTGAAAAAACATTGTTAAGGCATGACCTTGGAGACCCAAAATTAACAAAAAAACCTCCTTAAAGGAGCGTAATGGTTCTGTTAAAATCTCAGTTCCCATGTAACAAGCAAATGACAACTCCATCTACCACCTGAGGTTCAAATGGTAGGATTGCCCAAAACCCAGATATTCATTAGCATAAATATCATCGAAATTTCCAGTAACAGATTCTCCCCCATCACTAGAGGTGGGTATTTAGTGCCTGCAGCAATTTTTCACAGCACAAGAAGCCTTCTATGTACAATATACCAGTCAAGAAAAAAAGAATTGGACCACACAATCTCTAGAAATCAACATAGTTGGCTGAATTTTAAGAATAGTATTCATAAGAGAACAGTAATGCAAGAAAATGGAACACAAAGTTTGAGTAAATACAATCATGATGCCAAAGACAATGATTTCAGAATTTCTGATCTTACTTCCGAAGAAGTTTAACAGAAAAAAATACCCCACGAGGAAGAGTCATCCAAAGAACTGTCATATGGAAAGAAACATATCCTACATATTGCTCACAATCACCTCAGCCTTCACGAAAACTAAGAACGACAAAACAATCAGGTTCGCCATGCTGACACCATATATAAACTTTAAGCCTTTTCCCCTGTTTACTTTTATGTAAGAGAAAAGTAAAATACTCATTAAGTGGAGGATATCAACCATATACACATAGCGAATCACAAAATATATTTTGCAAATGACTTGGTGAAATTACTTTGACACGCAAACATGTGTCTTGCTCCAACAAAGAATGACGTTTAGAAAATAACATAAGCTACCTAATTTATGGATCAAAACTGTAAATGCTCAATAGTCCAAAACACAAGACACAAGATGCAGCAAGGGATATCTGAGAAAAAATGAACAAGCAATATCTTGCATCAATTTCATTAAATTAAGCTGGGAAAGCTATTAATTACAAGAGAAATTCTATATATTTATGTTGGTATAGCTTTCCAATCTCACAAGAATAACCCATTTGATCATATAGTACAGATATCAAAAAGATGGACTAGCGTTCTAAAGTAATCTCACTTACAAAAACAAAACAATTTGAGGGATATATCGATAATGAGAGCTACAGCCATTTAAAAGATCCACATGGATCAAAAACCATAAAGGGGTAACAAGGAATCAACTTCATATAAACTGATCTACAGCTAAGGTTATCAGGCGATCGAGTTGAAAATATTCCAACTGCTTTGAACCTAGTGTTGTTTTTAAGGGCAAGCCTTGATTTCCTTTTCTTTCTAGATGGGGATCTCGAGTACATCCGCGATACAAGCGGCGCGAACTGAATCGTTGTTCGCAGAAGATTCGCTCGGCCAATCAATAACATAAACAATCAAGAATCCAAGAACTGAACCGTTTTCCATCAAACATTGACAGCTGGAGAAGATTTGGTACAAGTCAAAAACGTTCATTTTCCAAGAAATTGAAACCCAAGGGGAGGACCCTGAGTGATCATTGCATAACAGAACAAACAGGCAGTGGAAATATGTCAATTGATGATCGGATCGAGGGTGAAGGAAAGCAACGGAGGATACCTCGACGAACTCCCGCTGCGATTTAGGTCTCGAGGGAGGAGACGGATTGGCGGCCACGGAAGCCAAAGAACGCAGACACGAAACCGCTATAATGTTCGCTTCTTCCGCGGCGTTTCGGATTATATAGGGAGGGGGAGAAAAGGCGACGGGATTCGAATTCGGCTGCGAAACGACTTATTGCCCTTTTAAAAATTATTTTCTGTATTATCCTCTTTTATCTTCGGCTTGGAGCCACGTGTCGGACAGGTACCATCTCGTCGCGTGATCCGTGAGACACCGTCGGCGCCGATGGCCCAATAGGTTGCGGTCACGGGGAAAGCGAACGATACCCCCATCGTTTACCCCCTCTCGCTTCCGTGGGTCCCACACTAAGTCGCTCTGTGAAAAGCTTATGCATATCGACGCGTCTGGCCCACACCATCGAAACACACGTTTTGTTTTACGAGGTCCGCTAAAATCCCACTTGACCGGGGTAGAACCGACAGAGTGACTCGGATCAAATCAGATCAAGTGAAAGACTATTGTATTAGATAATATTAGGTTAACAGATTCAAAAGAAACATATTATTATTATTATTATTATTAAATATAAATGGGTTATTTTTGACACTGTAAATAATGACTTTTTAGGGTTTGAACCTGATCAATTTATAATAAATAATTTCCTAAGGCAAGAAAAGAGACCAACAAAACAAGTCTTCCTAGTAAGACAAAATAACACACACAGCCTAAAGCACCAGAAAAAGAGAAGGAAAAAGGCCAAGAAGAACGTAAACACAACAGTTAGCATAAGCAATCCATCTCCACATGAGGAGGAATACGGTAAGAATGACTTGAGCTGACGGTCTTCGAGGCGTGAGACAGCGCACCGAACCCTCTCACAAGACACACACAGCGGTGGAGGAATGAGGAAAACGTGCCGTACCGGATTCAGGCACGCGGAGTTTGACTTGCGGTGTTCGAGTTCCAAGGTGTACGTCATGGCAATGAGCAGGCAACTTTGACCAGCCAACGATTACGGGACTCGTAGAGTTGAAGGCAACGGTTTGACGAGGTTCATGCAAGAACAAACACGTGCGGGATGGATGGATGGATGGATGGATGTGGTCGTATGCTTAGTGTTTGCACTGAAATCCCACACGCTTTAGCTGAACAATCCGAACTCAATAACATACTTTTCGTTTCGGATTCATCTCAAGATACATCAATCAATCTATATATATATATATATATATATATATATATATATATATATATATATATATATATATAATGTGGACCATTAGATGGGTCTGCCTTGAAATCTCTTTTTGTTTGAAATGATCTATAGAGACAATTCAGCTTGATGAGTATTTTAAAATTTATCGTACTTAGGGAATCAATCTGATAGCATAAATGACAAGAAGTTTAGGTTCTTGTTCTTTTCCTTTACAAGGAAAGCCCAACATTGGGAGTGTCTCGGGTGAGATCTCTAATGATTAAATAAAATATTACCTAATATGAATAAGTGATCCGATGTGAAAGGTAAAGAATAGGAAGAAGCAAAGTTTATATATATATATATATGTATATATATATATATGTATATATATATATATATATGTATATATATATATATATATATATATGTGTGTGTATGTGTATGTATAAATATTATTTTTGTACATGATGTTTATAATTTCATATAGTTCATACCTAGTTTCAATAGAATAAAATAGATGTCGATAGTTAAATTAGGAGGGTATTTTAGCCTCCAAATGATTTTGTCTAGGCTGAAATTTGATATATATTTATTTTATATATTTTCTATTTTTTTATAAAATTTCATGATAATTTAAGATCGTCTAGTTAGTTAGAATAGTAAATTAAAATTTTTCCATAGAATTGTGCGATCGTTTAATTGATGCAAACTAGTTCACTCGAATATAAAGTGAATTGTTAGAAAAATTGATAGTGAAATCTAGATAAATTTTTATGTATAGTTTATTTTATCAAACTTTTTCATGGATTATTATAATGAATTATTATAAATTGACAATTCAAGAGTAGGGTTCCTAATTAAGATATCTCATGACTATATGCTTCCAATTTAATATATGTATCACTCTCTAGCACACTCAATCATTAAGGAACATTATCTTTCATTAAGATCAACATTATCTTTCATTAAGATCATCATTTTTTAGTTTAATCAGGTAAGTATAAGTTTAATTCAGTACAAAATAGTAGTTGTATTAATTATCATATGCATAATATATTTTGTGAAGCATATTTCAAATGATATGATCATCATGAGCTAAATATAAATTAATATATTTTATAAGCATAAAAAAATATATGAATTATAATAAAAATATCTTATATGGATATATAATCAATTGTGGTGTAAGAGTGCATATGTTTTATATGATATATGATATGGAAATGCATGGATAGTTATGACATACAATGCATATATATGCTATGATGTGCAGTATAGGAGTATACGTATGTATTATAACGTATGGTATAGGAGTGTATATATATATTATAATATATGATATGAGAATATACATATACACTATGATATGTGGTATGAGGGTACACGTATATATTATAACATATGGTATTAGAGCATACGTATATATTATAACGTATAGTATAGAAGTGCACATATATATTATGACATACGGTGTAAGACTATATGCATATTTTATGATAACGTATAATGTAGGAGTGCACATATATGTTATGATATGATGTGTAGAAGTCCATGAATTTATTCTGCATTTTACATATGCATATAAGCATTCTGAATTATTTTGACGTAGTAGTTTTCTTCTTTATTTTGCATGTGTTATATTATAGGATTATGCTTGCTAAAAAAATCATACGAAGAGATGTTTATTATTAATTATCTTATGATGATGAATTTAAAATATGGTATACATGATATGATGCATGCTCACTTGAATAAAGACTTATACTTATTACATAATTACTCATTATGGATTATATTTTATAAGTAAAAATATTAGTATCGTACCTAAGTGATTAGGTAGAGAAGGAAGCACATGCAAGCTTATGCCACTGCAAATATGAACGATGATGTATGAACATTTTGTGTATATAAATTTTAAAAATATTATATCTGAGTTTGCTTTTGATTAGATATTATAATCATATACACGTGTTAAATTTTAACATTGCCTATTTTTCGTTGCACTTCTATTGATAACAGTAATGTATAATGAAATGTGACATTCTACTTAGTCTTGTATATAGGGTATGAATAGAACTAGGAGTAAGGTACTACAAAGTTATGGTACTACAAAGTTATGGTACTACAAAATTATCTATATATGCAAAAACATAGGGCACACTACTCAACTATCTTATAAATTTAATAACTGAGTTATATTAATTTTCTTATTATTATTTGATACTCTTATACTTGTCAACTAGGGTATAAACAACTTGGGATTAATCAGAAAGATATTATACAAACCAAAGAGTAAGTTAGTAGCTCTAGTAATATTCGGGAAGAGACTACCGATGGTAGAAAGACATCCACATAAATAGATCAAAGAGATATGATAACTAATAAGCTAACAAAATTAGTGAAGAGACAATCTCAATAATTGAAGTAGTTATTGGCTCGAGGAAGGAGACGATGCTAGAAGTAGCTTGAGGACATGATGTTATAGAATCAGCAAGTGAAAGGTTTAAAAAGAACGATCTACTAATTTTTGAAGATGATACAAATCTACTAATGGCTAAGAAGTGGATAAGAAATATTAAGAGAATCTTTGAGTCGGTAAGGATTCCAAATGAAGCTAAATTTATTTGTGCAATTTATATACTATGGAAAGATATCTATCACTGATATGATGCAAGAAGGGGGATCATAGGTACTGAACAAATGACTTGGGAAAGATTCAAGAAAATATTTTACCAAAAATATTTTAGTGTAGCCCACCAATCAACCAAAATGACATAATTTATTAACCACAAATAAAAAAGGTCAATTAGTAAAGGATTACATTACATGAGAAGTTATTCTGATTTGCACCTCATATGTTTAACACTAATGTCTTGAGGATGGATCAATTTCTACAAGAACTCAAAGTAGAAATTTATCAGGATGTGAAGATCGTCAATGAATGCCCCAAATATTCCCTATTTCCTGATAGCAGAAAAGGTCTTGGAGGCAAAGAAGATTGAGTAAAGAATTTTTCAAGCCCAACAAATACACTGTAGTCAAGATATACTAAGAAAGTGTATTATTTTTTACAATAATCCCTCGTAATATATTTTGGGTAGTAAATAAAAATGGTTCCCAAGTCAAGGACAACAATAAAGGTAACCCAAATATCATACACAAGGAAAAGTGGGTTAGATGTCTCAGTCTTCTCAACTAGCTCAAGCACATAGACTCATATAAGGGAATATCTTAAAGGTAAAGAGTTATGTTTTCGATGTGGAATGCTAAGGCATTTAGTAATGAACTATATAACAATCTTATCAAAACAGAGAATAGTAATAGGTAGAGTTTTTATGATGACCAAAATAGAAGCAAAGGCTAGCCCATAAGTAATCTCAGGTGAGATATTTATTTATACTATTTATTTATATATATTAATTGATTTTGACACCATATATTCTTTTGCATCATTAGCTTGTGTAGAGAAGCTAGGCTAGCCATCTAAGGCACTAGATGTGATGTATTACATAATTATTCTATCAAAGGATATAAAATATTCAGGTCAAAGTTTGAGATCTTATCCGATTCAGATTACTAACAAATAATTAATTATAGATCTAATAATATTGAACATACAAGATTTTGATGTTATACTGGCATCAGTTGTCTAAATATCATGCTTATATTGATTGTAATAAGAAGAGGATAGTATTTCAACCTCTAAAGTCAGCAAAGTTTTTTTTTTTTTTTTGAAGAAAAGACATCAATCCCTTATATCTTAATAACGAAAGTAAGAAGACTTTTAAATAGTAGAGGCATAGGATATTTGAAATGTAAGTGACACTAGAGTAAAACTAAAATTTAATGTAATTGACACTAGAGTAAAACTAAAATTTAAGATAGAGGATGTGTCAATTGTAAGCGAATTTCTTTAGATGTTTTCAGATGACCTTCCTAGATTGCCACTAGATAGGGAGATTTAATTTATCATACACTTAATACTTGGTACTAAATTTATATCTAAAATATCTTATAAAATAGCTCAGGTAGAATTAAAAGAGTTAAAGATGCAATTGCAAGAGCTCCTTGCTAAAGGGTTCATTCGCCATGGAAAATACTAGTCCTGTTTGTAAATAAAAAAATGAGTTGTTATGATTGTGCATAGACTACGTAGAGTTGAATAAGAGGACTATCAATAATAAATACCTACTCCCCATAATTGATGATTTATTTGATCGATTATAAGGTACATCATATTGAATCTTGGATTTTGATGATGAAATCAATTGATGAGTTTATGATCTAATATGCATTTTAAGTGACGTAGGACTAACTTCAATCAGAAAAAGGTAAATCGATTAAAGAAGGAGAAATCAGACATTGGGCCGGAGTGGAATATATTAGAAGATTAGACGTCGAACTAGAGGATCGGTTGACATATTAGTAGAAGGCTTCGTGCCATGAGTTCGAGCATCGGACTAGAAGGATCGGACATTACGCCAAGGAGATCGGATGTTGCAAATGTGAACATATTGATTGGGCAATACACCGTAAGAGAGGACGATGCGCTAAAAGGATCGGATAAAGCACTGAATGAATCAATGATATGTCAGACAATATAGGATTCGTGCTTATAATTAAGTGTGTCTAGATCGAGTTAGTTAGGTCTAATTGAGTTGGTTTTGGGATGAAACAATGCTAATTCAAAATTCAATTAGGAGTCAATTGGGCCTAACTTAGGACTAAATTGAGCTTATTATTTGGCCCATTTAGTGTCCTATAGTATAGTCTAGTAGTGGTACTGTCCAGATACAATCTCCTAGATTATGTCAAGTAGTGGTATCGCCTAGACATAGTCTCCCAAACTATATCAAGTGGTGGTACCATCAAATTGAGTAGTGGTACTGCCCAGTGTCAAATTAACAGGTAGTGGTCCCGCCCAATATTGGAAGTGATATCGCCATTACCCCGAAAACCTAGGATGAGACCGTTTTGACTCCAAATTTGAATCTATTTGGAGCATATAAATACCCCACTTATCCGTTGAGACAAGAACTGAAACAAAAATAATATGAAAACTCTATAGTATATCCTTGAGAATTCCCCTCTAGCTCTAAGTTTCAGTTTTAGTTTAAGAGAGGGGTGAGTGGCTTATAAAGGTTAATTCCTAAACTTGTGAAAATAAGAAAAGAGTTGTAATGGTAGTTAATCTTCGCTCGTTAGAAAGAAGATCGGTAGTGGAAGTTGGTAGCCTCGAGTGAAGAGGAATCGGGAGTGAACGTAGGTCGAGATGACCAAACCACTATAAAAGTCGGTTTGTAATTTCTTTCATTCTTTTCATTTATATTGCAAACTGATTTACATACTACTTTCACTATGCTTATGAATGCACTCTAAGTCAAGCTCATTTTTTATATCAGCCTTTATCAAATAAGATTTTTGAATTAACATCGTTTTTATAGATAGTACTAATTTACTCTCCGAGTCCTAACAGTTGGTATCAGAGTCACGTTTTTCTCTATTTGGTTTAATACCCAAGAGAGATGACTTTTTCTGACTTTCAAGAGGGTCACTTTATTATTCGTCCTTTTATGTTTAATGGGATGGATTACACTTATTAGAAAATTTGAATAAGAGTTTTCTTGCTTTCTATTCTATGGATTTAAATTTATGAAATATTATTGAAAATAGTTTTCAAAAATCTTCTAATCCAACTTATGAATGAGATAATTTGGAGAAGAAAATTTTTTCTTTGAATGTTCTATTTTGTGCTTTGAACAAAAATGAGTTTAATCATATTTAAAACTACATATGAGATTTGGCATATACTAGAGGTAACTCATGAAGGCACGAATAGAGTAAAAGAGTCTAAAATAAATCTTTTGACGCATGATTTTAAGGTATTTCGAATGAAGGTAAGCGAAACTATTATTGACATATACACCTGTTTTACGGATGTCATTAATAGTTTAAAAGCTCTTAGCAAATAATAAAATTTTATGATCTCTTTCTAAAAATTAGGATTCGAAAGTCACTGTAATACAAGAGGCAAATGACCTAAATAACTTTCCGCTCGAAGAACTTATCGGGTCTTTGATTACCTATGAAATGATGTATAAGGCATATGATGAACTTGATGAACATGAGAACAACCTTCTAAAACACAAGAAGACCACTCGAGCGAAAGCTCAAGTGATGATGACTTTGAATTCCTCATAAGCAAATTTAAAAAATTATAAAACAAGAATCAAAGAATAAAAATAAATTTAAAAAGAAGAAACTGCCAAAGAATAAGAAAGCAATCAAGGTGACTTGATGAAATGAGTGCATCCAAAGATAAGGAGCAAATCAACAAAGAAGAGGTGGCGAACTATGCGTTAGTGGCTTTCGACAATGAGATAAGTGACTCAACCGAAATCCCTTTACCATACTATAAAATTACTTGATGCATTTCATGAGTTATTTTAAAATTAGTTAGTAAGAAATAAAAAATACAAAAAAACTTTCTACCCTTTCTAGTGATTTTAATTTTTTTAAAAAAAATTATTAATGAGTATCACTATTGGATGTTAATTCCTTGCACTTAGTATGAAAAATTAGATTCACTTAAAAAATATATATATATTACTACAACAAATAATAATAAAAGAAATACCATTGGAATTAAAATAATTATTAATAAATTGAATCTTTTGTTTGAAGATGTTTTAATATGTCATACTATAGACAATAACCTATGGGTATTTTATGCGTATAAATTTTAAAAATATTATATTTGGGTTTATTTTTGGTTAGATGTTATAATTACGTACATGTGTTAAAATCATAAGGAAAACCCTATCATTTTGTTGAACACATTAACATATTTTAATTTTAAGATTATCTATTTTTTGTTGTACTCCTATCAATAATAGTAATATACTTTGAAATATAACATCCAACTTAATCATATATGTAGGGTATAGATGAAATTAGAAGAAAATATTACATCTTCGTATATACAAGTTAGGACGTGAAATAGTGTTTCTTGTGAAGAGAAAATGTTCTCATGCAAGTGCCATTCTTTCTAATTATATCAAAGTTTTAGTTTGATTGGATATTGAATAAAAATACTTTATATGCTTTTTTAATTCTTTTGGATTCTTTGAGACCATTGGTGGCTCTATTTATCATGTAATCTTTGGGATTTAGGAGTTTAAAGATGATTGATGCAAAGGCCAAAATAATTACTATAGTATCTTATATAAGGATTTGATGAAGATATTCATGTTAATTTAGGTTTAAATATTTTGAACTAATTATTTGAGCTCAACGAAATGGATGGATCAATTATTTTATTAAATTGGATCATAAAAATAATATTAAAATCGACCTAATATTTATGCATGATCTGATGCTTAAGTAGGATAGAGCTATTTATGAATAAGACCATACGATACGTCATGATGTGTAGCTAGTACTAGATTACATATCACATATAGGTTATTCGTAAACATGATTCGAGTTACGTCTCATATGTATCATATTAAAGTTGATTTTTGATTATGTCTTAGTGTTGATGAGAATATCAAACTCTTAAGCAAGAAAGATTATAACGTAATTTAGTCCTACATGAGCAATAAGTAAATATTTTATTTAATTTGTAATGATTTGATGAGTGTAATATAACTTGGGATTAAACATACTAAGATAATGATTCAAGATCAACAAATTTAATGGTCAATTATTTCATCAGAAGATTCCTATCTTAGATTATGAATTCTCACCATCAATTTTTTTGATGGGCTTTCTTCACCAAGATTAATGATGTTCTGATATATGGAAGAATATTCCTAGATGATGAGCAACAAGCACAAAAGCCACTACCAGAATAGCATAAAAGATATCCAAAGCATAGTACTACTATCCATTCAGCTTTGATCGAGATAAATTCGTTGATGCCTTCCTTGCAACAATTGGCCACAACAAGCTTTGATGTCAAAATAATACTAAGATGTAGTTTACATGGTGGTGAATTGTGTTGGCCAATCAATCGCAGATTACATACAAAACATCTAAACGTCAAGAAATCTCATGCAAAATCCACCAAAAACATGCAACACAGGTCAGCTACAACCTCACTCCTCTGTTCCTTGCTCTTCGCAGACACCCGAACCTTAGAAACCTCTATTATTGTAGCAGGGAGAAAGCATTGCCGCTAGTAGAGCTGCTCTCTTCTGTCTCGCCACCACCTCCACCTGCACCATAACAGAAGCTCTGCTTCAGTATCTGTTGTTGACTTGAGAACGAAGCAAATGAGATAACCCTTTTAAAGATCTCATTACGAGCAGGTCTCAACTCAATTAATGGAGGAAGGAAAGACGGATACCAGAAGTAGTCCCACCGAGGGTGGACTTTGGACATGCGGTTCTCGCCGTAAGGGAACTCGGACTCGGCACGACGGGCGTTGCGAAAGGCGCAGCAGCCGACGGAGTAGATGCCGATAAGAAACATGAGGATGACGACATTGAGGACGGAGAGCTTGTGCCAGTCCCTCCGCACCTGCTCCAGCACACCGGCCTTGCACGAGTCGCAACCGTAGCAGAGGACGTTGGCCGCGTTGTTCCACCGGTAGCAGTCCTCGTCTTGCGCCGCCATCGCCGACCCTGCAGCGTAGGTGCACGATGTTGGCGGCTTGCAGCAGCCCGACTGCAGGCAATTGCACGGATCAGCTTCGCATGATGCGGTGATGCTGGGGTTAGTAGGTGATGTTGGCGAGAGGCGTCACCTGAATCGGGGAGAGGTCCCTTTGGAGGTAGTCCAGCGGCGTCCAAGGAGCCATCTTGGCGCAGGTTTTGGAGCCCACGACGCACGCCATGGCCGCCTTCCAGTAGCCCGGCTCCGTGATCCTATGCCGGAGCCAGCCGGAGTAGTGGTCGAGGCGGTACTCGTGGTAGACGCGGCCGGGTACGTTGACCGCGCCGCCGCCGCCGGTGACGGCGAAGCCGAAGGCGGTGAGGCCGAGGAGGGCGGCGATGAGGAACAGCATGACGAGGAGGTAGAGCCACAGCGCCCAGGCCACGTTGAAGCAGGCGCCCACGAACCCGGCGAGCGAGACGAGCAGCACCACGAAGCCCAGCACCAGGAGCGGCGTCTGCAGCGACGACTCGCACGTCGCGGAGCTCCGGGCCAGCCACAGCCCGCCGCCGATGATGGGGATCGACGCCAGCAGCGTCAACAGGTTGAGGTAACCGATCAGGGTGTTGCTGAAGCGATACATCTCGCCGTCTGCTTTCCTTGCGCTGCTTGCCGCGTTCAAACGGTGGAGTGTGGGTGTCGGAGAGGGATGGCTTTTCCTCTTTCTCCGTGGCTCATTCTTTCTTTCGATTCTTTTGAGCTCTGAGGCAGCTCAGACTCGGAGAGCGCCATAATAATGCTGAGTTCTTTATAGAAACAAGACAGCCTTTCTTTTTCTCTCCTGTGGTGATGACTTGCTGCTGGTTTCGTGCCGAGAAAGCATGCTAGTGTTTGAACAGCCGAGGGAGGGGTGGTCGTGGAAATCTTTTTCTTACATGTTAAGAAACAAGGAAGGGGACTGTCCTTTTTACCAGAACACTTGGTCTTGAGGCTTGCTGGCGAGGTTTCCTCCTCTCTTCTTTTCTTTGCGCAGGGATAAGGCTTCAAGGGACAGCATTGCTGATCATGGTATTATAGCTGGAGAACTTTGTTTGCTAGTAGAGAGTAGCGTGCGATACACATATCTGGAGGCAGTACAAGAGACTATACTCTACTAGTTCGTGGTCTAAAGGTGTGTCCAATGTTCCCTCATTGTAAGGTCGAATTATATTTCTTTCTACTAATAATCTAATTTAGTCAGTCGAAGTGTGAGATATAAGGGATTAAAGGAGTCCACTATTATTAATATTATCATTTTTCTCAGCGAGTATAAGGAATCTTGACATACATACATCTCGCAATCATTCAAAATTTTGAACCTTTGTTGTTGCTTGCCTAATCCTATGGGTTAATTACCACAGCAATTCAATATAAATCTCAAGTACGGAAAAAAGCAAATGAATTGAAGGTCTTTTAAAAACAGGCTCATGGTAGGGTGGGTTGTAAAGTGCAAGATGTACAAAGTAATAAAGGAGCATGAAATAGTTTATTGGTACATGCATTTGTCTGCCATTTAACCCTACAATGGACAATGGAGATGCTTGGATAGGAAGTTAGTAGTCTCTTTTTTTTTTTCTTTTCTTTTTAATATAAATTTATATTAGTGTTATTTTTGATCAATCGAGAATCAACACATAAAGTCTAGTTAGGGAGATATCTCTTATATGCATAGGGAGAATTTTAATCTCTTATATGCATAGGGAGAATTTTTTCGTTACTAGATATTCTACTTGATATTTTGTAAACGATAATGACTGTAAAATCAATATCGTATGAAATAGTCTCGTAGATATATTTTTATTCTAAACGAACTAAATCGAATTTACTAGATATTCTACTCATTAAATTTTTTTTCTTTCTTTTAGACGTGACAAGACGATAAATCAGATCAATTTCGGATTGAAAATCAAAATTAACCGTGTGGTTTATTATCATTGGTTCACTCCAGTTTCACATGGCTTTAGGACTAGGATTCGAACGTAAGAAGCATCCGAGTCGCCCCTCACTAGTGAAAACAGTCTTCCTATGTATTACTTCAAATAGCGTAATGATCAATAAGATAAGACAGTTCTTTGCGGAAAGCTACTGATGGTTCCAATCATAATAATTATGGGCCATTCCATCCAGTCGAAACATTACAAGATAACCGCTGTTTTTGGAAGATGTTTGGTAGCTTGTGACTCTCCATGCATATGTTGTCCACATGCATATCAAATCATGCGTTTGTTGGCCAATCAATTAAACGGGCATCAAGTTGCATCTCAGGAGGACCTTCCTTGGATTAAAGACAACAAGCTACTAAATAAAATTAAAGGCCGAAAAATATGGAATGATTAATGAAATCGATTCACGAATTTCTTCGACCATCACACTCTCTACAAATACATCATCTTCATAACTTGATTGGGACAATAGTTTATGTCAACATGATAATGATAAGCTAACTCGTTTGTCAAAGATCAATGGTTTAAAATCTTATTTAATATATATTATCATGTTTAATATAAATTTTTAATTTCAAAATTTCTTTGTTATTCTCTACTGTCGATTTCTTGAGATTTTTCAACACGCTGATAGCGTCTATGTTTGTGATGCTAACTCTTAACAAAACACAAAGACCATATCAGTTATATCCTTATCTCGTTGGACTGACAACCACATCCATCACTCGACCATTTCTCCAACTGCTTGCAATTAGTCCAAATCCAGCTTCATGTCTTTCTACTCGAAAGATACACTTCACACTCGACTTGCACATCAAACATCATTGTGCTTATTGTTGCTACAGATACGCACTTCACGTCTGTTTCGATACAGGTTGTCGGTGATCTTATGTAGACTAGTGGCTGATCCCAGAGGAAGAGCGAACGTTCCTCCGCTTACCCCGCGTTGACGTACCGGCAATCCTTTCTGACCTCGCCTTTGTTCCCCGTCAGCGGATTGTTCTCCGACAGCAGCAGCAGCGCCTTGGAGAACTGGTCGTAGAAGTAGCTGTTATCAGCCGCCATCAACTTCACAAACTGAGCGGTGGACGGGTAGGAGACCAGCTGCTGGTCCACCTTGAGCAGCCCCTTGTGGTGCAACAGGTTCTTGTAGTACATGTTGTCGATGATCATCGGCGTCTCCCGGTCGTTCCTCGAGTACAGCACCGCCTCCGGGTCGGGGTTCGGAGACGGGCATCGGCCGAGCAGGTACTTGGCGTACTCGGGGTCGATGGTCGGGTCGACGGTGGGGTAGAGTCGTCCCACGAGGTTGACACAGTGCACTCGGCCGACGGAGTGAGCTCCTGCGACGACCAAGAGGAACGACGTGAAGACATCTCAAGGGACGAAGATCAGAGAGGCCGTGAAGCTGTCGCACCTAAAAGAGCCACTGTTCGTTCTGCATCGATTCCTATGGATCTGAACCGAGAGAGCACGAGGGAGATGGAGTCGTTGTGGTTGGGGATGTCCTTGTCTATCACGTCGGCGTGGCTTTCCTTGCTATCTCGTCGGCCGGTCCTCATCGGAATGAATGGTCCTCCAAGCTATCGGCATTGACCGGAGAAAGCATCAGTAGTAGAAGAGATCGACGACGGCGACCTCAGCAAAGCATGCAGGAAAGATATTTAGGACGAAACAGGCGTACCATGACGACACCTTCTCTTGCAGAGAGAGCGATGATATCTGCACAGGAGACGGTGGCGGGGCATTCCTTCTCGAGCGCCTCCTTGATGGGGGCGACGTACTTAAAGTTCCTCATCCCGAAGCTCCGGTCGGCCGACTGCTCCGAGATCACTGAGTCGGTCGTTTCCAGCAAAAGCGACGCATCGCAAGACTGCGCTTACGAATTCAAGGTCATAAACAGAACCATTTCATCATACGTGTTTCTGCGATTGAACCGAGGCGGGAAGGAAGACTGACCTCGACCATGCAGTCATGGAAGAGATTCCTGACCCAGGAGACGGCTGTGTTGCCATGCTCGTTGTAGAGCTTCACAACCTCGCGCTTGACGATCTCCTCGGCCCGGGGGCAGCTCTTGGAGTAGTAATTCAGTTTCAAGCCACCACCCTCTCCTGCAAAAACCACACAACTTGAGCTGGTTCAGAATTGATAAGGGTGATGAAACCAGTGCTGAGAGCTGACCTCTGAGTAAAGCACTCAAGCAGACGAGGATTAAGAAAGCAGTCATCGGTGTCGCTCCCAACGCCATCTTTCTCCGTCTTCTTTAGGCAGATGAAGAGGGCCTGATTCCTTGCAGATGGATTTATAAGAGATGGAAATAAGATAAGCTGGAGTGGTGGGAATCCAGTGAGTCCCACGAGCAGTGACGAAGCCTTATCCGGACACGGCAGCCATGGCTCCATTGGTTCGTCTCCGGATCGCCGTGATTCCTTCGGAACAATACAAAAAGCAATGTATGGCGACACGCAAGGCCACGAGCTGCCCTCGCCGACACTCTCAAAACTACTATTCGATCCAACCATTCCTAGAGAAGAAAATAATCTCACTCTCTATAGCATGCAGCGTTGTCAGAGATGAGAACTCTCTGTGAACAGATTTATGGTGTTGCTTATGCGCTGTTTCTGTAGTTTGGGAGTCCATCGGCTTCGTGGGCTTGCCGGTCGTTCGCAGGTTGCTTTCATCTTTTTCTTGGTGGGGGGTCTTGTGTCAGAGATAATTAACGGTGGCGCCGCAGAGTTTGGCGAGATGGCGATGGTGACGGGCACAACGGGAGGGCGATGGTGACGGGCACAACTCCCGTCGTGCCATACCCACTTCCTGCACTTCTTTCTACAGTGACCGGGTTGCGCGTGAGTGACACGCACGAATCTTAATGTTGTCAACATGTGGTGGCTGATGCGAGAAGAAGACATCTTATGGCTTTGGGGATACAGAATGCTGGGTCAAAAAAAGGCTCATGGCGTTGGGTCAAACGTAACAGTTGCCGCCATTCATTATTGGAAAAAAAAAAACAAGTGCAAGCTTTTTAAAAACCAAATTGAAAAAAAAAAAATCTCGCTTATAAAAAATTAAGGGCTCAAAACCTCAAACAACATATTTTTCACATCTAAAAGATTTGTCTGATGATTCACCAAAGATTGCAAATTCAAAATATCATTCAATATATTTTTACAACTAAAATATTGATAAAATGATGGTGTATCAGACCTAATTACTAAGACTAGAGATTCGAAATCTCATTCGATGTATTATTTTATACATAAAATATTAATTTGATGATGATAAATAATTTAGTGAGTAAAAACTTTATCATATCACAGCAAAAATGCAAAAAAAAAAAAAAGGAAGAGAGATAAACTATTCATAAGAACTAAAGCAGAGTAACAGGACACAAAACTCCTTAAAAAACATACATCTTGAAACCAGGATTTATGCTCGTAGAATCTTTTGGTTTTACTTAGAAAAATATAAAGCTTGATCCAGTGCATGATGCAGAAGATAATACCAAGTATAAGATCAACAAGATTAAGTGACTACCACTTTGAAACTTTGCAAGGAAAACGGTACTGGTGGCATCTGTCCACCATCTAACGCTGAATGAATCAGACAAACAAGCAATGATTGAGAGGGAAAACGCAACAGGTAAGGACAAGTGAACAAAAAAGTTATCCAAAAAGGTCAAGATTAAGAATGATGTTAAGGAAGCATAGAATAAAGTGATTAGCGCGTATGATGAGATCTGATTCAAGTTACATATCTCACAAGGGAAAAGTTATAGACATCAGAGGCAATTAACCTCAGGAAACCATATCATTCCTATGTTGATATTGAAATGGAAGAGTGCAGTGTGGGGATGTGCAACAACAGGTGTTGGAAATAGATTAGATAGAACAAGACATGCAAAATCCTAGCACTTACATCATCATCTTCATTATGAGGTATAATCTAATAAATTGTTATCTTCCAAGCCCAAGGCATATCAACAACTACATCATGTGGGCTCAGCACTTGCAATGTTAAAAGTTTTGCACAACAATGTAAATCTAAATGCAGATATACACAAAACTAATATTTACAAGTAACTAACCAATCTTTTCAAAACTATACAGAGATTTGTTTGTGAATCTGAGGCCTTTTGATGATGTGAGGATACGGTGGTATATGGTTGGGGAAGAGAATGGGGCTGCAGATTGGATAGCCAAGCATATTAGAACCTCACACTCAACTATTTTGTGGAAAGGAAACTTTCTTACCGAGTTTTGTAATCTCATTACCTCTTATATAGAGGGAACACCCTATCTTCTACTTTTGATTAATTAGATCTGGTTTGTTTTGAAAAAAAATATATACTCAAATATACTGGATTGCCTAGCTAGTAAAAAGACTTGTATCAATCTATTGTAAGATCCAAGATCAAATTACCCCTCACTATTTGAATCCTGCACTCACCACGTATCCTTATTTATGTCTTTGAAGATGATGACCAATTTATCTAATATAAAGTTTGCATAATCCTTGCAAACTATGAGGCATATCAGATTTGTTTGCAAATTCTTCTATGTCATAATTCCAAGAAGGATATGCCCAGGGAAAGATTAATGACATGCTTGACTAAATAATTGAATGTTGCTCCATAAATATGAACAGAAGAAACATCTTTACGGAATTCTTTCTATTTATACAAAATTAACAAGAAGAAAGGATAGCTGGTATTATGTTTTCATTCTAAGAAATTATTTGCCACAAAACAGACACTACATATAGTTTTGCTCGCACAAAAATTTGTCTTGAATCCAAGATATAAATCAAATTAAGTGTACTTCAGATTTGAGAACAGGGTCAACAGATATTAACTTAAACAGTAATTTTTTTTTATCATGCATGACTGGATTGAACAATGCACATAGCCCTACAATGTGTAGGATTTTAGGAAGAAACAAACCTGCAATGTTCGACCAAGCATTTCATCAAACAGGTAGCGGATCCACCGGCAGACACTCACCGCCTAACCTCAGCTTCCTTTATTCCTAAGCGATCTCATCGTCGAGATGAATATCATGCCGGCGTAACGGTGGAGGCCGGTCTGGTGTCGATTGTTTTCAGGGTAACGGCCCACTAGTTCTGGTACTGCAGCTCCATGAGGCGGCGATAAGGTCGGCCAGGACGACTGCACGCCGCGGCCCGTCTACGCCTCGGGCGGGTAAGCCGCAGGAGAATGGCAACCGCCGTCCCTCGATTTACTACCGCGTGGCTGCGAAGGGTTCTGAGACAAAATCGATATCTACGGACCGTTCGATGGCATCAAAGCGGTCACGAATATGGCCCAAAGAACCTGATTGGGCTTGGGCTTGCACCATACGCTGACAGAAGCGAGCCCAATAAGAGCACCTACACGATCTGATTTTGACCCGAGTCAACGATGGGTATCGGCAAATCGATTCAACAGTAGACCACCCGTCTTGATCCGACCTGTTTCAAGTTCGTATATGATATGACAAGAGCTCTTCACAGGCACATATACTAAAGCATCAAACTCAAATAGAAAGACAGACAAGGACCCAACATTACTGCATAGGTTTCAGTCCAAGTCTCACTGCCATTGCCTACTCAATTCCATGACAACAGTCTAATTAAGAATAATAGAGCTGAGCCCCATTTGTGTTCCCTCATTAAACAAGATTTTGGTGCGGAGACATGTGGGGATGGTCCACTTTGTGCCTGGCGAAAGCAACGCAAGAGAACTACTTAGTGTCATTCCCACCCCTGTCCAGCCTTGCTGGGGAACACATAGGTTGGACAAGTTAGAATTTTATTTCATAGTGCTTTTATTCAACCCAAAAAAAGGAAATTATTATGTTTTCTGCGGGTTGGGTTTATATCGATGTTAGCATTATTTATTTATTTATTTATTTATTATTATTATTATTAATTTTTATTAAAAAAAATTAATGCTTTTATGCAATCAATTTCTATATATCTCGTCACATAAAAGAAAATTGAAATGCTTATGGAATAAAAAAAAGGAAAAGAAACAATAAGAAGGCCAAATCTTATCCTATCTTCTGCAGGTACGCTAACAGCTCGTCGAGCACAGACCTTAGAGCTCATAAAGCGTACACGATACACTGCCATTGCTGCCTCCCTCTCCCACTCTGTCCGTCGGCCATTCGCTATCAGGGATCCAAAGCTCAGGGGATCATGAAGCCCGGCGGCGTCAAAGTCTCCTCCAGCCCTGGGAGAGAGAAGCTGCCCCCGCCCCCTGGCCTCGCCCGCCTGCTCTACGGCAAAGCCGTGGGTAGCCGGAGCCGCGGTCGCTCCGCCTCCACCGTAGCTCGGTCCAGCCCCATGTTCGCGTCACGGAGCAGGAGCCGCAGCCGCTCGTCCTCGGCGGCCGCTGCTGCGGCGAAGGAGGGAGGGGAGCCCTCCTCGCCCAAGGTCACCTGCATCGGCCAAGTCCGCATACGGAACAAGAGGTCGGCTAAGCCGAATAAGTCTCAGCCCAAGAAGACGAGGAGCAAGTCGTCTCCGATGCCGTGCCGGTGCCTCCACAAGTCTCTACTCTGCGGCCTGTTCCCCGTTTGGAAGAGGCCCACCGGCCGCGGAGGTGGAGGGAGAGGCAGCGGAGGCCGGCGGTCGTTGTGGCCGAGATGGTCTCGCGTCCGATCTGGCGAAAGCGGTGGGTACCAGCAACAGAAGCCGGATCCGGTTAAGCCTTCACCGCTGCCGGAGCTCATCACAGGCGTAAGGGTATCAAAGAGAGAAGAGGACGGAGACGACAAGGATGAGGATGACGAGGAGGCAGCTTGGCACGGGGAGAAGACGAAGGTTTTCGAGCCACTGGCGACAGCGACGCCGCCAAAGAATGCACTCCTACTGATGAGATGCCGGTCAGCACCGCACAACCGGTCTTCCTCGCTGGCCACCTCCCAGATCACGGTGTCCCCCTTGCTGTCGCCTGATTCCCCGGCTGCTTCGCCACTGGAGGAGGTCTCTGGAGGAAAGCGCGAGACCAGGAGCTGCAGCAGCAGCAAGAGCAGAGAACGTCAAGCAGCGGAGGGGCGCTCGTCCATGAGGAGGAGGAGGAGGAGGAGGAGGAGGAGCAAGGGGACGAAGCCAAGGGATCGGAGTCGCGGCGGCCGCTGGTGTTGCCGCGGAGCAAGTCGGAGCCGGCGCGGAGGGCAGCGGCGAAGCTGGCGGTCCCGGAGGCCTCGTACTGCTTCTGGACCAGCCGCTGCCAGCGACGCCACTTCGTCCCCGCTCACGAGGAGCGGGCCCCACCCACCCTCACTGATGTATAGTGCTCCTCCTCTGATTGGATTTGCTTTGCCTTCAGCTGTCGCATGTATTAGTGTGGTTTCCGAGAGAGAAAGAGCGAAGAGAGAGAGAGAGAGGTGCGGGTGGAATCTGCTGGTTTCCCATGACCTTTCGGGACGGAAGTGGAAGAAGAGCCACTCATGTAGCTATTGGCAAGAAGAAGAAGCTACCTGAGGCCGTACTTCTCGAAAACAGTAATAAGACTCAGCTGTCTGCCACTGTCATATGACATCAGGTCGAGTCATCTCCCGAGGCTCCGCGATCTCGTATGTAATCTCACCTTCACTGCTCTCCGGGCACGCAAGTTTGAGAGCTGGGAATGGCGGAACTGTGGGAATGGGACAGCGTGGCTGCTGACAGTGATTTGATATCTCGTGTGGTGTTGTAAGAACAAGTAAAAGCTTGTGAAGTAGCGAAAAGATTTGATGCCTGTTCGCCGGGAGCAGTGGCTCGCAGTATTTATCTTGTCCTTAAGACTCTATCGGTGAGAAGAACTGAGGCGATGATCATGACCTGTTTGTTGTAATGACAAGATAAGGAAGAGATCAGTAGTCTGGGACTCAGATAATATTAAATACGATATTATAAGGTGCAATAATTGGCTTGTATGTATATATCTATCTTAACGAAATTTCGGACACTTAAATTAGGTCTGATTCAAGTTCGATCTGGATGACAAATTATAATTAAACCAAAGGCATGATTCCTTCTTCAATGTCTCATTTGCTAGCCCATGTCATGCCCTTGAACTAGGGTTTCAAGAGCATCTTTGCTATCTACAAGTGCACACCTACAACTCTACAGAACCATGTCATTGATCAACTCCAAGATCTTATGCTGTGCCACTATCTAGGAATTGTGAACTCTAACTCCATCTCTATTTTTGTATTTCACATTACGAAATGCTTGGTTATGAGATACCGAGTTAATATCCATACCTCGCATCCTTTATAGATAGACGTTGCATAACTTAGATAAAATTATTGAAGTCATTGACATGAAATTCTAATTTGGTAAAATAAGATTTTGATTATAGTCTAGTGGTTATATATATTTTTATAAATTCACTATTAACTCAAAAAAATTATAGTCGATATTTGATAAAATTTAAGGTTTATTTTTTATTTTTTAATTATTATATTTTAATTTTAGTCATCATTATAAGTAAAATAAAAAAATGTTAGTTTGAAATTACTCTCTTAATTGATATTTCACTTTAGTAAATTATGGTTCACCTTTGCACTATTCAAGGAAAGTGCTCTTCATGAGGAAGGAGAGGAGGATAATATGATGTGTTATCAAAGTTTACTTAGCCAAAAGGCAAAAAAAAAAAAGGTGTAATATGTTAGATGGGGCTTTTCGAACTTTCAATATGTTGCGAATCTGATTTAAGGTATATAAAATTTATATTATTTTTTGAATTAAAATGTTCGATCGTCTTGACCTATGTCCACTCCCAATTCCTCTTCACTTGAGGCTATCGATTTTCACTACCGATCTTTTTTCCAACGGAGGACGAAGATGAACTATCCTTTTCATAAAAAAGAACCTTTACACATTTCTCTTTTAAACCTCACTCCTTCCTTAGAAACCTTTTTAATATAGGAGAAAGAGACTCACTAACTTTAGAGAGATTATAACATTTTTTTCTGAAATATATTTTTCTACTGACAATCGATTAAGAAAAACCTCAATGATTTGAAAAAGCTAATGAAACCCATTTCGGAAATGATATCAAAAGTGTGCTTCACTTGAAGTAAGTAAATGTAATAAGTAATTAAAATAGAGAACAATAGTAATAAAAGAGAAGAAAGAGAGTACATACCAAATTTATAGGTTATGATCTACGTTCACTCATAATTCCTCTTATGTTGAGGCTATCAGCATACACTAATGGTTTTCATTTAATGGGTGAAGATCAACTACCCTCTTACAACTCTTTTTCCTATTCATAGGTTTAGGATAAGCCTCATGTCTCTCTTAGAATGATCACAAAGTTAAAAAAAGAAGGTTACTTAGCACTTTTTTTCAACACTTTTATAATCCAAAATCTTAAGACTTTTATTCATACTTTTTGTGCTCTTTTATGCAGGAAATAATGAGTATTTATAGGCTCGAATGACTTGAAAAAAATGAAGCCAAAAAAAGTATCTCATCCGGATTTTCGGTCTTGGGCGATACCACCGCTTAGTCTTGCGGGCGATATTACCACTGCGGATCGACTTTGGGACGGTACCACCGCCCTAATAAAGCCTTGGAGACTAGGCCCTAAGCGGTATAACCTTCGATAGGGTGGTACCACCGCTTGACAACATTAACTACCGATGGTTCCACCAGTCAAAACTATAGAAAAATTTGGGGGTGACATCACATGCATAGTGGAAGAACATAAAAACAAAATCCTAAATTTTTCATCGATGTGTTCGATCATCGCATAAATGAAGATTAGTGCATAAAAACTGCAAAACTTAAAACTGTATATATTAAAAATTGTGTTACCTAGAGAGATCGTATAAATCCTTACAAATATCTAGGAGAGAGTGAAGGAGGTCAAGCGTCCTCTTCTCTAGTAGTGATTTACACAATAGGGCTATAGTGATGCTCCTCAAAACCCTAGGCTTGCTATTTGAGGGGGAGAAGGGGAGGAGAATATGAGATGGCAACCGAAAGAGGCTCTTTAGCCTATGAACCATTGGTTCCCTCCTATTTATAGAGGTCTCCTATCAACTTAACCATAATAGATCCTATCATATTAGGTATTGGATCTCTATCCAATTACCCAAGCCTCTTAGATTAGTGGATCTCTATCCAATAGTCTCTCATTGGCTCTTATTTGATCTCATCTATATAATCCAATAATTCATGGGCTTATTGGATATCCAATAAGATAGGGGCTTTAGTGTTTATCTTATATTTGAATCTCTACTTATCATAATGCCTACCATATGTGTGTGACCTCTAAGTCCAATATCGAATGGCCCGTGAGTCATATCTGCTAGAACTCCTGGCTCAGTGAATTATTATCTTAATAATTCACTTTCGACCCATCGACTATATATCGCATTTATGCCACTACGCCGTAGTCCCTAGACGATACAGGAGAATCTAATCTATTAGACCTGTCTGTCCTCAATTACCATATACCTATAGTCTCTTATCCATCTAATATCCTAGACCGTATATCGGGCATGGTGCTGTCATACCCATATGGTTTTTGCTCGAGTCTCGCTCTAATCGGATTCTCCTGGAGAACTCTTTCTCTCTCAATCCGAATGACCATAGTTGGAGATTTATTTGAGCAAAAATACATGTGATATTCCTCTCATGACACTTAGAGTGAATAATCCTCTATTGACACTCAATAATCCCGTAAGATTGGCCACCACTCGAGATAATTGAGCGTGCTAAATCTGAAACCTCCGGACCTATAAGTCTCGATATCAAAGAATGAAGTACTCATACAGGGATATCCTTGATGTCTCAAGTCTAAGGACCGAAATACCACTAAGACTATAAAATCATTATCTAATAATAACATTATCATCAACAATCCAACATTCCGTAAGTAGATAAATTAGTAAACTCATTCTCCAATGAACACTTGTATTGTATCCCTAGTGTCCCCATATAAGCAGCTATGAGACTAGTTACATCAATCGTATAGACGGGTATACAATACACTAGTCTGTTCGGTTATCTTAATTTCCCTCTCGAGTAACCTATGATCGGTATTATTTAGGATATGTGTTTATAGGCGAATCAGTCTCATTATCAGTGATCTCATCACGATCCGATTCTCATTGCACATATCCATGGACATTACAATATATATATGCATATATGTAACAACCAATATAAAGTGATAAAATGTCAAATAATATAATGAGCAATAAGGACCGGGTGTGTCAAGTTACACGTGTCATCACTCATGTGATTGGCTTACAAAGCACCTATGACTAGCAATCTCCCACTTGACCTAAAGTCAATCACTTATGTGTATGATCCCCATCAAACCCCTATGACACTCAAAGATAATTTGAGACAACGGTTTTGTTAGTGGATTTGCGATGTTGTCTTCGGATGAAACTCTTTCCACTACTACATCTCCTCGGGTCACGATCTCTCTGATCAGTTAGAACCTCCTTAGAATACTTATGATAAGACTTGGGTTCCCTCATTTGAGCAATCACCTCGTTGTTATTGTAATATAAGAGAATTGACTTATTGCTACTTGGCACAAATCCCAAATATATGATGAACTTCGTCATCGAGACTCCCTCCTTTATTGCTTCTACTACAGCAATGTACTCTACCTCTTTGGTCGAGTCAGCAATAGTATCTTGCTTAGAACTCTTACAGCATACTGCTCCTCCATTCAAGGTGTACACATATCCCAAATTTGACTTATTATCATCGACATCAGGCTGGAAACTCGAGCCCGTGTAACCTTCAACCCTGAGGCTACTATCTCCATATACTAGTAAAAGATCCTTAGTCCTTTACAAGTACTTAAGGATATACTTTACTACTTTCTAGTACTCTAAGCTTGGATCTACTTGATACCTGCTCGTGACACTCAGAGCATACGCTATATCGGGCTGGTACATAGCATGACATACATGATAGACCCTATCGCTGAGGCATATGATATCCTATCCATGTTCGCACTTTCTTCAGGAGTCTTTAGGGAAATACTCCTAGAAAGTGATATCCCATGTCTCCTTGGTATGAGACATCTCTTGAAATTTTTTATGCCAAATCTTTTGATAATGATATATATGTACCTAGACTGGGACAAGCTAAGCATCCTCTTAGATCTATCTCTATAGAACAGAATCCCCAAGATATAGGATGCTTTCCCTGAATCCTTCATGGAGAAGTGTCTAGATAACCAAGCCTTTACTATGGATTGCATTCCTACATTATTCCCAATGATCAAGATGTCATCCACATATAACACTAAGAAGGTGATAGTGCTCCCATTTACCTTTCTGTATACACAAGGCTCATCTTTGTTCTTAACGAAGTCATAAGATCTGATTATCTTATCAAATCTTATGTTCCAACTTCGGAAAGCTTGCTTTAGTCCATAAATGGACCTAAGCAAACTACACATCTTATTTGGGTAGTCCTTGGATATGAATCTTTGAAGCTGTATCATATACACCTCCTCCTCAAGGTTGTCATTGAGGAGCACGATTTTCACATCCATCTGTCAAATCTCGTAATCATATGCTGTAATAGCCAATAGAATTCAGATGGATTTTTGTATGACTATGGGTGAGAAGGTTTCGTCATAATCAACACATTGTCTTTGATGATACTCCTTAGTCACTAGCTTTGCTTTATAGGTTTCTACCTTTCCATCTATTCCGATCTTCTTTTTAAAGATCCACTTTGTAGATGGGTACAATACCCCTGGGTGTATTTGCTAGTCATAGGTGCCCAACAAGCCAATCCGTGAGTAATGGCACGTGTGACTTGACACATTTGATTTTTTTGCTTATTATATTTTGACATTTATCACTTTATATTGACTATTGCATATATGTATGTATATATTGTGATGTCCTTGGATCTGTGCAATAGGAATCGATCGTGATGAGATTACGATAATGAGACTAATTCACATTTAAACATAGATCCTATATAATCCCGATCATAGGTTACTTTCGAGAGGGACATCAAGATAACCGAACAAACTAGTATGTTGTATACCCGTCCATATGATGGATGCAGCTATTCTTATAGCTGCTCATGTGGGGACACTAGGGATATATTACATATGCTCATTGGAGAATGAGTTCACTAATTGATCTACTTACGGAATATTGGATAGTTGATGATATCTTATTATCAGACAACGATTTCGTAGTCCCAGTAGTGTATCTGGTCCTTAGACTTGAGACACCAAAGATATCTTGTATGAGTACTTCATTCTTTGATACCGAACTTATAGGTTTGGATGTCCTAGATCTAGTTCAACCGATCATTTAGAGTGGCAGTTGACCTTACAAGTGCTATTGATGTCGATAGAGGATCATCCATTCTCGACATCATGAGAGGAATATCCTATTTGTTCTTACTTAGACAAATCCTTGGCTAGGGTCATTTGGATTGAGAGAAAAAGTTCTCAGGAGAATCCGATTAGAAGCGAGACTCTAGTAGAAATCGTATGGATTCCGACAATGACGATACCCAGTATATGGTCTCTATGATATTAGATGAATGATAGAATATAGGTACATGATAACTGAGGATAGATAGGTCCAATAGATTGGATTCCCTTGTATCATTTGGGGACTACAGCGTAGTGGCCTAGTATGTCCGCAATTGATAAATCGAGTGAATTATCATCGATATTGGGCATAGAGGGTCACACACATATGGTAGGCGTTACGATGAGTAGAGGTTCGAATATGAGATATCCGTCGGATCCCCTATCTTATTGAATATCCAATAAGCCATTAAATTATTGGATCCTATGAATGAGATCTAATAAAAGCCCATGACAGATTATTGGATAGAGATATACTAATCTAATAGGCTTGGATAATTGGATGCAGATCCATTACCCAATAGGGGAGGATCCATTAGGGTTTAACAGGGGACCTTTATAAATATGAGGGATTTAGTGGTTTATAGGCTAGAGCCTTTGCTTGCTTCTCCTATTCTCCTCCCCCTCTCCACCTCAGAGTGGGCCTGGAGTTTTGAGGAGCATCATTGCAGCCCTGTTGTGTAGATCATCGCTAGAGAGGAGGATGCTTGACCTCCTTCACCCTCTCCTAGAGATCTGCAAGGATTCAAGGATATACGATTTCCCTAGGTAACACAATCTACTCTATACACAATTTTATGTTTTACGGATTTGTGTACACTAATCTTCGCACGGCAACGAACATCTCTTTCGGAATAGGGGATTTTATTTTTTGTTTTTTCGCTACACATGTGATGTCACCCCTAAGATTTTCCAACAGTGGTATCAAAGCCAGGTTGTTCGTACGATAGATTAGTTTTGAACTACATGTGTTGTGTTTTGGAGAAACTTTTGATGTCAAAATCGTTGACACAAAAGCAAGGAAGGGCAACAACAGTTGTTGCCCCTGATTTGCGTGCGTGCAACCGTAGGCAAGCAGCATAGCGCCAGTGCATGCGTAAGCGTTGTGCTTGCAGCAGTCGGCACATGTGCAAGTGTTGTGCCTGCAGTAGCCGGTCGGCGGCCTGCTTGCATTAGGCTTGCGGCCGGTGGGGCTGGCAACCCGCGGGCAGAGGCGTCGTGGGGGCAGCGATGCCTACGGCTGCTTCTCCTAAGACTATCATGCGGTGGAATGCTTTGCCAATCTGGCGGTAGTACCGCTTGAACATAGTCTCCTGTGGTGGTGGTATTGCCCAGCCCAAGCGGTGGTACCGCCAAGACCTAGAAAACTCAGGATGTGACCTTTTTAGGCTCCAAGTTTGAATTAACTTGAGGCCTATAAATAGCCCTTTCATCCCAAGTTAACATACAACAATTGAGTACACAAATAAGGCAAAATTCTATTATATTCTTGAGAGTTCTCCTCCTTTAGCCTAAGTGTTTAAGAAATCTATTTTAAGAGGAGTAAGTGGGAGTGTAAAGGTTCTTGATCTTCGCCCATTAAAGGAAGATCGTTAGTGAATGCCAGTGGCCTTGACAAAAGAGGAATCGATGGAGTGGATGTAGATCACGATGACCAAACCACTATAAATTGGTTTGCATTTCTATTCTGGCTATTTACCTTCACTACAAACTGTTTACTTGCTTTACTTTCATTATACTCTTATGTATGCTTTCAAGTTAAGTACATTTTCGAGATTGATTTTTATCGTACGAAGTTTCTCGAATTGATGTGATTTATTCACTGCACTAATTCACCCTCCCCCCCCCCCCCCCCCCTCTTAGTGTCGACTTATTCCTAACAATTGGTATCAGAGCTAGGTTATTTCTCATTTGGTTTAACACCTAAGAGAAATGGCTCTTTTCGGCTTTCAAGAGGGCTTTTCTATTGTTCGTCCTCCCATGTTCAATGGGACGAACTGCACTTATTGAAAAACTCAAATGAGAGTTTTCTTGCTTTTAATGGATTTAAATTTATGAAATATTATCAAAAGCGGTTTTCAAAAGTCTTCTACTTCAATGAACGAATAGAATGATCTGGAGAAGAAAATTTTTTCTTTAAATGCTAGAGTTATGAATGCTCTATTTTGTACTTTGAGCAAAAATGAATTCAATCGGATTTCTACTTGCAAAACGACTTTCGATATTTAGCACACTCTTGAAATCACACACGAAGGCACGAATATAGTTAAAGAGTCTAAAGTCAATCTTTTAATGCATGATTTTGAACTTTTTTAAATGAAGCCAAGCGAAACCGTTATTGACATGTACACCCGTTTTATGGATGTCATCAATGGTTTAAAAGCTCTTGGCAAATGCTTTTCTAATTTTGAACTCATTAACAATATCTTAAGATCTCTTTCTAAAAATTGGGAATAAAAAATAATGATAATACAATAGACAAAGGATTTAAATAAATTTTCGCTTGAAGAATTTATCGGGTCCTTGATGACCTGTGAAATGACTTATATGGCACTTGACGAACATGAGAACCACCTTCTAAAGAACAGGAAGGATTTGACACTTCGAACAATAGAATATCACTTGAGTGAAGACTCAAGTAATGATGATGATGATGACCTTGAACTCCTCACAATAAAGCTTAAAAAATTCTTAAAATAAGAATCAAAGAATAAAAATAAACTTAAAAAGAATGCAACAACTTGCTATGAACCCAAGAAGAAGGAAGCACTTTATGATGAAACAAGTACATCCGAAGATGAGGAACAAACCGATGAAGGCAAGTGGCGAACTTCACTTTGATGACTCTTGACAATGAGGGTAAAAAACTCAAATGAAACTCCCTTAGTTTATTTTGAAATAACTTATCCTTTTTTTATGAGTTATTTTTAATTAGTTAGTAAAAAAAAAAAAAAAAATATGTAACAATTATCATGCTTCTTTTTTCTAGTGATTTTATTAAAAAATTAAAAATTTAAAGCAAGATAATTCCATGTTAACTACCAACACTAAGCATGAAAAGTTAGATTCATTTAAAAAGAAAGATACTTTATATTTAATGAAATCATGCTTGATGTTTTAATGATGTAATGAAGTAATAATGTGTATCTTGATGATTTTCATATTGCTTTTTGATTTTGATTGAAAATGCTTTTTTGTTCAACAAAACCATGCTTGATGATTTGAAATCATACTTAATGACTTTATAGTTTGAAAATATGCATGTTATACCTTGAAAACTTGAAACCATGATTTGGTATCATGCATACTCAAGTAATGATATTTTAAATTTTTTTTATTGTTTTTTAGTATCATGCCCAAAGTAATGATGTATAATGATCATGCTAAATGAGTTTATCACGTCGAAATTATGCATGATAATTCTTATGATTTATGGATTATCAATCTTTACCGTAATGAAAGTTCTTTTTCATTTTAAACATTGATGCTTGTTTTTATTTGACATAAAAATTTGGGCATGCTTATATGAAATCAAATACATAAAAAGAAAATTGTGTTATCATTGGAATCAAAATGATAAATCAAATCGCTTGTTTAAAAGAACTTGAGCTATCTTTAATCTTATAGGAATCTATCTACGTTACTTTCATTGAATTTTTTGAAAAGTGATTTTGGATTCCTTTTATATGATTTGTTTTAATAATGAGATGTATTTTATATGAAATATTCATTTCTTGATTCACATTATGATTTACTTGTCTAAGAGAATATTTATCTAAATGAATCTTGATTCTTGATATTAATAATTTGAGATTTATTTAAATCAAGATATCTTATTTGATCTCCTATAATTCTATTCATTATTTATTAAAAAAGAGATTTGTCAAGAGGAATCATTCACGAATTTGATTTTTCATATTAATATCCTTCATGTCATGATTTTTATATGACTCTTACGATTTTCTTGGTATTTTATTTAAAGAGGAGATTTTTTTAATCATGATTTTTTGAATTATAACTTGAGATCTTTCATTAATATATAAATCATGACCTTGACAACTTGAGATTCTTATGAATCAAGATTGTTTAATATGTTTCTTCTTTTTGCTATCTAAAAGAATCATAATTTGTCTCTTGATATTCATAATTTGTCTTCATGAATTGTATACCTGATCACCAAGTTAATTTTTCTTGATATATTTCATGTGATGATTTGATAAATGATGAATGTTTGGTACCAACAATCATGAAGTGATAAATGCTTAAAAAAAAGTTAATTTAATATTTGGTATTACGAATGCTTTAGTATCAAGAAAATTTCATGATCAAATTATTGATTTAATGTATGAAGTGATAAATGCTTAAAAATTTTAATGTCTTAGCATCATGAATGTTATGCCCAAAATGATGTATCATGGATGCTTGAGTATCATATATTTGTATCATGAAGTAAGGATGCAAATGTAAGGGTTTAAAATTATGCATATTTTAATTTGAAACTATAATGATGCACAAACATATTGAAATAAAATTGATATTTTACGTTTGTCATAATTTAAAAATTAATGAATTACTGAGGTCAACTAGTTGATTGGGCAATAACAGGCAAGAGAGAGGGACGATCGTCGAAGAATTGGACAAAGCGTCGATGAACCAATGACATACCGGATAACATGATTCAAGCTTTGTAATAATTGTCTAGATTGAAGTAGGTTTTATTTGTGTAGGATTAACTATAATAGTGATCGAGGCATAAAGCAAAATGAACTCCCAAAGTCTAGAGCGAGATTTTTTGTTAGGAGTTCGAGAGTTAATCGGAAGTTCGCTAGAATTGATCGAGAAGTCCGGGAGCTTCCGAAGAAGCTCATCGAGAACTTCGCTAAGAAGATCATCGTGAAGTCTAGGAGCTTTGGGGAGTCCGTTGGAACATTGTCGAGAGATCGTTAGAAGTTCGATGAAATATCACCGAAAGAAACCAAGACTAACCAGGACGAGGATTTGCTTAGTGTATGCCTTATAATTTATAGTTAGTACATAATTGAGATTAGAATTATGCCAACCCAATTAGGGACCGGTTTAGCCCTTGTATAGTTTGTGTTGGGCCAAGTGAAAGGCCCAAATAGTGACCTAATAGGTGGCACCGGTAGGTGGTACAATCTTGAGGCGTGTGTCGGTGGTAGTGGTACCATCGGACTTAGTCTCAGGAGGCTGTCAGTGGTGGTACTACCCGGACATAGTCTCCCAAGTGGTGGTCTTGTCGATTGGTGGTGATACTGCCTAGTGTCAGTGTTGTAGGTGGTGGTACTGTCAGGACCCAGGAAACTCGGGATGAGACCTTTTTAGCTCCAAGTTTGAATCAACTTGAGGCTTATAAATAGCCCTCTCATCCCTAGTTAACATACAAAAACTGAGTACACAAACAAGAGGTCGGCTAAGCCGAATAAGTCTCAGCCCAAGAAGACGAGGAGCAAGTCGTCTCCGATGCCGTGCCGGTGCCTCCACAAGTCTCTACTCTGCGGCCTGTTCCCCGTTTGGAAGAGGCCCACCGGCCGCGGAGGTGGAGGGAGAGGCAGCGGAGGCCGGCGGTCGTTGTGGCCGAGATGGTCTCGCGTCCGATCTGGCGAAAGCGGTGGGTACCAGCAACAGAAGCCGGATCCGGTTAAGCCTTCACCGCTGCCGGAGCTCATCACAGGCGTAAGGGTATCAAAGAGAGAAGAGGACGGAGACGACAAGGATGAGGATGACGAGGAGGCAGCTTGGCACGGGGAGAAGACGAAGGTTTTCGAGCCACTGGCGACAGCGACGCCGCCAAAGAATGCACTCCTACTGATGAGATGCCGGTCAGCACCGCACAACCGGTCTTCCTCGCTGGCCACCTCCCAGATCACGGTGTCCCCCTTGCTGTCGCCTGATTCCCCGGCTGCTTCGCCACTGGAGGAGGTCTCTGGAGGGAAAGCGCGAGACCAGGAGCTGCAGCAGCAGCAAGAGCAGAGAACGTCAAGCAGCGGAGGGGCGCTCGTCCATGAGGAGGAGGAGGAGGAGGAGGAGGAGGAGCAAGGGGACGAAGCCAAGGGATCGGAGTCGCGGCGGCCGCTGGTGTTGCCGCGGAGCAAGTCGGAGCCGGCGCGGAGGGCAGCGGCGAAGCTGGCGGTCCCGGAGGCCTCGTACTGCTTCTGGACCAGCCGCTGCCAGCGACGCCACTTCGTCCCCGCTCACGAGGAGCGGGCCCCACCCACCCTCACTGATGTATAGTGCTCCTCCTCTGATTGGATTTGCTTTGCCTTCAGCTGTCGCATGTATTAGTGTGGTTTCCGAGAGAGAAAGAGCGAAGAGAGAGAGAGAGAGAGGTGCGGGTGGAATCTGCTGGTTTCCCATGACCTTTCGGGACGGAAGTGGAAGAAGAGCCACTCATGTAGCTATTGGCAAGAAGAAGAAGCTACCTGAGGCCGTACTTCTCGAAAACAGTAATAAGACTCAGCTGTCTGCCACTGTCATATGACATCAGGTCGAGTCATCTCCCGAGGCTCCGCGATCTCGTATGTAATCTCACCTTCACTGCTCTCCGGGCACGCAAGTTTGAGAGCTGGGAATGGCGGAACTGTGGGAATGGGACAGCGTGGCTGCTGACAGTGATTTGATATCTCGTGTGGTGTTGTAAGAACAAGTAAAAGCTTGTGAAGTAGCGAAAAGATTTGATGCCTGTTCGCCGGGAGCAGTGGCTCGCAGTATTTATCTTGTCCTTAAGACTCTATCGGTGAGAAGAACTGAGGCGATGATCATGACCTGTTTGTTGTAATGACAAGATAAGGAAGAGATCAGTAGTCTGGGACTCAGATAATATTAAATACGATATTATAAGGTGCAATAATTGGCTTGTATGTATATATCTATCTTAACGAAATTTCGGACACTTAAATTAGGTCTGATTCAAGTTCGATCTGGATGACAAATTATAATTAAACCAAAGGCATGATTCCTTCTTCAATGTCTCATTTGCTAGCCCATGTCATGCCCTTGAACTAGGGTTTCAAGAGCATCTTTGCTATCTACAAGTGCACACCTACAACTCTACAGAACCATGTCATTGATCAACTCCAAGATCTTATGCTGTGCCACTATCTAGGAATTGTGAACTCCTAACTCCATCTCTATTTTTGTATTTCACATTACGAAATGCTTGGTTATGAGATACCGAGTTAATATCCATACCTCGCATCCTTTATAGATAGACGTTGCATAACTTAGATAAAATTATTGAAGTCATTGACATGAAATTCTAATTTGGTAAAATAAGATTTTGATTATAGTCTAGTGGTTATATATATTTTTATAAATTCACTATTAACTCAAAAAAATTATAGTCGATATTTGATAAAATTTAAGGTATATTTTTTATTTTTTAATTATTATATTTTAATTTTAGTCATCATTATAAGTAAAATAAAAAAATGTTAGTTTGAAATTACTCTCTTAATTGATATTTCACTTTAGTAAATTATGGTTCACCTTTGCACTATTCAAGGAAAGTGCTCTTCATGAGGAAGGAGAGGAGGATAATATGATGTGTTATCAAAGTTTACTTAGCCAAAAGGCAAAAAAAAAAAAGGTGTAATATGTTAGATGGGGCTTTTCGAACTTTCAATATGTTGCGAATCTGATTTAAGGTATATAAAATTTATATTATTTTTTGAATTAAAATGTTCGATCGTCTTGACCTATGTCCACTCCCAATTCCTCTTCACTTGAGGCTATCGATTTTCACTACCGATCTTTTTTCCAACGGAGGACGAAGATGAACTATCCTTTTCATAAAAAAGAACCTTTACACATTTCTCTTTTAAACCTCACTCCTTCCTTAGAAACCTTTTTAATATAGGAGAAAGAGACTCACTAACTTTAGAGAGATTATAACATTTTTTTCTGAAATATATTTTTCTACTGACAATCGATTAAGAAAAACCTCAATGATTTGAAAAAGCTAATGAAACCCATTTCGGAAATGATATCAAAAGTGTGCTTCACTTGAAGTAAGTAAATGTAATAAGTAATTAAAATAGAGAACAATAGTAATAAAAGAGAAGAAAGAGAGTACATACCAAATTTATAGGTTATGATCTACGTTCACTCATAATTCCTCTTATGTTGAGGCTATCAGCATACACTAATGGTTTTCATTTAATGGGTGAAGATCAACTACCCTCTTACAACTCTTTTTCCTATTCATAGGTTTAGGATAAGCCTCATGTCTCTCTTAGAATGATCACAAAGTTAAAAAAGAAGGTTACTTAGCACTTTTTCAACACTTTTATAATCCAAAATCTTAAGACTTTTATTCATACTTTTTGTGCTCTTTTATGCAGGAAATAATGAGTATTTATAGGCTCGAATGACTTCAAAAATGAAGCCAAAAAAGTATCTCATCCCGGATTTTCGGGGTACTGGCGATACCACCGCTAGTACTGGGCGATATTACCACTTGCAGACTGACACTGGACGGTACCACCGCCTAATAAAGCCTTGGAGACTAGGCCCTAGCGGTATAACCGCCTGATAGGGTGGTACCACCGCTTGACAACATTAACTACCGATGGTTCCACCGTCAAAACTATAGAAAAATTTAGGGGGTGACATCACATGCATAGTGGAAGAACATAAAAACAAAATCCCTAAATTTTTCATCGATGTGTTCGTCATCGTACGAAGATTAGTGCATAAAAACTGCAAAACTTAAAACTGTATATATTAAAAATTGTGTTACCTAGAGAGATCGTATAAATCCTTACAAATATCTAGGAGAGAGTGAAGGAGGTCAAGCGTCCTCTTCTCTAGTAGTGATTTACACAATAGGGCTATAGTGATGCTCCTCAAAACCCTAGGCTTGCTATTTGAGGGGGAGAAGGGGAGGAGAATATGAGATGGCAACCGAAAGAGGCTCTTTAGCCTATGAACCATTGGTTCCCTCCTATTTATAGAGGTCTCCTATCAACTTAACCATAATAGATCCTATCATATTAGGTATTGGATCTCTATCCAATTACCCAAGCCTCTTAGATTAGTGGATCTCTATCCAATAGTCTCTCATTGGCTCTTATTTGATCTCATCTATATAATCCAATAATTCATGGGCTTATTGGATATCCAATAAGATAGGGGCTTTAGTGTTTATCTTATATTTGAATCTCTACTTATCGCAATGCCTACCATATGTGTGTGACCTCTAAGTCCAATATCGAGCTGGCCGTGAGTCATATCTGCTAGAACTCCTGGCTCAGTGAATTATTATCTTAATAATTCACTCGACCCATCGACTATATACGTACTATGCCACTACGCCGTAGTCCCTAGACGATACAGGAGAATCTAATCTATTAGACCTGTCTGTCCTCAATTACCATATACCTATAGTCTCTTATCCATCTAATATCCTAGACCGTATATCGGGCATGGTGCTGTCATACCCATATGGTTTTTGCTCGAGTCTCGCTCTAATCGGATTCTCCTGGAGAACTCTTTCTCTCTCAATCCGAATGACCATAGTTGGAGATTTATTTGAGCAAAAATACATGTGATATTCCTCTCATGACACCGAGAGTGAATAATCCTCTATTGACACTCAATAATCCTCGTAAGATTGGCCACCACTCCAGATAATTGACTGTGCTAAATCTGAAACCTCCAGACCTATAAGTCTGATATCAAAGAATGAAGTACTCATACAGGATATCCTTGATGTCTCAAGTCTAAGGACCAGAAATACCACTAAGACTATAAAATCATTATCTAATAATAACGTATCATCAACAATCCAGCATTCCGTAAGTAGATAAATTAGTAAACTCATTCTCCAATGAACACTTGTATTGTATCCCTAGTGTCCCCATATAAGCAGCTATGAGACTAGTTACATCAATCGTATAGACGGGTATACAATACACTAGTCTGTTCGGTTATCTTAATTTCCCTCTCGAGTAACCTATGATCGGTATTATTTAGGATATGTGTTTATAGGCGAATCAGTCTCATTATCGTGATCTCATCACGATCCGATTCTCATTGCACATATCCATGGACATTACAATATATATATGCATATATGTAACAACCAATATAAAGTGATAAAATGTCAAATAATATAATGAGCAATAAGACCGTGTGTCAAGTTACACGTGTCATCACTCATGTGATTGGCTTACAAAGCACCTATGACTAGCAATCTCCCACTTGACCTAAAGTCAATCACTTATGTGTATGATCCCCATCAAACCCCTATGACACTCAAAGATAATTTGAGACAACGGTTTTGTTAGTGGATTTGCGATGTTGTCTTCGGATGAAACTCTTTCCACTACTACATCTCCTCGGGTCACGATCTCTCTGATCAGTTAGAACCTCCTTAGAATACTTATGATAAGACTTGGGTTCCCTCATTTGAGCAATCACCTCGTTGTTATTGTAATATAAGAGAATTGACTTATTGCTACTTGGCACAAATCCCAAATATATGATGAACTTCGTCATCGAGACTCCCTCCTTTATTGCTTCTACTACAGCAATGTACTCTACCTCTTTGGTCGAGTCAGCAATAGTATCTTGCTTAGAACTCTTACAGCATACTGCTCCTCCATTCAAGGTGTACACATATCCCAAATTTGACTTATTATCATCGACATCAGGCTGGAAACTCGAGCCCGTGTAACCTTCAACCCTGAGGCTACTATCTCCATATACTAGTAAAAGATCCTTAGTCCTTTACAAGTACTTAAGGATATACTTTACTACTTTCTAGTACTCTAAGCTTGGATCTACTTGATACCTGCTCGTGACACTCAGAGCATACGCTATATCGGGCTGGTACATAGCATGACATACATGATAGACCCTATCGCTGAGGCATATGATATCCTATCCATGTTCGCACTTTCTTCAGGAGTCTTTAGGGAAATACTCCTAGAAAGTGATATCCCATGTCTCCTTGGTATGAGACATCTCTTGAAATTTTTTATGCCAAATCTTTTGATAATGATATATATGTACCTAGACTGGGACAAGCTAAGCATCCTCTTAGATCTATCTCTATAGAACAGAATCCCCAAGATATAGGATGCTTTCCCTGAATCCTTCATGGAGAAGTGTCTAGATAACCAAGCCTTTACTATGGATTGCATTCCTACATTATTCCCAATGATCAAGATGTCATCCACATATAACACTAAGAAGGTGATAGTGCTCCCATTTACCTTCTGTATACACAAGGCTCATCTTTGTTCTTAACGAAGTCATAAGATCTGATTATCTTATCAAATCTTATGTTCCAACTTCGGAAAGCTTGCTTTAGTCCATAAATGGACCTAAGCAAACTACACATCTTATTTGGGTAGTCCTTGGATATGAATCTTTGAAGCTGTATCATATACACCTCCTCCTCAAGGTTGTCATTGAGGAGCACGATTTTCACATCCATCTGCCAAATCTCGTAATCATATGCTGTAATAGCCAATAGAATTCAGATGGATTTTTGTATGACTATGGGTGAGAAGGTTTCGTCATAATCAACACATTGTCTTTGATGATACTCCTTAGTCACTAGCTTTGCTTTATAGGTTTCTACCTTTCCATCTATTCCGATCTTCTTTTTAAAGATCCACTTGCAACCGATGGGTACAATACCCCCAGGTGTATTTGCTAGTCATAGGTGCCCAACAAGCCAATCACGTGAGTAATGGCACGTGTGACTTGACACGGATTCTTTTTGCTTATTATATTTTGACATTTATCACTTTATATTGACTATTGCATATATGTATGTATATATTGTGATGTCCTTGGATCTGTGCAATAGGAATCAGATCGTGATGAGATTACGATAATGAGACTAATTCACATTTAAACATAGATCCTATATAATCCCGATCATAGGTTACTCGAGAGGGACATCAAGATAACCGAACAAACTAGTATGCTGTATACCCGTCCATATGATGGATGCAGCTATTCTTATAGCTGCTCATGTGGGGACACTAGGGATATATTACATATGCTCATTGGAGAATGAGTTCACTAATTGATCTACTTACGGAATATTGGATAGTTGATGATATCTTATTATCAGACAACGATTTCGTAGTCCCAGTAGTGTATCTGGTCCTTAGACTTGAGACACCAAAGATATCTTGTATGAGTACTTCATTCTTTGATACCGAACTTATAGGTTTGGATGTCCTAGATCTAGTTCAACCGATCATTTAGAGTGGCAGTTGACCTTACAAGTGCTATTGATGTCGATAGAGGATCATCCATTCTCGACATCATGAGAGGAATATCCTATTTGTTCTTACTTAGACAAATCCTTGGCTAGGGTCATTTGGATTGAGAGAGAAAAAGTTCTCTGGGAGAATCCGATTAGAGCGAGACTCTAGTAGAAATCGTATGGGTCTGACAGCACGATACCCAGTATATGGTCTCTATGATATTAGATGAATGATAGAATATAGGTACATGATAACTGAGGATAGATAGGTCCAATAGATTGGATTCCCTTGTATCATTTGGGGACTACAGCGTAGTGGCCTAGTATGTCCGCAATTGATAAATCGAGTGAATTATCATCGATATTGGGCATAGAGGGTCACACACATATGGTAGGCGTTACGATGAGTAGAGGTTCGAATATGAGATATCCGTCGGATCCCCTATCTTATTGAATATCCAATAAGCCATTAAATTATTGGATCCTATGAATGAGATCTAATAAAAGCCCATGACAGATTATTGGATAGAGATATACTAATCTAATAGGCTTGGATAATTGGATGCAGATCCATTACCCAATAGGGGAGGATCCATTAGGGTTTAACAGGGGACCTTTATAAATATGAGGGATTTAGTGGTTTATAGGCTAGAGCCTTTGCTTGCTTCTCCTATTCTCCTCCCCCTCTCCACCTCAGAGTGGGCCTGGAGTTTTGAGGAGCATCATTGCAGCCCTGTTGTGTAGATCATCGCTAGAGAGGAGGATGCTTGACCTCCTTCACCCTCTCCTAGAGATCTGCAAGGATTCAAGGATATACGATTTCCCTAGGTAACACAATCTACTCTATACACAATTTTATGTTTTACGGATTTGTGTACACTAATCTTCGCACGGCAACGAACATCTCTTTCGGAATAGGGGATTTTATTTTTTGTTTTTTCGCTACACATGTGATGTCACCCCTAAGATTTTCCAACAGTGGTATCAAAGCCAGGTTGTTCGTACGATAGATTAGTTTTGAACTACATGTGTTGTGTTTTGGAGAAACTTTTGATGTCAAAATCGTTGACACAAAAGCAAGGAAGGGCAACAACAGTTGTTGCCCCTGATTTGCGTGCGTGCAACCGTAGGCAAGCAGCATAGCGCCAGTGCATGCGTAAGCGTTGTGCTTGCAGCAGTCGGCACATGTGCAAGTGTTGTGCCTGCAGTAGCCGGTCGGCGGCCTGCTTGCATTAGGCTTGCGGCCGGTGGGGCTGGCAACCCGCGGGCAGAGGCGTCGTGGGGGCAGCGATGCCTACGGCTGCTTCTCCTAAGACTATCATGCGGTGGTACTGCCAATCTAGGCGGTAGTACCGCCCAGACATAGTCTCCCAGGTGGTGGTATTGCCCAGCCCAGGCGGTGGTACCGCCAAGACCTAGAAAACTCAGGATGTGACCTTTTTAGGCTCCAAGTTTGAATTAACTTGAGGCCTATAAATAGCCCTTTCATCCCAAGTTAACATACAACAATTGAGTACACAAATAAGGCAAAATTCTATTATATTCTTGAGAGTTCTCCTCCTTTAGCCTAAGTGTTTAAGAAATCTATTTTAAGAGGAGTAAGTGGGAGTGTAAAGGTTCTTGATCTTCGCCCATTAAAGGAAGATCGTTAGTGAATGCCAGTGGCCTTGACAAAAGAGGAATCGATGGAGTGGATGTAGATCACGATGACCAAACCACTATAAATTGGTTTGCATTTCTATTCTGGCTATTTACCTTCACTACAAACTGTTTACTTGCTTTACTTTCATTATACTCTTATGTATGCTTTCAAGTTAAGTACATTTTTAGAGATTTTTTTTTTATCGCATGCGAAGTTTCTCATTGATGTGATTTATTCACTGCACTAATTCACCCTCCCCACCCCCCCACCCCTCTTAGTGTCGACTTATTCCTAACAATTGGTATCAGAGCTAGGTTATTTCTCATTTGGTTTAACACCTAAGAGAAATGGCTCTTTTTAAACTTTCAAGAGGGCTTTTCTATTGTTAGTCCTCCCATGTTCAATGGGACTAACTGCACTTATTGAAAAACTCAAATGAGAGTTTTCTTGCTTTTAATGGATTTAAATTTATGAAATATTATCAAAAGCGGTTTTCAAAAGTCTTCTACTTCAATGAACGAATAGAATGATCTGGAGAAGAAAATTTTTTCTTTAAATGCTAGAGTTATGAATGCTCTATTTTGTACTTTGAGCAAAAATGAATTCAATCGGATTTCTACTTGCAAAACGACTTTCGATATTTAGCACACTCTTGAAATCACACACGAAGGCACGAATATAGTTAAAGAGTCTAAAGTCAATCTTTTAATGCATGATTTTGAACTTTTTTAAATGAAGCCAAGCGAAACCGTTATTGACATGTACACCCGTTTTATGGATGTCATCAATGGTTTAAAAGCTCTTGGCAAATGCTTTTCTAATTTTGAACTCATTAACAATATCTTAAGATCTCTTTCTAAAAATTGGGAATAAAAAATAATGATAATACAATAGACAAAGGATTTAAATAAATTTTCGCTTGAAGAATTTATCGGGTCCTTGATGACCTGTGAAATGACTTATATGGCACTTGACGAACATGAGAACCACCTTCTAAAGAACAGGAAGGATTTGACACTTCGAACAATAGAATATCACTTGAGTGAAGACTCAAGTAATGATGATGATGATGACCTTGAACTCCTCACAATAAAGCTTAAAAAATTCTTAAAATAAGAATCAAAGAATAAAAATAAACTTAAAAAGAATGCAACAACTTGCTATGAACCCAAGAAGAAGGAAGCACTTTATGATGAAACAAGTACATCCGAAGATGAGGAGCAAACCGATGAAGACGAAGTGGCGAACTTCACTTTGATGACTCTTGACAATGAGGTAAAAAACTCAAATGAAACTCCCTTAGTTTATTTTGAAATAACTTATCCTTTTTATGAGTTATTTTTTAATTAGTTAGTAAAAAATAAAAAAAATATGTAACAATTATCATGCTTCTTTTTCTAGTGATTTTATTAAAAATTAAAAATTTAAGCAAGATAATTCCATGTTAACTACCAGCACTAAGCATGAAAAGTTAGATTCATTTAAAAAGAAAGATACTTTATATTTAATGAAATCATGCTTGATGTTTTAATGATGTAATGAAGTAATAATGTGTATCTTGATGATTTTCATATTGCTTTTTGATTTTGATTGAAAATGCTTTTTGTTCAACAAAACCATGCTTGATGATTTGAAATCATACTTAATGACTTTATAGTTTGAAAATATGCATGTTATACCTTGAAAACTTGAAACCATGATTTGGTATCATGCATACTCAAGTAATGATATTTTAAATTTTTTTATTGTTTTAGTATCATGCCCAAAGTAATGATGTATAATGATCATGCTAAATGAGTTTATCTGTCGAAATTATGCATGATAATTCTTATGATTTATGGATTATCAATCTTTACCGTAATGAAAGTTCTTTTTCATTTTAAACATTGATGCTTGTTTTTATTTGACATAAAAATTTGGGCATGCTTATATGAAATCAAATACATAAAAAGAAAATTGTGTTATCATTGGAATCAAAATGATAAATCAAATCGCTTGTTTAAAAGAACTTGAGCTATCTTTAATCTTATAGGAATCTATCTACGTTACTTTCATTGAATTTTTTGAAAAGTGATTTTGGATTCCTTTTATATGATTTGTTTTAATAATGAGATGTATTTTATATGAAATATTCATTTCTTGATTCACGTATGATTTACTTGTCTAAGAGAATATTTATCTAAATGAATCTTGATTCTTGATATTAATAATTTGAGATTTATTTAAATCAAGATATCTTATTTGATCTCCTATAATTCTATTCATTATTTATTAAAAAAGAGATTTGTCAAGAGGAATCATTCACGAATTTGATTTTTCATATTAATATCCTTCATGTCATGATTTTTATATGACTCTTACGATTTTCTTGGTATTTTATTTAAAGAGGAGATTTTTTTAATCATGATTTTTTGAATTATAACTTGAGATCTTTCATTAATATATAAATCATGACCTTGACAACTTGAGATTCTTATGAATCAAGATTGTTTAATATGTTTCTTCTTTTTGCTATCTAAAAGAATCATAATTTGTCTCTTGATATTCATAATTTGTCTTCATGAATTGTATACCTGATCACCAAGTTAATTTTTCTTGATATATTTCATGTGATGATTTGATAAATGATGAATGTTTGGTACCAACAATCATGAAGTGATAAATGCTTAAAAAAAGTTAATTTAATATTTGGTATTACGAATGCTTTAGTATCAAGAAAATTTCATGATCAAATTATTGATTTAATGTATGAAGTGATAAATGCTTAAAAATTTTAATGTCTTAGCATCATGAATGTTATGCCCAAAATGATGTATCATGGATGCTTGAGTATCATATATTTGTATCATGAAGTAAGGATGCAAATGTAAGGGTTTAAAATTATGCATATTTTAATTTGAAACTATAATGATGCACAAACATATTGAAATAAAATTGATATTTTACGTTTGTCATAATTTAAAAATTAATGAATTACAGAGGTCAACTAGTTGATTGGGCAATAGGCCGCAAGAGAGGACGATGCGTCGAAGAATTGGACAAAGCGTCGATGAACCAATGACATACCAGATAACATGATTCAAGCTTTGTAATAATTGTCTAGATTGAAGTAGGTTTTATTTGTGTAGGATTAACTATAATAGTGATCGAGGCATAAAGCAAAATGAACTCCCAAAGTCTAGAACGAGATTTTGTTAGGAGTTCGAGAGTTCGTCGGAAGTTCTGCTAGAATTGATCGAGAAGTCCAGGAGCTTGCCGAAGAAGCTCATCAGAACTCGCTAAGAAGATCATCGTGAAGTCTAGGAGCTTGCCGGGAGTCCGTTGGAACATTGTCGAGAGATCGTTAGAAGTTCGTCGAAATATCACCGAAAGAAACCAAGACTAACCGGACAGGATTTGCTTAGTGTATGCCTTATAATTTATAGTTAGTACATAATTGAGATTAGAATTATGCCAACCCAATTAGGGACCAGTTTAGCCCTTGTATAGGCTGTGTTGGGCCAAGTGAAAGGCCCAAATAGTGACCTAATAGGTGGCACCGTCGTGGCACAATCTTCGAGACTGTGTCAGGTAGTGGTACCATCCAGACTTAGTCTCCGAGACTGTCAAGTGGTGGTACTACCCAGACATAGTCTCCCAAGTGGTGGTACTGTCAGATTGGGTGGTGATACTGCCTAGTGTCAGTGTTGTAGGTGGTGGTACTGTCAGGACCCAGGAAACTCGGGATGAGACCTTTTTAGCTCCAAGTTTGAATCAACTTGAGGCTTATAAATAGCCCTCTCATCCCTAGTTAACATACAAAAACTGAGTACACAAATAAGGCAAAATTCTGTTGTAATCTTGAGAGTTCTCCTCCTCTAGCCTAAGTGTTTAAGAATTCTATTTTAGGAGGAGTAAGTGGGGGTGTAAAGGTTCTCTCCTGAACCTGTTAAAAGGAGAATCGAGTTGTATGAGTAGTTGATCTTCGTCCTTTAAAGGAAGATCATTAGTGGATGCCGATGACCTCGACGGAAGAGGAATTGGTGGAGTGGATGTAGGTCACGATGACCGAACCACTATAAATTGATTTACATTTCTATTCTTGCTATTTACCTTCACTGTAAATTATTTACTTGCTTTACTTCCATTACACTATTCTGTATGCTTTCAAGTTAAATACATTTTCGAGATCAGTTTTTATCGTACGAAGTTTCTCGAATCGACGTAATTTATCTAATGCACTAATTTACCCCCCACCCCCTCTTAGTGCCGACTCGTTCCTAACATAACTTAGTTAGTGAGATTACATCCTAATCTTAACTCAACTTAAGGTCTAACTACAATAATTAAGAAACTTAAACAAGTAATCTCTGTCTGGTATGTCGATTGTTCTTTTGGCGATCTTCCAATGAACTTCTCGGTGAACTTTCGGTTGACTTCCGGCGAACTCCCAATGAACTTTCAGCGAACTCTCGAAGAACTCTCAGCGATCTTTCGATAAATTCTCGGTGAGCTCCCAATGAACTCTCGACGAGTTTTCGATAAACTTTTGGCACATCGTCCGAATCTTCAACGTATCGTCTGATCTTTGACTTTGGCCCAACATCTGCTTTATGCCTTACTGCTATCGTAGTTAATCCTGCACACTTATCTCAACATATAGATTAGATCAAACACTTTACCAATTGATTTTATCATTAAAATTTGAGATTCAACATTTATGCAATAAACAATATAAAGTGATAAAAATACCAAAATGTAATAAGCAAAAAGAATGTGTTTCATGTCACACGTGCCATCACTCATATGATTGACTTGCAGAGCATCTACGACTAGCAATCTCCCACATGACCTAAAGCCAATTACCTATATTTGATCCCCATCAGACTCCTGTGATGCTCAAAGATAATCTAAGACAACAGCTTTGTTAGTAGATCTGTGATATTATCTTCGGATGGAATTCTTTACACTGCTACATCTCCTCAGGTCACGATCTCTCTTATTAGGTGGAACCTCCTCAGAATATGCTTAGACATCTGATGAGACCTAGGTTCCTTCGCTTCAGCAATCGCCCCGTTATTATCGCAATATAAGGGAATTGACTCCTCGTTGCTTGACACGACTCCTAGATCTATAATGAACTTCTTCATCTAGACTCCATCCTTTACTGCCTCTACTGTTGCAATGTACTTCGCCTCTATGGTCGAGTCAGCAGTATTCTTGCTTGAAACTCTTATAACACACTGCTCCTCTATCCAAGGTGAACACATACCCTGAATTAGACTTGCTATCATCGACATTGGACTGGAAGCTCGAGTCCATGTAGCCCTCAACCCTAAGGCTACTACCTTCAAGTAGCCTTAAGTCTAAGGGCGAGATACATCATTGGGATAACGGAATCGCTATCTGATAATGACGTATCATCAACCATCCAGCATTTCATAAGTAGATCAATCAGTGAACTCATTCCCCAATGAGCACCTATACTGTCTCCTTAGTGTCCTCACACGAGCTGCTATAAAACCAACCTTCTCTATCATATGAACGGGTATATAGTACACTAGTCTATCCGGTTATCTCGATGTCCCTCTCGTGTAACCTATGACTAGGATTATTTAAGATCATGTCATATGTGTCATCACTCACATGATTAGCTTGCAGGGCACCTATAACTAGTGGATTCTGCATCAGGTAGAGATGATTTGGGCTTCCTCGGGGTTCTAGGGATGATCCGAGGTGTGCCTTGGCTTCGCAAGAGATCCTACACAAGTAGTCAACATCGGGGGAGTTCTCGACCAGACCCCTACAATGTATAGTTAACTTTGAATGGAGTAAAAACATTAGGGTTTTTTTTCATTGGTCCCATCCATAGGCATTAGAGACCGACTTTTATACCTAAGTAGTTGGTGAAGGGAGGTTGATGACTGAAAAGAGCAAGCTCATACGTGTAGGGAAATCTAGGGGAGACATCACATACATAGCGAAAGAATATAAAACAAAATTCCTAAATTTTCAAAAAGGTGTTCATCATCATGCGAAGATTGGTACACAAAACCCATGACATAGAAAACCACGTGTGAGATAGTTGTGTTATCTAGGGAGATCGTATATCCCCGAATCCTGACATATCTGTAAGAGTGGATGAAGGAGGTCAAGCGTCATCCTCTCTAGCGGTGATCCACACAATAGGGCTATAATGACACTCCTCAAATCTCCAGGCCTACTATTTGAGGAGGTGAAGGGAAGATGTGAGTAGGAGGTGGCAACTTAGAAGCCCCAGCCTATGGGCCTTTAGTTTCCTCCTATTTATAGGGGCCCTCAATTAACCCTAATAGATCCTATTGGATACTGGATCTCCATCCAATTATCCGAACCTCTTAGATTAGTGGGTCTCTACCCAATAATCTCTTATTAGTTGTTATTGGATCTCATGGATGAGATCCAATAATTCAGGGGCTTATTGGATATCCAATAAGATAGGGGCTCCAGCGGATATCTCACATCCGAACCTCTACTCGTCGCAACACCAACTATATATGTGTGACCCTCTAGGCCTAATATCGAGCTGGTCGTAAGTCATACCTGTCAGAACTCCTTCTGGCTCAGTGAATTATTATCTACATAATAATTCACTCGACTCATCGATTGCAAATATACTAAGCCACTATACCGCATTCCCCAGACTATATAAGGGAATCCAATCCTTTAGACCTATCTATTCTCAGTTATCATGTACCTATACTCTCTCATCCATCTAATATCCCAGAGATCATATATCGGGCATGGTGCTATCAGACCCATATGGTTTCTCCTCGAGTCTCGCTTTAATCAGATTCTTCCGAAGAACTCTTTCTCTCTCAATCAGAATGACCTTAGCCAAGGATTTATTTGAGCAAGAACGCATAAGATATTCCTCTTATGATACCGAGAGCAGATGATCCTCTATCGACACTCAATAGTACTTGTAAGGTTAGCTGTCACTTCCAATAACTGATTGTACTAGATTTGGAACTTCCAAACCTATAAGTCTGGTATCAAAGAGTGGAGTAATTATATTATTGGGATTACGGAATCACTGTCTGACAATAATGCATCATCAACCATCTAGTATTCCGTTAGCGGATTAATAAGTTAACTCATTCTCCAATGAGCACTTGCATTGTATCCTTAGTATCCCACACGAGCAGCTATGAGACTAGTTGCCTCCATCATATGGATGGGTATACAACACACTAGTATATCCGATTATCTTGATGTCCCTCTCGAGTAATCTATGATCAAGATTATTTAGGGTCTATGTTTAAAGGCGAATCAGTCTCATTATCATGATCTCATCATGATCCAATTCCCATTGCACAAATCCACGAACATCACAATATATATATGCATATATGCAACAACCAATCTAAAGTGATAAAAATATTAAAATATAATAAGAAAAAAGAATGTGTATCATGTCACTTGTGTCATCACTTATGTGATTGGCTTACAGTGCACTTATGACTAGTAATCTCCCACTTGACCTAATGTCAATCATCTATGTATATGATCCCTATCAGACTCCTATGATGCTCAAAGATAATATGAGACAATAGTTTTATTAGTGGATCTGCCATATTATCTTCGGATGAAACTCTTTCTACTGCTACATCTCCTCGGGTCACGATCTCTCTTATCAGGTGGAACCTCTTCAGAATGTGCTTAGACTTCTGATGAGACTTGGGTTCCTTCGCTTGAGGAATCGTCCCGTTGTTATTGCAATATAAGGGAATCAGCTCCTCGCTACCTAGCATGACTCCTAGATCTATAATGAATGTCTTTATCCATACTCTCTTCTTTGTTGCCTCTACCGCAGCAATGTACTCTGCCTTTGTGGTCGAGTCAACAGTAGTGTCTTGCTTGGAACTATTCCAACACACTGCTCCTCTATCCAGGGTGAACACATATCCTGAATTAGACTTGCTATCATCAACATCAGATTAGAAGGTCGAGTGCATGTAGCCCTCAACCTTGAGGCTACTACCTCCATATACTAGTAAAAGATCCTTAGTCATTCTTAAGTACTTAAGGATACACTTTACTACTTTCCAATGCTCCAAGCCTGGATCCGCCTGATACCTACTCGTGACACTTAGAGTATACGCTATATCACGCCTGATACAGAGCATAACATATATGATAGACCCTATCATTCAGGGATAGGGTATCATATTTATATTTGTCCTTTCTTCAGGAGTCTTTGGGGACATACTCCTAGAAAATGATATCCCATATCTCATCAATATGAGACATCTCTTAGAATTTTTCATGCTAAACCTTTTAACAATGGTGTTTATTTACCTAGATTGGGACAAGCTAAGCATCCTCTTATATCTATCTCTATAGATCCGAATCCCCAATATGTAAGATGCTTCCCCTAAGTCTTTCATAGAGAAGTGTCTAAATAGCCAAGCTTTTACTATGGATAGCATTCCTACATTATTCCTAATTATCAGAATGTCATCCACATATAACACCAAGAAGGTGATAGCACTCCTACTTACCTTCTTGTATATACAAGGCTCATCTTCGTTCTTCACGAAGTCATAAGATCTGATTGCCTTATCAAATCTCATGTTCCAACTTTGAGAAGCTTACTTTAGTCCATAAATAGACCTAAGCAACCTACACACTTTATTTGGATAATCCTTGAACACGAATCCCTCAAGCTATATCATATACACCTCATCCTCGAGGTTGCCATTGAGGAACGCGATTTTCACATTCATCTGCTAGATCTTATAATCATAGTGTGCTGCAATAGCCAATAGAATTCGGATAGATTTTAGCATGGTTATAGGTGAAAAGGTTTTATCATAGTCAACACATTGCCTTTGACGATACCCCTTAGCCACTTTATAGGTCTCTATCTTTCCATCTACTTTGATCTTCTTTCTTGAAGATCCACTTGCAACTAATAGGTACAATACCCTTTGGTGCATCAACTATGTTTCAAACATTGTTGGAGTACATGAAATCCATCTCAGAATTTATGGCTTCTTGCTACTTCTCAGAGTCTATACTCGTAATAGCCTCCTTATAGGACTAAGGATCAATATCCTCAACATCCTCTCCTCTAATATATCTCACATATCTCTCAGGAGAATGAGATATTCTGTCGGACCTACGTAAAGTCGGAACTTGTGTGCTAGGTACCTGAACAAACTCGGGCTACGGAATGGTGCTTGAGCTAGGTTCTCCAACCTCACTCAAGTCTATCATGCTCCCACTGTCTCTGCCAAGAATATGTTCCTTCTCAAGGAACACCGCTCTCTTGGCTATAAAGACCATTTAGTCCTCGGGATGATAGAAATGATACTCATTAGTTTCCTTGGGGTATCCCATGAATATACATCATTCCGTCCTGGATTCCAATTTATCGGGGTTGTCTTTTGACATGGGCAGGGCAGCCCAAAATCTTAACAACCTTAAGATCAGACTTCTTCCCTTTCCATATCTCATATGGAGTAGATACCACCGACTTAGTTTGAATTCTATTCAAAAGGTAAGCTGTGGTCTCTAAGGCGTATCTCCAGAATGAGATGGGGAGGTCGGTGAAACTCATCATGGGCTGCACCATATCTAACAGTGTGCAATTCCTCCTTTCGGATATACCATTGAGCTGGGGTGTATAAGAAGGTGTCCATTAGGACAAAATCCCATGGTCCTTAAGGAATTGGGTGAACTCTATACTCAAATACTCACTTCCTCGTTCTGATCGAAGAGTCTTGATACTCTTTCCAATTTGATTCTTCACTTTATTCTTTTACTCTCTAAATTTCTAGAAAGCCTCAAACTTGTACTTCATCAAGTATACATGTCCATTGAGAAATCATTAGTAAAAATAATGAAGTAAGAGTAACCACTTATGACATGAGTTGATATGGGACCACAAATATCACTATGTATGAGTTCTAGTAACTCAGTTGCTCTTTCTCTAGTTCCACTAAATAGAGAGTTGGTCATTTTTTCACGAAGGCAAGGCTCGCAAGTTGTATATGACTTATTGTCAAATTGATCTAAATATCCATCCTTTAGCAACTTTTGAATCCTTCCCTCGTGGATATGACCTAGCCTATAATGTCATAGGTATGTATTGTTTACCTCATCTCATTTCCTTTTAGGCATACTTACATTTATGATATATGGAGCAGTGTCTAGCATAAATAAACTATGATACAATGTTCCTCTCATGATGATCTCATCATCTAATAATATTAAATAATTATTATTCTAAAAAACTAATTTATATCCACTAATTGTCAAACATGAAATGAAAATAATATTTTTGATAATAGAAGAAACAAAATAATATGCATCCAATACAATAATAGCTCTACTAGGCAGATGTAGGGTGACCTCGTCAATAGCCACTATAACAACTTTTGCTTCATTGCCCATTTTGAGGTCCATTTCATCTCTTGCCAATCTCCTATGTCCTGTCAGAACTTGCAACAAATTACAGATGTGATAAGCACTACTGGTATCTAATACCTATGTGTTATTATAAGATTTTGATAAATGGAGACTAGTCATGAATATACCTGAAGCTTCTCTAAGCTTCTATTTCGTCCACTCTGCAAGATATTTTTTGTAGTTTCTCTTTCAATGCCCATCTTTGCCATAGTGGAAGCATTGGTCTTTGTCCTTTGCTGGGTATTTCTTAGCATCCTTTGCTTTACCCGATCTGCCCTTGTCCTTGCCTTTCTTAAGGGACTTTTCTGCCTTCCTTTTCTTTTTAGTCTCACCAGCATAGAGAATTGGCTTCTCTTTCTTGATGGTGCTCTTTGTCTCTCTCAACATATTGAGGAGCTCAAGGAGAGTCACCTCAAGCTTATTCATATTAAAATTCATTATGAACTAAGAAAATGAATCTAATAGGGACTGAAGTACAAGGTCTACAAATAAGTCATCCTCTAAGACCATTCATAGACCTATGAGTTTCTCGATCCACTCAATCATCTTAAGGACATGGTTTTGAACCGGTGTTTCCTTAGTCATCCTAGCACGAAAGAGACTCTTGGATATCTCATTTTGCTAAGTCCTTCCCTATTCCTCAAATAATTTTCGGAGATGTAGGATAATGGATCTGGCATCCATCTATTCATATTATCTTTGTAACTTAGGAGTCATGGAGCCCATCATGTAACGTAACATAAAGCAAGAGTGGAGTCATCTATGTACTTCACGTAGTGAGCGATCTCATCCTTACTTGCCCCTTCCTTGGGCGTAGGCATCATTGTATCAAGGATATACTTGATTTTTTCCACCGTGAGAACGATTCTGTAGACAATCGGTGTAATTTAGACTAGTGAGGCGGTTGACATTAAGTATGTCATGTAAGGGATTTAAATGTAACAAATTTATGAAAATAAAGATGTAGTAGAAATAAATAACATACAGATTTTGTAGAAAAATAAATAATTAAAATAAGAACTTCTATCTTAATCTACTCCCACTATTTTCTTGTGAATCGTATAACTCCCTCTAGTATGTGAATCAGAGACCCCCAGTAGATCTTTAGTGGGGATTGTGATCCAATCGACATCTTAATGTAACCTCGAGTGACTTGACTAATTATGCCAAGCGCATAAAGGTAGGCAACTATTGTCAATCACAACTCCTTGTTATTCGCGTCCTGTTCAACCTCCGAACTACCATAGCCTCGAGTGACTCGACCAATCATGGTGTTCGGTTAAGTCATCACTATCATTACAAAATGAGTTTGATTCGACAATATGCCCTCGAGTGACTCGACCAAGCATACAATGTCCTCTGGTCACCGGTGACATCTCTATATCGTAGGCAAGATAGTGAATCACGAAATAGGTGAGCCTTGAGTGACTCGACAAACTCAACATACGTCGAGAATCGATCCCTACCTATAACGATAGAAGGCCACGTGGGTCAATCTAATTGCCTCATGTTTACTGACTTAATATTATAAAGAGAGTCACTAGATAATCATGGAACACACCCTAATGTGATCAAGCTCGAGCCAGTGGGCCTAATCACTCACATCAAGATTTATGTGTGTAGTGGCGTATTTCCATATCATGTGATCGTTTATCTCATCATCGTCAGTTTCGTCAGCATCTCAATGCATCTCCATACGTCGCGATTGTCCGTCTCAGCCTCGTGGGTCCCACAATCGCTTCCACGCTCCTACTACGCCTCCTCGTGTGATTATAATTTAATCATAGGCATGTAGGCCCGACAATAAACAAGAAATAAATTAGAGGCTCGCATGCCTCAATAATAATAATAATCACATGTACACACATATCACACGATTCATGATCATCCGTCCACAAATCATATATCATATATAAATATTATTATATAGGGCTACTAGATAATAATAATAATCAATTAAAACTTTTAATTATTAATATTTTATGAAATTAATGATATGTAGGGATTTTTTGAATTGTATAGGGCATTTTGGTAATTCGAACATAAAGGACAAACTCAAAATTTCTGAAATTCTAAGGGGCAAAACTATATTTTATCCAAAATGTTGAATTTCGGATTTTGATGATGAAACCAATTGATAGTATTTATGATTTAATCTGTGTTTCGAGTGACGTAGGAAGCTTCGATCAGGGAGAGATAATTAAAGCATAAAGAATCATATTGTGCCGAAGAAAAACATGTCAAAAGATTGGACATCGCGCTAGAGGATCAGTCGACGTATCGACAAAAGGCTTCGGGCCATGGTTTTGGGCATCGGGCCAAGAAGAGCGGATATTGCGCCAAGGATATTGAAGTTGCAGAGGTCAATTGACCGATTAGGCAATAGGCCATGAGAGAGGGTGATGCGCCGAAGAATCAAACGAAGCGTCGATGGACCAATGACATGCCGGACAGCATGGTTCATGCTTAGTAATAATTGTCTAGATTGAAGTGTGTTTTATGTGTGCAAGATTAACTACGATAGCAAGGTATAAAGCAAAATGAAGTCCCGGAGTTAAGAACGCGATTTCGTTGGGAGTTCGAGAGTTCGTCGGAAGTTCTACCGGAATTGACAGAGAAGTCTAGGAGCTTGCCAAAGAAGCTCATCAGAACTCTCTAAGAAGATCGTTATGAAGTCCAGGAGCTTGCCGGGAGTCCGTTGGAACATTGATGAGAGATCGTCGGAAGTTCATCGGAAGATCGCAAGAAGAAACCTAGACTTATGGACATTTTTTAGCTTAGTAAATGTCTTAAAACTTATAATTAACACATAATTGGGATTAGAATTGGGCCAACCCAATTAGAGGATAGTTGGGCACAAGTTTGAGCTGTGTTAGGCTAAGAGAAAGGCCCAAACAGTGACCAAACAAGTGAAACCGTCGTGGCACAGTCTCCGAGACTGTGTCAAGCGGTGGAACCGGTAGTCTAGGTGGTGGTACCACCTAAACATAGTCTTCTAGGTGGTGGTACCACCAGTCTGGATGGTGATACTGCCTAGTATCAGGTTGTAGGTGGTGGTACCGCCCGTACCCTGAAATTTTAGGGGATTTGAATTTTGGCTCTATTTTTGAAGTCATTTTGGGTCTATAAATACCCTAGCTATTCCTGCATAGAGAAGCAAGAAAAGTGAATAAAAACTCTATGTTTCTAGAGTTGAAAACTCTTGTATAGTATAGAGTCCGTCCTCGTAAAATTTAGAGACTATTCTAAGGAAGAGTATGAGGAAAGCTTTATAAAAAGGGGGTGTAAAGGTTCTCTCCTGAGCTTACAAAAGGAGAATAGAGTTGTAAGAAGGAGGTTGATCTTTGCCTATTAAAGGAAGATCATTAGTGGATGCTGGTGGTCTCAACGGAAGGGGAATCAACGAAGTGGATGTTGGTCATAGCGATCGAACCACTATAAAATATAATTTATATTTTGTCTTAACCAATTTACTTTAATTGTAAAACACTTTACTTACTTACTACTTTCACATTTATGAATGTGTTTCAAGTTAAGATCTTTACGAAACGGTTTTCGTCAAAATCGGTTTTATCGTACGAAGAATTTTTTAAACTGACGTAATCTTTCTGCTGCACTAATTCACCCCCCCCCCCCCCTCTTAGTGCCAACTCGTTCCTAACAGTTGGTATCAGAGCCTCGTGATTTCTCATTTAGTTTAACACCCAAGAGAAATGACTCTTTTCGGCTTTCAAGACGGTCACTCTCTCATTCGTCCTCCTTTGTTCAATGGGATGGACTATACATATTGAAAAACTTGAATGAGAGTTTTCTTACTCTCTTTAGATTTGAACTTATGGAATATTACCGAAAGCGATTTTCAAAGGTCCTCTCTTCCAATGAACCATTGAAATGATTTGGAGAAGAAGACTTTTTCTTTAAATGCTAGAGCTATGAACGCTCTATTTTGTGTCTTAGACAAAAACAAATTCAATCGAATTTCTATGTGCGAAATTACTTTCGATATATGATACACTCTTGAAATCACATACGAAGGCACTAGTAGAGTAAAAGATTCTAAGATAAATCTTTTAATGTGTGATTTTGAACTTTTTCGAATAAAGCCAAGCGAAATCGTTGTTGACATATACACCCATTTTATGGATGTTGTCAATGGTTTAAAAGCACTTTATAGAAGTTTTTTGGATTTTGAACTTGTAAACAAATTTTATGTTATCTTAATAAGAGTTGGGATCCGAAAGTAATCACATTACAAGAGGCAAAAGATCTTAATAATTTTTTACTTGAAGAACTTTTTGGTTCATTAATGACATATGAAATGGCGCACAATGCATAAAATAAAAATTAGTTTAATAATTAATTTAGTTTAATTTTTTTTCTTGAAAATTATATGTTTAATAATATAATGAAAATGCTAAAAAATTGGGATCATGCTTATCTTTCTAGTAATTTTGAAAATGATCATGAAAATTGCATGTTTTATGATAAATGAACAAAAATGTTAGACTTAAATCTAATACTTAAGATAAATCCTATGTATGTTTTAAGAAGCAATAATGTATATCTTGATGATTTTTGTATTGATTTTTTATTTTGTTTGGAAATGCCTTATGCTCAATGAAACCATGATTGATGAATATGCTTTATGTTTAATGATTTCTTTGGCTTGTATGCATTATCATGATAAATGTTTTGAAAATAAATGTTTGTATCATACTTGATGATTTTTATGCATGAGGACTTGAAGTAATGATTTGAAATCATATGTTTTGGAATTATGTGTTACACTTTTTGATCTTGATGATTTTTTATCTTTCCGTTTTAAACGTTGATAAATGGTTTTGACATAAGAACAAATATTTGGGTATGCTAATATAAAGTCAATCACACAAATTGAAACTAAAGAAGTCTAGATATCTTTAAGAATCATTCAACAGTATATTCAATGAAACCATGCTTGAAGTCTTAATGAAAATGTAATGATGATTTGAAAGCATGCTTAACGAGTTTATATTTCGAACTTATGCACGATAATTTTTGTGATCGTTTGAAAGTTCTTTTTTGGTGTTAATGAATGATGCATGGATTTGAAAGAAAAGAACATGAATGAAATCAATCAATAAGTTGAAACAAAAGGAGGAAACCATTTTTCTTGAAAATTTCCTTTTTATCTATCTTATTGATTTTTCACTGAGACCAATAAAATTATTTGTCATTTTGAATCTCTTAAAAGAAATGTTGAGATTTTGATGATTTGAATTTGAATGAGTTTTATCAAAATCATGATCTTGGTTTCTTGGAATTACTTGAGATTTTTTGAATCAAGATCTCTTCTTTGTACTCCTATGATTTTTCTTGGTATTTTTACTAAAGAGAAGATTTTCTATATGAATCATAAGATTTCTTATGCATGAATTAAAATCTTTTTCTCCTATGTTTCCTTTTACGATTTACTAAAGAAAATATATTTTTTAAAATTCACGACTTAAAATTTCATTTGAATATCTTTTTCGAAATTCATGACTTAAAATTTTATTTGAATATATTTTATTATTTGATCTCCTAAGATTTCTCTTTAAATATATAAGAGAAGATTTGTCAAAATAAATCATGTCTTTTGATATTCACATGATCTCATCTTTCATGATATGATTTTTTTTTTCTTTGTATAATTCCTTGTATTCTTGAAGTATATCTCATCACCTAATTCGTCTTGATATTCTTCATGTGATAATATGAATGCATGAAATACTCATGATATTGTTTTGATGCTCTAAAATGATATAAATTTGATAGCTTATGAGTATCATGTATGACATAATGATTGATTTATTTTTAGTATCATGCATAGAATAAGAATGATATATAAAGTTTTAAAATTGTGCCTGTTATAAATTGAAACTATAATGATGCACAAGCATATTGAAATAAGGTTGATACTTTACCTTTGTCATGATGTGAAGATCGATAAAAATGAAAAAAAAAATAATATTGTATTCTTCCCTTCTATTTGATAATGACATAGGGGGAGCAAATTTTGCTAGCTAGCTTGCATACTTAAAGAAGCAAAAAGCTTGCTCATCTCAAAAGATGTAAAAATCTTACCAACTTTCATATGTGTAAAATTTGCTAGCTCATAAATCATAAGGAGAAAAACTTACTTGCTTGCTTGCACATGTACATCTAAAGAGAAGCAAAAATTACAAATGTATATAACGCAAAAAGATACAAAACTTGTTAGCTTGCTTCATGTAAAACATTGTATCTTGCTAGCTTGTTATCTTGCATTATTTTTCAAAAACTTGCTGGCCTTCATACTTCAAAGAGAAGTAACACTTGCCAAATTGCTAACTTGCATGTTATAAAATAATGTAAAATTTTGCTAGCTTGCACTTTGCAAAGGAAACAAAAATGACACTTCTCAAAATAGAAGAAAGAGTTTGCTATCTTAAACATTAGTGGCTTGTCTATCTTAAGAAGCAAAAATACAAACTTACAAAATTTACAATCATGCACATCTTTAAAATTAATGATGATTTGGTGATTATGTATTTTGTAAAGTGATATAAAATCTGCTAGCTTGCATGTTCTAAATATGATATAACACTTGTTAAATTTTCTAGCTTATAAATTGCATGATGATAAATGCAATGTTTGACATTATATCTCTAAACACTTGATAGTTGCACTTCTCCTTTTTTGTTGATGACAAAGGAGGAGAAGTATGATGATGTTATGCATAAGTTTTTGATAATATGTTGCTTGGATTTTTTAATCCAAGAGTTCTATCAATATAGCATATTGATAGGGGAGTTTGTTTAAACTCCAGGAGTTAAGGTTAACTCCATCATCAATTTGTTGTCATCATCAAAAAGGGAAAGATTATTGAGTCTCAGATTTTGATGATGAAACCAATTGATAGTATTTATGATTTAATCTGCATTTTGAGTGACGTAGGAAGCTTCGATTAGGGAGAGACAATTAAAGCAGAAAGAATCATGTTGAGCTGGAGAAAAACACGTCAAAAGATTGGATATTGCACCGAAGGATCAATCGACATATCGACAAAAGGCTTCGGGCCATGGTTTTGGGCATCGGGCCAAGAAGAGTGGATATTACGCTAAGGATATTGGAGTTGCAGAGGTCAATTGGCCGATTGAGCAATAGGCCACGAGAGAGGATTATGCGCCGAAGAATCAAACAAAGCATCGATGGACCAATGACATGCCGGACAACATGGTTCATGCTTAGTAATAATTGTCTAGATTGAAGTATGTTTTATGTGTGCAAGATTAACTACGATAGCAAGGCATAAAGCAAAATGAAGTCCTGGAGTCAAGAACGCGATTTCGTTGGGAGTTCAAAAGTTCGTCGGAAGTTCTACCGGAATTGATCGAGAAGTCTAAGAGCTTGCCAAAGAAGCTCATTGGAACTCTTTAAGAAGATCGTTGTGAAGTCCAGGAGCTTGCCGGGAGTCCGCTGGAACATTGCCGAGAGATCATCAGAAGTTCGCTGGAAGATCGCCGGAAGCTCGCTGGAAGAAACCTAGACTTACGGACTTTGTTTAGCTTAGTAAATGTCTTAAAATTCATATTTGGTACATAATTTGAATTAGAATTGGGCCAACCCAATTAGGGGATATTTGGGCCCAAGTTTGGGCTGTGTTGGGCCAAGAGAAAGGTGAAAACAGTGACCAAACAGGTGAAATCGTCATGGCACAATCTCCGAGACTATGTCAGGCGATGGTACCGTGAGTCTGGGCGGTGGTACCACCTATACACAGTCTTCTAGGGGGTGATACTGCCAGACTAGGTGGTGGTACCGCCCAGTGTCAGGCTACAAGCGGTGGTACCGCTCAATGCAGGCGGTGGTACCGATCGTACCCTAAAATTTTAGGGGATTTGAATTTGGGCTCTATTTTTGAAACCATTTGGGGTTTATAAATACCCTAGCTATTCCTACATAGAGAAGCAAGAAAAGTGAACAAAAACTCTATGTTTTTAGAGTTGAAAACCCTTATAAAGTATAGAGTCCCTCCTAAAATTTAGAGACCATTCTATGGGAGAGTGTGAGAGAAGCTTTGTAAAAAGGGGGTGTAAAGGTTTTCTCTCCTAAGCCTGCAAAAGGAGAATAGAGTTATAAGAAGGAGATTGATCTTCGCCTATTAAAGGAAGATCATTAGTAGATGCCGATGGCGTCGACGGAAGGGGAATCAGCGGAGTGGATGTAGGTCACGACGATCGAACCACTATAAAATCTGGTTTGCATTTTGTCTTAAGCAATTTACTTTAACTGCAAAATACTTTATTTGATTACTGCTTTCAATATATTTACGAACGTGTTTCAAGTTAAGATCTTTACGAAACGATTTTTGTCGAAATCGATTTTATCGTACAAATTTTTTTTTAAACCGACGTAATCTTTTCGCTGCACTAATTCACCCCCACTTCTTAGTGCTGACTCGTTCCTAACATAAAAAAACCCTAATCTCCTTCCTTCTGCTTGTCGCATTGCCACCGTCACCACCCTATTGGAGGTGGCCACTATAGGGTGGTGTCCTGCCCCGTTGGGGCAGTGCTAAATGGCGAATAACCAACGCCCCTTTATGAGAAAGCGCCATGCTGGCGGCACTACTGGCGGTCACCCCTCGAAAGCACTGTGCTTGCAGGCAATGCCCGTAAGTGCCGCCGCCTGCACTGCAAGCGGCCTGTCTACACATAGATTGCAGCCAAGGCTGCCATCTGCGAGTGCAATGAGGGCAGTAATAGTTGTTGTCCTTTCTCACTTTTGTGTTAACAATTTTGATGTCAAAATCTACTCTAAAACATAACATACGTAGTTCAAAACCAATCTTTCGCATGAACAACCTAGTTTTAATACTACTGTAGGAAAATCTAGGGGCGACATCACATGTGCAGCGGAAGAACACAAAAGAAAAATCCTAAATTTCCCAAAAGGTGTTCATCGTCGTGCGAAGATTAGTGCGCAAAACCCGCGACACAGAAAATCACATGTGAGATAGTTGTGTTACCTAGGGAGATCGTATATCCCTGAATCACTGTAGATATGTAGGAGTGGATGAAGGAGGTTAAGCATCCTCCTCTTTAGCGGTGATCCACAAAGCAAAGTTGCAACGATGCTTCTCAAATCTCCAGGCCTGCTATCTGAGGATGAGAAGGGGAGAGGAGAATAAGAGGTGACAACTTAGAAACCCTAGCCTATAGGCCTTTAGTTCCCTGCTATTTATAGAGGCCCCCAATTAACCCTAATGAATTATACCTTATTGGGTACTGGATCTCCATCCAATTACCTAAGCCTCTTAGATTAGTAGGTCTCTACCCAATAATCTCTTATTAGTTATTATTGGATCTCATCTATGGGATCCAATAATTCAAAGGCTTATTTGATATCCAATAAAATATGGGCTCCAATAGATATATCATATTCGAACCTCTACTCGTCACAACACCTATCATACGTGTGTGACCCTCTAAGCCCAATATCAAGCTGGTCATAAGTCATACCTGTCAGAACTCCTTCTGGCTCAGTGAATTATTATCTCCATAATAATTCACTCGACTCAACGACTGCGGACGTACTAGGCCACTATGTCATAGTCCCCAAACGATATAGGAGAATCCAATCCTTTAGACCTATCTATCCTCAATTACCATGTACCTATACTCTCTCATCCATCTAATATCCTAGAGATCATATACCGAGCATGGTGCTGTCATGCCCATATGGTTTCTCCTTGAATCTCGCTCTAATCGGATTCTCCCGGAGAACTCTTTCTCTCTCAATCCGAATGACCTTGGCAAAGGATTTATCTGAGCAATAACACATAAGATATTTCTCTCATTATACCAAGAGCGGATAATCCTCTATCGACACTCAATAACCCTCGTAAGGTTGGCTGTCACTCCCAATAACCGGTTATACTAGATTTGGAACTTCCAAACCTATAAGTCTGGTATCAAAGAGTGAAGTACTCATACAGGACATCCTTGATATCTCAAGTCTAAGGACCAGATACACTACTAGGACTATAGAATCGCTGTTTAACAATAAGGCATCATCAACCATTCAGTATTCTATAAGTGGATCAATCAGTGAACTAATTCTCCAATGAGCACCTACATTGTATCCTTAGTGTCCCCACACAAGCAGCTATGAGACTGGCTGCCTCCATCATATGGACAGGTATACAACATACTAGTCTATCCGGTTATCTCGATGTCCCTCTCGAGTAACCTATGCCCATAATTATTTAGGGTCTGTGTTTAAAGGTGAATCGATCTCATTATCATGATCTCATCACAATTTGATTCGCATTGCACAAATCCACAGACATCACAATATATATGCATATATGCAACAAGCAATATAAAGTTATAAAAATATTAAAAATATAATAAGCAAAAAGAATGTGTATTATGTAACACATGTCATTACTCACATGATTGGCTTGTAAGGCACCTATGACTAGTAATATATTCTTCAATAGCTCATTTATGCTGATGGTCGATTGGTATGGTTTCTTATAGTGCGTCATCAATGAAGGACGACTATGAAGGCATCATTTGTCAGCACTAGTGCTTGTCCAAGATAAGTGGATGGCGATTGCCTATGCCGAGCGATTGGAAAAGGGAGGAAACATATTTTATCGTCGAGGGTTAATGCTCTCAGTAGCCAACCTATACCTCCTTTCTCGAAATTATGGTTGGCCTGGGGGGAAGGTCGCTACCTTACCACTCGTCATTGGGAAAGGGAGATGCATAGGTTCTTCTGCCCATGTCATCATCTAGATGGAAATTAATTTATCAAATGAGTCAGCGAAAGTCATAGGTGTCCTACAAGCCAATCACGTGAGTGATAGCATGCATGACATGATATGCATTCTTTTTACTTACTATATTATTTGATATTTTATTACTATATCTTACATGTTGCATATATTATGATATTCATGGATATGTTCAATGGGAATCAGATCGTGATGAGATCACGATAATATGACTGATTCGTCATTAAACATAGATCATAAATAATCTCGGTCATAGGTCACTTGAAAGAGACATTGAAATGACTAGATAGACTGATGTGTTGTATAGTCGTCCATATGATAGAGGCAGCTGGTCATATAACTGCTCATATGGGGACACTAGGGGTATCGTACAGGTGCTCATTGGAGAATGAGTTCACTTATTGATCCACTCATGGAATATTGGATGGTTGATGGTACCTCATTGTTAGACAATGATTTCGTCGTCCCAATAGCATATCTGGTTCTTAGACTTGAGACACTAAGGTTGAAGAACCAAGCTCAAGCACCAATCTACAGCCCGAGTCTGTTCAGGTACCTAATACACAAGTTTCAACTTTTCGTAGGTCTGATAGAGTATCACATCCTCCTGAGAGATATGTGGGACATATTAGAGGAGAGGATGTTGAGGATATTGATCCTCAGACCTACGAGGAGGCTATTATGAGTATAGACTTCGGGAAGTGGCAAGAAGCCATGAATTCTGAGATGGATTCTATGTACTCCAACAAGGTTTGGAACCTAGTTGATGCGCCCGAAGGTATTATATCCATCGGTTGCAAATGGATCTTTAAGAAAAAGATCAGAGTAGATAGAAAGGTAGAAACCTATAAAGCAAGGCTAGTGGCTAAGGGGTATCGTCAAAGGCAAGGTGTTGACTACGACGAAACATTCTCACCCGTAGCAATGCAAAAATCCATCAGAATTCTATTGGTTATTGCAGCACACTATGATTATGAGATCAGGCAGATGGATGTGAAAATCGTATTCCTCAATGGGAACCTCGAGGAGGAGGTGTATATGATGCAACCTGAGGGATTCGTGTTCAAGAACTGCCCACATAAGGTGTGTAGGTTGCTTAGATCCATTTATGGACTAAAGCAAGCATTTCGAAGTTGGAACATAAGATTTGATGAGGCAATCAAATCTTATGACTTCGTTAAGAATGAAGATGAGCCTTGTGTGTACAGGAAGGTAAGTGGGAGCGCTATCACCTTTTTGGTGTTATATGTGGATGACATCTTGATCATTGGGAATGACGTAGGAATGCTATCCACAGTAAAGACTTGGTTATCTGGACACTTCTCCATGAAGGACTTAGGGGAAGAATCTTATATCTTGGGGATTAGAATCTATAGAGATAGATCCAAGAGGATGCTTGGCTTGTCTCAGTCCAAGTACATAGAAACCATTGTCAAAAGGTTTGGCATGGAAAATTCTAAGAGAGGTCTCATACCGATGAGACATGGGATATCGCTTTCTACAAGTATGTCCCCAAAGACTCTAGAAGAAAGGGCGAACATGGATATGATACCTTATGCCTCAGCAATAGGGTCTATCATATATGTCATGCTATGTACTAGGCCTGATATAGCGCATGCTTTGAGTGTCACGAGTAGGTATCAAGTGGATCCAGGCTTGGAGCACTGGAAAGCAGTAAAGTGTATCCTTAAGTACTTGAGAATGACTAAGGATCTTTTACTATTATATGGAGGTAGTAGCCTTAAGGTTGAAGGCTACACAGACTCAAGTTTTCAGTCTGATGTCGATGATAGCAAGTCGAATTCGGGGTACGTGTACACCTTGAATGGAGGAGCAATGTGTTGGAAGAGTTCCAAGCAAGATACTACTGTTGACTCGACCACAGAGGCACAGTACATTGCTGCATCAGATGCAGCAAAGGAGAGAGTCTAGTTGAAGAAGTTCATCACAGATTTGGGAGTCGTGCCGGGTAGCGAGGAGCCGATCTCCTTATATTGAGACAACAACGGGGCGATTGCTCAAGCGAAGGAACCTAGGTCTTATCAGAAATCTAAGCATGTTCTGAGGAGGTTCCACCTTATCAGAGAGATCGTAACCCGAAGAGATGTAGCAGTGGAAAGAGTTTCATCCGAAGATAACATTGCAGATCCACTGACAAAGCCATTGTCCCAAATTGTCTTTAAGCATCACAAGGGTCTGATGGGGATCAGATACATAAGTGATTGGCTTTAGGTCAAGTTGGAGATTGCTAATCATAGGTGCCCAGCAAGCCAAGCACATGAGTGACGGCACGTGTTACTTGATAAAGAATCTATTTACTTATTATATTTTGGCATATATCACTTTATAATTATTACATATATATGTATATATATATATGTATGTATATATGTATATATGTATGTATATATGTATATATGTATGTATATATGTATATATGTATGTATATATGTATATATGTATGTATATATGTATATATATATATATATGTATATATATATATATATATATATATATGTATATATATATATATGTACATATATATATATATATATGTACATATACATATATATATATATATATATATATATATATATATATATATATATATATATATATATATATATATATATATATATATATATATATATATATATATATATATATATATATATATATATATATATAACTTTCATATATATTTTTGGCATATATCACTTTATAACTATTATATATATATATATATATATATATATATATATATATATATATATATATATATATATATATATATATATATTATGGACCGATCCTGATCTTACCTCTGACCTGCACCAACACCCTTGTACCGCACTGCTCTTCAGGTGATTCTCGAAGTGGTAATTTGTAAGCCAAGGAACGAACTTCTTAGCCAGAGCAACAAAAAAGGTATTACTTCATCTGCTCTTAGTAAGAATGAATCCACTGCTGGTGGAAGGTTGCAAGGAATTTAATCCGAAGCATTGAATAGGACATGGAGTTATGCCGGAATCTAAGAACTGTAGGAGGTTTCATCAATAGTATAAGATATCCACGAGCAGAATGAATGAAGCCAATCAGAAGATTAGTTGTTTCGACGGACAAATAAGGAGCTTTGAGCAAACAAACCTGTTGAGGAAGAGAAGGGGAATGAAGCCAATCAGAATCTGAGTAATGACGATGGACATAAGGGGCTTTGAGCAAACCCATTGAGGCAGAGAAGGGGAATGCTGCCAATCTTTCCTGTTGGTTGATGCGGAGTAGCACCTTCTTATCTTTTGATTGCTAGTACATATATATATATATATATATGTACATATATATATATACATATATATATATATATATGTATATATATATATATACATATATCACTTTGACATATATTTTGGCATATATCACTTTATAACTATTGCATATATATATATATACATATATTTACATACATATATATATTGTGATGTCTTTGGATTTGTGCAATGAGAATTGGATTGTGATGAGATCACGAAAATGAGATCGATTCACCTTTAAACATATATCCTAAATAATCCCGATCAAAGGTTTCTCGAGAGGGACATCGTGATAACCGGACAGACTGGTGTACTGTATACCCGTTCATATGATGGATGCAGCGAGTCTCATAATTGCTCGTTTAGGGACACTAGGGATATAGTACAGGTGCTCATTGGAGAATGAGTTCATGATTGATCTGCTTACGAAATGTTGGATAGTTGATGATGCCTTATTGTCAGAAAGCGATTCCGTAGTCCTAGTGGTATATCTGGTCTTTAGACTTGAGACACCAAGGATATCTTGTATGAGTGCTCCACTCTTTGATACCAGACTTATAGGTTTGGCTATCCTAGATCTAGTACAGTTGGTCATTGGGAGTGGTAGTCGACCTTACGAGGGCTATTGAGTGTCGATAGAGGATCATCCACTCTCGGCGTCATGAGAGGAATATCCCATGTGTTCTTGCTCAGACAAATCCCTAACCAGGGTCATTCGGGTTGAGAGAGAAAGAGTTCTCCGGGAGAATCCGATTAGAGCGAGACTCGAGTAGAAACCGTATAGGTCTAACAGCACCATGCTCGATATACGGTCTCTGGGATATTAGATGGATGAGGGACTATAAGTACACGGTAACTGAGGACAAACAGGTCCAATGGATTGGATTCCCCTGTATCGTTTGGGGACTACGACATAGTGGCGTAGTACATCCGTAGTCGATGAGACAAGTGAATTATTATAGAGATAATAATTCACTGAGTTAGAAGAAGTTCTGATAGGTATGACTCACGACCAGCTCGATATTGGGCCTAGAGGGTCACACACATATGGTAGGCATTGCGATGAGTAAAGGTTCGGATATGAGATATCCGACGGAGCCATTGTCTTATTAGATATCCAATAAGCCCTTGAATGATTGGATCCCATGGACGAGATCCAATAAGAGCCCATGAGAGATTATTGGATAGAGATCCACTAATCTAAAAGGCTTGGGTTGTTGGATGCAGATCCAATACCCACTAGGGGAGGATCCATTAAGGTTTGATAGGGGACCTCTATAAATAGAAGGTATTCACCGCTAGAGAGGAGCGTCGTTGCAGCCCTACTGTATGGATCACCGCTAGAGAGGAGAATGCTGTTAGGATCGGAGCGGCACTAAGAGGGGGGGGGTGAATTAGTGCAGTGGATTAAAACTTCGATTTTGGAAAAATCTTTCGTACGATAAAAAGCAATGTCAATGGAAACCGATTTTAGACGCTTGATAACTTAGAAATGTATGGAAGCATAGTGACTAAGTAGAGAAGTTTGCAGTATGTAAATGACAAGAATAGGATGCAAACCAAATAACGCAGTAGTTTTTAAAGTGGTTCGGTCAAAATGACCTACATCCACTTACGAAGCCTTCTTCGAAGAGGCTCCCAACTTCCATTAGCAAATCTCTTGTAGGGGAAGGACTAATACCCCTCTTACAACCTTTACAAGTGGTTCACACTCTTACAATTCTTTTCAACAAGATAGGAGGAGGTGAACACTTAAGCAATATGAAAAGCAAGACTTGCTAAGACTATTCTAAAGCTCTTAACCCAAACTATTACTTTGCAAAAAGGTGTTTTCTCAGTTGAGAACCGAGGGGTATTTATAGGCCCCAAGAGGATTCAAAATTTGGGCTCTAATTTTGAATTCCTCTTGGGTTTCCGAGACTGGTGGTGCCACCGCCTGTCGGTGGCGGTGCCACCGCTTGTCAAAGTCTTGTCAGGCAGATGTACTAGCGGTGCCACTACCTGGTCTCGAGTGCTGGGCGGTGCCACCGCCTAGTCTGACGGTGCTACCGCCTGTTGGTGGCTGTGCCACCGCCTGGTCTCGGGTGCTGGGCGGTGCCACCGCCTAGTCTGGCGGTGCTACCGCCTGGTCTTACAAGTTTCTGGTTGGGCTTTACGTCCAACCCAAACTAAGTTACTTGTAGGCCCAGTTGGCCCCTAACCAAGGTATAGATTTATCTCTTAATCCTATCCCTAATTACATGTGAACGACATACCTAAAAACATAATCCTAAGCAAGTATTTAACGGGCCAACGTTAAGTTTTGTTTCAGCGAGCTTTCCCGCATTCTTCTAGTGGACTTCCGATACGCCCTCTGGTTTCTTCCAGCGGACTCCCAATAGGCTCCCGATCTTGTGACGAGTTCAACAAGTAGCCAAGCCTTCTTGGTGATCTCTGTGAACCTCCAACGATCTCTTCGGCAGACTTCCGAAATATCTGACAAGTCTCCGATCTCTCTTGGTTGGTTCCGACAGCATCTCCGACGAATCTTCGGACTCTCAAACGTCCATCGAACTTGACTTCGGTATCCTTGCTTTATGGTTTTAGACTGTCGTAGTAAATCCTGCACACTCAACTTCAATAATATGGATTAGATCAATTAACCCATCAATTGATTTCATCATCAAAATCCGAGATTCAACAATCTCCCTCTTTTTGATGATGACAATCAATTGATGATGAAGTTAAACATAACTCCCCCTTTCTATATGTCATATTGTGAGAAGATAAAACCACTTGAATTCCATCCTATTGAATTCAAGCATAAATCGATAAGTTCTAATACGAACCTTCGTATTTCTCATAATTTTCAGCTATTGAAAATCATTTTCAAGTCAAATGATAAGAGACAATTTTTACTTTGACGAGAGAAAAAAATATGATAAAGATTTTCACCATGAATTTCATGATATGATTTGATCAACCAATCTTGTGATATACTCAAAGAATAAGACAAGCAAGGCATATAAGACAAACTTTTACAATTCATATAAGTCATACTATCGATGCATATAAGTCATGCAAGTCATCACTTCTCCCCCTTTGTCATCAACAATAAAGAAAAAGAGAAGGAGATGAGACTTGAAGTACATAGTTTGTGATCAAAAGAAGTCAGCATAAAGATTAATCATACAAAATTCATCATTCAAAATTAATGTCGCAAGCAAAACATACAGAATTTAACAATACATCTTAACCAAAGGTTCTGTTTTTGTTCATTAGAAGATGATAGACTTCAAACTTCACATGAAGAGTAATCAGAACAGAACAAGAAACTACATCGATCAATCTTTAGGAGGTAAGCCACAATGCTGATATATGACATCTATTTTTTGATTCATTTGTCGTAGTTCCTTCAAAATTTCAATTTGTTGGATTTGAATTTGTTCTTGCTGCGATTTGATCCAATTCAATTCTGCCATAATGAGTTCTTCGGAGGATGAAATAGGAGCCGAAGGTGCCACGTCCAAGGGACTAGGAGGAGGAGATTCATTTCCCCTAAGAATTGGTGTTTCGGGGTGTTCTATTGGTGGGGAAATTGTATCAGTCCTTCTTGGTTGCCTAACCCATATACCGTTGTTAAATGTGTACCTAAGTCTTTTCAACAGATTTCTATTGATAATGTTATACCGATCACTTTGAATTGTTTCTTCATTGGGTGGGATACAAATGTCATGGGTAAGTAGGAATCGAGTGATTAACCCTCCATATGGCAACATAGTGTCTTTAGCTATAATATCTTGCATGTGTTACCGAATTGAGTATCCAAAATAATTATGTTGACCGGTCATAATCCGGTGCTTATTTCTATTTGACTCATTTCATCCAGATGAAATTGCTTAGGGAATAGTATGCTAGTTATGATATAATGAAGGATTTTAGAGTTAAAGGACAATAGGTGCTCACAACTCTTGGGTATTATGCCGAGGTCAGGGTTTGCAAAAATAGTTTCGACGGCTTCGGAGTAAGTTGCTCAGATTGTGTTGACATCCCATTTACCTCTAAAATAACAGCCCCTATCTTTTTCAGTGATTCCAATTAGTTCACAAATAGTGCTATCAAAAATTCTAATTTGTGTTCCTAGTAGGTAAGTACTTAGGCTATCATTATCCACATATAGGTTTGCATAAAATAGGCTGACTAATCTAGGATAGACTGGTTCATTTATTTGTAATAGAGGCAGGGCATCTAGATGTGCAAACCACCTAATAGGTTCTAGGTGTCCTAGTTCATTGAGATCAACGTGTTTACCCTTATGGATACATCTAGTTTCGAAGTTTGGAAACCTAAGAGCTACTTCTTTGGATCTAAAAAGCTCTTGGTCATATGAATCTCCTTCAATCCTTTTCCCTTTTGATCTTTTAGGAGCCATTATCTAGATATGATAGATGAAACTGTAAGGAGTAGATAAACTAATGAGAAGAGAGGAAAAATTTTAGATTTTACCTTATAGAGAATCTCTTAGAAGATGGAGAGCTTGGATCAACAATAATCACTTTCTAAGGCTTCTAAATGCTGGAATGAAGCTTTGGAGAGGTTATGGGAGAGGTAGAGGCGATTCCTCACGGGTTGGAGGCAGTGTCACCGCCGGCCCTAATGCCTCAGGTTATAAAGGGCTCTCGGGCGGTGCCACCGCCAAAACAAGCGGTGCCATCGCCTGGCGCCCGAGCACTCAGGCGGTGCTACCGCCGATTCTGGCGGTGCCACCGCTGGCTTGCCGCGGAAGAAGGAAAGAAAATTTTTCTTCCCCCTTCTTGATTTCCAGAGGTGTTTGACTCAAGAAAAGGTTGAGATATTGAGTTGTACTTTAATATATCGTTTGGAATCGAAAGAAGAGGATGAAATCAAATCCACAAAAGAACGGAACAAGGATGAGAAATTCTTCGAAAAATACATTCAAACGACTTACTTTAAGGGACAATTTAACATGCCTAGTTCCCTTCTAATAAATTCAAATTGGTCTTCATTTAAGGCTTTTGTAAAAATATTTGCTAATTGATGCTTTGTATCAATAAATTCTAGAGCGACATTATTGTTAAAAACATGATCGCATATGAAATGATGTATAATATCTATATGCTTAGTTCTAGAGTGCTGAATTGGATTTTTGGTAAGACATATGACACTTGTATTATCACATTTTATAGGAATGTTTTTCAAATGAATTACATAGTCTTCTAATGTATTTTTCATCCAAACAACTTGTGCACAGCATGCACTTGCAGCAATGTATTCAGCTTCCGTTGTAGATAGTGCAATTGAATTTTGTTTCTTGGAAGTCCAAGAAACTAGGGCATGTCCTAAAAATTGGCATGTTCCGGATGTACTTTTTCTATCTATCCTGCATCCGCCAAAATCGGCATCTGCATAAGCTATTAAATCGAATTTATTAGATTTTGGATACCATAGACCTAAATTTGGAGTTCCTTTAAGATATCTAAATATTCTTTTAACACTCTTAAGATGAGATAGTTTAGGAGTAGATTGAAATTTAGCGCAAAGTCCTACACTAAACATGATGTCTGATCTAGTCACGGTAAGGTAGAGTAGACTACCTATCATTCCCCTATATGTTTTTTAATCGAAATTTTCACTGTTTTCATCCATATCTAACTTAGTCGAAGTACTCATATGGGTGTTTATCGCTTTTGAATTATTCATATTAAATCGTTTTAACAATTCTAGTGTGTATTTAGATTGGTTGAGAAATATACCATCACTAAGTTGTTTAATTTGTAATCCTAGAAAGAAGGTTAATTCACCCATTAAACTCATTTCAAATTCATGACTCATACATTTGGCAAATGATTCACATAGCGATTCATCCGAAGAACAAAAAATAATATCGTCAACATAAATTTGTACAATAAGAAAATTATTTTCAAAGTGTTTGATAAACAATGTAGTATCAACCTTGCTTTTGGTAAAATTATTTAAAATAAGAAAGGAGCTAAGCCTTTCATACCAAGCTCTAGGAGCTTGTTTCAAGCCATAGAGAGCCTTAGTCAATTTGAATACATAATTGGGAAGAAGAGAGTTTTCAAATTCGGGAGGTTGTTCAACATATACTTCTTCGGAAATAAAACCGTTCAAGAAAGAACTTTTGACATCCATTTGAAATAGTTTAAAATTATTACTACTAGCATAGGCAAGGAGCATTCTAATGGCTTCTAATCTTGCCACAGGAGCGAAGGTTTCTTCGTAGTCGATACTTTCTTCTTGGTTGAAACCTTTGGCCACTAATCTAGCCTTGTTTCTAACCACGATACCGCATTCGTCTTGCTTATTTCTAAAGACCCATTTAGTATCAATGACTAAATGGTCACTAGGTCTAGGAACAAGTTTTCATACCTCATTCATCTCAAATTGGTTCAATTCTTCTTGCATTGCAATGACCCAAAAATCATCTTTTAAGGCCTCGTCAATGCATTTTGGTTCGATTTGAGAAAGGAATGCGGCGTTGGCACAAAAATTCTTGAAAGAAGAGCGAGTTTGAACCCCTTTTGATGTATCTCCTATAATTAGCTCCTTTGGATGAGCATCCACATACTTCCATTCCTTGTGTAAGGAAATTTCAGAAGAAGATGCATCCAAGTTGCTATTTTGAGGAAGGGGTTCATTTAAATTCAAATTATCAAAACCAAGATCATCGTCAAAATCATTTTTCTTTAAATCAAAAATTTCATTAAAAACTACATGAATAGACTCTTCTATAACTAAGGTTCTTTTGTTAAAAACATGAAAAGCCTTAGAAACGGAGGAGTAACCAAGAAAGATGCCTTCATCGGATTTAGCATCAAATTTTCCTAAGACATTCTTTTCATTCAAAATAAAGCATTTGCAACCGAAAACTTTAAAATAAGAAATATTTGGTTTTTTGTTATTCCATAATTCATAGGGGGTTTTTGATGAAGATGGTCTTATTAGAACCCTATTCATGATGTAGCAAGCCGTATTTACGGCTTCGGCCCAAAAATACTTGGATATACTATGTTCATTCAACATAGTTCTTGCCATTTCTTGTAGGTTTCTATTTTTTCTTTCAACTACTCCATTTTGTTGAGGATTTAGAAGTTGTGATTGTATCCATTAATTTCACAAAGATTTTAGAAGTCACGGTTTTGAAATTCACCACCGTGATCACTCTGAATTGATGAAATCATGAAGCCCTTTTCATTTTGAGTGAGTTTACAAAATTTTGAGAAGCACTTGAAACAATCACTTTTGTGGACTAAGAAATAGGTCCAAGTGTACCTAGTATAGTCATCCACAATTACAAAAGCATATTTGCTTCCTCCTAGACTTGTTGTGCCAATTGGTCCAAATAAGTCCAAATGAATCAATTGTAGTGGTCTAGTGGTGCTAATTTGATTTTTTGGTTTGAAACTAGTCTTTATTTGTTTACCTAGTTGACATGCATCGCATACTTTGTCCTTAGTAAACTTCATATTTGGAATCCCTCGTACTAATTCTCTAGATGAGATCTTAGATATTAGTTTCATGCTTGTATGGCCTAATCTCCTATGCCAAAGCCAAGCATCATCATTTAGAGCGAAGAGGCACATTTCATTACTTAGTTCATCAAGATTGATGGTGTAGACATTATTTTGTTTTAATGCAATCATAGTCATGTTATTGTTTGGTTTTTCGATAACACACATTTGATTCGAATCTAACGATATAACCTTTATCGTATAGTTGACTAATACTCAAGAGATTATGTTTCAATCCATCAACTAGTAAAACATCATCAATAGAAAAACTTAATTTGTTACCAATAGTTCCCTTGCCAATGATTTTGCCTTTATTGTTGTCTCTGAAGGTGACGTACCCTTCTTCTTTGCTAGTGAGTATAGAGAAATGAGATGAATCTCCAGTCATATGTCTTAAGCATCCGCTATCGAGATACCATCTCTTGCTCCTAGCTTGTGGGTTTGTCTACAAAAGAGGATGATTTTTAGGTACCCATTTGATTTTGGGTGCCTCAAAAATTGATCCACTAGCTTTGTTATTTATTATTGAATCATTTATAGTTCCTTTATGAACCCATATTAATTTTTGTGAACTAATTTTCCTAAATGGACATTTGTAGGCAATATGTCCAGATTTGCAACAAAAGTTGCATTTCATATAAAATGAAACATGTAATGTAGGTCCTTTTATGAAAGTGGTAGGATTTTGATGTAATCCTTTTACAAATCCAATTTCACTTCTATTTGCGACGTGACCCTTGTTTGCAAGGATCATATCTAATCCTTTGCTACTAACCTTAAACTTGTTTAAGGTTTCTTTAAGAACCAAATTTTCATTTTTTATTGCTTCTAAATATTCACATTTAGAGCATGGAGGAGTTTGAAGACTATCAAACTTATTTTGTAGTAAAACATGCTCTTTCTTTAAGATACTTAACTTCTTACTAATAGTTCTACATTCATCAAATAATTCATGAAAAGCGATAGAGAGTTCTTCAAAAGATAAATCTTCATTAAATAAATCACATACCTCTTCTCCTAAAGCCATTAGTGCGAAGTTTGCCTCCTCTTTGTTGCTAGCTTCTTCACTTTTCGAATCACTTGAGTCGTCCCAAGTTGCCTTTAGAGCTTTCTTCTTCTTTGGTTGCTTCTTCTTGGCTTGGGGGCATTTATTTTTGAAATGCTCTGGCTTCTTGCATTCATAGCATATCACTTGATCCTTTTTATGTTCAAGTCTGTTTTTGGTGTTGTTCTTAAATTTGTTCTTTCTTAAAAAATTTTTGAATTTTTGAGTCAAGAGTGCAATGTCATTTTCACTATCCTCATCACTTGATGTTCCTTTCAAGTGATCTTCTTGTGATGTGAGTGTCATATCCTTCCTGTTCTTTGGAAGGAGGTTCTCGAGTTCATCATGATCTTGTCGCGTCATTTCATAGGTCATTAGAGACCCAATAAGTTCTTCAAGAGGGAATGTTTTGAGGTCCTTGGCCTCTTGAATGGCCGTAACTTTTGGATCCCAACTTTTAGGAAGAGATCTTAAGATTTTATTTACTAGTTCAAAGTTAGAAAAATCTTTACCAAGAGCATTGAGTTCATTGATGACATCCGTGAAACGGGTGTACATGTCTCCGATGGACTCACTTGGTTTCATTCGGAAAAGTTCATCAGAGTGCACAAGGATGTTGATTTTGGACTCTTTCACTCGGCTAGTACCTTCATGAGTGACTTCAAGAGTTCTCCAAATATCAAAAGCCGAATCACAAATTGAAACACGATTAAACTCGTTTTTGTCTAGTGCACAAAACAAGGCATTCATAGCCTTTGCGTTTAAAGCAAAAACCTTCTTCTCCGATTCATTACATTCGCTCATCGGAAGAGAAGATTTTTGAAATCCGTTTTCGACAATAGTCCAAAGCTTGAAATCCATGGAAATGAGGAAGATCCTCATACGGGTCTTCCAATATATATAATCCGACCCATTAAACATAGGTGGACGTGTGATAGAATGTCCCTCATGCATGCCGGAGTAAGCCATCTCTCTTGGGTTTTAAACCAAATACGAGAGTGAACCTTGCTCTGATACCAATTGTTAGGATCGGAGCGGCACTAAGAGGAGGGGGGTGAAGTAGTGCAGTGGATTAAAACTTCGGTTTTGAAAAAATCTTTTGTACGATAAAAAGCAATGTCAATGGAAACCGATTTTAGATGCTTGATAACTTAAAAACGTATGGAAGCATAGTGACTAAGTAGAGAAGTTTGCAGTATGTAAATGATAAGAGTAGGATGTAAACCAGATAACACAGCAGTTTTTAAAGTGGTTCGGTCAAAATGACCTACATCCACTTGCTAAGCCTTCTTCGAAGAGCCTCCCAACTTCCACTAGCAAATCTCTTGTAGGGGAAGGACTAATACTCCTCTTACAACCTTTACAAGTGGTTCACACTCTTACAATTCTTTTCAACAAGATGGGAGGAGGTGAACACTTAAACAATATGAAAAGCAAGACTTGCTAAGACTATTCTAAAGCTCTTAACCCAAACTATTGCTTTGCAAAAAGGTGTTTTCTCAACTGAGAACCGAGGGGTATTTATAGGCCCCAAGAGGATTCAAAATTTGAGCTCCAATTTTGAATTCCTCTTGGGTTTTCGAGCGGTGCCACCGCCTATCAAAGTCTTGTCAGGCAGATGTACTGGCGGTGGCACTGCCTGGTCTCGGGTGTTGGGCGGTGCCACCGCCTAGTCTGGCGGTGCTACCGCCTGTTGGTGGATGTGCCACCGCTTGGTCTTACAAGTTTCTAGTTGGGCTTTATGTCCAACCCAAACTAAGTTACTTATGGGCCCAATTGGCCCCTAACCAAGGTATAGATTTATCCCTTAATCCTAACCCTAATTACATGTGAACGGCATACCTAAAAACATAATCCTAAGCAAGTATTTAACCGGCCAACGTCAAATTTTGTTTCGGTGAGCTTTCCCGCGTTCTTCCAGTGGACTTCTGATACGCCCTCTGGTTTCTTCCAACGGACTCCCAGTAGGCTCCCGATCTTGTGACGAGTTCAACAAGTAGCCGAGCCTTCTTGGTGATCTCTGCGAACCTCCAACGATCTCTTCGGCAGACTTCTAAAAGTTCCGACAAGTCTCTGATCTCTCTTGGTTGGTTCCGACAACATCTCCGACGAATCTTCGGACTCTCAAACGTCCATTGAACTTGACTTCGGTATCCTTGCTTTATGTTTTTAGACTGTCATAGTAAATCCTGCACACTCAACTTTAATAATATGGATTAGATCAATTAACCCATCAATTGATTTCATCATCAAAATCCGAGATTCAATAGAAGCTTGACCTCCTTCACCCTCTCCTAAGGATCTGCAAGGAAGTAGGGATATACGATCTCCCTAGGTAACACAATCTATTCTATACGCAGTTTTTCAGTTTCGCGGATTTTGCGCACCAATCTTCATATGACGACGAACATCTCTTTAGGAATCGGGGATTTTATTTTCTTGTTCTTCCGCTGCGCATGTGATGTCACCCCAAAGATTTTCCCAATAGTTTTTACCTCAACTTGGAGTAATTCTCTAATAGATTTGGTCGCATTTGGGATGTACCATCTTCTCCATCAACCTTGCCGCCTACTCCACTAAGTAGCAAAGGTACAGCACCGCGTACTGCTTGCTTTGTTCCTTGGTCATGCACTATTGCCTGATCCGAAGTCCTTTACTTGCGGCTATCTTGATGAGAAGCTCGTTGACACCGGTCTTACGAAGTTCCTTGGCCTCTGCCCTTCAGCCTTGTCTCGGTACTTGGAGTTTGCCTCTATATTCTCCACCTCCTCGGACCCTTTCACGACCAAGCGCTCTCCCTCCATGAGAGTAAGGGATCAATGACTTTCATGGAAGTCCCGCCTCTGCGGTACCATGGCGCTGCCATGCCCATGACCCTACTATCCGTCACCTCGCATATGTATCTCTTTTCTTCATGATCAGTAGATATGTCTCTGTGACACTCCTTTGAATCCAGCTCCATTCTAACTTATGCTTGATTTTGGGTAGCTAAGTCCCTTTGGACTCATCGTCGCTTCCTCGCCCCTTTCGACCCCCTACTTCAACACCTTTGTATTCTCCAAGCAGCTCCCTTTGGTCGATGGAAAGACAGACTGCAACTCCCATACATGGCCTCTGCCATCACGTTGTAGGATTTGCACTGATTATGTTCTCCTTAGCTTCCTTGGTAGCAACGTTCGTTTACTCGACCTTGTCCTCTGACTTGCCGAGCTCCCTTAAGCGAATATAGGCTCTGGAGCAGTCCAACTCTCTAGCTACTTCGATCATACCTCTGCATGATCAAGTCCCTCCCATGGGACTCATTGGTACTTGCATTCGAATTTTTTCTTTGGTGGAACACAGCCCCCATATGCTGATGACCAAGGTTTTCATCCGATGCAAAATTTGATGCACGCACGGAAGACCCGCCTCTATAGTACCATGGCCTTCACTCCTTGAATCAATAGCCCTTCTTGACATCATGTTGTTCACCGAAGTGGGGCTTCCAGTAGCTCCCGATCATACCTCCATATGATCTAGTCCCTCACGGGACTCATTCATGTGTATTGCATTGCCACGAACTGTTCCACCATGATCCGCTGCACCATGTCGCCTCCTGGTAACATCTCCATTGCATTATGATCTTTGTGTGATGAACTCGAATTGTGATCCCTCCATGTGTGGCCTCTTCCAATACATTGCAGGGTCTCTTCCACCTTCGATTTTGTTCGTTCCTTTGGCAATCGACCTTCATCCACCCACTCTTGGGTCACACCTAGACGAAGCACTGCTCTAGGACAGTCCGTCGTCTAGTAGTTCCCGAAGTCCCCCGACTTCGCTGTAATTAGTGCACCATTGTTTGGATCCTGGGCCTCTGCCCCTACCAGCACAATTTTCGTTGCGCACCGCTTCCTTCATGGCAACTTGAATGACAACACTATAGCATATTCTTCAAGAGTACCTGCCTCCGCGTCCTCTTGCCCCGTGCCAAGGCCTTTTAAACCCAACTTTGCCTCCGCAAATTGAGTTGCCTTAGTTCCTTCATCAAATGCTTTTCCAAGATAAGGTGCATGTGACTAGAAGCTCCCTTTGTCTTTGGCATTATGCAAGATGAGTCTGCTTCGTCAGAATGAGGGACCCATGGAACAACATGATCCTGCTCTTGCCTCTGCAAGAGTTTATGTCCTTGACCTCTGTCCAAGGAAAGTACTGTGTCTTCGCTCCATGTTCCATCTTCTATGTTGGCTCCCTTCATGTGGCTTGGGTACTTCGCCAAGTTACACCCAAGTTGCTCCGCTCCTCGTTTTTTTTTTTGTATTGAGTTGATGGTGGCCCTTGCGCCCACCATTCCATAGGTCAGCCCTCTCTTAAGTTTGATCTCCATATCAACTTCAAGTGTGCTTTTATTTGTATTGCTTTGGGTCGCTCCTCTACTTGATCTCGCAATGCATCCACCAATGCATTCTCTCGAGCGAGATCATGCGATGACTCCTCGCGGCTTGCTCAATCCATTGAGCTTGGTGGAGTTGTTGTTTGTTGAGGTACTCCTCCTCAACATGTGAGGTTCGTCCCACATGATTCTCCCTCTAGAGAGCCGGGACTTATCCCTCCTGGATAACTGTCCCATTGGAGCAACATCTCTCTTCGTTTCGGAGACCACCATCCCTTTGGACTACTCCGATTTGCTAAACAAACTATGCATTATTCTGCCTCGTGCAAACACACTTGCTAGATTGTGACTCCACATCAATACAATCCCCGCTGCACCACTCAAGGCCTAGCAATATGCTGAACTCGTTGCACACTTCAGCCTTCGACAGACGTATCCTTCACATGCCAAAGAGAAAGTTTTAATGCTCCATGGCGTCAAGTTTCGGTCGCCTTGGGATGGCCGCGAACATTCCATCATCCGCATACAAGCTTATGTATGAGTACCGAATTCTTTGAGTTAGCAATTTCCCTCACCTCTGTGAGCTTTGCACATCTCTTTTGGTCGCTGAGCAACTCATTTCACCTTGCATGGTCTCATCCTTTACCAAGCGCCTTGCTTGCCTTGAGCACCATCAAGTATAGTTGTCAACGTTGAGTCATAGCTCAAACTCAACCATCCCAACCTTTGTGCGCTCTGCATTCTTCCAAGCTTGCTTGTTCTCGTGGTGCCTCTTGCATGAAGGGTTGGTCATTCCTCTGAATGCCAATCCCAGATGCCCGTTCCTCCAAGCAACTCCTTTTCCCTACATCTCCATGCCCGTTTTCCCCCAAATGGTCGCGCGTGTGCTGACTGCCCTCAATGCAGCCCCACTACGTCCCCCACATTTGCATGCTAAGTGTTTCTATGAGTGCTTGTCCCGCTCTGATACCATCTATTACAGATTTAGCTAGTTTTGCCTAAGTCGTGCGGTACCCTTGCGTGTCCGTCCATAAAGGTCAGCCTCCCCGAAGCCTCCCATGGTCCCTTAGGACAAAAGAGAAAACAGGTTAGAGAAAATGCCTCACTCGGGATCCACAAGCAAACATTCCAGTAAACACTTTATAGATAATGCAAATTACAAACAGACTTTACAAGCTCTGAACAGTTACACAACAAAGGGTCAAAATGGTCCATTACAAACCAAAAATCTCTCAAAAGTGTCCACATGACACAACCTTTATTTACAAACCTAAAGCTGCCACCAAACCCAACTAAAATGGGACTATTAAGCTTTCAACCATCCCTCTACATACTGTGCAAAGCATGAACATATCAAAAGACACGGACATAGATAAGCATTACATCAAACATCCTATTTCGAAGTTTCTCTATGATAATAAGGAGTTCTAACAGGTATTGTTGAATCTCGGATTTTGATGATAAAATCAATTGATAGGTTATTTGATCTAATCCATATTATTGAGTTAAGTGTGCAGGATTAACTACGATAACCAGAAAACACAAAGCAAGGATACCGGAGTCAAGTTCGATGGACGTTTAAGAGTTCGAAGAATCGTCGGAGATGCTGCCGGAACCAACCGAGAAAAAATCGGGAACCTGTCGGAATTTTCGAAAGTTCGCCGAAGAGATCGTCGGAGGTTCACGGAGATCATCGAGAAGGCTCGGCTACTCATTAAAGTCATCACAAGTTCGGGAGCTTGCTGGGAGCCCGTCGGAAGAAGTTCATCGGAAAGCTCGTCGGAACAAGACTCGACGTTCGCGGTTGAAAATTTGCTTAGGATGTGTTTTTGTTAAGTAGTTAACTTGTAATTAGGATCAGGATTAAGAAATAGTCCTATATCCTGGTTAGGGGCCAACTGGGCCCAAAATTAGACTTGGTTTGGGCTAAGTTTGAAGCCCAACCAATCCAACCGAAGAGTCTGGCGGCACCTGCCTGGACTAGGGTGGTGGCATGCCATTTTGGGGCGGTGGCACCGCCCAAGCTCGAGAGCTAGGGAAGTAGCACCAAGATACTATCACTTTCGACATCGACGGCGGTGGCATGCCAAAGATCGAAACACGAGAATTCAAATTTGGAGCCTAAATTTGAATCCTCTTGAGGCCTATAAATACCCTCAAATCTCAGCTGAGATTACAACTTTTTGAACAGTAAGTGTTTGAGAGAAAGGTCTTAGAAAAGTCCTAGCTAATCTTGTTTTCATTTTGCTAGTGTTCACCTCCTTATTTCTTCTTTGAAAATTTGTAAGAGAGTGAACCGCTTGTAAAGAGTTGTAAGAGGGTATTTACCCTTCCTTCAAGAGATTTGCTAGTGGAAGGTGGGAGCCTCATCGAAGAGGGGCCTCGCAAGTGGATGTAGGTCATTTGACCGAACCATTGTAAAATCGGTGTGATCTCTGGTTTGCTTTTACTTATTGTCATTTATATTACTGCAAACCATTTGCACTTTAATGCTATACTGCTTTGTCTCCGTCTTACTTATCTCTTCAAGTTAAAACGCAATCGAAACAGTTTTAAACGAAAACATTGCTTTTATCGTACGAAGTTTCCGAAAAGTGTTTAAATCGTGAAAAGTTTATCGCACTTCACCGCAGCACTAATTCACCCCCCCCTCTTAGTGCCGCTCTGATCCTAACAATTGGTATCAGAGCAAGTTTCACTCTTATATTTGGTTTAATACCCACGAGAGATGGCTTACTCCGGCATGCATGAGGGACACTCTATCACACGTCCACCCATGTTTAATGGGTCAGATTACACGTATTGGAAGACTCGGATGAGGATCTTCCTCATTTCTATAGATTTCGAGCTTTGGACTATTGTGGAAAACGGATTTCAAAAAATCCTCTCTTAGATGAGCCGAATGGAATGAATCGGAGAAGAAGGTTTTGCTTTAAATGCAAAGGCTATGAATGCCTTGTTTTGTGCACTAGACAAAAAAATGAATTTAATCGTGTTTCAATTTATGATTCGGCTTTTGATATTTGGAGAACTCTTGAGGTCACTCATGAAGGCACCGGTAGAGTGAAAGAGTCCAAAATCAACATTCTTGTGCACTCTTTTAACTTTTTTTGAATGAAACCAAGTGAGTCCATCGGAGACATGTACACCGCTTTTTCTGGATGTCATCAATGGACTCAAAGTTTCTTGGTAAAGATTTTACTAACTTTGAACTAGTAACTAAAATCTTAAGATCCCTCCCTAAAAGTTGGGATCCAAAAGTTACGGCCATTCAAGAGGCCAAAGACCTTAAAACATTTCCTCTTGAAGAACTCATTGGGTCTCTAATGACCTACGAAATGACATGTGAAGCTCATGACGAGCTCGAGAACCCCCTTCTAAAGAACAGGAAGGATATGACACTCAAATCACAAGAAGACCACTTGAAAGGAACATCAAGTGATGAGGACAGTGACAATGACATTGCACTTTTGACTCAAAAATTCAAAAAACATTTAAGGAAGAACAAATTTAAAAACAATACAAAAAATAAAATTGAACAAAAGAAGGACCAAGTGATTTGCTATGAATGTAAAAAACCGGGACACTACAAGAACGATTACCCTCAAGCCAAAAAGAGACAACCAAAGAAGAAGGCGCTCAAGGCAACATGGGATGATTCAAGCACATCCGAAGAAGAGGAGTCCAACACCGAGCAAGTTGCTCACTACGCCCTAATGGCCTTCGAGGAAGAGGTAACGGATTTAATTAATGCAGATTTACCTTATAATGAATTATTAAATGCCTTCCATGAGTTATTTGATGAATGTAAGACAATTAGTAGAAAATACAAATTGCTAAAAAAGGAGCATGATAGTCTTACTTGTGCTTTTGATAAATTAAAAACTGAATATCATGATAGTCTAGCTCCATGTGCTAAATGCCATGATTTAAATACTCTCCAAAATGAGAACTTGGTACTTAAGGACACCTTGAAGAAATTCGAGGTCGGTAGCAAGTCCTTAAACATGATCCTTACAAATAAGGGTCATGTCCCTAAAAGGAGTGGAATCGGATTTATGAGAAGTACTCACCAAAATCCAACCACTTTCATTAAAGGTCCTATCTTACATGTTCAATACCAAAGCAATTGCAACTTTTGTTACAAATATGGACATATGACTTACCAATGTCCATTCAAGAAAATTAGTCCAAACAAATTAATTTGGGTTCCTAAAGGAACCATGATCAAATCTATACAACATGATAAACAAGCTAGATTAGCTTTTGAGGCACCCAAAAGTAAATGGGTACCTAAAAATAATTCATTCTTGTAGAAACATACACCATCACATGCTAGGAGCAAGAGATGGTATCTTGATAGTGGATGCTCAAGGCATATGACCGGAGATCCATCCCAATTCACCAAGCTCACTAGTATGGACGAAGGCTATGTCACCTTCGAAGACAACAACAAAGGCAAAATCATTGGCAAGGGAACCATAGGTAACAAATCAAGTTTTTCCATTAATGATGTATTTCTAGTTGATGGATTAAAACATAATCTATTGAGCATTAGTCAATTATGCGATAAAGGTTATATCGTTAGATTTGAATCAAATATGTGCATTATTGAAAAACCAAATCATAACATGACTATGATTGCTTTAAAACAAAATAATGTATATACCATCAATCTTGATGAACTAAGTAATGAAGTGTGTTTCTCCGCCATAAATGATGATACTTGGCTTTGGCATAAGAGATTAGGCCATACAAGCATGAAAACAATATCTAAAATCTCATCTCAAAAATTAGTACGAGGGATTCCAAATATAAGGTTTATTAAAGATAAGGTATGCGATGCATGTCAACTAGGGAAGCAAATAAAAACAAGCTTCAAATCAAAAAATCAAATTAGCACCACTAGACCGTTACAATTGATCCATTTGGACTTATTTGGACCAATTGATACAACTAGTCTAGGTGGAAGCAAATATGCTTTTGTGATTGTGGATGATTACTCTAGATACACTTGGACCTATTTCTTAGCTCACAAAAGTGATTGTTTCAAGTGTTTCTCTAAATTTTGTAAACTCACTCAAAACGAAAAAGGGTTTATGATTTCATCAATTTGAAGTGATCATGGTGGCGAATTTCAAAACCGTGACTTTCAAAATTTTTGTGAAATTAATGGATACAATCACAACTTCTCCACTCCAAGAAATCCCTAACAAAATGGAGTAGTTGAAAGGAAAAATAGAAACCTACAAGAAATGGCTAGAACTATGTTAAATTAACATAGTTTACCTAAGTATTTTTGGGCCGAAGCCGTAAATACGGCTTGCTACATCATAAATAGAGTCCTAATAAGACCATCATTATCAAAAACTCCCTATGAATTATGGAATAACAAAAAACCGAATATTTCCTATTTTAAAGTTTTCGGTTGTAAATGCTTTATTTTAAATGAAAGGGATGCCTTAGGAAAATTTGATGCTAAATCCGATGAAGGCATCTTTCTTGGTTACTCTTCCGTTTCTAAAGCTTTTCGAGTTTTTAATAAGAGAACCTTAGTAATTGAAGAGTCTATTCATGTAGTTTTTAGTGAAGTTTCAAATTTAAAGAAAAATGATTTTGATGATGATCTTGGTTTTGATAATTTGAATTTAAATGAACTCCCTCCTCAAAATGGCAACTTGGATGCACCTTCTTCCGAAATTTCCTTACCTAAGGAATGGAAGTATATAGATGCTCATCCAAAGGAGCTAATTATAGGGGATACATCTAAAGGGGTTCAAACTCGTTCCTCTTTCAAGAATTTTTGTGCTAATGCCGCCTTCCTCTCTTAAATCGAACCTAAGTGCATTGACGAGGCCATAAAAGATGATTTTTGGGTTATTGCAATGCAAGAGGAATTGAATCAATTTGAGAGAAACAAGGTGTGGGAGCTTGTTCCTAGACCTAGTGACCATTTAGTGATTGGTACTAAGTGGGTCTTTAGAAACAAGCAAAACGAAAATGGTATCGTGGTTAGAAACAAGGCTAGATTAGTGGCCAAAGGTTTCAACCAAGAAGAAGGTATCGATTATGAAGAAAACACAAAGCAAGGATACCGGAGTCAAGTTCGATGGACGTTTAAGAGTTCGAAGAATCGTCGGAGATGCTGCCGGAACCAACCGAGAAAAAATCGGGAACCTGTCGGAATTTTCGAAAGTTCGCCGAAGAGATCGTCGGAGGTTCACGGAGATCATCGAGAAGAAGGCGGCTACTCATTAAAGTCATCACAAGTTCGGGAGCTTCTTTGGGAGCCCGCGTCGGAAGAAGTTCATCGGAAAGCTCGTCGGAACAAGACTCGACGTTCGCGGTTGAAAATTTGCTTAGGATGTGTTTTTGTTAAGTAGTTAACTTGTAATTAGGATCAGGATTAAGAAATAGTCCTATATCCTGGTTAGGGGCCAACTGGGCCCAAAATTAGACTTGGTTTGGGCTAAGTTTGAAGCCCAACCAGTCAACCGAAGAGTCTGGCGGTGGCACTGCCAGACTAGGCGGTGGCACTGCCATTTGGGCTGGTGGTGGCACCGCAAAAGTGTGCGAGAGGCGGGCGGTAGCAAGCACCGCCCATACTATCGACTTTCGACATTGACAAAGTGGTGGCACCGCCAAAGATCGGAACTTCCACGAGAATTCAAATTTGGAGCCCAAATTTGAATCCTCTTGAGGCCTATAAATACCCCTCAAATCTCAGCTGAGATTACAACTTTTTGAGCAGCAAGTGTTTGAGAGAAAGGTCTTAGAAAAGTCATAGCTAATCTTGTTTTCATTTTGCTAGTGTTCACCTCCTTATTTCTTGTTGAAAATTTGTAAGAGAGTGAACCACTTGTAAAGAGTTGTAAGAGGGGTATTTACCCTTCCCTTCAAGAGATTTGCTAGTGGAAGGTGGGAGCCTCATCGAAGAGGGGCCTCGCAAGTGGATGTAGGTCATTTGACCGAACCACTGTAAAATCGGTGTGATCTATGGTTTGCTTTTACTTATTGTCATTTATATTACTGCAAACCATTTGCACTTTAATGCTATACTGATTTGTCTCCATCTTACTTATCTCTTCAAGTTAAAACGCAATCGAAACGGTTTTAAACGAAAACATTGCTTTTATCGTACGAAGTTTTCGAAAAGTGTTTAAATCGTGAAAAAGTTTATCGTACTTCACCGCTGCACTAATTCACCCCTCCCTCTTAGTGCCGCTCCGATCCTAATAAGTATGACTCACGACCAGCTCAATATTGGACCTAGAAGGTCACATACATATGGTAGATGTTATGACGAGTAGAGGTTCGAATTTGAGATATCTACTAGAGCCCCTATCTTATTGGATATCCAATAAGCCCCTGAATTATTAGATCCTGTAGATGAGATCCAATAAGAGCCAATGAGAGCTTAGTGGTAGAGATCCACTAATCTAAGAGACTTGGGTAGTTGGATGGAGATCCAATTCCTAATAAGGCAAGTCCCATTATGGTTAAGTTGATAGAGGGACTTCTATAAATAGGAGAGAACCAAAGGGCCATAGGTTATGCCTTTTTGGCTGCCACCTCATATTCTCCTCTCCCCTTCTCCTCCTCAGTCAGTAGCCCCTATTTGGGGTATTTGGAGATTTGGGGCAATGATTCGAGGAATATCTTCACAACCCCTACCGTGTGCATCATCACTAGAGAAGATGATAGTTGACCTCCTTTATCCTCTCTCATAGATCTATAGGAATTTAGGGATATACGATCTCCCTAGGTAACACAATTATCTAACACGTGGATTTTAGTTTCACGGGTTTTTATGCATCAATCTTCGCACAACGATGAAATCTTTTTTTGGAAATATGAGATTTTAAATTCTGTTCTTCTGCTGCGCATATGATGTCGCCCTATATTTCCCTACAATTAATAGGTTAGTACTTATGTCATCATACTCCCTATCACTAGTTGCTCACCGAAGCCAAACGAAGATATATATATATATATATATATATATATATATATATATATATATATATATATATATATATATATATATATATATATATATATATATGAGAAGAAGACTATATCGAAGGGCCACCATATGCAAGGAAATCACAATTGCTAGAGGGTTATTATGTACAAGGAAGCTACTCATCGATTGTCAAATGATTGTCTATACCACAAGAGAAAACTATTTATCATTGTAAAAAAATGAAACTACGATAGGGTGGAGGCTCATAGTCCGATAACATAGGAAGAGGCATGTGTTTCAATGTTGTAGGGCGGAGGAGGCATATGATAGTATAGTGCCAAGGAGGCTCGTGATCGAGTTTCATTGGGTTCGATGGTGTGTTTGAGCCAACTATTGAGGCTCGCTATCGAGTTTCATTGGGTTCGATGGTATGTTTGAGCCAACTATTCCAAAAAGAACGAACCCAAACTCCAATTTCTCGATCACATGCCTAAGCTGCTAAGTGCATGGGTTCAGGCATGTGCTTGATTAGTGCATCCTTCAATTGTCTCACCCTAGCTTATTATGAGGTGCTCAGGACTGTCTCGAGTATCTTTTGGAAGTAATAATTTAAATTTATCTGAGCTACCTAAATAAAAACCAATACATATAAAAAGAGGAAAGAATAAGCGAATAAGAAAAAGTTTGAAGGAGATAAGAGACGAGTTCTCCGGGAAGGAGAGATTAATATCCAAGAGATAATTTTGCATCCTGTACCAACTTTGCTCCCCTCGCAATCACAGCAGCAATTATGTAGCCCCTAATCATGTAGGTATTTGATGAGCATGCATTAATTACGATGGGGAATGCCACCCAAAAGTGGAGGGTGGCAGGTCGCAATAGATGCATCACAACTGTGATTTTGAAGTCTTTTAACATTGACGAGCCTCCATCTCCATTTTCCCGTAACTTATTGGAATGTGATGATGTCCAAATCAACTTAAGACTTTGGATTTGTATGCAAAGAAAATTTGACGTGGATGTTCGGGTGTTCAATAACTGATCGATTTGAAGATCGATATTAATTGAGATTTTGATGTTATCAATGTGATGCTTTAATTAATTTTAAGTGAAAGTTTGTATCCCGATAAATTATTTAAATGAATTTAACTCGAAAAAATATTCTATAGTATTAACGAAATGTTCTACTGCAATCTTATATTGGATTGATATCTAAATGACTAAATTATTAATTTAATTTTTTTTGATAAAAGATAAATGATAAATGATAAATACGAGATTCAAATCACCATAAACTCTCAAGATCTTTATCAACTAAATTAACTGACACTTTTAATTATTTTAATTTAAAAAATATATTAAATTAGATTTCGAATCCTTCATGCGTCAAGTCAAGTCATGATTGAGATAAATATTTTCTTATAAATCCGATTAATGATAATTTTCATCTTTTATTTAAAAATTTAATATATAAAATGACTATGTTATTTTTATGCTTAATCTATAATTACCATCTTATTTTCCAAAACTCCCTTTCTTTGATCTTTTCTTTCATTACTAGTGTTACACTATTTCATCGCCGTATTCTTTTTCTAACTTGTTTTTTTTTTTAAGACAATGAAAAGTACGTTGATTACCAATTGCTTCACGTCAATTATGCATGGTGACTAAATGGTATAATAAAATTGTAGCAAAGGTGAAAGAAATTAGTAGACAGGTCATGGCATTTGGCATTCTGTGAAGAATGTCCTTCTCAATCATTAGTCCCCTAACATATCATTAACAATGACCCATACAACAAGCAAAATGCTTGTACTGTAAACATGCATCATGATCAATCTTAAACTAAGATATCTAAGATTAGGGTAGCCGACAGGCATCGGATTCCCCCCTTAAATGAGGTGGCCATCAGGATGCTTATTTAGCTTTCCCCAAAAGAAAGGAAATAAAGACCACAACTAACATTACATATTTCTTTCTCTCTCATTTACACAGCTCTCTCTCTCTCTCTCTCCTTATTTACCTTCTGATCTAAGCTTTTGATAGTGAAAGGGCAGTGGAATTACACTCGGTGTGTAGAGGTGCCACACCATGATCTTGGAGCAGTCGGCAGGAATACCCTTCAGCTTGCTGTCATCTTCTAAGATGACTTCATGCACAAACTTGATTGAATCCTGAAATTATCATCACCATGGTAGATGTCAATGTACAAACTCAAGTGGCAGTGGTTGTGAGAATGATTGACCAACCACCAGCTATATGACAAAATCATGTTGCTAGTCCTAATCAAAGGTTTCCTGTGCTTGACATCGATTCCTGATCAAGAGGCGAGGAGTTGGTAGAAGTTTTCGGTGGGCTAATAATTGGGGAAGGCTGCTGTCAACTAGCTGGTTGAAAACGTCTGGGAATGTTCGAACTTTGTTGTGGTACAATCTACCAGAGACAGCTGGAAAGAGTCTCATGTGTCTCAGCTATGTGCCAAAATTGGTCAACGGAGACAGTATGAGGAAAATGAAGGAGATCAATGTGCTGCATATAGTCAGTGACGTGGTGTCACTAGTCACAAACTCATACCTCAGATAACAATGTAGGAAAGAATTTATGTAGACATACAGTTGTACTTCGCGGTGGATCAACCAATCAGATAACAGATCGGCCTTTCACTAGTTGACCATAGGTTTAAGGTGAGGAGGGAAGAAACAGAAGTGAGAGTGAGCTTCGGTAGGACGGTAACATCAGAGTTCTTGAGTCCCGGAAACAGGGTTTCATACGATTTGGCATCAGCAAAACTCTCATATAAATTGAAATCTAAACTTAAACATAATCCAAATGAACTTAGCATTTGAAGAAGACCATTGTGAATAGATAGGCAATCCATGGTAGAAACGAAAAAGAGATAAAACATGTGATTTTTTTTGCAATGTACTCAGAAGATGCTAGAGACTAACCTGTGATGTGTCGGGCAATGAGGTAGGGCGGCCCCATCTCTCGGGATCCCACAGTATGGAGCTATTGAATGCAAAACCAGAAACATTAATCTTGGGAGGTTTATGGTTCAATTCTGTGCTAGCCACCAACAACCTCTTGTCACTGCTCAAGTCCTTCAACACCCATCCTTGGACCTTTGTCGAAAGACAAATAGGACCATCCAGCATCACTCTCTTCCTGTTTTCTGACACCATTGCTACTGGCCATGTCCCAAAAACCCTGAAAAGAATGGCATAGGAGGCATTAGAAACCGACCAAAATGTTGGTTAAGAGGGGGAGGAGGTAAAAGCAATTGTGTTACTACCAACCAGAGTAATGATCTGAAATCTTAATGTCAAAGGAACAATAGAAGAAAAAGGTGGAACACTAAAACCGAAATCTTGGTCTACTTTTGTCCTTTTGGATCCAATTCCACATAGGAATTCAAATGAATTACTTTAGACAAATCAGTAGAATTACATATCTTAACCCAGCGGTATATAGTTCATCAGACAATTTATAAATGAAAGAAATTGTATAGTTTCATTAGATTATAAAAGCAGCATGTTGAAGTAAAACATAGGAAGGGATGGTGGAAATTTGGCTCGAAACCACTTGAGGAAAAGGTTTAGATTAATTTGAGGTTGATTTGCTTTTATAATGTTTGGTACACAGAGTGTAGGAGCCAATCTTTGCAACCTAAATTTCACTTTTCTTGTTTTCTTTTGTTAGTCGATCACGCAATGCTTTTCTAATGTCAGGGGTCAGATGTAATCAACAATTCCCCATTATTTCTCCATTGTCATCACATAATTGCAGAAAAAGATAGACGGAAGATTAGGAAAATTAGTGTTGGAAGAAACAGTTAAAAGCAAAAGAATTTATGGAGTTTTGATGTACAATGAGGCATAGGAATTGGGGGAAGAGGAAAAGTGTCAATGAATTGAAACCAGAATAATATTACACAGGAATCTCTATAGAAAGATATCTTTTATGACGTCTTTCCTTCCTTTGACAACAACTAACAATTCTATCTAGAAAAAAAGGGTCATATTTCAGATACCGCAGCAAAGAACAGGCAAAGGCAAATTGATGATTGATGAATCAAGAAAGCTGCTTTTTCTTTGGGTAACGCGGTGACACTAGATGCAGATTTACGAAAAACATAGATGAAGACTATGGATGGATCACAGGAATGGAAGGCTTTTTTATGACAAAACAAAGAGAAGAAAATTCGGAAGAAGAACATCATCAAGCATGCGCTCAACTTCCCTTATCTTTCTCCCCTCAAACCCTCATGATATTGCACATATCAGGAGCAAAATTATGATGGAAACAAGCACGAATTGTAATAAAAGATTTTGATGAGTATATCACACTCCTTTGGAAGAGATTCGAGCTTAACTGACAAAGATTATAGCTTTTCTTTCGATGAATCAGATACTACTTTCCCTTCCAAAGAATCGAGTTAGGTCCCATTGAGATGTAAACTATTTGCTCATGAAATAGAGGAGGAGAAGGGAAGAAAGGTCATACTCGATCTCTCTAATCTCGTCGAAGAAGCGGAGATCATAGACGTTGGACGCGCCGGCGAAGTGGACGATCCCAGTGAGACGGTGGTACTCGACGTGGCTGAGGGCAACGTTCCGTTGGTGATCGGCCTCCACCCCCGGGTCGGTGAAATTCTCCTTGTAGCTCAGGTGCCTGTACATGATTCCCGTCGTCCGCAGCATCGGGGCGGTGGCGGCGGCGTCCGCGTGTGCCTGGACGACGAGCCACACCAGCGGCGGCGGGACCAGGCGCAGCGTGTGCGCCATCCGCCGCAGCGACGCGCCCAAGAACCGGTCGCTGGACCGGGTCGTCGTGACGATGATCAGCAGCCGCCGGGACGGCGGCTGCGGCCCGCGCGTCTCCGACGCCTCCGCGTCCGGCGGCGGATCGTCGCGCACGGCGGCGGCCGGGACCGTGCTCGTGATCTCGGCCAGGGTCCTGTTGACGGACGCGCCGCGCTCGACGACCCGCTCCACGGCCTCGACGGGGGCGGCGGGAAGGATGCCGATGCTACTGACGGGCCGGCGCTCGAAGAGGGTAGCGGTGCTGGGCGGCGTGAAGCCGGTGAAGAAGCCCACCACGAAGCACATGGCGAAGTGCACGAGCGCCTTCTTCCACAGCTGACTACTCCTCCTCTTCGACCGGTCTATCGACCCCATCTCACCCGCCCGCCAGGACAACTAGTGAATGTAATCGAACGAAGGCCAAGAGAAGAAGTACATGATAGAACACTAAGGGAATAAGAACAAGAAAGATAGAGACACACGAGAGAAAGGCAGAAAGAGGAAGGAAGGAAGAAGAAACAAGGAAGCAGAGAGCAGAGAGCAGAGAGCAGAGAGCAGAGAGCAGAGAGCATAGAGAAGAGCAAAGCAGAGGAGAGCAGAGAGAGGGAAATGGAAGTGTGGAGAAAGGAGGGATTAGGGCTAAATTAATCATGAATCGAGACACCATAGTAGGGATAATGTGTGTGTATGTGAGATGGAGGACATGGCATTGCATTCATTTGAAACCAACTACTTTCTGTGCTAATAAACAACCCTAATGTGCCAAGAGGAATTTAAAAAATAAAATAAAATAAGATTATACATTTACATTTAAACTAAAATATGATGAAAAATAATTTAAAAATCAAAGGAAATAAATAAAAGTGGACGAATGATATTTTTTAAATAACCCTTAAATTTTAGTTATAATTAAAATTCCAAAAATCTCACAGGTTCAAAAAAAATAGAGAGAGATTTTAGATCCCATGAGATTCAAATAGAGCTCTATTTTTAAGAAAATTATTTATTCATCGTAATGGAAGTGTGGTTCAAAATCTTTTTACTTAATCATATAGTATAAAAAAAATTCTTGATTTGATTGCTTGATTATGCCCGAAGGCTAATCAGACATGATCTTATAGACCATATCGGACATCAGTTTCACATCTGTCTTTCGCAAGCTAATAGTTACGAATAGGTTTGGCAATTACCAAATCTAAGTTGCAGTTGATCCATCCACCTTTGGATGCACACTCAATTATTTTCAAGCTGATAACTTCAATATAATTTTTTTTAGAAGTTTAATATATATGATTTGATCTTAGGCTAGTAATACAGTATTATTATTATTCGAAAAAGATATATATTTTCATATTGTCTCTTCATTTCTTTAAAGGAGAAAATTTTAAAATATTTTTTTTATAAAATAATAAATAAAAACATACCAAAAGTATATTTATCGAACTTATGAAAAAAATTAGATTATTAATCATATGAGATCGATTAAATATATTTTAAATTAATCTTATATTAAGCACAAATCTTGTCGTATGAGATCAATTACATATATTTTAAATTAACCTCAAATCAAACGCAAGTCTTTCGGTACATTCTCTCATATAAATAAAAAAAATAAGTTTGTCATTTTTCTCATAAAAAAATCTTATAGAATAATAAATAAAAAACAAAAAGTATATTTATCATCTCAAGAGATAAACCGAAAAATAATTTTCAAAAGAAATTTTCATCTCTTTTCTTTAAATTTTTCTAGACCTACAAGAGATAAACCCAAGAATAATTATAATATTTTCTCATATTTTTTCTAAAAAATATATACATACATAAAATATTTATAAAATAACTAAAGCCTAACTTTTAAGATTTTTTTTATTTTTTCCATACTAATATTTGTTATCCTTCAATAATAGATCTTGAAATTGAAAAATACTTATCAATCCCAAGAAAACATCAGTGATTTGGTAGACGTTTGTTTTCTATTAGGTCTTAAATGGGAGCAAAGTGTCCAAAACACTTCATCAAGTTTAATCATCTGCCTCAATCAAAGACTAAGATATGATAGATCCTGTTCAAAAAAACAGAACTAAATGCTCCACAAAAGTAGCATCCTCCCAAGTAATCTAAAAGTACCATCAAGAAAGCTAAAAGAGTGCAATGTAAAAACAAACTAAACTTGAGGCCGTTTCATAACACCCATCTTTGCGCAGTGCCATAATTTGATAGCAAAACACCATGCCATAACCGAATAGTCACTTCTGGCTCTTCTTCCACAGGCCACCAATCTTCCTTAGCACATTACTGTTCTTCTTCTTGGGTGATTCTTCATTCAGGTCGTCAGAAAATGGTGAACTCATCAACTTCCCGGCAATCGAATTATAGTCAGAATCTAGTGAACCAGTCCTTTCCATGTTTCCTCCATTGTTACTGGAACTAAGAATACTTGCCGCTGCTTCAGCTGCCTTCCTCCACTGGTCACACTGTATCCTCAACCTCTTCAGCTCAGATTCCATCTGCGAATTCACTGCTTGAGCTGCATCAAGTTGCTCGGCCACTCTCGCGGCCCTCCTGCTGTTCTTATCAGATTCTTCGGTGACGTATCCCAGCCTTATAAGTGCGTCCTGCTCCGCAGCCTTGGACAACTCCAGCTCGGCAATCATTGCTTCAGAACTTCTACGATTCTCCACTTCCCTCTTTGACATTTCAGATTTCAGCATCTCATTCTCCTCCAAAATGTTCTGCAGCTCGGTCTCCTTGTCCATGAGGTTGGCCTTCAGCTCTGCAATATCATTAGTAGATTTCATAAACTTCGACTCCAATTCGGATAGCAATTGTGCTCCCCGAACTTCTCCATCATCCGCACTCAGTTCTTTGTTATCTGCTATCTGCTGCTGCTCTGCTTCCTTATCAACTAGTTTTGCCTTAAGTTCAGTAATCTCTGTTTTTGCATTGCTCAATGCAAGTTTGAGTTCAGTTTCTTTGACTCCACAATCACTCTTCACACGCTCCATTAACTCATAAGCAGACCAGACCTGCATTGTGCTTTGGATTTGGTCTGCCTGATACTTGATTTCAGCAGCTTCAAGTGCAGATCTTAGTTGTTCTACTTCTGTTACCAAAGGATTACCTGCTGCTTTCTCTGAAGATTTGCCACAGTGAACTTCCTCATTATACTTATTGGTGATCGAATTCTTCACTTCTTCCAGTGAATCGACTTTAGTCCTAGATTCTTCAAAGTCAGAGGCCTTGACACTGAAGGATTCCTCAAGTGTTGACCCTTCAGAACGTAGAGTCTCGATAGTGGTCTTAGACATCTCTAATTGCCTGCAAGTCTCATCAACCAGTGCACATGCCTCGGCCTCCGATTTCTTACTATCTCTAAGCTGAACCTTCAGGCTTTCAACAGTAGCAAGTGTCTCTGTCATTTCTTGCTTCAAAACCTGAAGCTCAGTGCTTGCTGTCTCAGACTGTTTTAGATAAGCAGCTTCGGCTTTGAGAACCACCTCAAGCTGCACTTTCAGCCTCTGTATCTCATTCATGGCAGAGCCCAAAGCTGCTGTGTCAACAGTGTGCTGTTTTTGGATTGCTTCCAACTCTGACTGCCATGCACGATCACGCTCCTGAGAAATTTTTCGGAGTTCCTGCAGCCGAGCTTCTTCTGCAGCTGAAAACTCGACAAGTTGGCGTTGAGAATCATCTAGCTTTGCTGACATGTCCTCGAGCTGCTTCTTGGCCTCTTCTGCTTCTTGCTGCACTCGTTTCTTACATGTTTCGGATGAACTAAGTTGTTCTCTTGTCTTCTTCGCATCCTCTTTGAGCTGACAGATCTGAGTTTCCAATTCAGACAACCTGGTAGGATGCTTCTTCTGGAACTCACAAGATAAGAGTTGAATTACTTGTTAGAACAAAGAGAAACTAAAGAAAATAATAGCAACAAGATGACCTCTTTCAGATGAACAGATTATGTTTTGTATACTCATCTTGACATACATGATGTACCTTTCAATTTGGACAATGAATGAATCTTGGTCTTGTTCCAGATATAGATGAAGGGATAACAAATATCACAAAAGTAACAAAATCACAAATCTTAAGTTTCATCTTCTATGAATAGTAAGACTGCAAAAAATCTATTAGAATGATCTGATTACTTTAACCTCCAGTGCAGAGTGGCAACCTCTTGAATAAAGCAAATCAAATGTGCATTTTGTAAATGTAATACAATAATTACATCGAGAAGAAGACAAATCGGGCCCAAACACTAATATGAATGTTCCCAACGTGTTGCAGTAATAAGTGCTAGATCTATACCATTGCAAATATCTGACATAATAAGCTAATCCTGTAGCGAATCCAGGCCACATTGTGGGACTACCCTTTTGGTAAGACACTAAGGTCTTATCGTGGAAGAAAGAGGAGAAAAGGGAACGATAATGATCGCTTTGAGGGGATCGGCCTCCTTGATCACTTCGAGGGGATTGACCTCCTCGGGTTTGATCCACAAACTAGAATAATATTTCATTGATTGATTGATTATAAAAAAAAAGTGTTACATCACTATTTATAGAGTTCCACCTAGAGTCCATCAGGACTTGAACTCTTAATAATAAATAAATATTAAATAAATCTCTACCCGACTCTAACTGAACTAAATAGACTCAATAAACATTATTCAAAAGCTCATAAAATAAAAGGGTCCTAACACCTTCATCCAAGAGTCTAAAAATGTGCCTAAGATAAATTTAGATTGAGTTGTGTCATATATATACATTTAAAGGCCACAGAGATTAGTTTAAACCTTAGATAATCACAAGTTCCAAGTGGTCAGAACAATGTCGAACACAGCATGCATAAAGTCCTCTTCTTTTCCTTTCAGGACGATATCACAGATTCACCAGGGAAACCTAACAATATGACTTTAAGTGATATATAGCTAGCCAGAATGTTGGATGGATGGTTGAGCCTCCTGGAGAAATCATGAAATCAAGCCAACTTAATTCGATAACTGCTTCCGTTATTAAAGGAAAAGAAGATTCAATAAACAAATTTAATAAACTGGAGTGACTTCACATTGTAAAACATTCATACCTCAGTCACTGGGCTTCTAGGTGATCGACGCATAATCACCTTGGGACTCCTCACAGTTGAGGTCCTTGTTGACGTAGCTGAAGTGGCAGAGTTACATTCATTATCACCAGACTTGGCTGTACGAGTTCGAGGGGTGATTGGAGATGTTCTTTGAGGAACTTCTGATGATCCACTCCTACATGAATCAAAGAAATACAAGCAAATAGCTCAAAATGATGGTATAGAGCACTAACTAAATCATTTGCTTTGTAAAAAAGGTTTTCGAATTCAGAAAAAAGCATCAAAAAGTATCAGAAGGCAAAATTCTAAAAGCAGCAACTAGTGCTTTGAATTCTACATTAGCTAGATAAAAGAAGATCCAGAAGAGAAACTTCTTCAAGATCGGTTTATTCCCACTTGATAATTCCAAACCAAATATAAAAGTTTTGGTAATTAATTAGAGCTTGGAGAAATTCCTACCTTAGAATCTGCGGGGGAGGGGGAGGGGGTGGGAAATGGTATTTCAAACCCATAACAAGCATAGCATAAATATATTCTGGCAAATCCAAATCGAAAATCAGTATGGAATTTCCCATTTTTTAGAAATATCTATAGAATTAAAGGTAAATCATGGTTATTAAAGACAAACTCAATTTGAATTCCACATAAGCTAGATAAAATGAAGATCCAGAAGAGAAACTTCTTCAAGCTCAATTTATTCCCAGTTGAAATTTCCAAACCAAATACAAGTTTTGGTGATTAATTAGAACTTAGAGAAATTCCTACTTGGAAATTGTGGGGGGGAAAGGGGATTTCAAACCCATAACATGCATAGCATAAATGCATTCTGGCAAGTCCAAATCAAAAATCACTTGGGAATTTCCCATTTTTTAGAAATATCTATAGAATTAAAGGTAAATCCATTTAATTCTATAGAATTAAATGGGAATTTCCCATTTATGCTATAGAAATATCTATAGCATAAATGTATTCTGGCAAGTCCAAAACCAAAATCACTTGGGAATTTTCCATTTTGTAGAAATATCTATAGAATTAAAGGTAGCTGCACCACATTTCCCATGGAAAATGAGAATTCCCATGGTTATTAAAGAGCTTGGATAAAAGTTCAGATAAACAAGAAAGATGACCATGATATTTCTTGGTAGCTGCACCACAATGTCCATATTTTGGTGCTATTCTTTGGAACCATTATTATGGTCCAGACAATATTTTTGAAATAAAGACACTAAAACATTAAATCTCATGTCTCAAGCATACAAACCAATATTTTGGGTGCAAAATCTGAACACCTGCAAATATAGCAAAAGACAGAAGGTTGAAGATGAACACATCATAGAACAGGACCCACCCATTAAGGTAAGCCAAAATATTGGTTTACAAGCAGACAAACACAATTTTACAGCAAGAAAGACAACCTCGGTCTATAGTCCAAATAAAAAGCATATTAACACATACAAAGGTCTTATCAATAACACAAGTAAAGAACAAATTAGACTCTTTTTAGTTTTTCCCTCAACCATGCCATTAAAACACGTACAAAATTATCTTGGATTCCGCTGCCGAACCAGCAATCCGAACCATTCAAGAACAACTGTAAGCAATTAATGCCAAAAGCTTGTGAACATACCTTGGTTTTGGCGTCTGCATCTTATTTTCACTGAAACTGGCCTTGTCCACAAGCCAAACCTGCAGTCACAAAGGAACAGATGAACCAGTGAGACCCATCAGCTGAATTTACGGCTTGTAGATTAGCTTCAAGATCAACCAAATAAATGTGTCATGTAGACCCCGCAATGTTGTCTGTAGTACCGCAACGACAGAAAACTACAGTAGGCAGTCCAATTGATCTACAGATCTCATAATAACTATTTTCAACGCAGTACGAAAAAGTCTCTCTTTCTTCCTCGCCGAGAAGACATCTCTAAACCACTAAACGCGAATAACGAAGCAAAGTAAAGATGAAGGAAGAGAGAGAGAGAGAGAGAGATAGAGATTGTGCAAAGACCAATATGCCCCTCGTTCGAAAGGAGAACTATTACGTATTATAGGCAGTGTAGTAATTACATCGGCATTCTACAGACAGCGAACCGATGGGGGATTGTGAAAGTGGTCAAAGACGAGCAGACAAGTAGAACGGCGCAGTTGCTGAGGAGTCTCCCTCAGTATCGCCGAGAAGCAAGGGATGAAGTTCAGCAGTATTCTAAGAAATCATTTCATTGCCCAAGTGCAAAGGGTGGAAGCGAAAAGACAAGTTTTTAGAGGTAAAAGAAGAAAAAATGTGAACTTTACCTTTCAATTCAAACTTTTATCGCAAGGATTTTTGTGGAGCCAAAAATCAAAGGGGAAAAAGGACAACCTTTGTTAAGCTCTCGTTTGAAGTGACTACATGACACTCATGGGAGAAGAAGCTAATAACACCAGAATCGAAGTCGAGAGGAGAAACGAATGTATAGTGGAGCAGGGTTCACAGGGAAGCATGTAATAAGAGATCAAATGGAGAACCAAAGTGCAGACATAAAAAATGCCTCCTTTCATAGGACTTCAATAGGCTTTTCGGTCAGGAAATCTTACGAAAGCCTGCCAAGAGTTGAACAGAGAGACAAAGAAGCCGCCATTATCGTTCCTGATGGAAGCAAAAGGGCGAAGATAGATATATAGGAAGCGGGGAGTTCATATTTTCTCTAAGATGATTTCTCTTCAGGGTTTGATGGAGAGGGAAAAGACAAGAAAACAAAGAACACCAGAGATCTTGGATCAACTCACGCTCGTTTTTTCTTCTTCTTCTTCTTCTTCTTCTTCTTCTTCTTCTTCGGCCTTGTTTGCTTCGCTGCGTCTCCACCTTCGCTGTTCCCCAGGCCTTCACCAGCCTCGTCCTCTACGTTTGCCGGAGCAAATCAGAGGACACGCAGCATTAACAAGGCAATTCATATTGTAGGGGGGGGGGAGGAAGGAGCTCCAGGATTTGTCCCAGCTGCGGCCATGGAGATTGGCGCTGAACGAGCTACGAAGGGCGTAGGTTTTGTCGCCGCACTCCGGAGGAGGAAGGTTTAGATTATATTGCATTGTTGCGCAGCGTCCGGGTAGCTTTGAAGGCGAAGCTGCCGAGAGATTCTTTGCCGAGCGAACTCTTCTCGCTCACCTTCAGTGCTCCCACCTCATCCTTTGCCGTACGACCCGTTTTGTCCGCATCCACCGAGCGCGGAGTCGTGTGCTCCGTGGGATCAGGTAACCGCCTCGTGGGATCACCGCCTAGTATTTTATCCCCGGTGTACTTGTTATTGTATCTCACCTAAATTTCAAATTAACTCCTGCAGCAACCCATGTGTGTGAGAGAGACGTTGTTCAATTATACCGGTTGATGGTCATAGATACCGTTCAAATAGAACTGAACCGGAATCGAAATTGAACCATATCAATCAACGAACGATCATTTTTAACTAAATCAGAAACAGAGTTATACGATTTTAAATTTGATTTTTAGAAATTAAAATTAAAAATAATAATTTTAAATTAAATAAATTAAAAAAATAAAAAGTCTGTACAGTATAATGATTAGTATTTTTAAGCTTAAAGCCTGATGTGAATTTCAATATTTATAGAATAATTTATCTTTTATATCAATTGAAATCGGTGGGATAAAATCAAAATCGTCGATTCAGAAATCAAAACCGATGATTTCCGAACCGAAATCAAAATTGCATTAAACTGATTCCATTTATCACCCCTAGACACCGCAAGACAAACTAATTCCTGAGCAAGTCAAACTCTGTCTTTTAACTGTGGTGGCCATGTCTGATTTATGTTAAATGGAGAAAGGCGAATCGCACCACCTCAGATTATTATTCTCTACATTATATTTTTCTGAGTGTCTAAAACAACAGTACAACAGTCAACAAATCTCACAGATAAAACCATCCATCCCGGCAACTGAAGAAGCAGTACTAAAAAAGACACTAGTTTGGCACCAGCATGCAGCAGTAAGTTTGATCTCAAGAGATTGGGTCAATTTACATCAGGCATGGGCAGGCGATTCCCTTTCCGTAGTCATCACCGTGCTGACATCCAACAGTGGAAGAATTCATTGAAGACTACCGATTCTTGGCTTTTGCAGCCGTATCGATCTCCTTCAAAGCCAAAACAGATCCATTCAAGTGTGTTGCGGCTGTTTAAGGTGGAGGTGCATGTGGAAGGTGGGTGGCCACATTGGGATGGAGAGTGGGGCCATTCAAGTGTGTTGCTACTGTTTAAGGTGGAGGTGCAAGTGGAAGGTGGATGGCCACATTGGGAGTGGGAGTGGGGCTGCCATGGAGGAAGCGTGCCACATTAAAAAGGCAACGACATCCAACCAAAGAACACTGTGAATGATGGACAAGGAGTGCAGATACATATGCTTCGCAATATCTCTGTGACCGGAGCGTACTGTCTGATCGAGTTACTGGTTGGACCAAGACTGTGACTAGCGAGTAAAGATGGATTCGAGCTTTCCGAAGCAACATGACGAAGAACAGAGTGAGTCGCGATGCACCGCAACACAGAAAAGTTAACGGACGGCAAGAGATGATGGGACGTGTTCTCCATCGTCTCGGTCCCGTCTCTTCTGCAGCGTCCGATCTCCTCCCGAACAACGAATTCAAAATAATTCGAAAGCACCCGTCACCGTCTCTCCGCGCGCCGACGCGCCAAATACGAACCAAATAAAAGGTACTATTCGCATTCTTCTTTGCTCTGCCAAACGCAACCGTCACCTCCACCTCCCCCTCTCCCTCTCCCTCTCTTCCTCTCTCTGTCGCGATACAGGGTTTCTTTCCGGATGATGGAGGCGGAAGCCCTCGATCCGGAGAAGGATCGATTCCGCCGCCCCTTCGCCAACATCAAGGAAACTAGGCGGTTATAAGGATCCGAATCGGTCAGCTTCATCACTAGCGGTCGAGATCGGAGGTCTTTCTCGGTCCAATCCTGTTCCTCTCGGTCCTTTTACTAATCAGTTGATCTTAATGGTCGATGATGCAGGACGATCGATCGATGCGGTCAGCGATTTGCGACGTTAGGGTTTGTGGAGTACATTGGGCCGCTAAACTTGTTCCGGCAGAAATACCGAGGTCTTGTAGGTTATCTTGGATCTCCTGGTTCATGTGTTGCTCATTGCCTCTTTGATTATTCTCTGTCTGTCTATTGTGTAGATCTACTTTGTAGCAAATCGCTTTAAGATACAAAAGCAATTATGCTGATGATACCAACGCTTTTTGACGAGGGGTAAAGATTAGTCTGCTAGGAAAGCAGGGGGGGGGGATCTCATCCTGGTATCAATGGGAACTACCAGGTACTCCTCTTTCTGATACGATTTGTTACTCTTATACAAAGGCATGAATTAGTTCTGGAAGCAGCTCTAATTCATAGCTTTGAATAAAATAGTTCAATAGATTAAGATTTTCCAGTGTTCTTTGACATTTTTTTAATACTCTTTCTTGGTTAGTGGATTATAAAATGTGATATTTACTGTGGGTGCTTGAAGTGATGATCATGTTGAGGTCAACAGCTGGTTGGAGATCGAAGTGCATCTTAGTCCTAGTTGTCTGTACATAGGGAACAAAACGATCTTACTGATCAGAGAACAACTCACTAACTACTACTTGCCTCGCGGGTCTGTTCATTTGGCTTCACCTTTAGGCCTTCAGATCTTACTTCTAATATTATATACCTTTCTTTCAATTAAAATAATCATCTAGTAGTGGTCGATCACACCTTGTGGACTAACTTAATTGTGATCAAACAATAAGTGCAATCTAGGTTGAGACTGTTAAGGATACAAATCAATAGATCATGGCTCCTAAGCTTTTTGATGCAATGACATTAATTAAAGTATCAGCATGAAGGATCTTGTGCTGGAACCTTGTCGTAGTCCTAAAATAATTACAAAAATATATATCTTTGATAAATTTCAGTTTCACATGTTTAAGTTTAAGTCACTCTATCATTACACAATTGAGTCAGAATAGTATGATTGATTGAATATATTTTTTTTAGGAGAGACATTCTAGCTCCACTATTCTGACTCTTAATCAAGCTAGAAGCATTATCAATCTTGTTTGTGTTGAAACCCTTGCTTGAAGGATGGTCTTCTTACCATGTATCTACTTTTGTTTGTGGCCTATGTAGTCTAGCAGAAGGCATGATTGAATACTTCTGGTTCTGTTTTCTAATTAAAAGCCTTACCGGGAGCAGCTTTCTTTTGTAGAAGTGGCTATCCTTGGCCTAATTAGTTTTAAGTGTTTCAGCTCATAAAGTGGTATAAGAAATAACAATCGATTATTGTAATCCCAACAATTAAGGGATGTCACAACTATACCAATCATATAGCCTAATTAGTAGAAGTGTTAAAGTTATAATGAAATAACAATTAATGATTCTAATCCCAACAATTAAGGGATGTCACACCTATACAAATCACATAGCAAATCACATCTAAGAGGTTTTTTTTTCTTTTCCTTCTCTTTTTATGTAAGGGTGTATTGATTTCTCCAAACATTAGGTGGTTTCCCTAAAGTACCTGACCTAGATGTATAGCCTGAACAGCTCTCTATTTTAGCGCCCTTTTACTGAACCAACAATTGAGCACTAGACACAAAACACGACCACTGCCGATACGAAAACCATGCATCCTCACATGGTTTGATGAGCAACGCAATTGATCGCGTCACGCTTTTGCACAAATGATCAAGGAATACATCGATTGCAGTAGCTACAGGTGGCATGAACACCTACAAGTTGGAGACAATTCATGAAGGAACTTGGTCGAGCCGAGTCAAGTTGGAGCATGTAGCTGGGCGTCGGCAGTGCAGGGAAACCATGTTCTGTTAGATCTGTTCGAGCCGTGTTTTGTTAGATTGTCAGAAACTTTGTGCGGCCGACAACTAATCATGTCGGAGTCCCAAACTGTGGATCTCAGTGTGGCGTGGCGCCGTTACCCTGTAGCATGGTTTTCATCCACATTATTCCAGACTTGGTTGATGGACTTGTTGGGATAGGGTCGATGGTATTTTACTTCGTACAGTTAAAAAGGTTCACTGCACATGTAGGGCATGTGCTCAGGAGTTCATAGGGTCACTGGAATCAGTCAGCTTGTCACGTATGTGCCATTCGCTGATGTCTCGTATTCACCTAGAGTTAATAAGTTGTTTGGTACGCATGCAGTGAATCATGTAGTTATCAGCCAAATTTGTTAATCTTAGACCATTGTTTATTGTGACCTAAACAAATAAACAAAACTAAAACTAAAGCTAACATGGAGTACTAATATGCACACGGCCTCCGAGTAGCGGTGGACTCCGCACCACATGGTTAAGTGAACCACCGCCACTTTTTAACTACTAGTTTATAAACCTGCTCGTCTTGAGAGAGAGAGAGAGAGCGAGAGAGTACCTGTTCACCAGCTCATCTTCAAAGTCCAGTGCACGAGACTCTCTCCAACCTTCACCCTTGTCCATAATGACCAGATCACAGAAGACAGAAGAAAAATGATAAGTCGTATCCGTCCGTCCCACCTTTCTGTAGATTTTGCCGTCCACGTTAGGACCGGTGGGAGAGAAGGAATTGGGAATAAAGAAAGATCGAAACAGGAGCAAACGGAACACAAGTTTTGCATTGATGTGGCGCACTTGGAGGTTCTAGCTGCTTCACACCATCTGCCGTTCTTAGGAGGTTTGGATGACGTTTGCGTCACGGCCTTTCTTCCCGTTCGCTGTCCTGTTGTGTCATTTATTAGGGTGGAATCCGTTTTGTTTATGTTGCTGCCGCTGACGGAGGATTTGGAGGACAATGCTACAGTTGTCATTCGCTTGGGCAGTTTGCACGTGCTTGGGCCATGCAATCTTATAATATTTACAGATGGGTTTTTAGGTGGCCCATGGCTTCCTATACTTGCCCTTACTGCGACGGCTCCAAACGCAAGAGCTTGGATTGACATGAGTTGGTCCGAAATTTGCTATCGAAATTTATATGCCAATCTTACATCCTACATAAGACATCTTAATATGGCAAGTTAATTGAGATTATTGAATGTCAATTTTACATTAGCCCAAGGTGCTCAAGTCCAACCAAGGTAGTTTTCAATGTGGTGCATACTTAAGGACAAAAAAAAAACAATTTGATTCGAAGTGTACATTTCAGGCATGGTGATAAAAAGAATGAAAAACACAGGCTCATAGGAAGTAAAAAAAAATGTAATTTTAAATATATCAAGAACTTATTAAGAATAGAATAATAGAAAAACGTAATGTTTCCTGCATCTTTTCGTTTCGTGAATGGAGCGTATAAAACGGAGACGTTGGCACCAAAAGAATGCTAGGTTTTATTAAATATTTACCGACAAATTATTTTGTACGCATTCATATTATATCTCCTAAACTCGGAGGGGATTTAGCAGAAGTATAACCCACGGTCGGTTACCTGGGTGCACTCCTCTGCTCATCTTGTCGCTCCTTTCCGAGGGAAGGCCGCTGAGCATGCCACAGAGAAGGATCATGAGAGAGCAGCGTACAGTGTGCTTGTTTTAATCATCTGCTATCGAGAAGCAATAAATAAATCCGATTCCATCTTACTGGAAAACCATAATTTTTTTTTCATTTCATCGTTGCATTGCTGCAAACGATTGCGAAGAACCACGGATCATCACCCTACAAAATCCAACAGCAATGCCTCGTCTTCACATCGAAGTAAGAGTTATTCCTTTTCTGCCTTCTTTTGTTTGGTTTAAATTCTTACTCTAAATGTCATTAAATCTCACTGCATGTTTATATCAGAACCAAAGAAGTCAGGCAAGCGTATCCCACCGCGGATCATGACCGAGGACAGCCTACGTGTCTTCTTTGTGCACAAGATAGATGTCGGGGCATAGATTGTCAAGCTTCCTAATGGTGGGTGGCAATGATAATACATTTATATTTAGTATGAAGGTCTAACTTTTCTAGTCAAAGCAACGCGGAAGCACGTTGCTAGGACCGCTCGGCCGAGCTGTCCTCCCATCCCATGTCACTGCGTTCCCCGCCACCTCGCGTATGGATATGATTCACCATACCGGCATCCTTTTACCCCAAGAGCTGGAGCACCAGCACACCGTGTCCCCGGTCCTCCCCCCGAAAGATCCTCTATATATACACAGCCTCTTTCCTCCTCTTTCCCACCGTTCTCCTCCCTTCCTAACTGCAAGGGTTCTGATATCGATCGAGCAGCAGCTGGGAAAGGAGTCTTTGTATTGGGAGGAGGAGATCGATGGGGCAGCCGTTTGGCGACACGACACTGACCAAAGTGTTCATCGGTGGGCTTGCGTGGGAGACGCAGAAGGAGGCGCTCCGCGAGCACTTCGACAAGTACGGCGACATCCTCGAGGCCGTCATTATCTCCGACAAGACCACCGGCCGATCCAAGGGCTACGGCTTCGTACGTCCTTTCCCTATTTGCTCGTGTGGTTATATTCACATCTTTGCAACTGAAGCTGCAGCGACGGACAAACGTGAGCAGGTGACGTTTAAGGAACCAGAGGCGGCGCGGAAGGCGTGCGAAGATGCGGCGCCGATGATAAACGGCCGCCGTGCCAACTGCAACCTCGCTTCCCTGGGCGCGAAGCGCGGCAGCCTGCGCCCCTCTCCTCCCACCACTCCAACGCCGCTCCCTGCCCACGGCTACCATCCCCCACCTGGTACGTCCCTATCATTGGTTCTTCTCCCTGCAACTCTCCTCTATGCTCACTTCCAAGAGAAACAAAGAAGGGGCCTGCCTCGGCCTTCTCGTTTCTTCTTAGACAACGTGACCAAGTAGAAAATGGATTCCTTCTCTACTAGAAGATTGTTAGTGACTTAATCCTTGGTTGTGTTTGGTGCTGGGTGTGAGCTGATGAAGGGATGGCGGTGGAATCGAGGGGCGTGTCAACGGTCCCGCCGGCAGCACCGTGGTCCTACCCACATACCTCGGGGACGCCGACGCCACTCTCGCCGTTCCAACTCCACCACTGGCACGGTGTTCTCCCCTTCTACGATGCCGCCGCCTACGGGTAAGCCCCTAACACTCTCTCCACTGATCTACTGCCGCCTAATAGCAGCGGCGGTGCCGCGAGAATGCCACCGCCGTCTCCCGTCTCCCGTCTCTGTCATCGCCCGGTCAACAACGCCCACGGGATCAGGTGGAGATTCGACAGGAAGGTAATGGAGGGCCTGCAAAAACCGTCGCCCGACCTTCTTGAATAAAAATTATGTGATCGAATCAGATGGACGGTTCAGATTTAGTAAAAGGTGGGATGAACGGTTGTGAGTCAATGTGATTTGCGTCCGGAAAGGATCCACCCCAGCTCGCACATGCGACCTGGGCACGGGTCACATGGCCTCGATCAACGTGATTGGCGCAAGTGGCCTAGCCGTGACGCGGGCGCACCGACGGAGACGGAGACGGATCCGTCACTAGTGCCCTGGCCAACCACGTGCTTGCACGGCAGTGGTGTACTCTCGGGGCCCGCCTTTGTTTTGAAGTGTCTTCATCTATTGGCTCACATCGCGCACAACACATACACTCACTTTTACTACTATTTCTGGGTTGTGACTCCACGAGTTGCTTATATCCTGCAGGTACCCCCCTAATTACGTGACAGACTTGGGTTACAATGCGGTAATCTCAGCATCCTATGCTCATTAAATGATTCCCCCTGTGACATGAATCATCTCTATTGCAAGGAAATGATTTATGTGCGAGTGTCCCTAATATTAATATGGTAGATCCTAAATCTACCAAATAAATCGTATCAGTGATTGTTGAATGCACCAGAGAGATAACTGCTGTTCAATGACGTGCCCGCTTCTTTTCTAGTTTGATGAGCAGAAGCTGGGCAACATTGGTGGGGGACGGTACTTCCAGGGGCAGTTCCCTTACCCAGCACAAGGTGGGATCAATGGGATGATGCCAATCTACCCACTCTACCACTTGCAATATCATCAAGGCATGGGAGTGCATTATTCCCACTGCTTCCCAACTACAAACGCTGCTACTGGTGCCGCAATGACAACCATTCCCACCATCGCCAAGCCTACCACAGTCCCTCCTCCAATTACCGCAGGTAACCATTATGATCTCATCTCTAATACTTCCTACTAACATCTAGCATCATGTGTAAACTAAACCTATGCATTCATGTCACAACACGCTGATGTTAACTTGATAGATTTTAACCACTGTTAAAATATGTTCGACTTACAAGTTAAAAATGATTTAGGAGTTAGATTGCTTTTAGATTTAAGCATCTCAAAGAAAGAGAACATGTACCTATGACTTACACATGTACAATTGTTGAGACCCAATAAACTGATCACACATCCTTATTTGTTTCCTTATTTGTTCGTGCAAAAGAATGGACAGACATTATTTGTTAGATTGTCCTTTCATTGATATTAAATTATCTATAAAAAAATAATTTAAATTATTAAATTATTTATTAAAAAAATTAAATCTTAAGATTCAAATGAATCAAGTAATCGATTTGGATATATCTAGTTCTATTACCAGAAATAATGATAGAATTCTAACAGTGGCAGATCGATGTTTAAGATCCTATGTATTTGTATATTAATTTGATATGTTTATCGGACTTATCTCGAAATTGATCCTATGATATAGTATATTAATATATCATATGTTATTAGTGCATTAATGTAGTGATAGTCAGTTTAATCATTATGAACCACACATGTCTAGTGCGACTCTTGATGCAAGTACGATTATGACATATATTAGTGCGATAGCATGGAGAATTCCAAAACTTCTATTTTTCATCACTAATATGTTGTTATGTATCATAAAATTAATCTTTACATTATTGCTCAAAGAAGAATGACCAAATATCATATTGAGCTTCATGGCCTAAATCTTAAGTAGTATGTATAAAATATTGTTTCTCAGTCCATGCACCATCCTTAAATAATGTAGATGAGACCATCGACTCCCTGGTATCGTCATAATTGTTGGTCAGGACATTATTTTTCATGTCATTGCTATATCTTTGAACTGAGCGGGTTATTGAATGCGATTGATAAGTTATCTATATATCTTTAATTAGAGAGTTTTTCCTCTTAATCTTCCTTAGCCTAGTAAGCTTGATCTAATTCATAAATTATAACTTTATGGAGTTCAAACAAATGAGTGAAATATATAAGTGAGAAAGTGATTGAGAGAGTAGATGAGTTATGGAGAGTAAAAGGATAAGGGGGTAGAATAGTTTAAAACCCTTAGATTTGATTCAAACGGTTTACTTTACCATTTAAATTCAATAAATTCATACCATTGATTGATATCGATCTAAATTTGACTCTTATCAATCGGTATATATTAGTAACAATCAGATTTTGACTATTTCGATTAGTATAGATCTCGTATCAATTGATACGGAGTCCCCTGTTATGGATTGCTCAGTGTAGGACGATCCACATGTCGATTCCCTATTGGATCAATATATATTGCCTGATACATATCGACATGAGGAACATGCTTGGATATCAATTGTTGCTTACAAAATACTAAGGCACAATTAGTGCATCTCGTTAAGCCTTACTAAATATAAGGTTCAGTTATCTTCACACTTAGAAACTTGATGTGCTAATCAAAGTACAAATATAACACAGAATTTCTAGGAGTAAATGCATGAAGTGCAGTCTAGCAGTGACGCTATATTGTGTCATACCTCTAGGGCATATATTGATAGTTATTTCCTACTTTCACTCTTCATGTTAATGCTTAATGGATCTTGATAGAATTTATGATAGACACATTAACTTTGTTTAAGTCTAATACACTAACTTAACATATTTAAATTACATTCCATTAAGCTCTACTAAACTTGCCAACCAACAAATCCAACAAAACATGAGGTATTTCAGATTACAAGACCACTTGCAGCATATATATAAATATAGTTCCTAGTGGCATATTTTCGGCAAAAAGTTCTTGTAGGTGGTTTTTTAGCGAATGAAGTCATAAGCACAATTAAGTTTTTAGCAAATACTCAGCTTCCATATGTCGTCACTAATATCTGAACAGTTTGTGTAGGTATGGAACGAGTCAGTGGAGGCAGCCATATGGTTGAATAGAAACAGCATGAAGCACCCTCATCTGAAGAAGGGTTCTGTCTCTCATTTATTCCATCAGACCTATCGGATTCTTTCAATTCGGTCTAACCTGCATCGCGGTGATGCTCACTCAATCTGTAACCGACGCATTTTTAGTTTACCAAATTATTTTATGGTAAACTCTTAGAACTTCTATTTCATGAATAGCATCTATCTACCAGACATGTTGGTTCCTTCCTAAATATGCATACCTTTCTATCTATTATTTAAATGTTTGAGAAATTATTGTGAAATTTGTTGGGTAAAAATTAAAAGATTCGGATTTCAAGTAAGAAATAAATAAAATAATAAAAATAAAAGAATAAAGTTTAAAATGAACTTGGAAGCACGTAAATGGTGGAGTGATTTAAATATTCTCTCTTAGTCATCGGTGGGGGAGTGATTTAAATATTCTCTCTTGGTGATTCGAGCAGCCAAATCAAATACTAAAAGTATATTAAAAAAAAAATTAATTATCAAAATATACTAGTCATATGTAAAATCATGATAGTACATGTGACACGCTACATATTCCTTTTACTTATTATTATTGATATTTTCTTTTTTTACGTTACATGTTACATATATTGTGATATTCATGAATCTGTTCAATGAGAATTATGGGATCAATCACGATAATTAAACTGATTCGTTTTTAAATACAGATCCTAAATAATCTCAATTGTAGATTACTCGAGAAGGAATTGAGATAATCAAATAGACTAGTGTAATATATACCCGTCCATATAATGGAGACGATTGATCTTACAATAGCTCGTGTGAGGATACCATGGATACAGTATAGATGTTCATTGAAAAATGAGTTTACTAATTAATCCGCTCACAGAATAGTGTTAGAGCTAGCCCTAGGAAATTTACCAATGGGTAATTTTGGCAACCCGATAAAGACAATAAAGCGGAAAGAATAAAAGCAACAAGAACACCAGATTTACGTGGTTCGATCAATTAACCTTGATCTATATCCACGGACGAAAGAGGAGCAAATCACTACTATAAAAGAGACTATTACAAATGCCTTAGGAAGATGTTCCTAAGCCATAAAACACCCGAAAATACTAAACAAGAAAAACCTCAACTATAAGCCCAAACTATTTAACTGAGTATGGACTTAAACCCAAAGCAAACACTTAGGTTTTTCTTGTGGTGCCACTTGTGGTGTATCTGACTTTAAAGCACAGACCCTTATTTATAGTTCTAATAGGAGATAACAAGCTTGGTTTTCCCAATATGGGACTATGGGATTTGCCAAACTAACAAATCTCCACCTTGGCATGTCCCAACAAAACTTGCTCCACCTTCTTCATAAAAGTCCAACGGGCAATTACCAACAATGAACACCAACCAAGTCTAAGCACTGCTTGAACTTATAAACCGGAAAAGACTTCATAAGCATATCAGTTGGATTGTCCTTCGTATGAATTTTCTGAACAAGGACCTTTCCCTCAGCAATAGTATCTCATTTGCATCCAACAATTTTCTTACCCGAAGGCGGCTTCACAAGATCCCAAGTTCTATTCCGATGGAGAGATTCTATTTCTTCATTCATCGCAATCAACCACTTAGCGGAATTATTATAAGAAACTGCATTTGAGTAGATAGTAGGCTCACCAACTTCACTTGTTTCTTCGGCAACAGACAAAGCATATGCAACCAAATTTGCATATCTTTGTGGTGGTCGAATATCTCTCCGTGGTCTATCCTTGGCTATGGAGTGTTGCTCTTCTTCTGGATCATCTGCGTCAATAGACTCGGGACCATCTACTAGCATTCTTTGAGTAGAAGAGTTCGACTGAAAATAATTAGAACTACCAATCTTAAGCTCCACCTGCTTCTGCGCACTATCATTTGTACAACTAGTAGATTCCTCTTTAGAAGATAACATAGATAATTCATCAAAAGTAACATCTCTGCTGATTACAAATTTTGGGGATTTGGGATCAGAACACCATAATCTGTATCCTTTCACCCTAGAAGCATACCCAAGAAAAATGCATTTTTTAGCTCGAGGCTCTAATTTTCCTTCATTTATATGCATGTATGCTGGACACTTAAAAATTTTTAAATCAGAGTAATCAGCAGGAGTACCTGACCAAATTTCCTTCGGAGTTTTAAAGTTAAGTACTGCAGACAGAGCGTGGTTGACAACGTAACAGGCCATATTAATTGCCTATGCTCAAAAGTCCTTTGTCAACCCTGCATTTGAGATCATACACTTTGCTCTCTCCAAAAGTGTTATATTCATACGTTCAGCCACACCATTTTGCTGAGGCATCATCCTAACAATGCGATGCCGAACGATTCCTTCATTTTTGTAAAATTCATTAAAGTCACCTTCACAAAACTCCATGCCATTATCTGTTCGAAGCCGCTTAATCTGTTTACCTATTTGCTTCTCGATCAAAGCCTTCCATTATTTAAATGTTAGAAAAACATCATTTTTATGCTTCAAAAAATAAACCCAAACTTTCTTGGAATAATCATCAATGAAAGTCAACATATACCTAGCACCACCCTTAGACTGAACATGAGCTGGACCCCAAAGGTCTGAATGAATATAGTCAAGAGTACCTTTTGTTTTGTGAACTACCGGAGAATTGAAGCCGACTCTTTTCTGCTTTCCAAAAACACAGTGTTCACAAAAATCCAGTGGCCTAGTACTCTGTCCGCAAAGTAAACCCCTTTTTCTCAATATACTCAAACATTTTTCGCTCATATGACCCAAACGCATATGCCATAATTTGGTGATGTTAGAATCAGACAATGATGATGACGAGACTGCAACTGATCCTGTGACAGTAGTTCCCTGCAAAATATACAAGCTACCAGATCTACAAGCTTTCATAACTCTACCTTCAGTTGTATATTTACACTCAAGGGCCTCTAGGGTGCCTAAAGAGATGAGATTCTTTTTTAAATCAGGAACATGTCTAACATTAGTGAGCGTCCTCACAATACCATCATGCATTTTAATTCGGATTGTTCCTCTACCAACAACATCATATGCTGCATTATTGCCCATCAAAATAATTCCACTATTACAAGATTCATATGTGGAAAACAAATCTACATTAGGACATATGTGATAAGAACAACCAGAATCTAAAATCCATTCATTTTTAGACCTCGTCCTGTCATAGCAGAGAAAATATTTCCAACATTCTCATCAGCTGCTACACTAGCTTCAGTAGATTCAATAGTTTTCTCAACAAAATTTTCCTTTTGTTTTAATTTATTTTTTAATTTAAAGCAATCAGATTTAATGTGCCCTATTTTATGACAATATCTGCACTCCAAATTTCTATGTCCGAATTTAGATCTAAATTTAAATTTACTACTATTAAATTCTCTTTTATCTGTTCTCTCCCTAACAACCAGACCTTTCTCTCTACTTTCCCTAGTGATATCTCTATCTATCTGCTCCTTAGATTTTAGTGCAGATTTAATTTTCTGATACGAAATTGTTTCTTTTCCATAAATCATAGTATCATGGAAATGCTTAAAAGATTGGGAAAGAGAACACAAAAGTAACATGGCTTTATCCTCATCATCAATTTTTGCATCTATATTCTCCAAATCCATAACCAAAGAATCAAACTTATCAAGATGTGAGAGTATAGATATAGCTTCAGTCATCCGAAGCATATACAAACTCTGCTTTAAGTAGAGACGATTCTCTACTGTCCTCTTCATATACAAGGCTTTAAGCTTGTCCCACATGCTCTTAGCCGTAGTCTCCATAGCTACCTCCTATAAAACCTCATCAGAGAGATTTAGAATGATGCTGGATCGGGCCTTCTTATCCATACCCGCAAGATCTTCCTTTGACGTACCATCTAGAATGTTCTCAGCCCCCTGTAGTGCCAAATCAACTCCGTCTTGAATCAGAACGGCTTCCATCTTGAGTTGCCACATGCCGAAGTTGACATTTCTGTCGAATTTCTCGACAACGATTTTTTATTGTCATTGTTGCCAAAAGATCCCGAAACCAGGCTCTGATACCAGTTTGTTAGAGCTAGCCCCAGGAAATTTACCAATGGGTAATTTTGGTAACCCAATAAAGACAATAAAGCGGAAAGAATAAAAGCAACAAGAACACCAGATTTACATGGTTCAGTCAATTAACCTTGACCTACATCCATGGACGAAAGAGGAGCAAATCACTACTATAAAAGAGACTATTACAAATGCCTTAGGAAGATGTTCCTAGGCCATAAAACACCCGAAAATACTAAACAAGAAAAACCTCAACTATAAGCCCAAACTATTTAACTGAGTATGGACTTAAACCCAAAGCAAACACTTAGATTTTTCTTGTGGTGCCACTTATGGTGTATCTGACTTCAAAGCCCAAGCCCTTATTTATAGTTCTAATAGGAGATAACAAGCCTGGTTTTCCCGATGTGGGACTATGGGACTATGGGACTTGCCAAACTAACATATTGAATAGCTAATGATATATTATTGTTAGACAACAATTCCGTAGTCCCAATTATATATTTGGTCCTTATACTTGAGATACGAAAAATGCTCTGTATGAGTATTCCACCCTTTAATACCAGACTTATAGGTTTAGAGGTTCTAGATCTAGTACAGACGATCATCAAGAGTGGTAAGTAACCTTACAAAGGCAATTAAGTGTCGATAGAGGATCATTCGCTCTCGGTATCATGAGAAGAATATTCTATATATTCTTGCTATGGCAAATCTCTAACCAAGGTCATTCGGATTGAGAGAGAAAGAGTTCTCCGGGAGAATTCGATTAAAGCGAGACTCAAGTAGATTTCATATGGGTCTGATAGCATCATACCCGATATATAGTCTTTGGGATATTAAATGGACGAGGGACTATAGATATACGATAACTAAGGATAAACATGTCCAATAGATTGAATTCCCCTATATCGTCTAGAGATTATGACATAGTGGTCTAGTACATCCGTAGTTGATGATTTGGGTGAATTATTATAAGAGACGATAATTCACCGAGTCAGAAGAAGTTCTAACAAGTATGACTCATGACCAGCTCGATATTGAGCCTAGAGGGTCACACACATATGGTAGGGGTTGCGACGAGTAGAGGTACTGATATGAGATATTCGCTAGAATCCGAGACTTATTGGATATCCAATAAGTCCATAAATTATTGGATCTTGTGAATAAGATCCAATAAGAGCTAATTAAAGATTATTGGGTAGAGATCCACCAATTCAAAAAGCTTAGGTAGTTAGATGGAGATCTAGTACCTAATAAGGTAGGATCTATTAGGGTTAAGTTGATAGGGACCTCTATAAATAAGAGGAAATCAAAGTAGCATAGACAAAATCCTTTTTACTACCACCTCCTATTCTCCTCCCAGCCGATAGCCCTAGTTTGGAGCATATGGATAGCAAGAAGGGTCGACCCATTCTTGATCACGTGGTGCGTGTGGAGAGGAAGAGTGTGCAATAATTTGAGGAGCGTCTTCGCTACATCTGTTGTGTGAATCACCACTATAGAGGAGGACAGTTGATCTCCTTTGTCCACTCTTATAAAATTGAGATTTTGTAGGACTATATAAAATACTAGGACCCGAAAGTGACGACAGTACAAGAGACAAAGGACTTGAATAATTTCTCTCTTGAAGATATTGGGTCTTTAATGACCTATGAAATGACTTGTATGGCACAAGACAAACTTGCAAACAACATTCCAAAGAACAGGAAGGATTTGACACATAGAACAAAAGAAGACCACTCGAGCGAAAGCTCAAGTGATGATGACTTTGAACTCCTCACAAATAAATTTAAAAGGTTCATAAAATAAGAATAAAAAAAATAAAAATAAACTTAAAAGGAAGAAGTTGCCAAAGAAAAAGAAAAAGAAAGTATTCAAGACGGTTTGGGACAAATCGAGTACATATGAAGACGAGGAGCAAACTAACAAAGACAAAGTGACGAACTATGCCTTAATGGCTTTCGACGACGAGGTATACAACTCAACTGAAATGTCTTTACCTTATGATAAATTACTAAATATTTTCCCTGATTTATTTGATAAATGTAAGTCAGTTGGTAAAAAATATAAGTTGTTAAAAAAGGATCATGCTTCTCTTACTAATGAATTTAAAAATTTTAAAAATAAGTATGATAATTACATATTAACTCTTGTACTAAATGTGAAGAATTTGATTCATGTAAAAAGGAAAATTTATTATTACAACAAATATTAGATAAATTTAAAATTGGTAGTAAATATTTAAACATGATTCTTGCCCCGTAAAAATCATGTTCATAGAAAAGAAGTAATTGGCTTGCATAAAGGACACACATTAAATATTTCTTTTAAAAATAAATATAATTTTTATAATAGACATGATCATTTTGTATATAAATATTAATTTAAAAGATATGACTTGCATAAATTAGTTTGGGTTCCTAAAAGAACCATAAATGACCTTATGCCATAAAATAAGATGAGTAGATTAGGGACCCAAAGTCAAATAGGTACCTATAGCAAACCCACCATTCTTGTAGATAACTCTACAATCAAAAGCTAGGAGCAAAAATAAAATTTTGATAGTGGATGTTCAAGACTTATGATCGGAGATCCAACACACTTCACAAAGCTCAACAAAATGATTTTGATTAAAAATACAATATGCTTTATGAAATCATGCTTAATGAGTTTATATTTTGAAATTATGCATGATGATTTTTATGATTTATGGCTTATTGATATTGATGATTATTTTTATGATGATTTTTTGTTTTTCGGTTTTAATCAATGATGCATGGATTTGGCATAGAAAACAAGAACGCTATTATATGAAATCAATCACTTAAATTGAAATAAAAAAAGAATGTATTATTCTAGAAAATGTCTTTATCTCTAAAAGTTTATCGAATATGTCAAAAAGAGATTAATGAATCTATTTATATTATTTTTTTTATAAATCTATGAAAATAATTTTGATGTTTTGATGATTTAAATTTAAATAAGTGTTATCCAAATCTCTCATTTGATACTTGAGATTTTTTTTATCAAGATCTCTTATTTGATCTTCTTTATTTCTTTACTAAAGAAGTTTTATCTCTATCATGATTTTGAATTCTGGGAATTCTAACTTGAGATTTTTTTTAAAATCATGATCTTAACAACTTGAGATTTCTTATGTATGAATCAAGATATTTTATTATTTGTTCTCCTATGATTCTTTTTGCTTTTTACAAATGAGGAGTTTTTATCCAAATCATGATCTTTGATAATTATAATTTTAGATTTTTACGAATCAAGATTGTTTACTATTATTCTTCTTTTCACTATTTGATTTATCCAAATAAATCACAATTTTTTCTCTTGATTTTTTCGATTCACAACTTGAAAGTTGTCTTATTACTTCATTGTATTCATGAAGTGTATATCTTATCATCGAATTAATTTTTCTTATTATCCTTTTTATCATAATTTAAAAATTAATGTAAAGGAAAAAGAATCACAATATTGTATTCTTCTCTTCTTTTTGACAATGACAAAGGGGGAGTAAGTCTTGCTAGTTTGTGCATCGCAAAGAAAAACAAAATTACTAACTTGTACATTTCAAGAAGAAATAATTGTTAGCTTGCACACTTCAAGAAGAAGCAAAAATTGCTAAACTTACATATATCAAGAAAGGCAAAATTGCTAGCTCACAAAGAAAGAAAAAACTTGTTAGCTTGCACTTCTCAAAAGAGAAGAAATAATTTGCTAGGTTGCTTATCTCAAAAATAGTAAAATTGCTAACTTGCACATCTCAAAACTTGCTAGCTTATATGTTCTATAGTGAAGTAGAACTTGTATGTTTCAAAAATATGTTAGTTGTACTTTGCTACTTTTTGTTGATGACAAAGGGGGAGAAGTTATGATGATAATCGTACATTGTACTATGATGGTGTTTTGAAATTGTATATGTTTTGCCTTGATAATTTGAAACTATAATGATGCACAATGTATGAAATTTTGATATGATATATTGCATATGATTACTATGATTAAAATTATTTCACTTGAATTCAAAAATTATTACCCTTTTGAATTTAAATTTGTTATGACATATTGATAGGGGGAGTTTAGTTTAAATTTCATCATCAGTTGGTTGTCATCATAAAAAAGGGAGAGATTGTTGAATCTCGAATTTTGATGATAAAATCAATTGATGAAATTATGATCTAATATGTGCTTTGAGATAAGTGGCGTAGGACTAACTTAGATCAGAAAAGGCAAATTGATTAAAGTAGGAAGAATCAAATATTAGGCCAGAGTATAACATGTCAGAAGATTAGACGTCGGGCCGGAGGACTAGCCAATGTGCTAGAAGGACTTCGTTGCATGAGTTCGGGCAACGGGTCGAAGGATCGGATATTGCGCCAAAGAGATCAGAAGTTACGGGAGGTCAACATGCCGATTAGGCAATACACTGAAGGAGAGGACGATGCGCTAGATGAACCAATGATATAACGAACAACATAGAATTCTAGTCTTGTAATTGGTTTTGTCTTAACTGGTCGTAGTTAGGTCGTAATTGAGTTAGTTTTTTGGAAAACCATACTAACTCAATTAGGAGCCCATTGGGCCTGAGTTGGGACTGTTTTGGATCAAGTGAAAGGCTCATTCGATGATGCAAGCTTAGGTGGAACCACCTATGAGCTGGTAAAGTTAAGAGCACACTTTTCCAAGCTGTCAGGATATGGTATCGCCCAGACACAGTCTCCCAATCTATGTCAGGTGATGGTACCACTAGTCTGAGCAGTGGTACCACCTAGTGTCAATGCTGCAAGCGATGGTACCGCCCAACACAGGTGATGGTACCACTAGGACCCGAGAAACCCAAGATGAGACCTTTTTTAGCTCTATTTTTTAAGTCATTTGGGGTCTATAAATACCCATGTTATTTTTGCTTGGAAGAGCATGAAATCGAATGGAAAAGGGGGAAAATATACTTGAGAAAAAAAGTACTAGAATCTCTCTTCCTCCTAGAGTTAGAAGGTTTCTAAGGGAGGAGTGAGGTCTAAAAAAGAGAGGTGTAAATGTTCTCTTCTTAGCCTGTGAAAAGGAGAAAGAGATGTAAGAATAGTTTATCTTCACCCATTAGAAAGAAGATCGGTAGTGAAAGTCGGTGGTCTAGAGTGAAGAAGAATCGGGAGTGGACGTAGGTCGAATAACCGAACTACTATAAAATCTAGTATGTATTTACTTTATGCTTTTCATTTACATTGCAAATTGATTTCTTACTCTCACTATGCTTATTACGTTTTCGTACGTTTTTAAGTTAAACATCTTTTCGATATGACTTTATTGAATGAAGTTTTTGAATCAACATAAGTTTTAGGAAAGCACTAATTCACCTCCCCCCCTTTTAGTATCGATATGGTCCTAACATATGACACATCATATTATGAGACTAAATCAAAATCATCTCTCACGATAATATTAAGTCGATAAGTGTAAAGCAATTAGATTGACCCACGTGACCTTCCATCATTATAAGGAGAAATCGGTTCCCGACATTATAATATCCCTCACTTTCGAAAAAAAAATATTTATAAGGATCTATTTCAAACTCGGATGACCTATATGTAAATATAATAAATCTAATAATTAAAGCATTAGGCTGCCAAAAATAAAAAATAAAAAACTGAAAATCATGGTTTTATCCCATCGCCTCTCATGCACTCTGTTTCCCATATGGGAAACACACGTTGCGATGGAAAGGGGCTGCAGCAGTGGTTGTGGTTGTGACTGTGGCTGCGATTGTTACTGCAACTGTGGCAGTGGCAACAACGACCGTGAAAAAAGGAAGATAGATATAGAAAATGAATAAGGGAGAGGACATAGAGGAAAAATATAAGAAGGATTCAGGCGTACACCTTCTTCGGATCTTTGGATCTTTCTTATTGTAAGTGTTCTGATCTTTCCTACTGTAAGTGTTATGATCTTTCCTCTTGCAAGTATCCTGATCCGTCTTTATTATAAATTTATCTCTACATTTGCTTTAAATATGAGAAACTTTGAATTGTTCTAGTCTTGCATTTGATACATCTCTTGTTTAGACGTAATGATTTAAATATGGAAAGCTTCCTAGATTCTGACCCTTCCACATTGTTTTAACTATCAATCCCTGCATAGATTTCCAATTTGGATAAAACTTATTTAATCATAATATAGAATCATAAATCATTATTTTGATAGTTTATTTAAAAATTTTGGAGTAAGTTTGCCTGCCTAAACTTCTATTTAAGTTGGACCTATGGATTTTGCGAAACTTGGATTGTAACATTTGACCTTTTGATACTAAATTCTTATAAGTCCCTGTTGGAAACTCTGATTTATTCAAAACTTATTTCATTAGAAACTAGACTCGTAGATCTTTCTTTTGATATTTGGATTGAAAGATTTGGAGTCCAAATGTCTGCTCAGTTTTCTATTGAAATCAACCTGATGAATTATGCAAAACAGAGATTTTGTTCTCTGACTTTTGGTTACCAAATTATTTGTAACTATCTGTTGGAAAGTTCAATTCATATGATGCTTGTTTTATCTGAAATTAGATTGAAATATATTTCTAATGATATATTTTTTGAGTAAATTGGAGCATAATTGATAGTCTGGATCATTTGTTCAATGTGCCTCTCAAATTCTACTAGAAATCGAGCTTTGATCGATTTTGCCTGTTCTTGTTCCATTTCCTTTGGAAATTGATTTCATCTAGCATTTTTTCTTCAATTGAACTTTATATTACTGTTTTGAATTCTTATATGCTTTTGTCCTCAAATTATTTGTATTCTTGAAACCTTTTGTGTAAAGTTTATATTGTATTGCATTGTTTCATATCGACACATGTATATTCCGTTGTTCCGCATGTTCTTCCGATATATGCCAAAATCCTTATATACTCTTACCTTTAGTTCCTTTCATGTTTGAATGCATTTATAAAAGATTATGTTTGCATCGTGGCACATGTACGTTTCATTGTTCCGCATGTATTTCCGATATGTCCCAATTTATTGTTCACAATACCCTTTTGTACTATGTTATTTATGGGATAAAATAAATCTTTGCTAGAAATGGTAAAAGGTATATGTCTAAAGCTTGCGATGCTCTAGACTTCTATTTAGTAGTTATTCAGAAATGGATGAATCACATTGTGTCTGTGGCCCCAATGTACCTTTTGTATGTTTGATATGATATCCAAAGCTTTGGCTATGTGTTTCTATACATGCTTTGGATAAGAATGATATGAATGCAATGTCAAATACGATGTTTGAGCTTCGGTTTCGTATTTGTCCTTTGATTTGCTCCGAAATGGTTCATATGTCGTTGATATGCTCTGAAATATTTCATATGCTATTGATATGTTCTAAAATGCTCCCTATGCCTCTGAAATGTTCATACGCCATTAATACGTTTTGAAATATTTCATATGCCATTAATATGTTCCAAAATATTCCATTTATCATTGATATATTCCGAAACATTTCATACGCCTTTGATAAGCTCTGAAATGTTTCATTTGTTATTAATATACTCCAAAATATTTCATTTGCCGTTGATATTTTCTGAAATATTCCATACATCATTTATATGCTCTGGAATATTTCCTACGCTATTGATATGCTTTGATTACTCTCTATTCCATTTGTTATGAACTAAATATGTTTTAAATGAAATAACATTGCGATTCTGTATCTAATGAGATGGTACCCTCGAATCTCTTGTATTCTGCCTTGTATTGTGATAACTTATTTAAAACTATTCCTTTTCATTATGGATATATTTTTTCACTTGTTGAACTGTTTTTAGCTCACTCCATTGTTATATAAATCTTTCAGATTAACTTGTCACTCTTTGAGATGTTTGAATTGGGTTGAAGTAATGGAGAGCTATTCAGAATTGTGGGCAAGTCTTGTTAGTTGTTATGTTATTGTTCTATAAGCATATTTTGTATGTAATAAAATATTATCGATGAACCTGAATAGATATATCATGTACAATGATATAAACTGGTGGTAAATGATTGAAGTTCTGATTGTATAAATTGTTTAGCTTATGGATTTATAAGTGTCGTTAATGTTTTGTTAAGTTGGTTTGGGTTTCTATAAATATGAATTATCGAGTGATGAGATATATGATTATAAACTGCACATGTTTTATAGATGTGAATTTGATTGAATGTTTCTCAATGTCCTCAAATGTTAGTTTGGATCTTGGATTGATTTGTGATGACAAATTTTAATATTGTCGATATTTTGAGGGGGCACGACAAAGGTGGTATCAGAGTATTATTTGAGGATTACTAAAATATTTGATTTATTGACGTGCAAAATATATTGAGGTCTAGCAAACTATAGTGATTGGTGGAAATTTTTTTTGATGTCTTTTAGGAATATAGGATAACAAGGCCATTTGGTCTTCCTACTTTATTTGCTTTTAATTAATTAAGTGGGATAAAAGAGTTGATTGGGGATATCAAATCAGAGTGGCATAGCGAAAGCACGGTGAACCTAGTATATTGGTGGCAGAATAATGGATGAGATATTTGATGTACGAAATTGTTATGATAATCAAAAGAATTTATGAAAATTGAGGACAAGAATGGCAAGGATAAGTTTACTAATAAAAATACGATTAAAAATAAATTAGAAAGTGATAACAAAAGGGTCAAGACATTTTGATTTAAAAAGGGAAGTCACCACAAAAGGCTCAATCCTACGTAAGATGCGAATTAAATTATAAAACAAGTCTATGTTTCTAGGTGATTGGAGCCTATTTTGCTTATGCAAAGTTGGATCATAAATTAAAAGATTACCCTTTTGAATAAAAAAAAAGTCACTGTCCTAAATCATCAGCTTATGTGAGAGTGTATGTTATCACAAAATATGATTCTAAAGCTTCTAAATCAGTGGTCAAAGGTATTATCTATGTTGAAAGAATATAAAAAAATTTGTTTGACTATGGGTCCTGTTTATGATTTGATTCGTAATATTTTGCTTATTACTGGGCATTCAACCTAGACCACTGGATTATATGCTATATGTAAATATGACCATTGGAGATTGTTTGATAACAAGCTTGAACTAGTTATCTTGATTGATTTCTGTTGGAGAACATGAACTTCTTGCTGATTTGGTTCTCATAGAGATTTTGAGTTTTGATATTATATTTGGTATGGATTGACTATCTTCCTATCATACCAGTATAGATTGTTATACAAAATGATCATTTTTTATATACTAGATCATCCCATCTTTTATTTTGAGAGTATTAGGTATGATTTACCTCCTTGTCTGATATATTCCAAGATGACTTGCCCGGATTACCTCTAGATAGAGAGGGTGAATTTGCTTTTGATTTGATCCTTGGGACAATCTCAATATCTAAGCCTCTCTATAGAATCACATCATTTGAGTAAGTAGAATTGAAAAAAAAAATTAATTAGAAGGACTATTAGATAAGGGTTTTCTTTGGCCTAGTGTTTCACCATGGGGTGCTTCGATGTTGTTAGTTAAGAATAAGGATGGAACATTCAGGATTTATATTAATTATAGATAATTGAATCAGGTAATCATAAAAAACAAGTATCCTCTACTCAGAAGTGATGACTTGTTTGATGAATTACAGGTGCATAAATACTTTCCAAGATTGATCGAAGGTCGAATTACCATATATTGAATATCAAGGAGGATTTTCAGTTATTATTGGATGATTATGTAATTGTATTCTATTGATAAAACTATTTGAAAGTTGGAAGAGAAAATGAAAAAAAATATAATCATCATATTTTCATCGATTGAGGTATTGATCAATTTAGAGGATTAAATTTTCTCTTAGGAGAAGAGAGTCTAATATCCCTCGAAAAAAAATATTTATAAGGATCTATTTCGGATGCTATATGTAAACATAATAAATCCAGTGATCAAAGGGTTAGGCTGTCAAAATTTCGGATGCGTCGGAGTGGAGAAGGGAGGGAGAGGAGAGGAAGAGAAAAGAGAAGAAGAGGAGAAGAAGAAGAAGAGGGAGAAGAGAAGAGAAGAAGAAGAAGAAGAGAAGAAGAAGAGGAGGGAGAAGAAAGGAAAGAAGAAGGAGAAGAGAGGGAAGAGGGAGAGGAGAGAGAGGTAGCTGCAGCAGCTAGGGCAGAGGGAAACAGGGGAGGAGAGGATGTGTGGGGCGTTAGGGAGGAGAAGGGAAGAAGAGGAGAAGGTGGCTGCGGTTGCGGCTGCGGCTGCGGCTGTGGCAGCTGCAGCTGTGGCAGGGAAAGAGGAAGAGGAAGGAAGAAGGGAAGAAGAGCAGGGGAGGAAAAAAGGCTGCGGTTGCAACTGCAGCAGCTGCGTTGGCGAAAGAAGAAGAGGAAGAGGGGAAGGTGGCTGCGGTTGCGGCAGCGGCAGCAGAACGACTGCGGCAGCGACGGTGGCTGCAGGCTGTGTTTGGGAAAGAAAAAGAAGGAACGAAGGAAAGGAAAAAGAAAGTGTTGCAGTGGAAAGGGGCTGCAGCGGTGGTTGCGGCTGAGACCGTAGCTGCGGTTGCGGCTGTAACTGTGGCAATGGCAGGCTGGAAAAAAAAAAGAAAAAAAAAGATAGATGTAGAAAACGAAACAGCCAGAAGACACGGAGGAAAAATATATAAATGATTCGGGTGTACAGTCTTTGGATCAAAATTTTCGAAAGGTAAATGTTTCGATCTTTCCTATTACAAGTGTTTTAATCTTTCTTATTGTAAGTATCCTGATCATTCTTATTATGATTTTATCTCTGCATTTGCTTTGAATATTAGAAACTTTGAATTGTTCTTGTCTTGCATTTGATACATTTCTTGTTTAGACGTAATAATTTGAATCTGGAAAGTATTTCAGATTCTGATCCTTCCACCTTCTTTTAGTTATAAATCCCTGCATAGATTTTTAATTTGGACAAAATATATTTGATCAGAATATATACTATTAAATCATTCTTTCGATAGCTTATTTGAAAAATTTGAAATAAGTTTGCCTCTCCCAAACTTCTGTTTCAGTTGAACCTATGGATTTTACAAAACGGGGATCGTAACATTTGATCTTTTGATACTAAATGCCTATAAGTCCCTATTGGAAACTCTGATTTATTCAAAACTTACTCGTAGATCTTTCTTTTGATACCTGAATTGAAAGATTTGGAGTCTAAATATCTGCCCAGTTTTCTGCAAAATAGAGATTTTGTTCTTTGACTTTTAGTTACCAAATTATTCGTTACTCTATGTTGAAAAATTCAATTCATATGATGCTTATTTTATCTGAAATTAGATTGAAATATATTTCTAATGATATATTTTTTGAGTAAATTGGAGTATAATTGATAATTTGAATCATTTGTTCAATGTGTCTCTCAAATTCTGCTAGAAATCGAGCTTTAGTCGATTTCACCTGTTTTTGTTTTATTCCCTTTGGAAATTGATTTTATCTAGTATTTTTTCTTCAATTGAGCTTTATATTACTGCTTTGAATTCTTGCATGCTCTTGTCCTTAAATTATTTGCATTTTTGAAACCTTTTATATAAAGTTTATATCGTATCGCATTATTTCGTATGGACACATGTATATTCTGTTGTTCTGCATGTGCTTCCAATATGTGCCAAAATCCTTGTATACTCTTGCCTTTAGTTCCTTTCAAGTATGAATGTATTTGTGAAAGATTATGTTTGCATCATATTGACTCATAAAGGCACATGTACGTTTCGTTGTTCCGCATGTATTTCCGATATGTCCCAATTTATTGTTCACAATACCCTTTTAGACTCTGGTGTTTGTGGGATAATATGAAATTTTGCCAGAAATGATAAAGGGTATGTGTCTAGAGCTCACGATTCTCTAGACTTCTGTTTGGTAGTCATTCAAAAATGGATGAATCATATTCTGTCTGTGGTTTCACTGCATCTTCTATATGTTTGATATGATATTCATAGCTTTGGCTATGTGTTTCTATATATGCTTTGGATAAGAATGATATGAATGCAACGTCAAATACGATGTTTGAGCTTCTGTTTCGTATTTGTTCTTTGATATACTCCGAAATGGTTCATATGTCGTTGATATGCTCTGAAAGATTTCATATGCTATTGATATATTCCGAAATGCTCCCTTTGCCTTTGAAATGTTCATACGCCATTGATACGCTTTGAAATATTTCATATGCCATTGATATGTTCCGAAATGTTCCATTTGTCATTGATATATTCCGAAACATTTCATACGCCTTTGATAAGCTCCAAAACGTTTCATTTGTTATTAATATGCTCCAAAATATTTTATTTGCCATTGATATGTTTCAAAATGTTCCATACACCGTTTATATGCTCCAGAACATTTCTTATGCTATTGATATGCTCCGATTACTCTTTATTCCATTTATTATGAACCAAATATGTTTTGAATAAAATAACATTGCGATTATGTAAATAATGAGATGGTACCCTTGAATCTCTTGTATTCTGCCTTGCATTGTAATACCTTACTTATTTGAAACTATTCCTTTTCGTTCTGGATATGTTTTGTCACTTGCTTAGCTGTGTTTAGCTCACTCCGTTGTTATATAAGTATTTTAGGTTAGCTTATCACTCTTTGAGATATTTTAATTGGGCTGAGGCAGTGGAAAGCTACTCAGAATTATGGGCAAGTCTTGTTGGTTGTTATGTTATTGTTGTATAAGCATATTTTGTATGTAATGAAATGTTGCTGATGAACATGAATGGATATATCGTGTAAAAGTGGTAAAAGATCTCTCATATTTGAAATTTTGGAATATTAAGTTTAGTTTACAATGATATGAACTAGTAGTAAATGATTGAAGTTCTGATTGTATAAATTGTTTAGCTTGTGGATTTATAAATGTTGTTAACATTTTGTTAAGTTGGTTTGGGTTTCTATAAATGTGAATTATCGAGTGATGAGATATAATTATAAATTGCACAGGTTCTATGGATGTGAATTTGATTGAATATTTCTCAATGTCCTCAAATGTTAGTTTGGATCTTGGATTGATTTGTAATAAAAATTTTTAATATTATCGATATTTTGAGGGGACGTGACAAACATGGGTTGAGTTGGTTGAGACTCTCGAGGCTCACCTATATTGCGAATTTTGGATCTTGCCTATGTTATGTTGAATCTCAGATTTTGATGATGAAATCTTTTGATGAAGTTATGATCTATTCAGCGTTTGAGTGATGCAGGATTAACTTCGATCATGGAAAGACAAATCGATTGAAGCAGGAGAATCAGACGTTAGCCCGAAATGGATTATATTAGAAGATTGGATGTCGGGCCAAAGGATTGGTCGACGTGCCGAAAAATAGACTTTATGTCATGAGTTCGGGCATTGGGCCAAAAGGATAAGACATTACACCAAGAAGATGAAATGTTGCGGGAGGTCAACATACCGATGGATCAAGCAATACACCAAAGGAGAGGATGATCTGTCGAAGGATCGGACAAAGCACCGGATGAACCAATGATAAGCCGGGCAACATAGGATTCATGCTTGTAATTGTGTGTGTCTAGATCGAAGTAGTTTAGGTCTTAATTGAGTTATTTTTTGGTGTAACCATACTAACTCAATTAGGGGCATATTGGACCTGAATCAGGGTTGATTTGGGCCTTTTGGAAGGCCCATTCAGTGACCTACAATTGGATCAAGCGGTGGCACCGCCAGACCAAGTGGTGGAACCACCTATGAGATGGAACGTATGAAGTGTACGTTTTTTGAAAGACTTGACGGTGATACCACCAGTGCTAGGTGGTGGTATCGCTTAGACTATCAGGTGGTGGTATCGCCTGGACTGTTAGGTGGTGGTACTATCAGTACATAGAGTGGTAGGTGATAGTACCGCTAGTACTCCAAAAACCCAATGATTTAAATTTTTGGCTCCATTTTTTAAGTTATTTGGGGTCTATAAATACCCCACTTATTTCTACTTGGGATAACAAGAAAAAAATGGAAAGAATTCTTGAGGAAGAAAGTGTATAAACTCTTTTGAAATATTGAGTCTCTTCCTCCTAGAGTTAGAAGTCTTTTAAGGGAGGAGTGATGTCTTAGTATAAAAGAGAGGTGTAAAGGTTCTCTCTTGAGCCTGTGAATAGGAGAAAAAGTTGTAACAATGATAGTTGATCTTCGCCCATTAAAAGAAAATTGTTAGTGAAAGTTTGTGGTCTCGACAGAAGAAGAATCGAGAGTGGACATAGGTCGAGATGACCGAACTACTATAAATCGATTTGCATTTACTTTATAGTTTTTATTCCTATTACAAACTGATTTATTTGCTCACTACTCTTACGAGAGTTTTAAGTTAAACGTATTTTCGATACGGTTTGATCGAATGAAAATTTTGAAATCGGTTCTAACTTTTCAAAAGCATTAATTCACCCTCCCTTAATGCCTTTACGGTCCTAACAATTGGTATCAGAGCCAAGTTTCTCTCGGTTGGTTTAACACCCAAGAGATATTAAATGGCTTTTGTTGATAATCAAAATGATCACTCTATCACTCGTCCTTCTATGTTTAATGGGATGGACTACACATATTGGAAAACCCGATTGAGGATTTTTTTATTTCTATGAACTTTGATTTATGGAATATTGTCAAATATGGTTTTCAAAAATCCTCTAAACCAATGAATGAATGGAATGATCTAGAGAAAAAATTATTTTCTTTAAATGCTAAAGCTATGAATGTTTTATTTTATGTTTTAGACAAAAAATAAGTTTAATCATGTTTCTATATATGAAGCTACACATGATATTTGGCACACACTTAATGTTACACATGAAGGCACATGTAGAGTTGAAGAATTTAAAATTAATCTCTTGGTGTATAGCTATGAATTATTTCGAATGAAGCTAAGTGAAACCATTAGTAACATGTACACCCGTTTTACATATGTTGTCAATGGTTTGAAACCTCTTGATAAGTTTTTTACTAATCTTGAACTTGTTAATAAAATTTTACGATCCCTTCCAAAAAAATTAGGTTCTAAAAGTAACTGCTATTCAAGAAGCAAAAGACTGGAACTATTTTTTTCTTGAAGAACTCATAGGGTCATTAATTACTCATGAAATGACTTGCAAGACACACGATAAACATAAGAACAACATTTCAAAGAATAGAAAGGATATGACACTTAGAATAAAAGAATATCACTTAAGCGAAAGCTCAAGTGATGATGATGACTTTGAACTCCTTACAAGAAAATTTAAAAAATTCATAAAAAAAGTATCTAAGAATAAAAACGAACTTAAAAAGGACACAATAATTCATTATGAATGCAAAAGGCTGGGATACTTCAAAAGTGAGTGTCCACAATTGAAGAAGAAGATACTCACACAAAAGAAGAAGAAAGTACTCAAGGCGACTTGGGACGAATTAAGTGCATTAGAAGACGAAGAGCAAACCAATGAAGATGAGGTGGCGAACTACGCTTTGATGGCCCTCGACGATGAGGTATTTGATTCATCTGATATGTCTTTACCTTACAATGAATTACTTAATTTTTTTCACGACTTGTATGATAAATTTAAATTAGTTGGTAAAAATATAAATTATAAAAAAAAGATCATGCTTCTCTGTTTAGTAAATTTGATAAATTAAAAAATGAACATGATAATTGTATGTTAACTTCTAGCACTAAATATGAAGAGTTAGATTAATATAAAAAAAATCTATTATTGCAACAAACATTAGAAAATTTTAAAATTGATGATAAATCATTAAACATGATTCTTGCAAATAAAAGTCATGTACATAGAAAGAAAGGAATCAACTTTATGAGTAACATTCAACAAAAGCCAACCACATTTGTTAAAGGACTAACATTACATGTTTTCCCTAAGGTCAAGTGTAATTTTTATAGTAGATATGGTTATTATACTTATAAATATTTATTTAAAAAGTATGGCTCCCATAAATTAGTTTGAGTTCCTAAAGGAACCATAAATGAGTTAATGCCAAAAGATAAGATAGGTAGCTCAAACCATGAGGAATCCAAAGTTAAATGAATACCTAAAGCAAACTCACTTTTCTTGTAGACATCTCTACAATTGAAAGCTAGGAGCAAAAGATAATATCTCGATAATGGATGCTCAAGGCATATAACCGAAGATCCAAAACACTTCACAAAGCTCACTAGCTGATACAATAATAATAAAAGAAAGATCATTTGAATTAGAATTATTGGTAATAAATCTTTTGACTGAAGATGGTTTATGGTTATATTATTGATCTTGATGATTTTTGTGATGAAATTTATTTTTCAATTTTAAACAATGATGCATAAATTTGGCATAAAAGACTAGGGCATGCTATTATAAAATCATATATATTGAAACTAAAAAAGAAATATATATTTTTTAAAATTTCTCTATCTCTAAAGGTTATCGAGTTTTCATTCATAAAGATCCTTCATGATAAATCTATATATATTATTTTTATAAATCTATTTATGAATCTCTTGAATTAAGAAAGTGATTTTGATGATTTAATAAATTGAATTTGAATAAGTTTTATCCAAATCATAGTCTTGATGACTTGAGAATTTTTATGCATGAATCGAGATCTTTTATTATTTGATTACTTATGATTATTTTTGCTATTTACTATATAAGAGAATATTTATCCAAATGAATCATGATTTTTCTCTTGATTTCTCAGATTTCATGACTTAAGAATTTTTTTGAAGATCGTTTACTATTTGATCTCTTAAGATTTCTTTTTATTATTTAAGAGGAGATTTGTCAAAATGAATCATGTTTTTTGGTATTCACGACTTGATCTTTCTTGATATTTGATATTAATATCATTCATGTCATGATTTTCATATGACTTCTTTATGTTTATAATATGTATACCCATCGTCAAATCAAATTTATTTATGATATCTTAAGTCATTATTAGAACATTGATGTAAAGGAAAAAGATTTTGTGTCATTGTATCATTTCCTTATTTTTGACAATAACAAAATGGAAGATAAAATTTCTAGCTTGCCCATCTCAAAAGAAAAGTGAAAATTGCTAACGTGAGAGAAGTAAAAATTGCTAAATTTGTATATCTCAAGAGAAGCAAAGAATTTCTAGCTTGCAAATTCTCAAAAGAGAAGCAAAAATATGCTAGCTTGCACATCTTAAAAGAGAAGTAAGAATTGGTAGCTTACATATATTAAGAGAAGCAAAAATTACTAACTTAGCACATCTCAAAAATTTGCTAGCTTGCATATTTTAAAAACTTATTAATTGTACTTTTCTCCTTTTTGTTAATGACAAAGGGGAGAAGTTACGATGATGATTTGAAATTTGAATCATACATAGATATACTTTAATGTTTTAAAATTATGATAATTTAAATTATATATGCAATACTGATTTTATGATGCATGCAATGATGTGAAAGTCACCATCATTAAAATTGTTTTGACTTGATTCAAAGATATTACGATTAGAAGGTTATCATTTTCTGAATTCAAGTTTATTTCAATATGTCATATAGATAGGGGGAGTTTAGTTAAAACTTCGTCATCAATTGGTTGTCATAATAAAAAATGAGGAGATTGTTGAATCTCATATTTTGTTGATAAAATCAATTAATGAAATTATGATCTAATTAGCGTTTAAGTAACGTAGGACTAATTTCGATTTGGAAAGGCAAATCGATTAAAGTAGGAGAATCAAACATTAGGACGAAATGGATCATGTCAGAAGATTAGACGTCGGGCCGGAGGATTGGTCGACGTGCCGGAAAATAGACTTCATGCCATGAGTTTAGGCATCGGGCCAGAAGGATCAGACTGCGCCAAGAAGATCAGATGTTGCGAGAGGTCAACATGCCTATGGACCGGGAAATTCACCGAAGGAGAGGATTTGATATGTCACAAGATCGAATGAAGTGCCGAATGAACCAATGACATGTCGAATAATATAGGATTCATGCTTGTAATCATTGTGTCTAGATCGAAGTAATTTAGGTCTTAATTGAGTTAGTTTTGGGTGTAACCATGCTAACTCAATTAAGGTCTCATTGAGCTTGAATCAGGATTGATTTGGGCCTATTGGAAGGCCCATTCAGTGACCTACAATTGGGTCATGTGATGGCACCGCTAGACTAGGCGATGGAACAACCTATGAGTTGGAATGTACAAAGTGTACATTTTACGGAAGACCTAGTGGTGGTAACGTTACTGTTAAATGGTGGTACCGCTAGTGTTAGACGATAGGGTGGGGTATTTATATGCTCCAATAGCTTCAAAATTGGAGCCAAAAAGTGTCATATCCCGGAGGCACAACGGGAGCGTGGATGCGATAGCGGGACTCATGAGACGAACAATCGCAATGCATGAAGATGCATCGAGATGTCGACAGAACCGACGAGGACGAGATGGACGATCACAGGGCATGGAGATGCACCGTTGCACACATAGATCTTGATGTGAGTGATTAGGCCTACTGGCTCGGGCCTAATCACATTATGTTGTGGTCCATGATCATCTGGTGTGATTGCTTATATACATACTAGATATGTATATATATTTGCATGCGATGTAGATATATATTAAATATATATTTATGTGACATATCATATTAGGAGACCAAATCATAAAAACATCTCTCTCGATAATATTAAGTCGGTAAACGTGAGGCAATTAGATTGACCCACGTGGCCTTCCATCGTTATAAGTAGGAACTGATTCCCAGTGTAGGTTAAGTTGGTCGAGTCCCTCGAGACTCACCTATATCGCGATTCGCTATCTTGCTTACGACATAGAGATGTCACCGGTGACCTGAGGACATGGTATGCTTGGTCGAGTCCCTCGAGGGTATATTATCAAATCAGACTCATCTTGTAACGAAGGTGTTGACCTAACTGAGCATCATGTTGGTTAAGTCCCTCGAGACCATGGTGATTCGGAGGCCGAACAGGACGGGAATCACAAGGAGTTGTGATCGGCAAGAGTTGCCTACCTTTTAGGCTTCGTGTGATTGGTCGAGTCCCTCGAGGTTACACTAAGACGCTAATTGGATCCTGATCCCCACTAGAAGTCTGTCGGAGACTTTCGTTTCACGTGCTGAGGGTGTTGCATGACTCGTTAGTAAAATAGTGGGAGCATATTAAGATAGAAGTCCATATCTTGATAGTTTATTTCTTGTAAAATCTGCATGTTATTCATTTCTACTACATCTTTATTTTCAGAAAATATCGCTTTCAAATCCCTTACGTGGCATACTTGATGTCAACCGCCTCACTGGTCTAAATTATACGAATTGGCTCCGTAACTTGAGAATTGTTCTCACGATGGAGAAAATCGTGTACGTCCTTGATACAATGATGCCTATGCCCGAAGAAGGGGCAAGCGAGGATGAGATCGCTCGCTACGTGAAGTACATTGATGACTCCACTCTTGCTCAGTGCTATATGTTGGGCTATATGAATCCTGAGTTATAGAGACAACATGAAAAGATTGATGCTAGATCTATTCTCCTATATGTCCGTAAATTGTTTGAGGAACAGGGAAGGACCCAGCGATATGAGATATCCAAGAGCCTCTTCCGCGCTAAGATGACTGAGAGGACACCGGTTCAGAACCATGTCCTAAAGATGATTGAGTGGATAGAGAAACTCACAGGTCTAGGAATGGTCCTAGAGGATAACTTGTGTGTGGACATTGTGCTTCAGTCCCTACCAGATTCCTTTTCACAGTTCATAATGAATTTTAATATGAATAAGCTTAAGGTGACTCTCCCAGAGCTCCTCAATATGTTGAGGGAGGTAGAGAGTACTATTAAGAAAGAGAAGCCAGTTCTCTACACTAGTGAGACCAGAAAGAAAAGGAAAGCCGAAAGGTCCCTTAAGAAGGAAAAGGGCAAGGGCAGACTAGGTAAAGCAAAGGTTGCTAAGAAAGACCCAACAAAGGACAAAGGCCAATGCTTCCACTATGGTAAAGATGGGCACTGGAAGAGGAACTACAAAGAGTACCTTGCAGAAAGGGCGAAACAAAAGCTTGATGAAGCTTCAGGTACATTCATGATCAATCTCCAATTATCAGATTTTTATGATAGTGTATTGGTATTGGATACCAGTATTGCTTATCACATCTACAATTTATTGTAAATTCTAGCAAAGCCGAGGGGAGATTGACGAGAGGAATATTACATAAAGGTTTGTTTATGCTAGACACTACTCCACATATCATGAATGTAAATGTGTCCCAAAGGAAATGAGATGAGATGAACAGTGCATACTTGTGACATCGTAGGCTAGGTCAAATCCATGAAAGAAGGATTCAAAAGTTGCTAAATGATGGATATCTAGATCCATTCGACTATGTGTCATATGCAACTTGCGAGCCTTGCCTTCATGGAAAACTAGCCAACTCTCCATTTAGTGGAACTGGAGAGAGAGCCACTGAGTTGTTGGAACTCATACATAGTGATGTATGTGGACCCATGTCAACTCATGTCATTGGTAGTTACTCCTACTTCATTACCTTTACTGATGATTTCTCAAGGTATGGATATGTGTACTTAATGAAGTACAAGTCCGAGGCCTTTGAGAAATTCAGAGAGTATAAGAATGAGGTGGAGAACCAGATTGGAAAGAGTATGAAAACTCTTCGATCAGATCGAGGAAGTGAGTACTTAAGTACAGAGTTTACTCAGTTCCTCAAGGGCCATGAGATATTATCTCAATGGACACCTCCTTATACACCTCAGCTCAATGGTGTCTCTGAAAGGAGAAATCGTATGCTATTAGACATGGTACAGTCCATGATGAGTTTCGTCGACCTACCCATCTCATTCTGGGGATATGCCCTAAATGTTAAGATCGAGAGCACTAAGAGGGGGTGTAACACCCCTCATTTCCGAATTTTCGTATAAGTTCTAGTTGTAATGTATGTATCTATTTTAAATTTGATAAAAAGTCAAAGTATGAATCTGAGAACTTATTCATAAGAGTTGGAGGATTTGTTAAAAGAAAGAATCTGAGGACCTATATGTAAACCCTAAGGACTTAATCGTGAATATGATAAATCTAAGGACTAAACTGTAAAATGTACAAAAATACAAACTTCACCGTTTAAGCCTCTCTGCCTTCGTTCTTAAGGAAGCAGAGAAGGCAGCTCGTGGGTGATCAAAGAAAGAAAGAAAGAAAGAAGAAGAAGAAGAAGAAGAAGAAGAAGAAGAAGAGAAAAAAATTGGGGTTTTTAGGGTTGTTGCTTTAATCTTTTCACTTTGGGTCAAAATTCTCAAAGGCAAGTGTTCTAACCCCATCCTAGAGAATTTTTAGTCTCTGTTTTTATGTTGAATCAAAATAAATTGAAGGATTTCTATTTAGAAACTGATATGTCTCTCTTTGGACATAGAACCATGGATTCTGAAGTTTTTTTTTCGGTAAACTGACCCCTATACACTGTTCCAGCTATAAGTTTTAGTATAAAATGTGAATTCGGGCAGGAACTATTTTGTTTGAAATTAGACTCTTATATCTTCCTTTTGACACTGATTTTGGAGATTTTGGACACTGAATACTTACCCAAACATCTGTTTCAATTGAGCCTATAGACGCTGTAAAACAGGGTTCAAGATTTCTGACCTATCGATACTAAAATGCCTATAACTCCCTGTTGAAAATTCTGAATTATACCAAACTGATTTTATTTGAAACTAGACTTGAAAATCTTTCTTTTGACATATAGTTTGAAAATTTTGGATTTCAATTGCCTACCCTATTATCTGTGGAATCCGACCCTATAAATTCTGCAAAACAATGATTGTGTTTTTGACCTTGTGTTACCAAATCAAAGGTAACTCCGCGTTGGGAACCCAGTTTCATATGAAATTTGTTCCATCAGAATATAGATTGATATATGGTTCGACCATAGTTTTCTTATGGGTATTGGAGCATAATTGATATTCTGAAGTATTTGTTTGATGTGCCACTGGAATTCTGTCCGAAATCGAGCTTTGGTCGATTTCGCGTATTCTGCTCCGTTCCTTTGGATATTTGAATTCGTCTAATCTTCTTATTGGATTTGAGCTAAATATGATTGCTTGGAATCCCTGTACACTCTTGTTTTTATTTCATTCCAAATCTGAATACATTTGTGAGAGATTTGTTCTTTGTTTCATTATTGTCTCGAAAAAAGGCACATGCGTTTGTTGTTCCGCGTGTGCTTCCGATATATGCTACTTATTGTTAAACTGCCCTCTTGTACTTTCGGTGTGTGGGATTGTGCGGACCTTTGCGAAATGGTAAAGGATATCGCTTATTACCCGCTCGTGGGATATTCGGACCTTTGCCGAAATGGTAAAGGGTATGTGCTTAGAACTGCGATGCTCTGCCCCCCCTCGACTTCACCTAGGCGTGGGTGGATGGATCCCAGGGCGTGGGAGACTTTTGTCGTGGTCATTCAGAAATGGATGAATCACATTGATTGAGATCCCACCACACCTTCTATATGTTTGATATGACATCGAGTTTTGGTGAGTTGTTTACGTTCATGCTCGGATAAGAATGATATGTTTTGCAACGTCAAGGGCGACGTTTGAGCTTCATGACGATATTTGTTTTTGATATGCTCTCGAAATGCTTCATTTATTGATGATTTTGCTTGAAATGTTCCATATGCCGTTGATATGCTTGGAACATTTTATATGCCGATGATAAGCTCGATATATGTTTCCTTTGTTACCGATATGCTCCAATTACTCTATGCCCCAATCTGTCAGGGAACCAAATATGTAAGATTGAAAGGATAATTGTGTTTTACGCTCTTAATGATATTATGTCTACGAAATCGTATATTCTCGCCTTGTATTTTGAACCAGTATCTCTTTGGAAGTTGTACTATTTTGATATGGATATGTTAGTCACTTGTCGAGCTCTTTATGCTCACCCCGTTTGTTGATAAATTTTTCAAGATAGCATATTGCTTGCTTAAATGTTAAGATTGGGCCGGTGGTGGAAAGTTTAGAAGATTTTGGGCAGATCTTTGTTAGCATATGTGTATTTGTTGTATAAGATACTCTGCATCTTATGAAATGTGACGATGAATCTAAACCCGTGGATTTTTGTGTAAGATAAAGGATCCCTCATGTATAGGATTTTTGGTATGTTAAGTTATATTCGTGTAATGATATGATCTTATGGTAATCGTTGGTTTGGTGGATTTGCATAGACTTCCCCATTTGTGAATTTATATTGTGGTTATTATTTTGATGAGTTGAGTTCGATTGTATGAATTATCGAAAGTGATATGTGGTATGTTTATGAATTACCAGGGGTTATGAATTTGTAGACTATAGAGGTGAAATTTTGATCCGAATGTTTTCTTAGTGACCTCAAATGTGCTTGGATCTGGGTTAGTTATGATGAAAATTTTAAAATATTGTCGATATTTTTTAGGGGGGCGTGTGGGGGGGGGAATTAGTAGTTGAAAAAACTTTCGTGATTTAAAAACAAAAAAGCGTTAGGTCCGAGAAAAAACGATTTCGATGTAAATGCCGATTCACGGTTTTTGTAGTTTACATAGTTTGCGTCTAAATGCGATTTCGTCTAAATGCGATTTGCGTCTAGCGCGCTTTTGCATTTAAAGCGCCGATTTGCGTCTAAGCGCAGATGCAAGGGCGTCTAAACACGATTTGCGTCTAAACACGCTTTTGCGTCTAAACACAATTTGCGTCTAAACACAGTTTTTGCGTCTAGCGCGGATTTCGCGTCTAAACACGCAGTTTGCGTTTAACGCAGTTTTGCGTCTAAGCGCGGTTTGCGTTTGGCGCAGTTTTGCGTCTAAGCGTAGTTTCGCGTTTGAGCATTTGCGTTTAAACGCAGTTTTACGTCTATGCGCAGTTTTTCGCCTAAACAGTTTTACGCCTAAAACGCAGTTTTTCGCCTAAACGAAGTTTTACGGCTAAACGCATTTTTTTCGCCTAAACGCAGCTTTTTTCGTCTAAACGCAGCTTTTTTCGCCTAAACGCAGCTTTTTCGTCTAAACGCAGTTTTTTCGCCTAAACATAATTTTACGCCTAAACGCAGTTTTGAACTTTGAAAAGCGTTTTATGAATCGCGAAAGCAATTTGCAGTTATATATGGAATCAAAACGTAAAGCGTAAACCGCTGTTGTAAAGATAATACGAAAACACCGATTTACGCCCCGAATGCGATTCGGAAAGATCGAGAACTTAGAGACTCGTTCAGAAACGCTACAGAGGGCAGTAGCAATGTAGGAGGTTTTGCAGTAATGATAAAGTGCTCAAAGTAAAAGCAAACCCGGAGATTTAGAGTGGTTGGTCGGTCTTGACCTACTCCACTTTTGGCTTCCTCCTCCGACGAGGTCACCGACGTCAACTAGCTGCCTTCCTTCAATGGGCGAAGGCTAACTGCCCTTTTGGTTTCTCTCCTTTTGGCGGCTCGGGAGACAACCCTTACAGATCCTTTCTCTCCTCTCTTTACAACTCAAGACTTGAAGAAAGAAAGAGGAGAACTTTTGGACTTTACACAAATTTGAGCTCTTAGAATCACCGAAAAGATCAAGAATTGGTGTGGATCTGTGTCTTTTGGTCTTTGAATGGGTGGGGTATTTATAGGCCCCAACCCGGTTCAAATTTGAGCTCAAAAACGATCAAATCCCGGAATTAGGGATCAGTGATTACACACCTCTTGGACCGGAGAGGTTGCACCGCCAGCAGAGCTTCGAGATCGAGCCAGGCGGTTGCACCTCCTCTGTCGAGGCGGTTGCACCGAAGTCGAAGTCTTCGAAAGATCGAGCCCCAGGCGGTGCCACCTCCTCGGAGGCGGTTGCACCTCTCTCCGCTGAGCTCGAAAGCCGAGCTCGGCGGTGCTACCTCTCTGTCAAGGAGGTTGCACCTTCGATCTAGCTCGAAGATCGAAGCTCAAGGCGGTTGCATCTCGGCCGGGCGGCGGTAACCACCAGTCTCGGCCTGGGAGACACCGACCACCGGCGGTTGCACCTCGGCCTAGGGCGGTTGCACCGGGAATCATCGGTCCGAATGGTTAGCTCCATTCGCCCAATTTCAATCTTTTCAGGGGCCCAATTGCCCCAAGATTAAGCTAATGGGATCACCTCCCATTTTCAAGCTTAATCAATGTGCTAACTACGATTAAATCTAAGACAACTTCAGCTTTGCTCGATCGTCAATCGCTTCTTAGGTGAGTTTCCGCGAACTTCGTCGATCATCCGATGAACCCTCGGTGATTCTTCTGCGGACATCCGACAAACTCTCGGACTTTATGACGATCCACTTGGCGAAGTTCGACGAAGCTTCGGCTTGGCAAGCTTCGGACTTCGGATCCGTTTCATGAGAACCTCCGATGACCGTCCAGAACTTCCGTGAACTCTCGAACTCCCAACGTGATCATGATCTTGACTCAAGAACTCCTGGCCGCTTGTCTAACTTTCATCGTAGTTAATCCTGCACACTTATCTCAACACATAGATTAGACAACAAATGACAATTGACTTCATCATCAAAATCCGAGATTCAACACTAGAAACTGCGGCTTACCTTCTGAACAGAGTTCCAACTAAGTCGGTAGTGTCTACACTATATGAGATATGGAAAGGGAAAAAGCCTGATCTTAATGTTGTTAAGATTTGGGGCTGCCCTGCCCACGTTAAAAGACACAACCCCGATAAGTTAGAATCAAGGACAGAGCGATGCAAATTTGTGGTATACCCCAAGGAAACTTATGGGTATTATTTCTATCATCTCGAGGACCAAACGGTCTTTGTAGCTAAGAGAGCAGTGTTCCTTGAGAAGGAACACATTCTTGACGGAGATAGTGGGAGCATGATAGAGTTGAACGAGGTTGGAGAACCAAGCTCAAACACCACTCTACAGCCCGAGTCTGTTCAGGTACCTAATACACAAGTTTCAACTTTACGTAGGTCTGATAGAGTATCCCATCCTCCTGAGAGATATATGGGACATATTAGAGGAGAGGATGTTGAGGATATTGATCCTCAGACCTACGAGGAGGCTATTATGAGTATAGACTTCGGGAAGTGGCAAGAAGCCATGAATTCTAAGATGGATTCTATGTATTCCAATAAGGTTTGAACCTAGTTGATGCACCCGAAGGTATTGTACCCATCGGTTGTAAGTGGATCTTTAAGAAAAAGATCGGAGTAGATGAAAAGGTAGAGACCTATAAAGCAAGACTAGTGACTAAGGGGTATCGTCAAAGGCAAGGTGTTGACTACGACGAAACCTTCTCACTCGTAGTAATGCTAAAATCCATCAGAATTCTATTGGCTATTGTAGTACACTATGATTATGAGATCTGGTAGATGGATGTGAAAACCGCATTCCTCAATGGGAACCTCGAGGAGGAGGTGTATATAATGCAACCCGAGGGATTCGTGTCAAAGAACTGTCCAGATAAGGTGTGTAGGTTGCTTAGATCCATTTATGGACTAAAGCAAGCTTCCCGAATTTGGAACATAAGATTTGATGAGGCAATAAGATCTTATGACTTCGTTAAAAACGAAGATGAGCCTTGTGTATATAGGAAGGTAAGTGGGAGCGTTATCACCTTTTTGGTGTTATATGTGGATGACATCCTGATCATTGGGAATGACGTAGGAATGCTATCCACAGTAAAGGCTTGGTTATCTAGACACTTCTTCATGAAGGACTTAGGGAAAGCATCCTATATCTTGGGGATTAGAATCTATAGAGATAGATCTAAGAGGATGCTTGGCTTGTCCCAGTCCAGGTACATAGAAACCATTGTCCAAAGGTTTGACATGAAGAATTCCAAGAGAGATCTCATACCGATAAGACATGGGATATCGCTTTCTACGAGTATGTCCCCAAAGACTCCAGAAGAAAGGGCGAACATGGATATGATACCTTATGCCTCAATAATAGGGTATATCATGTATGCCATGCTATGTACTAGGCTTGATATAACGCATGCTTCGAGTGTCACGAGCAGGTATCAAACGAATCCAGGCTTGGAGCACTAGAAAGCAGTAAAGTGTATCCTTAAGTACTTGAGAAGGACTAAAGATCTTTTACTAGTATATGGAGATAATAGACTTAAGGTTGAAGGCTACATAGTCTCAAGTTTTCAGTCTTATGTCGATGATAGCAAGTCGAATTCGGGTTACGTGTACACCTTGAATGGAGGAGCAGTGTGCTGGAAGAGTTCCAAGCAAGATACTGCTACTGACTCGACCATAGAGGCAAAAGTACATTCTTGCGATCGATCACGACAAAGGAGGAGTCCGGGTGAAGAAGTTCATCTGATTTGGGAGTCGTCTTAGGGTAGCGAGGAGGAGTCGATCTCCTTATATTGCGACAACAACGGGGCGATTGCTCAAGCGAAGGAACCTAGGTCTCATCAGAAATCTAAGCATGTTCTGAGGAGGTTCCACCTTATCAAATAGATCGTAACTCGAGGAGATGTAGTAGTTGAAAGAGTTCCATCCGAAGATAACATTGTAGATCCGCTAACAAAGCCGTTGTCTCAGATTGTCTTTGAGCATCACAAGGGTCTGATAGGGATCAGACACATAGGTAATTGGCTTTAGGTCAAGTGGGAGATTGCTAGTCATAGGTGCCCAACAAACCAATCACGTGAGTGATGGCACGTGTGACTTGATAAAGAATATTTTTGCTTATTATATTTTGGCATATATCACTTTATAACTATTGCATATATGCATATATATATTGTGATGTCCTTAAATTTGTGCAATGGGAATCAGATCGTGATGAGATCACGAAAATGAGATCGATTCACCTTTAAACACATATCCTAAATAATCCCGGTCATAGGTTACACAAGAGGGACATCGTGATAACTGGACATACTCGTGTGCTGTATACCCGTCCATATAATGGATGCAGTTGGTCTCATAGCTGCTCGTATAGGGACACTAGGGATACAGTACAAGTGCTCATTGGAGAATGAGTTCACTGATTGATCCGCTTATGGAATGCTGGATGGTTGATGATGCCTTATTGTCAGACAGCGATTTCGTAGTCCTAGTGGTATATTTGGTCCTTAGACTTGAGACACCAAGGATGTCATGTATGAGTGCTCCACTCTTTGATACCAGACTTATAGGTTTGGTTGTCCCAGATCTAGTACAACTGGTCATTGGGAGTGGTAGTCGACCTTACAAGGGCTATTGAGTGTCGATAGAGGATCATCCACTCTTGACATTATGAGAGGAATATCCCATGTGTTCTTGCTCAAACAAATCCCTAGCCAAGGTCATTCGGGTTGAGAGAGAAAGAGTTATCCGAGAAAATCCGATTAGAGCGAGACTCGAGTAGAAACCGTATGGGTCTGACAACACCATGCTCGATATACGGTCTCTAGGATATTAGATGGATGAGGAACTATAGGTACACGGTAACTGAGGACAGATAGGTCCAATGGATTGGATTCTCCTGTATTGTTTGGGGACTACGGTGTAGTGGCCTAGTACGTTCGTAGTTGATGAGTCGAGTGAATTATTACAAAGATAATAATTCACTGAGTTAGAAGGAGTTCTGATAGGTATGACTCACGGCTAGCTCGATATTGGGCCTAGAGGGTCACACACATATGGTAGGCATTGCGATGAGTAGAGGTTCGGATATGAGATATCCGACGGAGCCCTTGTCTTATTAGATATCCAATAAGCCCCTAAATTATTGGATCCTATGGACGAGATCCAATAAGAGCCTATGAGAGATTGTTGGATAAAGATCCACTAATCTAAAAGGCTTAGGTTATTGGATGCAAATCAAATACCCACTAGGGGAGGATCCATTAGGGTTTGACAGGGGACCTATATAAATAGGAGGGATTCAGAGCCTCATAGGCTAGAGCCTTTGCTTGCCTCTCTTATTCTCCTTCTCCTCTCCACCTCAAAGCAGGCTTGGAGTTTTGAGGAGTATCGTCGTAGCCCTACTATGTGGATCACCGCTAGAGAGAAGGACACTTGACCTCCTTCACCCTCTCCTAAAGATCTGCAAGGAAATAGGGATATACGATCTCCCTAGGTAACACAATATACTATATACGTAGTTTTTCAGTTTCGTGGATTTTGTGCACTAATCTTCGCACGACGACAAACATCTCTTTGGGAATCGGGAATTTTGTTTTCTTGTTCTTTCTCTGCGCATGTGATGTCGCCCCCAAGATTTCCCAACACCTATCATTAACATCAGATTGGAAACTCAAATCTGTGTAGCCCTCAACCCTATGCTGGTTATAGGTGCCCTGCAAGCCAATCACATGAGTGATGGCACATATGACATATATACAATTTTTTACTTATTATTATTATTTGGTATTTTATCACTTAAGATTGCATATTGCATGAATATATTATGTCTATGGATTTGTGCAATGTGAATCAAATTGTGATGAGATCACGATAACGAGACCGATTCACCTTTAAACACATATCCTAAATAATCCCGGTCATAGGTTACTCGAGAGTGACATCGAGATAACCAGACAGAGTGGTGTAGTATATACCTGTACATATGATGGAGGTGGCTGGTCTCATAGCTACTCGTGTGGGGATACTAGGGATACAGTGCAAGTGCTCATTGAAGAATAAGTTCACTGATTGATCCGCTCACAGAATGCTAGATGGTTGATAATACCTCGTTATCAAATAGTGATTCAGTTATCTCAATGGTGTACCTGGTCCTTAGACTTAAGACACCAAGGATTTTTTGTACGTGTATTCCACTTTTTAATACTAGACTTATAGGTTTGGAAGTTCCAGATCTAGCATAGTCGGTCATCAGGAGTGACAACCAACCTTACAAGGATTATTGAGCATCGATAGAGGATCATCCACTCTCGGTGTTTTGAAAAGAATATCTCATCGATAGAGGATCGTCCCTGGCTAGGGTTATTTAGATTGAGAGAGAAAGAGTTCTCTGAGAGAATCCGATTAGAGCGAGACTCGAGTAGAAATCGTATGGGTCTGACAGCACCATGCCCGGTATATGATTTCTAGGATATTAGATAGATGATATACTATAAGTACATAGTAATTGAGAACAGACAGGTCCAATGGATTGGATTCCCTTGTATCGTATGAGATTGCGGCATAATGGCCTAGTGTCACGCCCCCCCCCCGAATTTAATTTTTATTCAAGAGATATGAACCTAACTCAAAATTGATAATATTATAATTCAGCAAACAATCCAGGATCCAATCACACATTTGAGGTTACTAAGAAAAACATTCAAGTCATTCACCTCTAAAATCCACAATTCACAAAACCTATGCAGTTTATAATCATACATAATGTCACTAGATGATTCTTAGAATCCAAAGGCAACTTAACTAAACCATAACCACATCATAAATCCATAGTTGTGAGAATCTATATAATTACAAAACCAACATGTACCATATGTTTATATCATTCATTACATAATTTTAACTTAACATTCCCAAAATCCTAACATGAGAGGTACTTTTCAAATATTTATATGATACATCAATATAGATTTGTCGTTGATACACATAAAAGAAACTTATACAACATCAACATATCAAGTACGAAAGATTTGCCCCAAAATCTTCTAGCTTCCCACTGCCTCAACCCAAACTACATATTTTAGCGAGCGATAAGCTATCCTGAAAAATTTATATATCAACGGGGTGAGCATATAAAGCTAAGCAAGCGACTAACATATCCATAGCAAAGAGGATAGTTTTTTTTTCAAACAAATAAGGTATAAAAAATATAAAGCAGAGATACAAGATGAAACAGAAGCATATGTTGTTTGAATGTAGAATTACGATATCATTTCGTTCGAAGAATGTTTTATTCATATAATTGAGGAAGCGTAATTGGAGCATATTATTGACATAAGGAGCATATCCATAGTATATGGTAATTTCAAGGTATAACAAAGACTTATAACATTTCGGAAATATATCAAAGAACAAAACACGAATAGAAGCTCAAATGTCACATGACGATGCATTCATTTCATTCTTATCCAAAGCATGCATAGAAACATAGCCAAGGCTTTGGATATCATATCAAACACATAGAAGGTGAAGTAGGATCATAACATAATATGGTCCATCCATTTCTAAATGACCATCAAACATAAGTCTCCCACGTCTGGGAGCTCCATCCACCCACGTGTAAGTGAAGTCATAGGGGGCCAGCAGAGCATCGCGGGCTCTAAGCATAATTCCCTTTACCATTTCTAGCAAAGGTTCACATTTATCCCACAAACACCAGAGTACAAAAGGATAGTATGAATAATGAAATTAGCATATATCGGAAGCACATGCAGAACAACAAAATGTACATATGCCTTTCGAGTCAATACGATACAAACATAATCTTTCACAAATGTATTCAGATTTGAAAGGAAACAAAAGCAAGAGCATACAAGGATTTCAAGAAATCACATATAGCTCAATTGAAATAAGAAAGTTAGATGAATTCAACATCCAAAGAAATGAAACTGGAAGAGGCACATATCGAAAGCAAATGCGGAACAATGGGATGCATGTGCCGAATCATTACAATGCAAACATGAACTTTAGATGATAGCTGCCGATGTACAATTAAATAAAGGACAAAAGTATACAGGAATTTAAGGCAATAATGTATAACTTAATTGAAGTAAGAGCCAAAATCGATTTCCAAAGAGAAGAAACAAGAAAAGCCGAAATCGACCAAAGCTCGATTCTGGCAGAATTTGATAGGAACATTGTATGAACTATTTGGATAACCAATTATGCTCCAATTTATACAAAATAGGTATCATTAGAAAGCTTTGTCAATCTAGTTTTAGGCAAATTAAGTTTTACAAGAATTAGAATTTACAACAGGGAGTTACAGATAATTTCATAGCGAAAGGTCTGAAAATATTAGCTCTGTTTTACTGAATCCATAGGGTCGATGAAAGCAGATATTTTGGTTAGCAATTGTACTCCAAAAATTTCAAATCAGGTATATATAGGAAGCATTTTGAGTCTAGCTTCGAATAAATCATACTTTGTAGAATCTGAGTTCACAACAGAAAGTTATAAGCAGTTAAGCAACAAGAGGTCAGAAATTTCAGTCCCTATTTTGCAGAATATATAGTATTAATTTAAACAGAAGTCTTAGTAGGCATTTAAACTCCAAATCATTCGATCTTAGTATCCAAATAAAAAAAAATTTATCTACTTTCAAATGGAATAGGTTTTGTCTAAATCAGAGTTTATTACAAAATATTATGACCGAAACATTGCATAGAGGTCAGATTACCGAAAAATTACAGATTCATGGCTTTGTATCAAAATGAAAGAAGGTCTGGTTCTTAGTTGAAATCTCTCAAATTTTGCAGAATAAAAATGGAAACAGAGATTAAGGTTACTGTGGGATGGGGTTAGAACACTTGCCTTAAAATTATTTGAATCCCAAATATGGAAAAATTGATGAAAAACCTCAAGCTCTTCTTCTTCTTCTTCCCTTCTCTTCTCAAACTCACGTTGGCTGTAAAAAAATAGAAATCATGCTTATCATTCTAGTAATTTTAAAAATAATCATGAAAATTACATGTTTATGATAAACAAAATGATTTTGATTAAAAATGCCTTATGAAATCATGTTTGATGATATCATGTCTAATAAATTTATTTTTCAAAATTATGTATGATGATTTGAAGTAATGATGAGTTTTAAGTAATTTATGGATTATTAATTTTACTATAATAAAAGTAACTTTTTCGGTTTTAAAAAGATGCATGTTTTGATTTGGCATAAATGAACAAAACATGCTTATATGAAATTGTATGAGTGCTGACGATTGTATATTTAATAATGCATAATGATATGATAAAAATATTAAATGTTTTGATACCATGATTATGCATGAGATTTTAAAGCTATACATGATGATTTTTGTGATTTATTGATCTTGATGATTTTTATAATAAATCTTACACTTTCATTTTAAACAATGATATATGTTTTTATTTGACAAGTTGAATGATTGAGAATAAATGATGATTTTTCTCTTGATTATAACTTATGATATTTTTTATGAATCATCATAACTCCTACCATTTTTCTAAAAAGGAGAGATTAATGAATCTATTTATGTCCTTTTTATGAATATCTTGAAAATGATTTTGATTTGATGATTTAATGATTTAAAATTGAATAAATTTTTATCCAAATCATTATCTTAATTCCTTAATACTTATAAATTAAGATTTATCATGAATCAATGAGAAACATTAAAGAGAAACTTTATTGAAGTTATGATCTTGATTTTTCATAATTATAATTTGAATTTTCTATTGAATAAATCAAGATTGTTTCTTATTTAAAAGGAGATTTGTCGAAATGTTTCGTGGTTAGTATTCATGATCTTGATAATTATGTTTTGAAACTTTATGTAAATCAAGATTGTTTATCATGATTCTTTCAAATAGGAGATTTTTTATGTGAATCATAAAATCATGCATGAATTGAGATTTTGTTTTCCTACAATTCTTTTTGCTATTAACTAAAAAGGAAACTTATTCTTGTAAACCATGATATGCTACTTGACATCTTGATAATTTACAACTAGAATTTTCTTTTTGAATCAAGATTGTTTCCTGTCATGCTTTCTATTTACAAAAGAAGAAATTTGTCAAAAATGATATATGTCTTTTGACATTCATTTTTCATCTTTATTATTTCCCTTATCATGATTTGAAGATTATAGTAAAGGGAAATGGATTACACTATTGTATTGTTATTCCCTTCTATTTGACAATGACATAGGGGGAGCAAATTTGCTAACTTGCACAATTCAAAAAGAGGCAAACTTGCTAGCTTGCTAATCTCAAAAAGGAAGCAAGAAGTGTTATCTTACAAATCTCAAGAGAAGTAATGTTTGCCAAGTTACACATTTCAAAAAGAGGTAAAATAGTCCATCTTGCACATATCAAAAGATATAAAATTTTGCTAACTTTTTTATATGTAAAATTTGATAGCTTGCATACTATAAATTTGCATACCAAAAGTGCTATCTTCCCCATCTCAAGATGCAAAACATGCTAATCTGCACTTTGCAACAGAAGTAAAATTGCTAGCTCAAACATTCCATAGGAAGTAAAAAAATTGCTAGCTTGCAACTTGCATATTTCAAGAAGCAAGTGTTGCTTTCTTGAACATATCAAAATTACTATTTTGTATGTTCTAAAATGTTGTAAAATTTGCTAGCTTGTATGTTGTAGAAATTGCTATCTAACCACCTTGTATATCTATGATGATAGCAAACTTGAAGATTTATTATGCAATGATTTGAAACTATTATGTCAAACACTTAGAATAGTTGGACTTCTCCTTTTTGTTGATGACAAAGGGGGAGAAGTATATTGATGTTATGTATAATTTGATCATGACATGTTGCTTGGATTTTTTAATCCAAGAGTTTCTATCAATACGACATATTGATAGGGGGAGTTTGTTTAAACTCCTAGAGTTTGGTTAACTCCGTCATCCATTAGTTGTCATCATCAAAAAGGGGGAGATTGTCAAATCTCATATTTTGATGATGAAACCAATTGATATGTATTTATGTTTTAATTTACGTTTTAAGTGATGCAGGATGCTTCGATCAGGATGAGACAATTAAAGCAGGAAAAATCATGTTGGGCCGGAGGAACATGTCAAAAGATTGGATGTCGGGCCGGTGGATCAGTCGACGTATCGACAGAAGGCTTCGGGCCGTGGATTCGGGCATCGGGCCAAGAAGAGCGGATATTGCACCAAGGATATCAGAGTTGCGGAGTCAACTGGCCAATTGGGCAATAGGCCGCAAGAGAGGACGATGTGCCGAAAAATCGGACGAAGCATCGAGGGACCAATGACATGCCGGACAACTTGATTAATGCTTAGTATTAATTGTCTCGATCAAAGTGTGATTTTACATGTGCAGGATTAACTATGATAGCAAGGAATAAAGTAAAATGAAATCCCAGAGTCAAGGACGCGATTACAGTGGGGGTTCGAGAGTTCGTCGGAAGTCCGGACGTTTGTCGGAAGTTCTGGAGGAACTAGTCGAGAAGTCTTGGAGCTTGCCAAAGAAGCTCATCGGAACTCGCCAAGAAGATCATCATGAAGTCCAGGAGCTTGCCAAGAGTCCGCCGGAACATTGCCGAGAGATCATCGGAAGTTCGCCGGAAGATCGTTGGAAGAATAGACATAGGGACTTGTTTTGCTTAGCAAATGTCTTAGGATTTCGTAGTTAGTACGTAATTAGACTTGGATTTAAGCCAACCCAATTAGGGGCCAGTTATGCCTATGTAAGAACTGTATTGGGCCCAATAAGAAGCCCAAACAGTGCCCCAAGAAGTCTCACCGTCATGGCACAATCTTCGAGATTGTGTTAAGTGGTGGTACCGCCTAGCACTGCCCCCCAAGCGATGGTACCATTAGACCTGGGTGGTGGTACCGCCCAGGGCACTGTCAATCTAACATTGGGCGGTGGTACCGCCCAGCGAAGGCGGTGGTACCGCCCATGCCTGGGGAACCCGGGATGAGAAAGTTTTAGGCTCCAAGTTTGAATTAACTTGAAGCCTATAAATACCCCTCTCATCTTTGTTTAAAACATATAAGCATTGAGAGCTTAAAAGAGAGAAAACGTTGCTGTGATCATAAATGTATTCCCTCCTCTAGCTTAAACTTAGATTTCTGTTCAGAGATGAGAGTGAGTGCTTATAAGGGTTATCTCCTAAACCCGGTAAAAGGAGAAGAGAGGTGTAAAAGGTGATTGGCCTTCGCCTATTGAAGGAAGGCCTCTAGTGGATGTCAGTGATCTCGTCGGAGGAGGAAGCCGAAAGTGGATGTAGGTCACGTTGATTGAACCACTCTAAAAATCTGGTTTGCATTTTACTTTGAGCAATTTATCTTTACTGCAAATCTCTTTAATCGCTCACTGCCTTCAATACATTTACAAATGGGTTTCAAGTTAAGATATTTACAAAAAGGTTTTTGTCGGATACAATTTTTATCGAACGAAGTTTTATTCGAGATGTAATCTTTCCGCTGCACTAATTCACCCCCCCCCCCTAGTGTCAACCCCAATCCTAACAGGAACCTCCCGGGTGGCACAAGGCTAGATGGGGCTTTAGTATATTGTCGGGCATTGAAAAATCTTCACAAGTTCGCACGTTAACTTCACGGGAACTTGCCTTTGCTCCCGGTACCTAGTGAGTAGTTATTTGTGGACTTGCAACTGTTCGTTCTACCTTCTGAAGTCCTTGTTTTCTCCTTCCTCTCTTTTCTCTCTTACACTCAAGGTGCTTGCTGAATTGCTTGTAAAGCTTGCCTCTTTGCAAGATGTCGGGACTTGTCTATCGCTCATTTTCAATCTAATCAACTTTCTGTTTTACAAGTCCTTCGGGACCTATACAAGGTTGCAACTAGGCTGTACCTTTACGGATGAATATGTCACAAGGGCACCTCATGACATAGGCAATCCCAACTAAGTCCGAGGAGTTGGTGTAAGGGTGCTTCATGACTTAGGTAACTTCAGCTAAGTTCGTGACTTTGCCGCAAGGGTGCCTCATGACTTAGAAAATTCTAGCTAAGTCCGTGACATTGTGGTGTCAGAGCAAGCAATCAATTTGAGAAGCAACGAAGTAACTTTGAAATCTCGCCATGGCCAAGCATCATGGTGAATCAAGCAAGGCGGGATAAGCCGGACCTTTACCCCAAGCAGTTGCTGGTGGGCTGCAAATGCAAACTCGCTCTCATGTTATTGGAGCCGCTTTGGAGGATCATGGTAGCGAACATAACGAGTGAGAAATTGGATACTCTCTACGAGCGGAAGAGACGCAATTTGGAGTGTCAATCGGGAAGAGGAGCTATAAGGAGAGACTCACAGCGGCGAAAACCCACTTGGATGTTCTTAAAACGAGTTTGGAGGAACTCTACCAAGGCCAACAAAGGCTTCTTGGGGTAGAGAGCTCGCAAGAAGAAGCTGAATCCCGAATCGATAAGGTTGAGGCTTTAGTCGATCGATCGATAGACGATACTAAAGACTTCGTGCAACATTTACACGAAGTCATGGCGGAACTCACTTCTAGAGTGATAGTACTTATAAGGGCACTAAATGCAGGAGGGAGCAATACCCGCGTTGCACTGCCATAAAATATGAGGGCACTTGAGTCTCATTGCTATGGAGGTGTTAGGGATGCAAAAGAGCTCGAGAATTTCTTGTTTGACATGGAACAATACTTTCGAGCTACAAGGCTTAATTATGAAGATACCAAAGTTTCAATAGCAATCATGTATCTGAATAGGGATGCAAAACTTTGGTGGTGAACTCGTTGGGAGGAGATCCAACAAAGTCGATGTTGGGTGGATACATGGGAGGACTTCAAGCGGGAGTTGAGAACTCAGTTCATACTTGAGAACATAGAGTTGGTTGCAAGGAGGAAACTGAGACAACTTCGCCAAAGCACTTCTATTCGAGACTACATGAAATAATTTTCTGCATTAATGTTGGACATACATAATATATTCGAGAAGGATAAACTATTTCAATTTCCTCGATGGTTTGAAGCCATGGGCTAAATAGGAACTGCATCGAAGGAATGTCACTGATGTGATTGAGGTAATTGCGGCCGCAGAAAGGCTCACCGACTTTGTTTCCTCTAAGGACTCAAGAAAAAGGAAACAAGCTTTAGGAAACCGCCCTCCAAAAAATTCTCAAGGGAAGGAGTCCGAGGGTGAGCAAAGGAAGAAGAACTCCCACAAAGGGCCAAGCTCAAAAGGCAAGGCCCCAAAATCTAGCGGATGCTTCTTGTGCGGAGGGCTGCACATGGTGAGAGAGTGGCCACATAAACATGCACTTAATGCTTTAACAACTTCCATCTATACCCCAAAATCAGACAAGGGCAAAGCCGTCACCCTCAGTTCAAGTAGTTCTGAATCTAGTAGCGACGATGAGGAGTTGCAAGATCTCCGAATCGGAGCAATGCATTTGTTGAATGCATTGTGGGGTCAAGTGGAGGAGAACATGAAGGCAAAGTCATTGAAGGCAAGGAGTAGTGAGCTGAAGTACATGGACATTAAGCTCAATAGCCAAATAACCCATGCAAAGGTGGACACGGGCACTACCCGCAACTTTATTGCTGATCGAGAAGCAAAGCGACTTGGGCTGATCTTAGAGAAGAACCCAAGTCGGATGAAGGCAGTGAACTCGAAGGCCAAGCGGATCTCTAGGATAGCAAAAGGTGTCCCCATCAAGATCGAAACATGGAGCGGGAGCACGAACATGATGGCGGTGCTATTGGACGACTTCCAAGTGATTCTTGGAATAGAGTTTATGCACGCAACAAAGTTGGTGTCAATGCCATTCCTAAACTCCCTATGTATGATGGGAGGTGATGACCTTTATGTGGTTCCTGTCTCTCAGAGAGGAACCAGGGACCCCCAATATATTTCAAAATTACAACTAAAGAAAGGGATACGAAAAGGTGAATTAATATTCGTGGCGGTTGTGAAGCTAGAGCCACTCGACGAGGAGGCCATTCATGAACTTACTATGGTGGGAAACATTCTGAAGGAGTTCACAGACGTTATGCCACCCGAGTTGCCAAAGACTCTACTGCCACGCAGAGGCATGGATCATCATATTGAGCTGGAGCCAAGAGTGAAGCCTCCAGTAAGACCACCTTACCGAATGTCCCCTCCAAAGCTGGCAGAGCTCTGAAAGCAATTAGATAAACTACTAAGTAGTGGTCTCATCTATAGTTCCAAAGCACCATTCGGAGCTCCAATTTTCTTCCAAAAGAAACAAGATGAGAGCCTCCGATTATGCGTCGATTATCGAGCCATTAATAAAGTGATAGTAAAGAACAATTATCCCATCCTGCTCATCGTAGACTTATTCGACCAATTGGGCAAAGTCAAGTATTTCCCCAAACTCGACCTCCGGTTTATTGAATCTTGTATTTTGATAATGAAACAAATTATAAGTGTTTATGATTTGATCTACGTTTTGAGTGACGCAAGATGCTTCGATCAAGATGAGATAATTAAAGCAGGAAGAATCATGTTGGGTTGGTGGAACATGTTAGAAGATTGGACGTCTAGTTAGAGGATCAATCAACGTATCGACATAAGGCTTCGAGCCATGGATTCAGGCATCGGGCCAAGAAAAATAGATATTGCGCCAAGGATATCGGAGTTACAGAGTCAATTGGCCGATTGGGCAATAGGCTGCAAGAGAGGACGATGCATCGAAGAATCAAACGAAGCGTCGATGGACCAATGACATGCAACACAACGGGATTCAAGCTTAGTAATAATTGTCTAGATCGAAGTGTGTTTTCACAAGTACATGATTAACTACGATAGTAAGACATAAAGCAAAATGAAGTCCCGGAGTCAAGAACGTGATTTCGTTGGGAGTTCGAGAGTACGTCGGAAGTCCAAACGTTCGTCGGAAGTTCTACAGGAACCAGCCGAGAAGTCTCAAAGCTTGCTAGAGAAGCTCGTCGGAATTTACCAAGAAGATCGTCGTGAAGTCCAGGAGCTTGCCGAGAGTCCGCTGGAACATTGCTGAGAGATTGTCGGAAGATCACCGGAAGCTTGCCGGAAGAAACTAGACTTACAAACTTATTTAGCTTAAGAAATGTCTTAGAATTCTTAGTTAGCACATAATTGGGATTGGATTTGGGCCAACCCAATTAGGGGCTAATTGAGCCAATGTAAGGACTGTGTTGGGCCAAATGAAAGGCCCAAATAGTGACCCAAGAAGTAGCACTATCGTGGCACAATCTTCGAGACTATGTCAAGTGGTGGTACTACACAAATACAACCTCCGAGAGGCTGTAGGCGGTGGTACCGCTAGTTTGGGCAATGGTATCGCCCAGCATAGCCTTCCAAGCGATGGTACCTGCTAGTCATAGGTGCCTAGCAAGTCAATCACGTGAGTGATGGCACGTGTGACTTAATATAGAATCTTTTTGCTTATTATATTTTGGCATATATCACTTTATAACTATTGCATAAATGCATACATATATTGTGATGTCCTTGGATTTGTGCAATGGAAATCAGATCGTGATGAGATCACGATAGTGAGATCGATTCACCTTTAAACACATATCCTAAATAATCCCGGTCATATGTTACTCGAGAGGGATATCGTGATAACCGGACAGACTGGTGTGTTGTATATCCGTCCATATGATGGATGCAGCTGGTCTCATAGCTGCTTATGTAGGGACACTAGGGATACAATGAGGTGCTCATTGGAGAATGAGTTCATCGATTGATCCGCATACGGAATCTTTGGATGGTTGATGATGTCTTATTGTCGACGGCGATTCCAGTAGTCCTAGTGGTGTATCCGGTCCTTAGACTTGAGACACCAAGGATGTCTGTATGAGTGCTCCACTCTTTGATATCAGACTTATAGGTTTGGTTGTCCCGGATCTAGTATGACTAGTCATTGGGAGTGGTAGTCGACCTTACGAGGGCTATTGAGTGTCGATAGAGGATCATCCACTCTCTAAGGTCATGAGAGGAATATCCCATGTGTTCTTGCTCGGACAAATCCCTGGCCAAGGTCATTCGGTTGAGAGAGAAAGAGTTCTCCGGGAGAATCCGATTAGAGCGAGACTTCGAGAAGAAACTGTGGGTCCGACAACACCATGCTCGAAATACGGTCCTCCGGTATATTAGATGGATGAGGGACTATAGGTACACAGTGGCGAGGGAATGGCGGTCCAATGGATTGGATTCCAGACAGATCGTTTTGGGGACTACTGGCGTGAGTGGCCTAGCACGTCCAGAAGTCGATGAGTCAGTGAATTATTGAGAGATAATAATTCACCGAGTTAAAAGGAGTTCGACAGAGATATGACTCACGCCCATTTCGATATTGGGACTAGAGGGTCACACACATATGGTAGGCATTGCGATGAATAGAGGTTCGGATATGAGATATTCGACGGAGCCCTTGTCTTATTGGATGTAGATCCAATACCCACTAGGGGAGGACCCATTAGGGTTTGGCAGGGGACCTCTATAAATAGGAGGGATTCAAAGCCCCATGGGCTAGAGAGCTTTTGTTTGCCTTTTCCTATTCTCCTCTCCATCTCCACCTTAGAGTAGGTCGGAGTTTTGAGGAGTCGCCGCCGCAACCCCCTGCCAGGTGGATCACCGCCAGAGAGGAGGACGCTTGACCTCCTTCACCCTCTCCTAAGGATCCGTAAGGAAACAGGGGATATACGATCTCCCTAGGTAACACAATCTACTCTATACGCAGTTTCATCAAGCCATGATTTTTTGTGTACAAATCTTCTGACATCGAACATCTCTTTGGGAATCGGGGATTTTGTTTTTCTTGTTCTTCCTTTGCGCATATGATGTCGCCCCAAAGGATTTCCCAATAGTGGTATCGAGCCGGGTTGCTCGTCGTCTGAATGATTGGTTTTGAGCTGCGTGTGTTGTGTTTAGGAAGAATTTTGACGTCAAAATTGTTGACAAAAAAACAAGGAAGGGCGACAACAATTCTTTGCCCTCGATCTGGCGCGTCGCGTCAAGAAATGGTAGAGCAAGTGGCAAACAGGCGGAGGAGCCGTGGTTGACACGGCCGCCGCCCGCCTTTGCAATAAAACCCCCGTGGTCGGTCGCCCGATGGGGACAAAGACCCGCTCCGGAGGTGACGGCCAGAAGGGGTGTGCCCCGCAATGCAGCTGCCAATGGCGTGCCGCCCAGAGGGCGAGGGGCGATGCCCTCGCCCCGCCCAAAAGCCGCTTGGTGGCGGAAGGGGCAAAGAAGCAAAAAAGGGGAAAGGGCATTAGGGTTTTTCGGGCAAAAGATAGTTTTGCCCATCGCCCTCGCCTTCCCGCAGCTGCCGCCATTGGCGAGGGTGGTGGCGGCGTAAAGAAATAAAAGGGGAAAGGGCATTAGGGTTTTACGGGCAAAGATAGTTTTGCCCTGAATTGAGAAATTCGGTTTACGTCTCTTGTCCAAATTATGAAAATACCCCTATGAATTCAAAAATTCCCTATAATGTCCCTGATTTCAGAAAATATTAATTAATTAAAAGGTTTATTTGATTATTATTTTTTATTATTATTATCTAGATTTATACATGTGATGTATGATGTGTGGACGGATGATCATGGACCGTGCGATGTGTGTACATGTGATTATTATTATTGAGGTCTACGAACCTCCATTATATTTCTCGTTTATTGTCGGGCCTGCGTGCTTATGATTAAGTTGTAATCACATGAGGAGGCACAGCGGGAGCGTGGATGCGATAGCGGGACCCACGAGACGGACGATCGTGTTGCATGAAGATGCATCAAGATGTCGACGAAACCGACAAGGACGAAATGGATGATCACAGGGCATGGAGATGCACTGTTGCACACATAGATCTTGAGGTGAGTGATTAGGCCTATTGGCTCGGGCCTAATCATATTAGGTTGTGGTCCATGATCATCTGGTGTAATTGCTTATACACATACTAGATATGTATATATATTTGCATGCGATGTAGATATATAATAAATATGTATATGTGTGACATGTCATATTAGGAGACCAAATCATAGAAACATCTCTCGATAATATTAAATTTGGGTAAATGTAAGGCAATTAGATTGACCACGTGGCCTTCCATCGTTATAAGTAGGAACCGATTCCGGTGTAGGTTGTTGTTGGTCGAGTCCCTCGAGACTCACCTATATCGCGATTCGCTATCTTGCTTTTACGACATAGAGATGTCACCGGTGACTGAGGGCATGGTATACTTGGTCGAGTCCCTCGAGGGTATATCATCAAATTAGACTCGGGTTGTAACGAAGGTGTTGACTTAAGCGAAAGCATCATGGTTGGTCGAGTCCCTCGAGGCCATGGTGATTGAGGAGGCCAACAGGGCGGGGAATCACAAGGAGTTGTGATCGACAAGAGTTTCCTACCTTTTAGGCTTAGTGTGATTGATCGAGTCCCTCGAGGTTACACTAAGACGCCGATTGGATCTTGATCCTCACTAGAAGTCATGGAGACTTTCGTTTCGCGTCTTTGAGGGTGTCGCGTGACTCGTTAGTAAAATAGTGGGAGCATATTAAGATAGAAGTCCATATCTTGATAGTTTATTTTTCAAAATCTGCATGTTATTCATTTCTCACGCATCTTTATTTTGAGAAAATATCGCTTTCAAATCCCTTACGTGGTATACTTGATGTCAACCAGCCTCTTTGGTCCAAATTATACCTGGATTGGCTCAGTAACGAGAATTGTTCTCACAATGGAGAAAATCGGTATGCGCCCTTGATCTGATGATGCTTGCCGGCGAAGAAGGGCAAGCGTGGATGAGAACGCTTCGCTACGTGAAGTACATTGATGACTCCACTCCTTCTCGAGGTGCTATATGTTGGGCTCTATGACTCTTGACTTACATGAGACAACATGAAAAGATGGATGCCGAGATCCATTCTCCTACATGTCCATAAATTGTTTGAGAACGGGGAAGGACTTCAAACAATATGAGATATCTAAGATCCTCTCCGCTAGGATGGTGAGGGGACAGGTTGAGAACCATGTCCTAAAGATGATTGAGTGGATAGAGAAACTCACGTGTCTAGGAATGGTCCTAGAGGATAACTTGTGTGTGGACATTGTGCTTGATCCCTACCAGATTCCTTTTCACAGTTCATAATGAATTTTAATATGAACAAGCTTGAAGTGACTCTCCAGAGCTTCTCAATATGTTGAGGGAGGCAGAGAGTACTATCAAGAAAGAGAAGCCAGTTCTCTACAATGATGAGACCAAAAGGAAAAAGGAAAACAAAAGGTCCCTTAAGAAGGAAAGGGCAAGGTCAAACCAGGTAAAAGCAAAGGTTGCTAAGAAAGACCCAAAGAAAGGACAAAGGCCGGTGCTTCCTTTGTGGTAAAGATGGGCACTTTGAAGAGAAAGCGCAAAGAGTACCTTGCAAAAGGGCTTAAACAAAAGCTTGATGAAGCTTCAGCTACATTCATGATCAGTCTCCATTTGTCAGACTCTTATGATAACATATGAGTATTGGATACCGGTAGTGCTTATCATATATGCAATTCGTTGTAGGTTCTGGCAAGGCCTAGGAGACTAGAGAGAGGCGAGATGGATCTCAAGATGGGTAATGGATCAAAAGTTGCTATAGTAGCTGTTGGCGAGGTCGCCCTACATCTGCCTAGTGGAGTTTTTATTGCATTATATGCATGTTATTTTGTTCCTTCTATTATCAAAAACATTATCTTCATTTCATGTTTAACAATTAGTGGATATAAATTTGTTTTTGAGAACAATGGTTTTTCAATATTATTAGATGATAAGATCATCATGAAAGGAACATTGCATAATGGTTTATTTATATTAGACACCACTCCAAATATCATGAATGTAAATGTGTCCAAAAGGAAGCGAGATGAGTTGAACAGTGCATACCTGTGGCATTGTAGGCTAGGTCACATCCATGAAAGAAGGATTCAAAAGTTGCTAAATGATGGATATCTAGATCCATTCGACTATGTGTCATATGCAACTTGTGAGTCTTGCATTCGTGGAAAACTGACCAACTCTCCATTTAGTGGAACTGGAGAGAGAGCCACTGAGTTGTTGGAACTCATACATAGTGATGTATGTGGACCCATGTCAACTCATGCCATTGGAGGTTACTCCTACTTCATTACATTTACTGATGATTTCTCAAGGTATGGATATGTGTACTTAATGAAGTACAAGTCCGAGGCCTTTGAGAAATTCAGAGAGTATAAGAATGTGGAAAACCAGATTGGAAAGAGTATCAAAACTCTTCGATCAGATCGAGGAGGTGAGTACTTAAGTACAGAGTTCACTCAGTTCCTCAAGGACCATGGGATATTATCCCAATGGACACCTCCTTATACACCTCAGCTCAATGGTGTCTCTGAAAGGAGAAATCGTACATTATTAGATATGGTACGGTCCATGTTGAGTTTCGCTGACCTACCCATCTCATTCTGGGGATATGCCCTAGAAATCGTAGCTTACCTTCTGAACAGAGTTCCAACTAAGTCGGCAGTGTCTACACCATATGAGATATGGAAAGGGAAGAAGCTTGATCTTAAGGTTGTTAAGATTTGGGGCTGCCCTACACATGTTAAAAGATACAACCCCGATAAGTTAGAATCAAGGACAGAGCAATGCAAATTTGTGGGATACCCCAAGGAAACTTGTGGGTATTATTTCTATCATCTCGAGGACCAAAAGGTCTTTGTAGCTAAGAGAGCAGTGTTCCTTGAGAAGGAACACATTCTTGGCGGAGATAGTGGGAGAATGATAGAATTGTTTGAGGTTAGAGAACCAAGCTCAAGCACCACTCTGACCAGAGCTTTGTTGGGGTACCTAATACACAAGTTTCAACTTCTGCAGATCGATAGAGTATCCCATCCTCCGAGAGATATGTGGGACATATTAGAGGAAAGGATGCAGAGGATATTGAACCTCAGACCTACGAGGAGGCTATTATAAGTATAGACTCTGGAAAGTGGCAAGAAGCCATGAATTCTAAGATGGATTCTATGTACTCCAATAAGGTTTGGAACCTAGTTGATGCTTAGAAGGTATTGTACCCATCGATCGCATAAGTGGATCTTTAAGAAAAAGATCGAGTAGATGGAAAGGTAGAGACCTATAAAGCAAGGCTAGTGGCTAAGGGGTATCGTCAAAGGCAAGGTGTTGACTATGACTGAAACCTTCTCACCAAAAGCAATGCTAAAATCCATCAATTCTATTGGCTATTGCAGCACACTATGATTATGAGATCCATGGATGGATGTGAAAACCGCATTCCTCAATGGGAACCTCGAGGAGGAGGTGCATATGAGACAACAACCGAGGGATACGTATCTAAGAACTGTCGGATAAGGTGTGTAGGTTGCTTAGATCCATTTATGGATTAAAAGCAAGCTTCGAAGTTGGAACATAAGATTTGATGAGGCAATCACATCTTATGGCTTCGTAAGAACGAAGATGAGCCTTGTGTATCTGAGAAAGGTAAGTGGGGGGCGCTATCACCTTTTGGTGTTATATGTGGATGACATCCTGATAATTAGGAATGACGTAGGAATGCTATCCACAGAAAAGGCTTGGTTATCTAGACACTTCTCCATGAAGGACTTAGGGGAAGCATCCTATATTTTGGGGATTAGAATCTATAGAGAAAGATCCAAGAGAATGCTTAGCTTGTCCCAAAGTCAGTACATAGAAACCATTGTCAAAAGGTTTGGCATGGAAAATTCAAGAGAGGTCTCATACCTGGATGAGACATGGGATATCGCTTTCTCACAGTATGTCCCCAAAGACTCCAGAAGAAAAGGCGAACATGGATATGATACCTTATGCCTCAACTATAGGGTCTATCATGCATGCCATGCTATGTACTAGGCTCGATATAGCGATGCTTTGAGTGTCACTGGAGCAGGAATGGCGGATCCGGGCTTGGAGCATTTGGAAAGCGTAAAAGTGTATCCTTAAGTACTTGAGAAGGACTAAGGATCCTTTACTAGTATATGGAGGTAATAGCCTTAAGGTTGAAGTCTACTACTGACTCAAGTTTTCGGTCGATGTCGATGATAGCAAGTCGAATTCAGGGTATGTGTACACCTTGAATGGAGGAGCAGTGTCTTTGGAAGAGTTCCAAGCAAGATACCCTTCTGCTGACTTGACCCGAGAGGTGAAGTACATTGCTGCATCGGATGCAAAAGAAAGGAGGGAGTTTGGGTGAAGAAGTTCATCACAGATTTGGGAGTCGTCTTGGGGTAGCGAAGAGCCGATCTCCCTATATTGCGACAACAACGGGGCGATTGCTCAAGCAAAGGAACCTAGGTCTCATCAGAAATCTAAGCATATTCTGAGGAGGTTTCACCTTATCAGAGAGATCGTGACCCGAGGAGATGTAGTAGTGGAAAGAGTTCCATCCCAAGATAACATTGCAGATCTACTAACAAAGCCGTTGTCTCAGATTTGTTTTGAGCGTCATAGGGGTCTGATGGGGATCGGACACATAGGTGATTGGTTTTAGGTCAAGTGGGAGATTGCTAGTCATAGGTGCCCAACAAGCCAATCATGTGAGTGATAGCACGTGTGACTTAATATAGAATTTTTTTGCTTATTATATTTTGGCATATATCACTTTATATAAATGCATACATATATTCTGATGTCCTTAGATTTATGCAATGGGAATCGGATCGTGATGAGATCACGATAGTGAGATCGATTCACCTTTAAACACATATCCTAAATAATCCCGGTCATAGGTTACTCGAGAGGGATATCGTGATAACCGGACAGACTGGTGTCTTTCAGATACCCGCCCATATGATGGATGCAACTGGTCTCATAGCCGCTTGTGTAGAGACACTAGGGATACAAAGATACAAGTGCTCATTGGAGAATGAGTTCAATGATTGATCCGCTTACGGAATCTTTGGATGGTCGATGATGCCTTATTGTTAGACAAACGATTTCAGTAGTCCCATGGTGTATCCGGTCCTTAGACTTGAGACACCAAGGATGTCTGTATGAGTGCTCTACTCTTTGATACCGGACTTATATAGTTTTGGCTGTCCCGGATCTAGTACAATTTGGTCATTGGGAGTGGTAGTCGACCTTACGAGGGCTATTGAGTGTCGATAGAGGATCATCCACTCTCGGCGTCATGAGAGGAATATCCCATGTGTTCTTGCTCGGACAAATCCCTAGCCAGGTCATTCGGGTTGAGAGAAAGAGTTCTCTAAGGAGAATCCGATTAGAGTGAAACTTCGAGAAGAAACCGTGTGGGTCCGACAACACCATGCTCGATATACGGTCTACGGTATATTAGATGGATGAGGGACTATAGGTACACGATGGCGAGGACAAACAGTCCAATGGATTGGATTCTCTGTATCGATGCGGGGACTCTGTGTAGTGGCCTTATGCGTCCAAGAGGTCGATGAGTTGAGTGAATTATTACAGAGATAATAATTCACCGGAAGTTAGAAGGAGTTTCGACAGGTATGACTCACGGCCACTTCGATATTGGGCCTAGAGGGTTACACACATATGGTAGGCATTGCGATGAATAGAGGTTCGGATATGAGATATCCGATGGAGCCCTTATCTTATTGGATGCAGATCCAATACCCACTAGGGGAGGACCCATTAGGGTTTGATAGGGGACCTCTATAAATAGGAGGGATTCAGAGCCCCATGGGCTAGAGAGCTTTTGTTTGCCTTTTCCTATTCTTCTCTCTATCTCCACCTCAGAGTAGGTCTGGAGTTTTGAGGAGCGTCGTCGCAACCCTACTGTGTGGATCACCGCTAGAGAGGAGGACGCTTGACCTCCTTCACCTTCTCCTAAGGATCTGCAAGGAAACAGGAATATACGATCTCCCTAGGTAACACAATCTACTCTATACGCAGTTTCATGTTTCGCGGATTTTTGCGTACCAATCTTCGCACGACGACAAACATCTCTTTGGGAATCAGGGATTTTGTTTTTCTTGTTCTTTCGCTGCGTATATGATGTCACCCCCAAGGGATTGCCCAACAGCAGATCCACTAACAAAGCCATTGTCTCATATTTGTTTTGAGCGTCACAGGGGTCTGATGGGGATCAGACACATAGGTGATTGGCTTTAGGTCAAGTGGGAGATTGCTAGTCATAGGTGCCCAGCAAGCCAATCACGTGAGTGATGGCACGTATGACTTAATATAGAATCTTTTTGCTTATTATATTTTGGCATATATCACTTTATAACTATTGCATAAATGTATACATATATTGTGATGTCCTTAGATTTGTGCAATGGGAATCAGATCGTGAGGAGATCACGATAGTGAGATCGATTCACCTTTAAACACATATCCTAAATAATCCCGGTCATAGGTTACACGAGAGGGATATCGTGATAACCAGACAAACCTGGTGTCTTTGTATACCGTCCATATGATGGATACAAATTTGGTCTCATACCGCTTATGTAGGGACACTAGGGATACTGATCTGATTTGCTTATTGGAGAATGAGTTCGATTGATCCACTTACGGAATCTTTGGATGGTTGATGATGCCTTATTGTCGACAATGATTCCGTAGTCCCTAGTGGTGTATGTGGTCCTTAGACTTGAGACACCAAGGATGTTCTGTATGAGTGCTCCACTCTTTGATACCGGACTTATAGGTTTGACTGTCCCGGATCTAGTACAAAGTGGTCATTGGGAGTGGTAGTCAACCTTACGAGGGCTATTGAGTGTCGATAGAGGATCATCCACTCGGCGTCATGAGAGGAATATCCCATGTGTTCTTGCTCGGACAAATCCCTTGCTAGGGTCATTCGGGTTGGCGAGAAAGAGTTCTCCGGGGAGAATCCGATTAGAGCGAGACTCGAGATGAAACCGTGTGGGTCCGACAACACCATGCTCGATATACGGTCTACGGTATATTAGATGAATGAGGGACTATAGGTACACCAGAATGGCGAGGATAGACAAGTCCAATGGATTGGATTCCCCCAGATCGCCTAGGGACTTCTGGCGTAGTGGCCCTAATACGTTAAGTAGTCGATGAGTCGAGTGAATTATTACAGAGATAATAATTCACTGAGTTAGAAGGAGTTCTAACAGATATGACTCACGACCAGCTCGATATTGGGCCTAGAGGGTCACACACATATGGTAGGCATTGCGATGAATAGAGGTTCGGATATGAGATATCCGACGAAGCCCTTGTCTTATTGGATGCAGATCCAATACCCACTAGGGGAGGACCCATTAGGGTTTGACAGGGGACCTCTATAAATAGGAGGGATTCAGAGCCCCATGGGCTAGAGAGCTTTTGTTTGCCTTTTCCTATTCTTCTCTCCATCTCCACCTCAGAGTAGGTCTGGAGTTTTGAGGAGCGTCGTCGCAACCCTGCTGTGTGGATCACCGCTAGAGAGGAGGACGCTTGACCTCCTTCACCCTCTCCTAAGGATATGCAAGGAAATAGGGATATACGATCTCCCTAGGTAACACAATCTACTCTATACGCAGTTTCATGTTTCGTGGATTTTTGCGTACCAATCTTCGCACGACGACGAACATCTCTTTGGGAATCGGGGATTTTATTTTTCTTGTTCTTCCGCTGCGAATATGATGTCGCCCCCAAGGATTTTCCAATAGTACCGCCCAGTGCAATGTCAGTGTCAGACTGACACTGGCGGTGGTACCGCCTAGCATAGACGGTGGTACCGCCCGAACCCAAGAAACCCGAGATGAGATTTTTTAGGCTCCAAGTTTGAATCAACTTGAGGCCTATAAATACCCCTCTCATCTCTGGTTAATATACACATAACCTAGAGCAAAAAGGAAAGAAAACTCTGTTGTAATTGTGTGTGAAACTCCTCTCAAAGTTCTAAGTGTTAGAATAGGTTTAGAGAGGAGTAAGTGGGGGTGTAAAGGTTATATCCTAAACCCAGTAAAAGAAGAATCAAGTTGTAAAAGGTGGTTGGTCTTCACTTATTGAAGGAAGACCGATAATGGATGCCGGTGGCCTTGACGGAAGAGGAATCAGCAAAGTGGATGTAAGTCACGATGACCGAACCGCTCTAAAATCTAGTTTGCAGTTCATCTTGAGCAATTTGCTTTACTGCAAATCATTTTACTTGCTTACTGCCTTCAATACATTTATGAACATGCTTTCAAGTTAAGCATTTTCGAGTTCGGCTTTTATCGTACGAAAAGTTTTTGGATCCGACGTAGTTTACCACTACACTAATTCACTCCCCCCTCTTAGTATCGACTCTTTTCCTAACACGGTCGAGGTACTGGCAGGTGCGCATTACTGAAGGTGACGAAGTGAAGACTACCTACGTGACCAGATATGGAGCGTTTGAGTTCTTGGTGATGCCTTTCGGCTTAACCAATGCTCCAGCCATGTTCTGCACTCTTATGAACTAACTATTCAAAGAGTATTTGGATAAGTTTGTAGTTGTTTACTCGGATAATTTCAGCATCTACAGCCAAACGCTCGAGGAGCATGTCGAGCACCTTCGGACAATTTTTAAGGTTCTAAGGGAGAACACTTTGTTCGTGTAAAGGGAGAAGTGCTACTTTGCTCAAATGGAGATCTTATTCTTGGGGCATCAAATCTGTGATGGCTCCATTCGGATGGACAAATCAAAGTGCAAGCTATTGCAGAATAGAGAATTCCAAAAAAGGTGCCAGAACTGAGATCTTTCCTTGGTTTCATCAATTACTATCGACGCTTTATAGCGGGGTATTCGAAGTGTACAACTCTACTAACAGAGTTGCTGAAGAAGGAGCAGCCTTGGAGGTGATCTGAAAAATGTGAAGCTGCATTCCAAGATCTAAAGGCTGCTGTGTTGGAAGAACTGGTACTCAAATTGTTGGACTATGGGGAGCCCTTCAAAGTCCATACAGATGCTTAATACTTCGCTATTAGAGGAGTACTCATGCAGGAGGGTCATCCGATGGCCTATGAGAGCTGCAAGCTCAACGAGACTGAGTGACGGTATTCAGTACATGAGAAGGAGATGACAGCGGTGGTCCATTATCTACGAGTTTGGCGACACTACCTTCTCGGGTCATGATTTGTGTTGAGGACAAACAACATCGCTTTGAGCTATTTCCAAACTCAAAAGAGACTCTCCCCAAAGCAGGCATTATGGTAAGACTTCATGGTTGAGTTTGATATGGCAATGGAGTACAAGCCCGGAAAAGCAAATGTTGTGGCCGATGCATTGAGCCAGAAAGTGGAGTGAGTGAATACTATACAGTTGGAGGGCAGAGGCCAAGCAAGTCAATTGCAATCCAACTTCTTTTCCAAGATTCGGGATGGACTGTACAGTGATCCCTAGGTAATAACCATGATGCAACTTATTAAAGAAGATAAGGCACAACGATTTTGGGTCCAAAAGGAACTCATTTACACAAAAGGGAATATGGTTTATGTTTCTTGAGTGGACAATTTGAGGCGTGAACTCTTAAGAGAGTGTCATGATTCTCTTTGGGCTGGACATCTAAGTATTCATAGAACCTTAGCTCTCGTGGAGAGGGCCTTCTACAGACTAATATATAGGAATATGTTCGAATGTGCCTCACTTGTTAGCAAGATAAGGTGGAGCAGCGGAAGACGATGGGACTTTTGGAGCCGTTGCCCGTACCAAAAAGGCCATGGGAGAGCATTTCCTTGGACTTCATATCAAGCTTGCCGATAGTAGGGGGACTCAGATCGATACTCGTGGTGGTCAATCAATTTTCAAAGTATGCAACTTTCATTGTTGTACCCTTACACGGTTCTTGGGACGATTCTAAACCGAGCTATTTAAATTGTTGGGGTCTAAGTTATACTTCTCCATAAGCCTCTACCCCGAGACGGATAGCCAAATTGAAAGGATAAACTTGCTCCTTGAGCAATATCTCTGGCACTACGTGAGTGCCAACTAATGAGATTGGGTGAAGTTGTTGGACATAACCTAATTCTCCTACAACTTGCAGTAGAGCTCTGCGTCCAACAAGAGCCCCTTCAAGATCATTACAGGAACAATTGTCAACTCCTCACACCTTGGCTATTGGGTATATTGGGAGTAGTTTGTTAGCACATCACTTTGCAAAAGAATAGCACCGAAATTCAGATATTGTGCGGGCTTACTTGGAGAAGGCGGCCAAAAAGATGAATAAGTGGGTAGATTTGGGAAGGCGACCGTAGGAGTTCAAAGTCGACGATTTGGTGTTGGTAAAGCTTCAACCAGCATCACTCCAATTCGTTTAGAACAAAGTACACAAAGAATTGGTGCACAAGTATGAAGGGCCCTTCCCAATTATCAGTAGGGTGGGCAACATCTCATACAAGTTGCAGCTGCTAGCGTGGCTCAAAATTCACAATGTTTTCCGCACCAGCAACTTGAAAGCCTACCACTCATATCCGCAAAATGCTTCCTGAAGCGTTCCAACTTGGCCACCCTCCACCAGAGCCTCCTACGAAAAGCGAGTTAAAACTGTTTTAGCGGATCGCAAGATAAAGCCACCAAATGGTATTGAACAGGCCGAGTTCTTGATGAAGTGGCGAAAGCTTATCTGAAATGAAGCTAGTTGGGAGCCTGAAGATACCCTACGATATGTCGAAACAATCATCAATAACTACCAACAAGCATCGACGAGGGCGTCGATAGTTTAAGTGGGAGAGAATGTCACGAACGGTCATCGCGCACTTGCAACAACTTCGTTTAACGAACCGTTCGTCGCTTTTGCATACTTATACCGAAACATGGTAGCATGTTTTACCTTAGTTTTGTATGTTTTTGCTTGTAAAAATACATATTTAAATAGGTTATAGCGTTGTAGTGCGATCGCTCACCGCGCCCTGCCGAATTGCCCAAAATAGCTCCATTTTCGCATGCTATGGCTTATTTTCGATAAGCCATAGCTGTATACGAAATATAAGCCATCTCAGCACTCTGGAACCCCTCGGGTGACATAGGGTTGGATGAGGCTTTGGTATATTATCGAGCGTTGAAAAATCTTCACAAGTTCGCATGTTAACTTGACGGGAACTTGCCTTCGTGCCCGGCACCCAATGAGCAATTGTTTGTGGACTTGCAACTATTCGTTATACCTTCTAAAGTCCTTGTTTTCTCCTTCTTCTCTTTTCTCTCTTGCACTCAAGGTGCTTGCTGAATTGCTTGTAAAGCTTTCCTCTCCGTGAGATGTCTAGACTTGTCCGTCGCTCGTTTTCAATCTAATCAACTTTTTATTTTACGTGTCCTTCGGGACCTGTACGAGGTTGCAACTAGGTTGAACCTTTACGGATGCATGTCGCAAGGATGCCTCATGACTTAGGTAATCCCAACTAAGTTTGAGGAGTTGGCACAAGGGTACTTCACGATTTAGGCAACTTCAACTAAATTTGTGACTTTACCGCAAGGGTGCCTCACGACTTAGGCAATTCCAGCTATGTCCGTGATAGTACATCCTTGATATAGTGATGCCTACACTTGAGAAAGGGGCAAGTGAGGATGCCTACACTTGATATAGTGATGACTCCACTCTTATTCAGTGTTACATGTTGGGCTCCATGACTCTCAAGTTACAAAGACAACTTGAAAAGATAGATGCTAGATCCATTCTCCTACATGTCCGTAAATTGTTTAAGGAACATAGAAGGACTAAGCGATATGAGATATCCAAGAGTCTTGTCCACACCAAGATGACTAAGGGGACACCGGTTCAGAACCATGTCCTATAGATGATTGAGTAGATAGAGAAATTCATAGGTCTAGGAATGGTCCTAGAGGATAACTTGTGTGTGGATCTTGTGCTTTAGTCCCTATCATATTTTTTTTCCTGGTTCATTATGAATTTTAATATGAACAAGCTTGAGGTGACTCTCCCTGAGCTCCTCAATATGTTGAGGGAGGCTAAGAGCACTATCGAAAATGAGAAGCTAGTTATCTATGTTATTGAGACAAAAAAAAAAAGAAGTCAGAAAAGTCCTTTAAGAAGGGTAAGGGCAGACTGGGTAAAGCAAAGGTTGCTAAGAAGGACTCGACAAAAGACATAAGCCAATGCTTCCACTATAGTAAAGATAAGCACTAGAAGAGGAACTGCAAAGAGTACCTTGCAAAGAAGGTAAAACAAAAGCTTGGAGAAATTTCAAGTACATTTATGATCAGTCTCCATTTGTCAAATTCTTATGATAACACATGGGTATTGGATATCAACAATGCTTATCACATCTGCAATTTGTTGCAGGTTCTAGCATGACCAAAGAGATTAGCGAGAGGTGAGATGGACCTCAAGATGGGCAATGAAGCAAGAGTTGTTGCAATGGTTATTAGCAAGGTCACCCTACTTCTGCCTAGTGGAGTTACTATTATATTAGATGCATGCTATTTTGTTCATTCTATTATCAAAAATATTATTTCCATTTTATGTTTGACATTTAGAGGATATAAATTAGTTTTTGAGAATAATAATTATTCAACATTATTAGATGATAAGATCATCATGAGAGAAACATTGTATAATGATTTATTTATATTAGACACTGCTTCATATATCATAAATGTAAGTGTGTCCAAGAGGAAATGAGATGAAGTAAACAATGTATACTTGTGTCATTATAAATTAGGTCATATCCATGAGGGAATGATTCAAAAGTTGTGAAGGATAGATACTTAGATCCATGCAACTATTAGTTATATGCAACCTATGAGCCTTGCTTTCATGGAAAGTTAACAAACTCTCCATTTAGTGGAACTGGAGAGAGAGCTATTGAGTTGCTAGAACTGATATATGGTGATGTATCTGGTTCCATGTCAACTTAGGCCAAAGATGGTTACTCCTACTTCATTATTGTTACTGATAATTTCTCCAGGTACATATGTACTTGATGAGTAAAAGTTTAAAGTTTTCGAAATCAAGAAGTATATGAATGAAGTAGAGGACCAGTTTAGAAAGAGTATCAAGACTTCAATCAAATTAAGGAGGTGAGTACTTGAGTATAGAGTTCACCTAATTCCTCAAGGACTATGATATTCTATCCCAATAGATACCTCTTTATACACCCTAACTCAATGGTGTATCTGAAAGGAGGAATCACACACTGTTAGATATGGTGCGGCCCATGATGAGTTTCGTCGACCTACCCGTCTCATTTTGGGGATATGGCATAGAGTCTGCAACTTACCTTCTGAACATAGTTTCAACTAAGTCGGTAGTGTCTACACCATATGAGTTATGAAAAGGGAAGAAGCTTGATCTTAAGGTTGTTAAGATTTGGGACTGTCTTGCCCACATTAAAAGATACAACCCCGACAAGTTGGAATCCAAGACGGAGTGGTGCAAGTTCATGGGATACCCCAAGGAAACTTATGAGTATTATTTCTATTATCTCGAGGACCAAAAGATCTTTGTTGCTAAGAGGGTAGTGTTCCTTGAGAAGAAATACATTCTTGGTGGAGATAGTGGGAGTATGATAGAGTTGAGCAAGGTTAGGGAACCTAGCTCAAGCACCATTCCACAACTAGAGACTGTTCAGGTGCCTAGCACACAAGTTTCGACTTTACAAAGGTCTGATAGAGTACCCCACCCTCTTGAAAGATATGTGAGACATATCAGATGAGAGGATGTTGCGGGTATTGATCCTCAAACCTATAAGGAGACTATTATGAGTATAGACTCCGAGAAGTGGCAAGAAGCCATGAATTCTGAGATGGATTCCTTGTACTCCAACAATGTTTGGAACCTAGTTGATACACCTAAGGGTATTGTACAAATTGGTTGCAAGTGGATCTTCAAGAAGAAGTTTGGAGTAGATAGAAAGGTAGAGACCTATTTGTTGGCTATGACGAAACCTTCTCACCCATAGTCATGCTAAAATCCATCAGAATTCTATTGGCTATTGTAGTATACTATAATTATGAGATCTAGTAGATAGATGTAAAAATCACGTTCTTCAACGGCAACCTCGAGGAGGTGTATATGATATAGCCTTAGAGATTCGTGTCTAAAAAAAGTCAAAAAAATATGTGCAGATTACTTAGGTCCATTTATGGACTGAAGTAAGCTTCTCGAAGTTGGAACATAAGATTTGATGAGGCGATCAAATTTTATGACTTCGTTAAGAACGAAGATGAGCCTTATGTATACAAGAAGGTAAGTGGGAGCACTATCACATTTTTGGTACTCTATGTGGATGCCATCCTGATCGTTAGGAATGATGTATGAATGCTTTCCATAGTAAAGTCTTGACTATCAAGAAATTTCTCCATGAAGGACTTAGGGGAAGCATCCTATATCTTCGAGATTTTGATCTATAGAGATAAATCTAAGAGAATACTTGACTTGTCCTAGTCCAAGTACATAGACACCAATGTCAAAAGGTTTAATATGAAAAATTTAAAAAGATGTCTCATACCGTTGAGACATAGGTTATCGCTTTGTAGGAGTATGTCCCCAAAGACTCTTGAAGAAAAGGCAGATATGGATATGATACCCTATGCCTCAATGATAGGGTCTATCATGTATGCTATGCTATGTACTAGGTCTAATATAATATATGCTCTAAGTGTCACGAGCAAGTATCAAGCAGATCTAGACTTAGAGCACTAGAAAGTAATAAAGTGTATCCTTAAGTACTTAAGAAGGACTAAGGATCTTTTATTGGTATATAGAGTAGTAGCCTTAAAGTGTAGGGAATTCTGGGGGTGATATCACATGCGTAGCGGAAGAATATGAAACAAAAATCTCCAAATTTCTTATAAATTATATTCGTTATTGTACGAAGATTGGTACGTAAAATCGGCAAGACTGAAAAACTATGTACATAAGATATTATGTTTTACTTATGAAGATCGTATATCCATGAATCCCTACAAATTTATAGGAGAGGGTGAATGGGGTCAAACATCCTCTTCTCTAGTGGTGATCCACATAATAGGGCTGCGACGATAGTCCTCAAATCTTTAGGCCGGCTATCTAAGGAGGAGAAGGGAAGAGAAGAATAGGAGGTAGCAACCAAAAACCTATAGCCTATGAGCCTTTGGTTCCCTCCTATTTATAGAGTTCCCCTATCAACTTAACCCTTATGGATTATATGCCCTATTGGGTATTGGATCTCTATCCAACTACCCAAGCCTATTAGATTAGTGGATCTCTATCCAATAATCTTTCATTGGCTCTTATTAGATCTCATCCATATGATCCAATAATTCAGGGGCTTATTGGATATCCAATAAGATAAGGGCTCCGACGGATATCTCATATCCGAACCTCTACTCGTTGCAATGTCTACCATATATGTGTGACTCTCTAGGCCTAATATAGAGCTAGTTGTGAGTCATATATGTCAGAACTCCTTTTATTTTAGTGAATTATTATCTCAATAATAATTAACTCGACTTATCGACTATGGGCGTATTAGGCCACTACATCGTAATCCCTAGATGATACCGGGGAATCCAATCTATTGGATCTATTTGTTCTCAGTTACTATATACCTATAGTCCCTCATCCATCTAATATCCCAAAGACTTTATACCAAGCATAGTGCTATCATATCATAAGGTTTCTACTTGAATCTCGCTCTAATTGGATTCTCTCGGAGAACTATCTCTCTCAATCCAAATGACCCTACCTAGGGATTTGTCTGAGCAAAAACATATGAGATATTTCTCTAATGACACCAAGAGTGTATGATCCTTTATCGACACTCAATAGTCCTCGTAAGGTTGGCTGCCACTCCTGATGATCAGTTATGCTATATTTAGAGCTTCCAAACCTATAACTCCGGTATCAAAGAGTGGAGTACTTATACATGATATCCTTAGTATCTCAAGTCTAAGAACCAGGTACACCACTAGGACAATAGAATCGCTATTTGACAATGAGGTATTATTAATCATCTAGCATTCCATGAGCAAATCAATCAGTGAACTCATTCTCCAATGAGCACCTGCACTGTATCCCTAGTGTACCCACACGAGCAACTATGAGACTAGTCACCTCCATCATATGTATGAGTATACAGTATATCAGTTTGTTTGGTTATCTCAATGTCCCTCTTGAGTAACCTATAATAGGGATTATTTAGGATTTGTGTTTAAAGGTGAATCAGCCTCATTATCGTGATTTCGTCACAATCTGATTTTTATTATACAGATCTATGAACAACACAATATATTCATGCAATAGGCAATATAGTGATAAAATACCAAAAAATAATAATAAGTAAAAAGACTATATATATGTCACACATGCCATCACTTATGTGATTAGCTTGTAAGGCACCTATGACCAGCAATCTCTCACTTGATCTAAAGCCAATCACCTATGTGTCTTATCCCCATAAGACCCCTGTGACATTCAAAGACAATTTGAGACAATGATTTTATTAATGGAACTATAATGTTATCTTCCAATGGAACTCCTTCCACTACTACATCACCTCGGGCCACGATCTTTCTAATAAGCTAGAATCTCCTTAGAATACTTCTGATGATACTCGGGTTCCCTCATTTGAGTAATCATCCCATTATTGTCGTAATATAATGGAATCAGCTCCTCGTTGCCCGGCATGACTCCTAGATCTGTGATGAACTTCTTCATCTAGACTCACTCTTTTGCTGCCTCTACTGCAGCAATGTACTCCGCCTTTGTGGTCGAGTCAATAGTAGTATCTTGCTTGAAACTCTTCCAAAATACTGCTCCTCCATTCAGGGTATATATATACCTCGTATTCGACTTGCTATCATCAACATCAGATTGGAAACTCGAGAGTATGTAACTTTCAACCTTGAGGCTACTACCTTTATATACCAATAAAAGATTCTTAGTCATTCACAAGTACTTAAGGATACACTTTACTACGTTCCAATGCTTCAAGCTTGGATCTGCCTGAGACCTGCTTGTGACACTCAGAGCATGCGTTATATCAGGCCTAGTACATAGCACAGTATACATGATAGACCCTATCGCTGAGGCATAGGGTATCCTATCAATGTTCACCCTTTCTTCAAAAGTCTTTGGGGACACACTCTTAGAAAGCGATATCCCATGTCTCATCGGTATGAGACCTCTCTTGGAATTTTTCATGCCAAACCTTTTAACAATAGTGTCTATGTACCTAGACTGAGACAAGTCATGCATCCTCTTAGATCTATCTCCATAGATTTAAATCCTCAAGATATAGGATGCTTCCCCTAAGTCCTTCATGGAGAAGTATCTAGATAACCAAGCCTTTACTGTGGATAGCATTCCTACATCATTCCCAATGATCAGGATGTTATCCACATATAATACCAAGAAGGTAATAGCACTCACACTTATCTTCCTATACACTCAAGGCTCATCTTCATTCTTAACGAAGTCATAAGATCTAATTGCCTCATCAAATCTTATGTTCCAACTTTAGGAAGCTTGCTTTAGTCCATAAATGGACCTAAGCAACCTATACCCCTTATCTAGGTAGTCCTTGGACACAAATCCCTTAGATTGTATCATATACACCTCCTCCTCGAGGTTGTCATTGAGAAACACGGTTTTCATATCCATTTGTTAGATCTCATAATCATAGTGTGCTACAATAGCTAATATAATTCAGATAGATTTTAGCATGGCTACGGGTAAGAAGGTTTCGTCATAATCAACAACTTGCCTTTGACGATATCCCTTAGCCACTAGCCTTGCTTTATAGGTCTCTACATTTTCATTTACTCTGATCTTCTTCTTGAAGATCCACTTGCAACCAATGGGTATAATACCTTAGGTGCTTTAACTAGGTTCCAAACATTGTTTGAGTATATGAAATCCATCTCAGAATTCATGGCTTCTTGCCACTTTCCGGAGTCTATACTCGTAATAGCCTCCTCGTAGGTCTGAAGATCAATATCCATAACATTCTCTTCTCTAATATGTCTGACATATCTCTTAGAAGGATGGGATACTCTATCGAACCTACGTAAAGTCGGAGCTTGTGTGCTAGGTACATAAATAGACTCGGGCTATGGAGTGGTGCTTGAGCTAGGTTCTCCAACCTCGCTCAACTCTATTATGCTCCCATTGTCTCCGTCAAGAATGTGTTCCTTCTTTACCATCGCTCTCTTGGCTACAAAGATCTTTTGGTCATCGGGATGATAGAAATAATACCCACAAGTTTCTTTGAGGTATCTCACGGACTTGCACTGCTCCGTCCTTGATTCCAAATTATCGGGGTTGTGTCTTTTAACGTGGGCAAAGCAATCGCAAATCTTAACAACCTTAAGATCGAGCTTCTTCCCTTTCCATATTTTATATGGTGTAGATACTACTGACTTAGTTGGAACTCTATTTAGAAGATAAGTTGCGGTCTCTAGGGCGTATCCCTAGAATGCGATTAGTAGTTCAGCGAAGCTCATCATAGACTGCACCATGTCTAACAGTGTATAATTCCAACTTTTAGATACGCCATTGAGCTGAGGTGTATAAGGAGGTGTCTATTAGGATAGAATCTCATGGTCCTTGAGGAATTGGGTGAACTTTGTATTCAAGTACTCACTTCCTCAATCTGATCGAAGAGCCTTAATACTCTTTCTAGTCTGGTTCTCTACTTCATTCTTATACTCTCTGAATTTCCCAAAGGACTTGGACTTATACTTTCTCAAATACACATGTCTATTCCTTGTGAAATCAACAATAAAAGTAATAAAGTAGGAGTAACAACCTATAGCATGAGTTGACATGGCTCCACATACATCATTATGTATGAGTTCTAGCAACTCAGTGGCTCTCTCTCCAATTCCACTAAAAAGGAGAGTTGGTCAATTTTCCACGAAGGCAAGGCTCGCAAGTTGCATATAACCCATAGTCGAATGGATTTAGATATCCATCCTTTAGTAACTTTTGAATCCTTTCCTCATGGATGTGACCTAGCCTATAATGCCACAGGTAAGCACTGTTCACTTCATCTCGTTTCCTTTTGGACATACTTACATTCATGATATGTGGAGCAGTATTTAGCATAGGCAAACCATTATGCAATATTTCTTTTATGATGATCTCATCACCCAATAGTATTAAACAACCATTATTTAAAAAAACTAATTTATATCCATTAACTATCAAACATGAAATGAAAATAATATTTTTGATAATAGAAGGAATAAAATAGTAAGCATCCAATACAATAATAGCTCTACCAGGCAGATGTAGGGTGATATCGCCAACAGCTATTATAGCAACTTTTGCCCCATTGCCCATCTTGAGGTCCATCTTACCTCTCGTCAATCTCCTAGGTCTTTCCAGAACCTACAATAAATTACAAATATGATAAGCACTAATAGTATCCAATACCCATGTGTTATCATAAGAGTTTGACAAATGAAGACTGATCATGAATGAACTTAAAGTTTCTTCAAGCTTATGTTTCGCCCTCTTTGCAAGGTACTCTTTGTAATTCCTCTTCTAGTGCTTATCTTTGCCGTAGTGGAAGCACTGGCCTTTGTCCTTTGTTAGGTCTTTCTTAGCAGCATTTGCTTTACCCGGTCTGCCCTTGCCCTTCTAAAGTGACTTCTCTGTCTTCCTTTTCTTTCTGGTCTCACCAGTATAGAGAATTGACTTCTTTGCCTCCCTCAAAAGATTGAGGAGCTCAAGGAGAGTCACCTCAAGCTTATTCATATTAAAATTCATTATGAACTGTGAAATTGAATCTAGTAGGGACTAAAGCATAAGATCCATACATAAGTTATCCTCTAGGACCATTCCTAGACCTGTGAGTTTCTCTATCTATTCAATTATCTTTAGGAGATAGTTCTGAACCAATGTCCCCTCAATCATCCTAGCACGAAAGAGGCTCTAGGATATCTCATATCGCTGAGTCCTTTCTTGTTCCTTAAACAGTTTATAGACATATAAGAGAATAGATTTGACATCCATCTTTTTTTGCTGCCTTTGTAACTTAGGAGTCATGGAGCCCAACATATAACACTGAGCAAGAGTGAAGTTATCTATATACTTCACGTAGCGAGTGATCTCATCCTTGCTTGCCCCTTCCTCGGGTGTAGACATCACTATATTGAGGATGTACGTGATTTTCTCTACCATGATAATAATTCTCAAATTGTGGAGCCAATCCGTATAATTTGGACCAGTGAGATGGTTGACATCAAGTATGCTACATAAGGATTTGAAAGAGACATTTTCTGAAAATAAAGATGCAATAAAAATAAATAACATGTAGATTTCATAGAAAAATAAACAAATAAGATATGAGCTTCTATCTTAATCTATTCCCACTATTTTTTTAGCGAGTCATGCGACACCCTCAATACGTGAAATGGAAGTCTCTGGTAGACTTCTAGTAGGGATCGATATCCAATCACCGTCTTAGTGTAACCTCAAGGGACTCGACTAATTACACTAAGCCCGAAAGGTAGGGAACTATTGTCGATCACAACTCCTTGTGATTCCTATCATGTTCAGCCTTCGAACCACCATGGTCTCGAGAAACTTAATCAACCATGATGTTCGGTTAAGTCAACACCATCATTACAAGATGAGTGTGATTCGATGATATACCTTCGAGAGACTAGATCAAGCATACTATATCCTCAGGTCACCAGTGACATCTCTATGTCGTATGCAAGATAGCAAATCATAATATAGGTGAGCCTCGAGAGACTCGACTAACTCAATCTATATCGAGAATTGATCCCTACTGTAATATCCCTCACTAAAATTTATTAATAAGAATTTATTTGTAAATCGAAAGACCTATATGTAAATATAGAAATTTCAAGGACTAAACTGTTAAGTTATAAAATAAAAAAAAATTAAAAATTTAAAAAAAGAAGGGGCGGCGATTTTATCCCAAAGAGAGAAGTTGTGCGGCGTTGGGGAGAATGAGGAAAAGTAGAGAAGAAGGGAAGAAGAAGAGACGAAGGGAGAAGGGAAGAGAAGAAGAAGGGAGAAAGAAGGAAACAAGAAGAGGGAAAAGAGAGGGAAGAGGGAAAGGAGAGAGAGGAAACAGAGGAGAGGATGTGTGTGGCATCGGGGAGGAGAAGGGAAGAAGAAGAAAAAGAAGGGAAGACGAAGAAGAGGGAGAAGAAAGGGAAGAAGAAGAAAAGAGGAAGGTGGCCATGGCAAGGTCTGCAGCGAGGAGGTGTGAGGCGTCGGGGAGGAGAAGGAAAGAAAAGGAGAAGAAGAGAAGGAGAAGAAGAGGGAGAAGAGAAGAAAAGAAGAAGAAGAAGAAGGAGAAGAGAGCGAAGAGGGAGATGAGAGAGAGGTAGCTGCAGCAGCTAGGGCTGCAGCACCTCTGTTTCTTGCAGGAGGAAACTGAGGAGAGGAGGCGTTGTGCATCGGGGAGGAGAAGGGAAGAAGAAGAGAAGTAGGGAAGAAGAGGAGAAGAAGAGAAGGGAAAGGAGGGGCTGCAGCGGTGGCTGCGACAGTGGCAGCTGCAGCAGGAAGAGAAGAAGGAGAGGAAGAAGAGCAGGGTAGTAAGAAGAGGCTGCGGCCATGGCTGCAGCTGCAACTGCAATTGCAGCAGTTGCAGCTGGGAAAGAAGAGAAGGAAAGGAAGAAGAAGAGGGAGAAAAGAGGGAAGAAGAGGAAGCGGAGAAGGTGGCTGCGGTTGCGGCTGCTGTAACGGTACGATTGTGGCTGCGGCAATTGCGGCAACGGTGTGGCTACGGTAGCAGCAGCGATAGTGATAGTGGCTGCGGTAACAGCAGTGACTGCGGCAGCTGTGTTTGGAAAAGAAAAAGAAGGAATAAGAAAATGGAGAAAGAAAGTAGTGTAGGGGCTGCGACGGTGGCTGCAGTTGCGACCATGGCTATGGCTACGGTTGAAAAAAAAAGAAAATAGATACAGAAAATGAAACAGGGAGAGGACAAGGAGGAAAAATAGAAGAAGGATTCGAGTGTACACCTTCTTCAGATCTTTGGATCAAAACCTTCTAAAAACAAGTGTCCTTATCTTTTCTCCTGCAAGTGTCCCGATCTTTTCTCCTGTAAGTGTTATCCTTTCTATTACAAGTGTTTCAATCCTTTCTATTGCAAGTATTTCGATCCTTTCTATTGCAAGTGTTCTAACCCTATCTCATAGTAATTCTAATCTATGTTTTCATTTTAATTCTTCATATTTCAAAAAATTTCAGTTTAGAACCAAACATTTCTTTCATTTTGATACAAAGCCATAAATCTATAATTTTTCGGTAATCTGACCTCTATGCACTGTTTTGGACCTAACTTTTAGCACTAAACTTTGATTTAAATAAAGCCTAATCCATTTGAAAGTAGACTCAAAGATATTTATTTTAATACCAATATTGAATGATTTAGAGTTTAAATGCCTACTAAGATTTCAATTCCAATTAACCTTACAGATTCTGTAAAATAGGACTATAATTTCTGACATCTTATTGCTTAACTACTTATAACTTTCTATTGGGAATTCAGATTCATGCAAAGTATAATTTATTGGAAATTAGACTCAAAACTCTTTCTGTACTTACCTAATTTGAAATTTATGGAATACAAATGCAAACTGAAAACATCTATTTGCTTCGACCCTATGGATTCAGTAAAACAAAGCTGATATTTTCAGACCTTTCACTACAAAATTATTTGTAACTCCCTATTGTAAACTCCAATTCATGCATAACTTAATTTACCTAAAACTAGACTAACACATCTTTCGAATGACACATATTTTGTATAAATTGGAGCATAATTGGTTATCCAAATAATTCATGAAATATGTCTCTCAAATTCTGTCCGAGCTTTGATCGATTTCGTCTATTCTTATTTCGTCTCTTTAGAAATTGATTCAGCTAAAATCCTTACTTCAGTTCAGCTTTACATTACTACTTTAAATTTCTGTATACTCTTGTCCTACATATATTTAAATACCTAAATATGTTATGTAAAGTTAATGTTTGTTTCGCAATGTTTCGTGTAGGCACATGCATTCCGTTATTCCGCATGTGTTTTCGATATGTCCCAATTTATTGTTCACAATATCCTTTTGTACTCCGGTGTTTGTGGGATTATTTGGACTTTTGCTAGAAATAGTAAAGGGATTATCTAGAACTTTGCAAGAAATAGTAAAGGGTATGTGCTTAGAGCCCATTATGCTCTAGATTATGTTTGGTGGTTTTTCAGAAATGGATGGACCATATTATGTTTGGGATCCCACATCACCTTCTATCTGCTTGATATGATATCTAGAGCTTTGGTTATTGGCTTCTATATATGCTTTGAATAAGAATAAAATGTGTGCAACATCAAATACGATGTTTGAGCCTTTGTTTCATATTTGTTCTTTTATATGCTCCGAAATGATTCATATGCAGTTCATATGCTTTGAAACATGTCATACGCCATTGAATAGTTCCGAAACATTTCATTTGTTATTGATGTTGAATCTCGAATTTTGATGATGAAACTAATTGATTATGTTTATATGTTTAATTGCATTTTGAGTAATGCAGGTCTACTCGATTAGGATTAGATAGCTGATGCAGGAGGAATTGACGTTGCGCCGGAGGAGATCACGTCAGGATATTGGATGGCAGAAGGCTTCGGACGTCGGGCATCGGGCCAAGGAGAGCGAAATTGCGCCAAGGATATTGGGGTTGTGGAGGTCGACCACCGATTAGGCAACAAGCCACAAGAGAGGACGATGCGCTGATGAATCGGACGAAGCGCCAACCAATGATGTGCCGGGCAATAGAATGTCAATTCGCATTGTAATAATTATCTAGATCGGAGTAGAGTTTTGGCTTGTGTGTGTAGGATTAACTACGATAACGACGAAAACATAAAGCGAAACAAAGTGTCGGAGTCAAGCACGAAGGATTCGTTGCGAGTTCGATAGTTCAACGGAAGTCTGAAGATTCATTGGGAATGCTGCCGGAATTAGCCAAGAATGAGTAGGGAGCTTACCGAAGGGTTTTTCGGAAGCTCGCCGGAAGGTTCGTTGGAAGTTCATGGAGCTCACCGAGAAAGATCGGAGCTTGCCGAAGAAGCTTGTTGGAACTCGCCAAGATCAAATCGTGAAGTCTAGGAGCTTGCCGGGAGTCCGTAGTATGGCTTTCGAGAGTTTATCAAAAGACCGTCAGAAGTTCACCGGAAGCTCACCAGAAGAAGTCTTGACTTGCGGACTTTGTAATAGCTTAGAAAATGTCTTTAAATTCATAGTTAGCACATTAATTAGGGTTAGGATTAGATGTTAGTCCTATAACCCAAGTAGGGGCCAATTGGGCCCGAGTTCGGACTGGTTTGGGTCAAGTTTGGAGCCCAACCAGTGAGCTGAAATAGTGTAGGCGGTGGCATCGCCAGATTAGGCGGTGGCACCGCCCAAAACCCGAGAACTGAGCGATGGCACCGCCTAGCACCTGAGAGGTCCAGCACTTGATAGGCGGTGGCATCGCCAACCTCGGAAACCCAAGAGAATTCAATATTTGGAGCCCAAATTTGAATCCTCTTGGGGCCTATAAATACCCCTCAATTCTCAACAGAGAATACAACCTTTGGGAAGTTAGAAATTGAGAAAAACTTTAGCAAAAGTCTTGTTTTCAATAGCATAAGTGTTCACCTCCCTCTTTCTCTTTAAAAAAATTGTAAGAGTGTGAGCCACTTGTAAAAAGGTTGTAAGAGGGGTATTTGTCCTTCCCCTTTAAAGTGATTTGCTAGTGGAAGTTGGGAGCCTCGTTGAAGAAGGCTTCGCAAGTGGATGTAGGTCATTTTGACCGAACCACTTTAAATTAGTGCGTTCCTTGAATGTGTGAGTTCTTACCTTTTTGAAACCATTATTTATATAGCATCAAGCTTTTGGTTTCCATCTTCTCACTTTACTCAAGCTACGTTTTCTAAGTCATTGACGAATTGAAATCTTTACGTATTTACGAAATTATTTTTAAACTTACGAGTTTTAATCCGCTACACTAATTCACCCCCCCGCCCCTCTTAGTACCGCTTCGATCCTAACAATTGGTATCAGAGCCCGGTATTTCTCATTTCGGATTTACACCCGAGAGAAATGGCTCTTCATGGCTTTCAAGGGGGCTTATCGGTTGTTCATCCACCGTTGTTTAACGGATTGGATTACACTTATTAGACAACTCGAATGAGAGTTTTCTTGATTTCTATGAATTTGGATTTATGGAATATCGTTGAAAACGGTTTTCAACTTCTCTCTAAACCGATGAACGAATGGTCAGATTTGGAGAAGAAATATTTTTCTTTAAACGCTAAGGCTACAAATGCCTTATTTTGCGCTTTAGACAAAGATGAGTTCAATCGGATTTTTACGTGCGAAACGGCTTTTGATATTTGGCGAACACTTGAAATCACGCACGAGGGAACTAGTAGAGTCAAAGACTCGAAAGTTAACATTTTATTGCATGATTTTGAGCTTTTTCGAATGCAACCAAGCAAGACTATAGGCGACATATACACCCATTTCACGGATGTCGTCAATAATCTAAGAGTTCTTGGTAAATCTTTTTTGAATTTTGATCTCGTAAGCAAGATTTTAAGATCCCTTCCAAAAAGGTGGGATCCTAAAATAACCGTAATACAAGAAATAAAAGATTTAAATATTTTTTCACTTGAAGAAATAATTGGTTCGTTGATGACATATGAAATAGTGCACAATGCACATGATGAACATGAACAAAATCACCTTCCAAAGAATAGAAAGAATTTGGAACTCCGGACAAATGAATACCACTTGAGCAATGACTCAAGTGATGAAAACAATTATGAACTTGAACTTCGAACACTAAATCTTAATAAGTTTATCAAACAAAAATCTAAAATAAACAATGAACTTGAACGAAGGAAGAGGCCAAAGAAGAGGAAGGCAACCAAGGATGAATCAAAAACTTCCAAAGGTGAAACGATGAATTGGGCTTTGACGAGCTTCGACTACAAGGTAAGTAACTCAACTCTCTTGAATTATTTTGAAATTACTTAAAGTCTTTCATGAGTGCTTAATTTAGATAGTAGGAATAGGAAATAAAAAATTATTTTTCAAAAATTATATCATATTTTTCTTTTTAGCATCTTTGAAAAATTAAAAATTTGATCATGAAAAGTATATTGCTAAGGTTTCATGCATGTTATGTTTTGAAATGTTGAATGATGTATGCAACATTAGGGATGATAATTATATAATATGTGATAGTGCTTAGGATTAATCCATGCATGTGTATCTTGATGATTTTACACTATTACATGCCTTAATAACATGTTGGAAATTATGTGTTTTGGATACAAAAATTTTCATGATCATGAGCATGATTGAATTTGAAAATCTATAGCAAAACCATGTCCAAATGCATGAAAGTGTTAAATTTCATTTTCGGATTTTCTTGATCCTAACAATTCATTTTTGAGAATCTATTGATCTTGATGGTTTTATGACGAAATTCATTTTTCGATCCTAAACGTTGATGCATGTTTTTATTTAACATAAATGAAAAAGCATGCTAACATGAAATCAATCACTTAAAATGAAATACTTAAAAAAGGAAAAATATATTATCAATGAAATCATGAATCTACTTATGTTACGAATTTTGTGAACTATAAAAATGATTTTGGTGATTTGAATTTGAGATAAGTTTTATCAAAATCATGATCTTGATTTCTTGGAATAACATGATATTTCCCTTGATGATCATCTCGATTATTTAAAAAGAGATTTATTGAAATGATTCATGGAATTTTCGATTCATGACTTGATCCTTCATTTGTTTATGAGATGATTGAAATCTTTGTACCTTTGAATTCTTCCCTTCTCCCTTCGATTTTTGAATTTATGCATGTTATATATGGAAGATTTGAAACCATGTTTTGATATCATGTATACCCAAGAAATATTGATTTGACAAAATGAATGATGATTTTTCTCTTGAATATAACTTGTGATATGTTTTTTTTTTTAATCATCATCTTGATTTCTCGATATTCGATACATGAAATTTTATTATGAATCAAGATTTTTTGTTTAATTGATCTCTTAAGATTTTCTTTCGATTATTTATGAGGAAGTTTTTCAAAAAAAAATCATGTCTTTTGGTATTCACATATTTAAATATTTCATGATATGATCTTTATACAATTCCTTGTATTCATGAAATGTGTTCTCGTCACCCAACTAATTCTTCTTGATATTCTTCATGTGATGATATGAATGCATGAAATATTCATAAATTTGTAATTATGCATGCAATACTTATGATAATGATGTACAAGATGTATTGCATATGATGTGTATCATGAATGCTTTAAATGATGAATGTTTGATATCATGATCGACATGTATGATATGCTCATAATGATGATTGATTTATTTATATCATGCATGAAAAATGAAATGTATAGTTTTAAAAATGTGCATGTTTTATAATGATAAGATTGATACTTACCTTTGTCATGATTTAGAAATTGACGCAAAGGGTTTTCCCTTCTTTTTGACATTGACAAAGGGGGAGAAATATCGCTAGCTCATCTTGTAAAATTTAGAAACATACACTTTGCAAAGGAAGCAAAAATGACACTTCTCAAAAGAGGAGAAAGAGCTTGCTTTCTTGAACATCTTTAATTTGCTAGCAAGCATAATGTACAATTTGCTATCTTGAACATTACACAGAAATGCTATCATGCACATCGCAAAGAAAAGCAAATATGCTAACTTGCAAATCTTTAAATTTGCTAGCTTGTATGTAGTAAAACTTGCATATCGTAAAAATTGCTAGCTTGTAGAGAAGCAAACAATTGCTATCTCAAGAAAAGCAAAAATGCTAAACTTGCACATCTTTAATTGCTACATTGCATGATGATAAAACTTGATATTATATTTTTTTCATACAATGTATTGAACTTTTTACCTCTAAACACTTAATACTTGGAATATTTTAAAATGTGATCTTGATAAGAATGTTTCAAGTTGCTCTTTGTGCTATATCTTTTCAAATGAATCATGAGCCTTCATATCATATATTTCATAATATAGAAATAACAAGATTTCTTTGCCTTGTATGCCTTATGTGATGATTGTACATCAATTTACTTTATTATGAATTATATGAATCTTGATCGTGAACTTGTTAAGAAGAATTTTAATGAACCATAAATCATATCTTTGGTATTCATGAATTGATCCTTATTGATATATTTCATGAATTCTTTGCATATTTAGCTTGTTGAATGGTTGAAATGTTTAGCAATTGAGTCCTCCCTTTCTTTTTTACTTTGATAAAGGGGGAGAAGATTTTGCTAGCTTGTGCATTGAAAATGAAAGTAAACTTCCCAGCATGCTAAGGAAGTAAAACTTACAAGCTTGCACTTCTCAAAAAGAGAAGAAAGATCTTGCCTATCGAAAGAAGCAAAAAGTGCAAAACTTAGAAAACTTGCAACAAAATTTAGAAAACTTGCAACAAAATTGCTCTTACCATACTTTGTATCAAAAATAGGTTGATATCCTGAAAAGCATCATATTAAGTTTTTTAGTGTATCGCAATGTATCACATGTATCGCAAATTAAAATTTTTGAGACTATTATCATATCATGTTCAACAATTGATATCTTTCATTGATATGATAAATTATCATCTCATGATGTATCGCATAATGATATCATGATTTGCGATTGTATCATGTGATCCTTGGTGAATTTTCACATTTATATCCTTCATGAAATGATTTCTTTGCATTATTGTCTTGTATGCATCATGTGATGATTGAAATATTGATTGATGCAAAATTGATGTAAAAGTCTAAATCATTGGTTCCTCTCCTTTTTTTTGACATGACAAAGGGGGAGAAAGTTATTGCTAGCTTGCACACTTATGAATAATTTGCTAGCTCGATCATTGTAATGAAGAAATTTACTATATCAAATATCATAAATAATGTTACTTGCAAAGAAAAGCAAAGTGCAATCTTGCACAAAAATTCAAGTGTTGAATTGCCATTATTGAACTTAAGAATCTTGCTATGCTTTTGTGCTTATATGTTGTGATGAAAATCTAGCTTCATGTTGCAAAAACTTGCATATCTTTTAAAATAACTAGAGCTACTTCTCCTTTTTGTTGATGACATAGGGGGAGAAGTATATTGATGACTTCATGCATTGAATTGAATATTTTATATATATTTGCATGATGGTTTAAATGTTTTCCATAACATGTAATGAATGTTACTTGGATTTGGGATAATCCAAGTGTTCTATCAATGGCATATTGATAGGGGAGGTTTGGTTAAACTCCAGGGAATTAAGGTTAACTACGTTAGTCATCAATTAGTTGTCATCATCAAAAAGGGGGAGATTGTTGAATCTCGGATTTTGATGATGAAACTAATTGATTGTGTTTAGATGTTTAACTGCATTTTGAGTGATGCAGGTCTACTCGATCAGGATTAGATAGTTGACGCAAGAGGATTTGACGTTGCGCCGGAGGAGATCATGTCAGGATATTGGACGACAGAAGACTTCGGACGTTGGGCATCGGGCTAAGGAGAGCGGAATTGCGCCAAGGATATCGGGGTTGTGGAGGTCAACCACCGATTGGGCAACAAGCCGCAAGAGAGGACGATGCGCTGAAGAATCGGACGAAGCACCAACCAATGATGTGCCGGGCAATAGAATGTCAATTCGCGTTGTAATAATTGTCTAGATCGGAGTAGAGTTTTGGCTTGTGTGTATAGGATTAACTACGATAACGATGAAGACATAAAGAGAAACAAAGTGTCGGAGTCAAGCACGAAGGATTCGTTGCGAGTTCGATAGTTCAACGGAAGTCCGAAAATTCATTGGGAATGCTGCCGGAACTAGCCGAGAATGAGTAGGGAGCTTGCCGAAAGGTTTTTCGGAAGCTCACAGGAAGGTTCGTTGGAAGTTCGCGAAGCTCGCCGAGAAAGATCGGAGCTTGCCGAAGAAGCTTGTAGGAACTTGCCAAGATCAAATCGTGAAGTCTAGGAGCTTGCCGGGAGTCCGCAGAATGGCTTCCGAGAGTTTATCATAAGACCGTCGGAAGTTCGCCGGAAGCTCACCGAAAGAAGTCTTGACTTGTGAACTTTGTAATAGCTTACGAAATGTCTTTATATTCGTAGTTAGCACGTTAATTAGGGTTAGGATTATGTGTTAATCCTATAACCCAAGTATGGGCCAATTGGGCCCGAGTTCGGACTGGTTTGGGCCAAGTTTGGAACCCAACCAGTGAGCTGAAATAGTGTAGGCGGTGGCATCACCAAATTAGGCGGTGGCACCGCCCAAAACCCGAGAACTGAGCGATGGCACCGCCCAGCACCTGAGAGGTCCAGCACCTGACAAGCGGTGGCACCGTCAGCCTCGGAAACCCAAGAGAATTCAAAATTTGGAGCCGAAATTTGAATCCTATTGGGGCGTATAAATACCCCTTAATTCTTAGTAGAGAATACAACCTTTGAGAAGTTAGAAATTGAGAAAAACTTTAGCAAAAGTCTTGTTTTCAATAGCTTAAGTGTTCACCTCCCTCTTTCTCTTTGAAAAATTTGTAAGAGTGTGAACCACTTGTAAAAAGGTTGTAAGTGGGGTATTTGTCCTTCCCCTTTAAAGTGATTTGCTAGTGGAAGTTGGGAGCCTCATTGAAGAAGGCTTCGCAAGTGGATGTAGGTCATTTTGACCGAACCACTTTAAATTAGTGCGTTCCTTGAATGTGTGAGTTCTTACCTTTTTGAAACCATTATTTATATAGCAGCAAGCTTTTGATTTTCATCTTCTCACTTTAGTTGAGCTACTTTTTCTAAGTCATTGACGAATTAAAATCTCTACGCATTTACGAAATCATTTTTAAACTTCTGAGTTTTAATCCGCTGCACTAATTCCCCCCCTCTTAGTGCCGCTTCGATCCTAACAATTGATATGCTCCGAAATGTTTTATTCATTATTGATATGCTCTGAAATGTTTCATCTGTTATTGGTATGCTTTGAAATGTTCCATATGTCATTGATATGCTCCGGAACATTTCCTACGCTATTGATATGCTCCAATTACTTTATGCTCCATTTGTTTTGGAACCAAATAAGTTTCGATTGAAATGACACATATGATTTTGTATCTAATGAGATGGTATTCTTGAGAATTCTTGTATTCTGCTGCATTATAATACCTTACTTATTTGAAATCATTCCTTTTGTTCTGAATACGCTTTGTCACTTATTGAGTTATTTTTAGCTCACTCCGTTGTTATATAAATCTTTCAGATAAGCTTGTCACTATATGAGATGTTTGAATTGGGTTAAGGCAGTAGAGAGCTATTTAGAAGTATAGGCAAGTCTTATTGGATATTATGTTATTGTTGTATAAGCATATTTTGTATATAATGAAATGTTGTCGATGAACCGAAATGGATATATCGTTTAAAAGTGTTAGAAGATATCTCTTATTTAGAATTTCGGAATGTTAAGTCTAGTTTAGGATGATATGAACTTGTGGTAAATAGTTGGAGTTCTGATTGTATAAATTACTTAGCTTATGGATTTATAAATGTTTTTCATGTTTGTTAAGTTGACTTGGGTTGCCATAAATGTGAATTATCGAGTGATGTGATATATAATTATAAACTGCACAGGTTTTATAGATGTGAATTTGATATAATATTTTTTAGTATCCTCAAATATTAGTTTGGATCCTGGATTGGTTTGTGATTAAAATTTTAATATTATTGATTTTTTTTAGGGGCATGACACCTACCTATAATGTTGGAAGGCCATTTGGGTCAATCTAATTGTCTCATATTTATCGACTTAATATTATAAAAAGAGGAGATTTTGATTTGGTCTCCTAATATGAAATGTCAAACACATACATATTTAATATATATCTATATCGTATGTAAATATATATACATATCTGGTAGGTGTACAAGCAATCACACATCACATGAGCAATCACATCAGATGATCATGGACTATAGCCTAATGTAAATATATATTTGCATGATGGTTTAAATGTTTTTCATAACATGCAATGAATGTTACTTGGATTTGGGATAATCCAAGGGTTCTATCAATGGCATATTGATAGGGGGGAGTTTGGTTAAACTCCGGAGAGTTAAGGTTAACTACGTTAATCCTCAATTAGTTGTCATCATCAAAAAGAGGGAGATTGTTGAATCTCGAATTTTGATGATGAAATTAATTGATTGTGTTTAGATGTTTAACTGCATTTTGAGTGATGCAGGTCTACTCGATCAGGATTAGATAGTTGACGCAGGAGGAATTGACGTTGCGCCGGAGGAGATCATGTCAGGATATTTGACGACAGAAGGCTTCGGACGTCGGGCATCGAGCCAAGGAGAGCGGAATTGCGCCAAGGATATCGGGGTTGTGGAGGTCAACCACCGATTGGGCAACAAGCCGCAAGAGAGGACGATGCGTTGAAGAATCGGACGAAGCACCAACCAATGACGTGCCGGGCAATAGAATGTCAATTCGCGTTGTAATAATTGTCTAGATCGGAGTAGAGTTTTGGCTTGTGTGTATAGGATTAACTACGATAACGACGAATACATAAAGCGAAACAAAGTATCAGAGTCAAGCATGAAGGATTCGTTGCGAGTTCGATAGTTCAATGAAAGTCCGAAGATTCATTGGGAATGCTGCCAGAACTAGCCGAGAATGAGTAGGGAGCTTGCCGAAGGGTTTTTCGGAAGCTCGTCGGAAGGTTCGTTGGAAGTTCGCGAAGCTCACCGAGAAAGATCGGAGCTTGCCGAAGAAGCTTGTTGGAACTCGCCAAGATCAAATCGTGAAGTCTAGGAGCTTGCTGGGAGTCCGCAGAATGGCTTCCGAGAGTTTGTCAAAAAACCGTCGGAAGTTCGTCGGAAGCTCACCGGAAGAAGTCTTAACTTGCGAACTTTGTAATAGCTTAGGAAATATCTTTAAATTCATAGTTAGCACGTTAATTAGGGTTAGGATTATGTATTAATCCTATAACCCAAGTACGGGCCAATTGGGCCCGAGTTCGGACTGGTTTGGGCCAAGTTTAGAGTCCAACCAGTGAGCTAAAATAGTGTAGGCGGTTGCACTGCCTAGAACCTGAGAACTGAGCGATGGCACCGCTGGACTGAGCGGTGGCATCGCCCAGCACCTGAGAGGTCCGGCGGTGGCATTGACGGATTTGACGGTGGCACCGCTAGTACACTATCAGTGTCAGATATAGACAGGCGGTGGCATCGCTAGCCTAGGAAACCCAAGATAATTCAAAATTTAGAGCCCAAATTTGAATCCTCTTAGGGCCTATAAATACCCCTCAATTCTCAATAAAGAATACAACCTTTGGGAAGTTTGAAATTGAGAAAAGCTTTAGCAAAAGTCTTGTTTTCAATAGGCTAAGTGTTCACCTCCCTCTTTCTCTTCGAAAAATTTGTAAGAGTGTGAACAACTTATAAAAAGGTTGTAAGAGGGATATTTGTCGTTCCCCTTCAAAGTGATTTGCTAGTGGAAGTTGGGAGTCTCATTGAAGAAGGCTTCACAAGTGGATATAGGTCATTTTGACCAAACCACTTTAAATTAGTGCGTTCCTTGAATGTGTGAGTTCTTACCTTTTTAAAACTATTATTTATATAGCAGCAAACTTTTAGTTTTCATCTTCTCACTTTACTCGAGCTACTTTTTTCAAGTCATTGACGAATTGAAATCTCTACGTATTTACGAAATCATTTTTAAACTTACGAGTTTTAATCTGATGTACTAATTCACCCCCCCCTCTTAGTGCTGCTTCGATCCTAACAATTGATATGCTCCGAAATGTTTTATTCGTTACTGATATGCTCCGAAATATTTCATTTGTTATTGGTATGCTTCGAAATGTTCCATATGCCATTGATATGCTCCGGAATATTTCCTACGCTATTGATATGCTCTAATTACTTTATGCTCCATTTGTTTTGGAACCAAATAAGTTTCGATTGAAATGACACATATGATTTTGTATCTAATGAGATGGTATTCTTGAGAATTCTTGTATTCTGCTGCATTATAATACCTTACTTATTTGAAATCATTCCTTTTGTTCTGAATACGCTTTGTCACTTATTGAGTTATTTTTAGCTCACTCCGTTGTTATATAAATCTTTCAGATAAGCTTGTCACTATATGAGATGTTTGAATTGGGTTAAGGCAGTAGAGAGCTATTTAGAAGTATAGGCAAGTCTTATTGGATATTATGTTATTGTTGTATAAGCATATTTTGTATATAATGAAATGTTGTCGATGAACCGAAATGGATATATCGTTTAAAAGTGTTAGAAGATATCTCTTATTTAGAATTTCGGAATGTTAAGTCTAGTTTAGGATGATATGAACTTGTGGTAAATAGTTGGAGTTCTGATTGTATAAATTACTTAGCTTATGGATTTATAAATGTTTTTCATGTTTGTTAAGTTGGCTTGAGTTGCCATAAATGTGAATTATCGAGTGATGTGATATATGATTATAAACTGCATAGGTTTTATAGATGTGAATTTGATATAATATTTTTTAGTATCCTCAAATATTAGTTTGGATCCTGGATTGGTTTGTGATTAAAATTTTAATATTATTGATTTTTTTTAGGGGCATGACACCTACCTATAATGTTGGAAGGCCATTTGGGTCAATCTAATTGTCTCATATTTATCGACTTAATATTATAAAAAGAGGAGATTTTGATTTGGTCTCCTAATATGAAATGTCAAACACATACATATTTAATATATATCTATATCGTATGTAAATATATATACATATCTGGTAGGTGTACAAGCAATCACACATCACATGAGCAATCACATCAGATGATCATGGACTATAGCCTAATGTAAATATATATTTGCATGATGGTTTAAATGTTTTTCATAACATGCAATGAATGTTACTTGGATTTGGGATAATCCAAGGGTTCTATCAATGGCATATTGATAGGGGGAGTTTGGTTAAACTCCGGAGAGTTAAGGTTAACTACGTTAATCCTCAATTAGTTGTCATCATCAAAAAGAGGGAGATTGTTGAATCTCGAATTTTGATGATGAAATTAATTGATTGTGTTTAGATGTTTAACTGCATTTTGAGTGATGCAGGTCTACTCGATCAGGATTAGATAGTTGACGCAGGAGGAATTGACGTTGCGCCGGAGGAGATCATGTCAGGATATTTGACGACAGAAGGCTTCGGACGTCGGGCATCGAGCCAAGGAGAGCGGAATTGCGCCAAGGATATCGGGGTTGTGGAGGTCAACCACCGATTGGGCAACAAGCCGCAAGAGAGGACGATGCGTTGAAGAATCGGACGAAGCACCAACCAATGACGTGCCGGGCAATAGAATGTCAATTCGCGTTGTAATAATTGTCTAGATCGGAGTAGAGTTTTGGCTTGTGTGTATAGGATTAACTACGATAACGACGAATACATAAAGCGAAACAAAGTATCAGAGTCAAGCATGAAGGATTCGTTGCGAGTTCGATAGTTCAATGAAAGTCCGAAGATTCATTGGGAATGCTGCCAGAACTAGCCGAGAATGAGTAGGGAGCTTGCCGAAGGGTTTTTCGGAAGCTCGTCGGAAGGTTCGTTGGAAGTTCGCGAAGCTCACCGAGAAAGATCGGAGCTTGCCGAAGAAGCTTGTTGGAACTCGCCAAGATCAAATCGTGAAGTCTAGGAGCTTGCTGGGAGTCCGCAGAATGGCTTCCGAGAGTTTGTCAAAAAACCGTCGGAAGTTCGTCGGAAGCTCACCGGAAGAAGTCTTAACTTGCGAACTTTGTAATAGCTTAGGAAATATCTTTAAATTCATAGTTAGCACGTTAATTAGGGTTAGGATTATGTATTAATCCTATAACCCAAGTACGGGCCAATTGGGCCCGAGTTCGGACTGGTTTGGGCCAAGTTTAGAGTCCAACCAGTGAGCTAAAATAGTGTAGGCGGTTGCACTGCCTAGAACCTGAGAACTGAGCGATGGCACCGCTGGACTGAGCGGTGGCATCGCCCAGCACCTGAGAGGTCCGGCGGTGGCATTGACGGATTTGACGGTGGCACCGCTAGTACACTATCAGTGTCAGATATAGACAGGCGGTGGCATCGCTAGCCTAGGAAACCCAAGATAATTCAAAATTTAGAGCCCAAATTTGAATCCTCTTAGGGCCTATAAATACCCCTCAATTCTCAATAAAGAATACAACCTTTGGGAAGTTTGAAATTGAGAAAAGCTTTAGCAAAAGTCTTGTTTTCAATAGGCTAAGTGTTCACCTCCCTCTTTCTCTTCGAAAAATTTGTAAGAGTGTGAACAACTTATAAAAAGGTTGTAAGAGGGATATTTGTCGTTCCCCTTCAAAGTGATTTGCTAGTGGAAGTTGGGAGTCTCATTGAAGAAGGCTTCTCAAGTGGATATAGGTCATTTTGACCAAACCACTTTAAATTAGTGCGTTCCTTGAATGTGTGAGTTCTTACCTTTTTAAAACTATTATTTATATAGCAGCAAACTTTTAGTTTTCATCTTCTCACTTTACTCGAGCTACTTTTTTCAAGTCATTGACGAATTGAAATCTCTACGTATTTACGAAATCATTTTTAAACTTACGAGTTTTAATCTGATGTACTAATTCACCCCCCCCTCTTAGTGCTGCTTCGATCCTAACAATTGATATGCTCCGAAATGTTTTATTCGTTACTGATATGCTCCGAAATATTTCATTTGTTATTGGTATGCTTCGAAATGTTCCATATGCCATTGATATGCTCCGGAATATTTCCTACGCTATTGATATGCTCTAATTACTTTATGCTCCATTTGTTTTGGAACCAAATAAGTTTCGATTGAAATGACACATATGATTTTGTATCTAATGAGATGGTATTCTTGAGAATTCTTGTATTCTGCTGCATTATAATACCTTACTTGTTTGAAATCGTTCCTTTTGTTCTAAATACGCTTTGTCACTTATTGAGCTATTTTTAGCTCACTCCGTTGTTATATAAATCTTTCAGATCAGCTTGTCACACTTTGAGATGTTTGAATTGGGTTGAGGCAGTGGAGAGCTATTTAGAATTATAGGCAAGTCTTATTAGATATTATGTTATTGTTGTATAAGCATATTTTGTATATAATGAAATGTTGTCGATGAACCGAAATGGATATATCGTGTAAAAGTGTTAGAAGATATCTCTTATTTGGAATTTCGGAATGTTAAGTCTAGTTTAGGATGATATGAACTTGTGGTAAATGGTTGGAGTTCTGATTGTATAAATTACTTAGCTTATGGATTTATAAATGTTTTTCATGTTTGTTAAGTTGGCTTGAGTTGCCATAAATGTGAATTATCGAGTGATGTGATATATGATTATAAACTGCATAGGTTTTATAGATGTGAATTTGATATAATATTTTTTAGTATCCTCAAATATTAGTTTGGATCCTGGATTGGTTTGTGATGAAAATTTTAATATTATCAAATTTTTTTAGGGGCATAACACCTACCTATAATGTTGGAAGGTCATTTGGGTCAATCTAATTGTCTCATATTTACCGACTTAATATTATAAAAAGAGGAGATATTGATTTGGTCTCCTAATATGACATGTCAAACATATACATATTTAATATATATCTATATCGTATGTAAATATATATACATATCTGGTAGATGTACAAGCAATCAAACATCACATAAGCAATCACATCAGATGATCATGGACTATAGCCAAATGTGATCAGGCCCGAGCCAATGGGCCTAATCACTCACACCAAGATATATGAGTGTAGTGGTGCATCTCTATTCCTTGCGATTATCTATCTCGTCCTCGTCGGTTCCATCGGCATCTCGACGTATCTCCATGCATCGCAATCATCTGTCTTTGTCACGTCCCTAAAAAAATATCGATGATATTTAAAATTTTCATCACAAACCAATCCAGGATCCAAACTAACATTTGAGGACACTGAAAAATATTCTATCAAATTCACATCTATAAAACCTGTACAGTTTATAATCATTTATCACATCACTAGATAATTCACATTTATGACAACCCAAGCCAACTTAACAAACATGAACAACATTTATAAATCCACAAGCTAAGTAATTTATACAATCAGAACTCTAACTATTTACCACAAGTTCATATCATCATAAACAAGAATTAATATTCCGAAATTCTAAATAAGAGAGATCGTCTAACACTTTTACAAGGTATATCTATTTCGGTTCATCAACAACATTTCATTACATACAAAATATACTTATACAACAATAACATAATAACTAATAAGATTTGCCCATAATTCTGAATAGCTCTCCACTGCCTCAGCCCAATTCAAACATCTCAAAGAGTGACAAGCTAACCTGAAAGATTTTATATAACAACGGAAAGAGCTAAAAATAGCTCAGCAAGTAACAAAGCATATTCAGAACAAAAGAAATGATTTCAAACAAGGTATCATATTGCAAGACAGAATACAAGAATTCTCAAGGATACCATCTCATTAGATACAAAATCATATGTGTCATTTCAATCGAAACATATTTGGTTCCAAAACAATTGGAGCATAGAGTAATTGGAGCATATCAATAGCGTAGAAAATGTTCTGGAGCGTATCAACGGTATATGGAATATTTCAGAGCATCCCAATAATAGATGAAATATTTCGGAGCATATCAATAATGAATAAAATATTTCGAAGCTTATCAACAGCGTATGAAATGTTTCGAAGCATATCAATGACAAATGGGACATTTCAGAATATATCAATGGCATATGGATCATTTCGGATCATATCATTAACGAATGAAACATTTCGGAGCTTATCAACGGCGTATGAAATGTTTCGGAGTATATCAATGACAAATGAGACATTTCGAAACATATCAATGGCATATGGATCATTTCGGAGCATATCAAAGAACGAATACGAAACAGAAGCTCAAACGTCGAATTTGACATTGCATTCATATCATTCTTATCCAAAGCATGTATAGAAACACATAACCAAAGCTCTGGATATCATATCAAACATATAGAATGTGAAGTGGGACCATAACATAATATGGTACATTCATTTCTGAATGACCACCAAATATAAGTCTCCCACCTTTGGGAGCTCCATCCACCCACGTCTGAGTGAAGTCATAAGGGCCGGCAGAGCATCACAGGCTCTATGCATAACTCCCTTCACCATTTCTGGCAAAAGTTCACAATATCTCACAAACACTAGAGTACAAAAGGATAGTATGAACAATAAATAGCACATATCGGAAGCACACGCGGAACAACAAAACGTACATGTGCCTTTGCGAGTCAATACGAAGTAAGCAATAATCTTTCACAATTGTATTCAGATTTGAAAATAAATAAAAGCAAGAGCATTCAAGGATTCCAAGCAATCACATATAACTTAATTCAAATAAGAAGGTTAACTGAATTCAATGTCCAAAGGAATGAAACTAGAATAGGCAAATTCGAAAGCAAATGTGGAACAATGGGATATATATGTGCCTAAATGAGTCAATACGATATAGTATAAACGTTACAAAATAGTTTTCAAGAATGCAAATAATTTGAAGGACAAGAGCATACAAGAATTCAAAGCAGTAATATAAAGCTCAATTGAACAAGAAAGCTAAATGAAATCAATTTCCAAAGGAATGAAACCAGAATATACGAAATCGACCAAAGCTCGATTTCTTACATAATTCGAGTGGCACATTGAACAAATGATTCAAACTATCAATCGTGCTCCAATATACTCGAGAAAGCAATTTTGAAAGATATTTCAATCTATTTTCAAATAAAATAAGTTTTGTATTAATCGAGGTTTCCAATAAAGAGTTACAATAGGCTAGTAACCCAAGATCAAAGAACAAATCTTAATTTTACAAGATTCACAAGGTCGGTTTCAACAAAAAACTAGACAGACATTTGGACTCTAAATCTTTCAATCTAGGTACCAAATGAAAGATCTACGAGTGTAGTTTAAAATAAAATAAGTTTGGAATAAATCAAAGTTTCCAATAGGGACTTATAGGTAGTTCAGTAACAAAAGGTCAGAAATTACGATCCCTATTTTGCAGAATTTGTAGGCTTATTTGAATCAGAAGTTTGGATAGGCAAACTTACTCTGAATTCTTAAAATAAGCTATCGAGAGAAAGGTTTATAAGTCTATATTCATATCAAATAAGTTTTGTCCAAATCAAAGATCAGTGCATAAAGTTATAATCATAACAAGGTAGAAAGGTCAAAATCTCGGAAGTTTCACAAATTCAAATCGTTACGTCTAAACAGGAGATATATCAAATGCACGGCTAGAATAATTCAAAGTTCCTCACATTCAAAGAAATGTAGAGATAAAATTGCAGTAAGGAAAGGTCAGGACCACTTGCAATACGAAATATTAGAAAGCTTGCAATAGGAAGGATCAGAACACTTGCAAGAGAAAAGATCGGGACACTTGCCTTTCGAAGATTTTGATCCGAAGATCCGAAGAAGGTGTACGCTCGAATCCTTCTTCTATATTTCTCTATCTCCTCTCCTTGTTTTTGTTTTCTGCACCAATCTTCTTTCTTCCTCCACAACTACAGCTCGTGCAGAACATAGGGGCACATTCACCTGCTCTCCCTTACTCTCGTTCCTTCTTCTTTTTTTTCTTTCCCAAACGCAGCTGTCGTAGCCGCTGCCACTATCGCTGCCACAGTCGCAACCCCTTCTACTGCACTGCCTTCTTCCTCCTCTTCTTTTGCAGACACAGCTGCTCCTCCTCTTCTTTCGCAGACACAGCTGCTGCAAATGCAGCCGCCGCCGTCGCTGCCGCAATCATGGCCACAGCCCCCTTTTATTTCCCTTTCCTTTCTTTCTCTTTCCCATAAGCAACTGCTGTAGCCACCACCGCTACCGCAGCTACCGCAGCCACCCCCGCCACCACAGCTGCTACAGCAGCTGCAGCCACTGCCACCTTCCCCTCTTCCTCTTCTTCCATCTCGTTCCTCTTCCAGCTGCAGCTGCCACCGTTGCAACCGCAGCCTCTTCTTCCTCCCCTGCTCTTCTTCTCTTCTTCTCCTCTCCTTCCCTTCTCCTCCCCGGCGCCACATGTTGGGCTGGCAGTCCAAAGTGGGTTCAGCCCATGGTGGGCTTTATCAGCCCACAACCCACACCCCTTTGACCTAACCCTAGATCAATATAGGGGGGTGTGGGGGCTGCATTTTAGAAGCAGAAAAGAGGCAGAAAAAGGCAGCAATGTGGGCAGCAACGTTGACATCCTCGTAGCAACAAAGAGAGAAGAACAAGGCAGAAAAATAAGAGAAAGAAAGGGAAGAAGACAAGGACAACGCAGAGAGACTGTTCTCAATCATCTAGCAGTGTTCTCATCTCAGGTTAGATCAAATCTACAGTAGACTCTTGTTGTGATTACTTAGAGAGGTTTTAGATATTGTGGGCAGTGACGTAATCCTTATATCCCAGTTATTCTCTTGTGGTTGTTGCTAGGGTTTTGGGCAAGAGATTGAGATTTGTATATTCATTATTCTCATAGTGGATTATCTCTAGTTTGCCCCGTGGTTTTTACCCTTCACATTGAAGGGGTTTTCCACGTATATCTTGGTGTTTTGTTTGATTGTGTTTCCATTTTATTCCGCTGCATATTATGGTCTTCTAGTATTTGTTCATATACAAAGGTTATTCCTCTTTATATCCCCATCAACTGGTATCAGAGCAGGGTTTTGGTGATTTAATTTTTGTATTTGAACATGGAGGCCAGTAATGTTTTTCGCATGATTAGTTTGAATGGAAACAATTGGATGATATGGAAACCAAGAATGGAAAATCTCTTGTATTACAAAGATTTGTATGGACCTTTGTAGGGGGATAGTGTAAAACCTACAACTATGACAGATGATGAGTGGAAGAGGTTAGATCGAAAAACAATTGGGTTTATTAGACAGTGGCTTGATGATAGTGTCTTTCACCATGTTTCTACTGAAATTTCTGCATATTCTCTTTGGAAAAAATTGGAAAGTCTCTATAAAAGAAAAACAACTGGCAACAAAGCTTTTTTGATCAGAAAACTTGTGAACCTAAAATATAGAGAGGGTGCTGCTATTGCTGAGCATTTGAATGAAATGCAGAGTATTACTAACCAGTTATCCTCTATGAAAATGTCTCTTGATGATGAGTTGCGAGCATTGTTACTTCTCAGTTCATTACCGAAAAGTTGGGAGACCTTTGGTGGTTTCCCTTAGTAATTCTGCGGATGGTATTGTCACTATGAGTCAAATAACAAGCAGTTTGTTGAATGAGGAGTTGAGAAGAAAGAGTTCGACAACATCTCAAAATGATTCACAGGCACTTATCTCGAGAGAACAGAGGAAGGTCAAAGTCTAGAAAGCAAATAATCACGATGGGTAGGAGCAAGTCAAGATCAAGAAAAGATATTGTTTGCTATAACTGTGGGTGAGAAAGGACATTACAAGAACCAATGTAAGCAACCTAAGAAGAACAAAAAAAGAGAAAAGAAGTTGAGTCTACAGAGTCAAAGGATAATACTACAAAACTACAATGCAGGTGGTGATTATTTGAATTTGTCTCCTTCCGATGATATTTTTTTCTTGTGTGTGTCAAGATCTTGAGTGGGTGATTGACACAAGTGCTTCTTATCATGCTACACCACGGAGGGTTTTTTTGCTACATACACAGTCCGAAACTTTGGTGTTGTCAAGATAGGAAACTATGGCTGTACGGACATCATTGGCATGGGTGATATCCATTTAAAGACCAACCTTGGCTGCAAGTTGGTACTTAAGGATGTGAGGCATGTGGTTGACTTGAGGCTGAATTTAATTTCAGTTGGAAGACTAGATGATGAAGAGTATGAAAGCAGATTTCACAAAGGGCAATGGAAGCTCAGTAAGGGTTCTCTTGTTATAGCTAGTGGAAAGAAATGTCATACTTTGTACAGGTTGCAGGCTAAAGCTTATGGTGAGCAGTTAAATGCTACAGAGAAAGACTTCAATATGGAGTTGTGGCATAGGCGATTAGGACACATGAGCGAGAAGGGGCTGCAAGCTCTTTCCAAGAGAGAGGTATTGCCATATCTCAGAGGTATACATCTGAACCCTTGTATTGATTGTTTGGCTGGTAAACAACATAGAGTTTCATTTGCTAGTGTTGCTTTGTCTAGAAAAATGCATGCCTTAGACCGTGTTTATACAGATGTATGTGGTCCTTTGAGGACAAAAACTCCTGGTGGATCTGTTGATGTTCTTGGTATAAGTAGTGCACTTTATTTTGTCACTTTTATAGATGATTTTTCTAGGAAAGTTTGGGCTTATGCTTTGAAGACCAAAGATCAGGTTATTAATGTCTTCAAAGAGTTTCATACCAGGGTTGAAAGGGAGACAGAAAGGAAATTGAAATACATAAGATCAGATAATGGTGGTGAGTATACGGGATTGTTTAATGACTATTGCAGGTCACATGGGATCCAACATGAGATGACAGTTCCTGGTACACCTCAGCATAATGCAATTGCAGAGAGGATGAACCGCACCATCATGGAAAAGATCAGATGTATGCTTTCACAGGCCAAGCTACCCAAAAGGTTTTGGGATGAGTTTTTGAGGACTGCAGTTGATGTGATCAGCTTATCACCATGTACAGCCCTAGATGGTGATGTTGCAGAGCCTGTATGGTCAGGGAAAGATGTTTCCAAGCTGGATGGTAAGTCTAAAGAATGTATTTTTCTTGGTTACTCACATGATCAGTTTGGTTACAGGCTTTGGGATCCAGAAAAGCAGGAGGTGTTCAGGAGCAGAGATGTGGTCTTCTTTGAGGATCAAACCTTTGAGGATTTGAAGAAATCACCAGCCAAGACTTCTGTAGAAGGATTAGCGATTGTGACCCAGTTATTCCTCAGTATATTAGGGTGATGGGGAGATGCGGGAAAATAGTGTAGAGCCGATGTTGATTTACCCGCAGGGACATGTTGAGCAAGAAGAAGTAGAAGAGCAAGTTTCTTGAGAACCTGGGTTGAGAAGATCTTCTAGACAATGTCAACCTTCCGTAAGATACTCTGAGATGAGTATGTGATGCTTACTTGATCTGGTGAACCAGAGAGAGTTACAGAAGCTTGGTTGAGAGTGGAGAAAGAGAAGTGGTTAGTTGCTATGCGAGGAAGAGATGGATGCTCTTGGGAAGAACCACACTTATGATTTGGTGTCTTTGCTACCAAATGTTGTTAAGACCTTACCAAAAGAAAGACAGGAGATATGCCGATAGTTGGTCGGCATGGCTTCACATTGAGGAGTCATGGGACAGCCTCCCTTATGGGCTGAAGGGGGAGGTTGTTGGGCTGGCAGCCCAAAGTGGGTTCAGCCCATGGTGGGCTTTATCAGCCCACAACCCACACCCCTTTGACCTAACCCTAGATCAATATAAGGGGGGTGTGGGGGCTGCATTTTAGAAGCAGAAAAGAGGCAGAAAAAGGCAGCAACGTGGGCAGCAACGTTGACATCCTCGTAGCAACAAAGGCAACAAAGAGAGAAGAACAAGGCAGAAAAACAAGAGAAAGAAAGGGAAGAAGACAAGGACAACGCAGAGAGACTGTTCTCAATCATCTAGCAGTGTTCTCATCTCAGGTTAGATCAAATCTACTGATAGACTCTTCTTTGTGATTACTTGGGGAGGTTTTAGATATTGTTGGCGTGGCGTAATCCTTATATCCCAGTTATTCTCTTGTGGTTGTTGCTAGGGTTTTGGGCAAGAGATTGAGATTTGTATATTCATTATTCTCATAGTGGATTATCTCTAGTTTGCCCCGTGGTTTTTACCCTTCACATTGAAGGGGTTTTCCACGTATATCTTGGTGTTTTGTTTGATTGTGTTTCCATTTTATTTCGCTGCGTATTATGGTCTTCTAGTATTTGTTCATATACAAAGGTTATTCCTCTTTATATCCCCATCACCACACACACCCTCTCCTCTGTTTCCTCCTGCAGGAAACAGAGGTGTCACAACCTCTTCTCCCGCTTCTCCTTCTTCTCTTCCTCTTCTTCTTCTTCTCCTTCTCTTCTTCTACTCTTCTTCCCTTCTCTCCCCCTTCGCCCCTCACACATCCTCATTTGGCCAGCCCTTCCCATCACCACCCTCCCTCCCTCTTCTTCTTCTCTTCTTCTTCTCCTCTTCTTCCTTTCTCCTCCCTAATGCCCCACAGCTCCTCGCTGCATCCCTTGCCGCAGCCACCCTCCTCTTTTCTTCTTCTTCTTCCTCTTCTCTTCCTCTCCTCTTCTTCCCTTCTTCTCCCCGACGCCCCACACATGCACTCCTCTGTTTCCCCTAACTGGAAACAGAGGTGCTGCATCCCTAGCTACTAGGGCTACCTCTCTCTCCTCTCCCTCTTCCCTCTCTTCTTATTCTTCTTTTCTTCTCTTCTCCCTCTTCTTCCTCCTCTCTTCTTTTCCCTCTTCTTCTACTGCGGCTAGCGTGGGAGGCGGTGGGATAAAACCGAAATTTTTGATTTTTTTTTTCTTTTTACAGCTTAATAGTTTAGTTCTTGAAATTTCTATATTTACATATAGGTCCTCCAATTTACATATAAATCCTTAATAATAAATTTCAAAAAGGGATATTACACTCTTCGCCCCTTAAAAAAAATTTAGTCTAAATTGGTTATACCTAAATCGATGAAAATATGAGGATTATGTTTTATTTATTTCCTCATCCAGTTCTCAAATAGTTTAATCAATATATTACAATTACACAATCATCCAAGAGTGATCGAAATATCCTCCTCCTTAATCCTCAATAAATGGTAACCCGACCTTCGATCAATTCTTGAAAATACTTGTGCACCATACAGTTGATCAAACAAATCGTCACTTTAGAGAATACTCGTATTTTATTGTCATCTGATTCAATTGTCTAAAATTAATGTAAAGTCTCAATGTTCCATCCATCTTTTTAACTAACATCGAAGCACCCCATGATGAAATATTAAGCCAAATAAAATCCTCATTTAATAGTCCTTATAGTTGCTTTTCCAATTCCACTTACTCAAATGATGTCATTATGTAGAGAGGCTTAGATATTGGGATTATTCTAAAGACCAAATCAAAAGCAAAGTCACGTTTGGAGATAATCCGAGTAAGTCATTGTACGATACATTAGGCAAGGAGATAAATCATATCCAATACTCTCAAAATAAAAGATGGGCTGATCTAATATGCAAAAAGTGATCATTTGTTATATAACAATCCATAATGGTATAATAAGAAGATAGCCAATCTATACCAAATATAATATCAAAACTCCAAATCTCTAGGAGAACTAAATCAATAAAAAGTTCAAATTCTCCAATAAAAATCAGACAAGAGGACCAGATTCAAGTTCGTTATCAAAGAATCTCCAATGATTATATTTACATATAGCACATAATGCAGTGGTCTAGATTGAATACCCAAGTGATAAGCAAAATATTACGAATCAAATCGTAAATAGGACCCATGGTCAAACACATATTTACATTTTTCATAAACATGCATAATACATTCGACTACTAATTCAGAAGTTTTAAAATCATATTTAGTGATAGCATACACTCTGACATGGGCTGATGATTTAGGAGACAGTGACTCTTTTCTTCTTGTTCAAGGGGTAGTCTTTTATTTTATGATCTAACTTTCCACAAGCAAAATAGACTATAGTCACCCACAAACACAAACTTGTTTCATAATTTAACTTGCAATTCACACATGATTGAGTCTTTCGTGGTGACTTCCCTTTTCAAATCCAAATGTCTTGACCCTCTTGTTATCACTTTCTGATTCATTTTCAATCATATTCTTATTGGTAAACTTGTCCTAGCTATTCTTGTCCTTGATCTCCAGAAATTCTTTTCATTATTCCCATTAATAATAAGCCTCTACTTCCAATATAAGGTGGTAAAAGAAATCTTTTAATCATCAGAACAATTTTATACATCATATATCTTCTCTATTTGCATCATCCATTTTTCTACCACTAATGAAATTAGGTCCATCATGCTTTCATTGCGTTATTCTGATTTAGTATCCTCGATCAACCCTTTCATCCCCCTTAATTAATCAGAAACAAATGAAATAGGAGGACCAAATGTTCTCATCATCCCAAATTCCTAAAATGGATAAAAATAAATTTCCACCAATCACTATAGTTCATTAGACCTCAATATATTTTGCACGTCAATATATCAAATATTTCAGTAATCCTCAAACCATGCTCTGATACCACCTCTGTCACGCCGCTCAAAAAATATCGATTATATTTAAAATTTTCATCACAAACCAATCCAGGATCCAAACTAACATTTAAGGACACTGAAAAACATTATATCAAATGCACATCTATAAATCCTGTGCAGTTTATAATCATTTATCATATCACTCGATAATTCATATTTATTACAACCCAAGCCAACTTAACAAACATAAACAACATTTATAAATCCACAAACTAAGTAATTTATACAATCAGAACTCTAATCATTTACCACAAGTTCATATCACCGTAAACTAGACTTAACATGTCGAAATTCCAAATAAGAGAGATCGTCTAACACTTTTACAAGGTATATCTATTTTGGTTTACCAACAACATTTCATTACATACAAAATATGCTTATACAACAATAACATAATAACCAACAAAACTTGCCCAAAATTCTGAATAGCTCTCCACTGCCTCAGCCCAATTCAAACATCTCAAAGAGTGATAAGCTGACTTGAAAGATTTTATATAACAACGGAGTGAGCTAAAAACAGCTCAGCAAGTGACAAAGCATATTCAGAACAAAAGGAACGATTTCAAATAAGGTATCATAATGCAAGACAGAATACAAGAATTCTCAAGGATACCATCTCATTAGATACAAAATCATATGTCATTTCAATCGAAACATATTTGGTTCCAAAACAATTGGAGCATAGAGTAATTGGAGCATATCAATAGCATAGGAAATGTTTCGGAGCATATCAACGGCATATGGAATATTTCAAAGCATCCCAATAATAGATGAAATATTTTGGAGCATATCAATAACGAATAAAACATTTCGGAGCTTATCAACGGCGTATGAAATGTTTCGGAACATATTAATGACAAATGGGACATTTCGAAACATATCAATGGCATATGGACCATTTCGGAGCATATCAATAACGAATGAAACATTTCAGAGCTAATCAACAGCGTACGAAATGTTTCGGAGCATATCAATGGCAAATGGGATGTTTCGGAACATATCAATGGCATATGGACCATTTCGGAGCATATCAAAGAACGAAAATGAAACAGATGCTCAAACGTCGAATTTGACGTTACATTCATATCATTTTTATCCAAAGCATGTATAAAAACACAACCAAAACTCTGGATATCTTATCAAACATACAGAAGGTGAAGTGAGACCATAACATAATATGGTACATCCATTTCTGAATGACCACCAAACATAAGTCTCTTACATTTGGGAGCTCTCCCACATTTGGGAGATTCATCCACCTACGTCTGAGTGAAGTCATAAGGACCGGTAGAGCATCACAGGCTCTATGCATAACTCCATCATTTCTAGCAAAGGTTCACAATATCCCATAAACACCAGAGTACAAAAGGATAGTATGAATAATAAATAGCACATATCGGAAGTACACGCGGAACAACAAAATGTACATGTGCCTTTACGAGTCAATACGAAGTAAACAATAATCTTTCACAATTGTATTCAGATTTGAAAGAAAATAGAAGCAAGAGCATTCAAGGATTCCAAGCAATCACATATAACTCAATTCAAATAAGAAGGTTAAATGAATTCAATGTCCAAAGGAATTAAATTGGAATAAGCACATATCGAAAGCAAATGCGGAACAATGGGATATACATGTACCTATATGAGTCAATACAATATAGCATAAACGTTACACAATAGTTTTCAAGAATACAAATAATTTTAAGAACAAAAGCATACAAGAATTCAAAGTAGTAATATAAAGCTCAATTGAACAAGAAAACTAAATAAAATTAATTTCCAATGGAATGAAACCAGAATATGCGAAATCGATCAAAGCTCGATTTCTTGCAGAATTCGAGAGGCACATTGAACAAATGATTCAAACTATCAATTGTGCTCCAATATACTCAAGAAAGTAATTGTGAAAGATATTTCAATCTATTTTCAAATAAAATAAGTTTCGTATGAATAGAAGTTTCCAACAAAGAATTACAATATGCTTAGTAACCTAAGATCATAGAACAAATCTCAATTTTACAAGATTCACAAGATCGGTTTCAACAGAAAACCGGGCAGACATTTGGACTCTAAATCTTTCAATCTATGTATCAAATGAAAGATCTACGAGTCTAGTTTAAAATGAAATAAGTTTGGAATAAATCAAAGTTTCTAACAAGGACTTATAGGTAGTTCAGTAACAAAAGGTTAGAAATTACGATCCCTATTTTGCCGAATTCGTAGGCTTATTTGAAACAGATGTTTGGATAGGCAAACTTACTTCGAATTCTTAAAATAAGCTATTGAGAGAAAGGTTTATAAGTCTATATTCATATCAAACAAGTTTTGTCCAAATCAAAGGTTAGTGCATAAAGTTATAACCATAACAAGGTTGAAAGGTCAGAATCTCGAAAGTTTCACAGATTCAAATCGTTACGTCTAATCAGGAGATATATCAAATACAAGGCTAGAACAATTCAAAGTTCCTCATATTCAAAGCAAATATAGAGATAAAATTGTAGTAAGGAAAGGTCAGGACCACTTGTAATACGAAAGATTAGAAAGCTTGCAATATGAAGGATCAGAACACTTGTAGGAGAAAAGATTGGGACACTTGCCTATCGAAGATTTTGATCCGAAGATCCGAAGAAGGTGTACGCCCGAATCCTTCTTCTATTTCTCTCTATCTCCTCTCCTTGTTTTCATTTTCTGCACCAATCTTCTTTTTTCCTCCACAATTACAGCTCGTGCAAAATGGGCACATTCACATGCTCTCCCTTACTCTCGTTCCTTCTTTTTTTTTTTTTCTTTCCCAAACGCAGCCACCGCCGCTACCGCTGCCATAGTCGCAGCCCCTTCCACCGCACTGCCTTCTTCCTCCTCTTCTTTTGCAGACACAGCTGCTGCAAACGCAGCTGCCACCGTCGCAATCGCAATCATGGCCACAGCCCCCTTTTTTTTTCCCTTTCCTTTCTTTCTCTTTCCCATAAGCAGCTTCTGCAGCCACCACCGCTGCCGCAGCTACCGCAGCCACCCCCGCCGCCACAGCTGCTACCGCAGCTGCAGCCACAGCCACCTTCCCCTCTTCCTCTTCTTCCCTCTCGTTCTTCTCTTCCAGCTGCAGCTGCCACCACCGCAGCCGCAACCTCTTCTTCCTCCCCTGCTCTTCTTCTTCTCTTCTTCTCCTCTCCTTCCCTTCTCCTCCCCGGCGCCACACACACCCTCTCCTCTGTTTCCTCCTGCAGGAAACAGAGGTGTCACAACCTCTTCTCCGGCTTCTCCTTCTTCTCTTCCTCTTCTTCTTCTTCTCCTTCTCTTCTTCTCCTCTTCTTCCCTTCTCTTCCCTGACGCTGCAGCCCTTGCCGCAGCCACCCTCCTCTCTCTTCTTCCTCTTCTCTCTCCTCTCCCTCTTCCCTCTCTTCTTATTCTTTTTTTCTTCTCTTCTCCCTCTTCTTCGTCCTCTCTTCTTTTCCCTCTTCTTCTTTTCTTCTCTTCTCCCCACGTCGAAACAGAGAGCGTGGGAGGCGGTGGGATAAAACCGAAATTTTTTATTTTTTTTTTCTTTTTAGCTTAATAGTTTAGTCCTTAAAATTTCTATATTTACATATAGATCCTCTAATTTACATATAAATCCTTATTAATAAATTTCAAAAGAGAGATATTATTGTCTCAGCCTCGTGAGTCCCGCTATCACTTCCACACTCCTGCTGTGCCCGCAGGTAGAGCTACCCCTCGGGCTGGCACCCTTGCAACCGGGCGCCCCTATAGGTGTCATCCCCGTAGGCGCCTTGCTCACGAGCTGCCCACTGGCAACGGTTGCCCCTTGCGGCTACCGCCCCTACAGGCAAGCACTACCCCTACGGGTGAGCACCACCCACAAGGGGGCTCGCCCATGGGCCCAACGCTTGTAGGTGTCCCTTGAACATGGGCGTAGTGCCCGTGCGCTGGTGGCACCTGTAGCGGCCTGCATTACAGGCAGTTTGCCTATGGGCGGATGATAGCTCCCCCGCCAGCCACCTATGGCCCCTACACGCATGTGGCCTGCTACAGGTGGCCGAGACCTCCCTTGGGAGTTCTCAGCCAAGTCTGCAAGCAACCTTTGGCCAACCTATGAGGGCAGCAACAATTGCTGCCCTCTCTTGCCTTTTACGTCAACGATTTTGACAACAAAAGTCTTCCTAAAACACAACACACGGAGTTTAAAACCAATATATCATACGAACAATCTGGCTCTGATGCCACTGTAGGGAATTCTAGGGGCAATATCACATGCATAGTAGAAGAATAGAAAAATTAAAATCCCCAAATTTCCCATAAATTATGTTCGTCGTCGTGCGAAGATTGGTGCACAAAATCAATAAGACCAAAAAACTATGTATATGAGAGATTATGTATTACCTAGGGAGATCATATATCCTTGTAGATCTATTGGAGAGGGTGAAGGAGATCAAGCATCATTCTTTCTAGTGGTAATTCACACAATAGGACTGCAACAATACTCCTCAAATCTACAAGCCTACTATATGAGAAGGAGAAGGGTAGAAGAGAATATGAGATGGCAACCAAAAACCTCTAGCCTATGAGCCTTTAGTTCCCTCCTATTTATAGAGGTCCCTTGTCAACTTAACCCTAATGGATCCTACCCTATTGGGTACTTGATCTTCATCCAACTACCCAAACCTCTTAGATTAATGGATCTCTATCCAATAATCTCTCATTGGCTCTTATTGGATCTCGTCCATTGGATCCAATAATTGAGGGGCTTATTGGATATCTAATAAGATAGGGACTCTGGCGGATATCTCATATTTAAACTTATACTCCTCGCAATGCCTATCATATGTATGTGACTCTCTAGGCCCAATATCGAGTTGGCTATGAGTCATACCTATCAGAACTCATTTTGGCTCAATGAATTATTATCTTCATAATAATTCACTCGACTCATCGACTACGAATGTACTAGGTATAACATCCCCCATTTTTGAAAATTTAGTAAAAGGTTTGTTTATAAAAATAAAGATTATTTAATAATTATTTTATATTAAATGATATTATATTAAAAGTTTATGACTAGGGACTTAAGAGTAAATATTAGAAGTTTGATATAATTTATGAAAGATTCAGATTTAAGTTAAAAAAAATAGTGGACATGTGTCACTAGCTAACCTAATGGTGCCACTTATGTTTACTCTAAAGATGACACCTAGCCCCTTTCATGCATGCATGACACCTTGCAACTTTTGCATTAGCCAAAACCCAAAAAAAAAGAAAAGAATTAGATAATTCTAAACTAAACTAAAAATAACTCATGAAAATTATTATGTAATTTCAAAATAAATTAAGGGAGTTTCGATTACCTCGTCATTGAAAGCCATTAAGGCATAGTTTGTCACCTCGCCTTTGTTGATTTTCTCCTAGTCTTCGGAGGAGCTCGATTTATCCCACTTTATGTTCTTCTTCTTTCGTTCAAAGCAAGTAGTTGCGTTCTTTTTGTTCTTATTCTTTAATTCTTGCTTCATAAACTTTTTAAATTTCTTAGTGAGTAGTTCATATTCACCATCACTTAGCTTATGCTCGAGTGGTCTTCAAATTTTTTAAGTTCAAAATCCTTCCTGTTCTTTGGAAGGTGGTTCTCAAGTTCTTTACGTGCATTGCACATCATTTCATAGGTTATCAAGGACCCTATTAGTTCTTCAATTGGAAAGGTATTCAAATTCTTGGCATCTTGTATGGTTGTTACTTTAGAATCCCAAGTTTTAGAAAGTGAGTGTAAAACTCTGTTAACGAGCTCAAAATTAGAAAAACTTCTACCAAGTGCTTTTAAACCATTGATGACATCCATGAAACGGGTGTACATGTCAACAACGGTTTCACTTGGTTTCATACGAAATAACTCAAACTCGTACATTAAAAGGTTAACTTTAGACTCTTTAACTCTATTCGTGCTTCGTATGTAATTTTGAGAATATGCCAAATATCGAAAGTCGTTTCGCACAAAGAAACCCGATTGAATTCATTTTTGTCTAAGGCACAAAATAGAGCATTCATAGCTCTAGCATTTAGAGAAAATGTCTTCTTCTCCAAATCATTCTAATGGTTCATTTGAAGAGAAGGCATTTCAAATCTATTTTCGACTATGTGTCATAAGTTCAAATCTAAAGAAAGCAAGAAAACTCTCATTCGAGTTTTTCAATATGTGTAGTCCATCCTATTGAAAAAGGGAGGACGAATGAGAGAGCGACCCTCTTGAAAGCCGAAAAGAGTCCTTTCTATTTGGGTGTTAAACCAAATATGAAAAATGAGGCTCTAATACCAATTGTTAGGATCAGGGTCAGCACTAGGGGGGGGGGGGGGGGGTGAATTAGTGCAGTGGAAAGATTGTGTCTCGAATAAAACTTCGTTCGATAAAAATCATATCCGACGAAAACCTTTTTGTAAAGATCTTAACTTAAAACTCATTTGTAAATGTATTGAAGGCAGTGAGCTATTAAAGAGGTTTGCAGTAAAGATAAATTGCTCAAAGTAAAATGCAAACCATATTTTTAGAGTGGTTCAATCAACGTGACTTACATCCACTTTTGGCTTCCTCCTCCAATGAGGTCACCAATGTCCACTAGAGGCCTTCCTTCAATAGGTGAAGGTCAATCACCTTTTACACCCCTCTTCTCCTTTTACGAGGTTTAAGAGATAACCCTTATAAGCACTCACTCTCCTCTCTAAACAAAAATCTAAGTTTAAGCTAGAGGAGGGAAAAATTATGATCATAGTTGTATTTTCTCTCTTTTAATTTCTCTGTGCTTGTATATTTTAACTAGGGATGAGAGAGGTATTTATAGGCTTCAAGTTGATTCAAACTTGGAGCCTAAAACTTTCCCATCCTAGGTTTCCCGAGAACAGGCGGTACCACCGCCCAATGTCAGACTAACACTGCCCTGGGCGATACCATCGCCCAAGTCTGGTGGTACCATTGCCTGGGGGGCAGTGCTGGGCGGTTCTACCACCCAGATTGGCGATACCACCGCCTAACACAATCTCGAAGACTGTGCCACGACGGTGAAACTTCTTGGGGCATTGTTTGGGCATCTTATTGGGCCCAACACAGTTCTTACATGGGCCTAGCTAGCCCCTAATTGGGTTGGCCCAAATCCAAGCCCAATTACACGCTAACCATGAAATCCTAAGACATTTGCTAAGCAAAACAAGTCCCTATATCTATTCTTCCAGCGAGCTTCCGGCAATCTTCTGACGAACTTCCGACGATCTCTCGGTAATGTTCTGGCGGACTCCCGACAAGCTCTTGAACTTCACGACGATCTTCTTAGCGAGTTCCGACGAGCTTCTCTGGCAAGCTCCAAGACTTCTCGGTCGGTTCCTCCAGAGCTTCCAACAAACATCCGAACTTCCGACGAACTCTCGAACTCCCACCGTAATCGCGTCCTTGACTCCGAGACTTCATTTTTCTTTATGCCTTGCTATCGTAGTTAATCCTACACATGTAAAAACACACTTCGATCTAGACAATTAATACTAAGCATTAATCAAGTTGTCCGTCATGTCATTGGTCCCTCGACGCTTCATCTGATTCTTCGGTGCATCGTCCTCTCTTGCGGCCTATTGCCCAATCGACCAGTTGACTCTGCAACTCCGATATCCTTGGCGCAATATCTGCTCTTCTTGGCCCGATGCCCGAATCCACGATCTGAAGCCTTCTGTCGATATGTCGACCGATCCACCGGCCCAACATTATGTTTCCTGCTTTAATTCTCATCCTGATGGAAGCATCCTGCGTCACTCAAAACGCAGATTAAAACATAAAAACATATCGATTGGTTTCATCATCAAAATCCGAGATTTAACAATTCTAGGGTATTGAGATGGCTGATGTTTCACATGCAGTTGCGACTTGTCGAAAACAAGTCGTGGCACACTAAAACAGAGGTGTTTTGGGCAATTCGGCCTGATGTGGCGAGCGGTCACACTGCAGCACTGCAACCTATTCGAACATACATTTTTATAAGCAAAAACACATAAAACTAAGGTAAAACATGATGTCATGTCTCGATATAAGCATGCAAAAGCGACGAATGATTCATTGAACGAAGTTATTGCGGGTGCACGATGACCATTCGTGATAGTACGCTATTTTCTCCGCCATAAAAATGATTCTCAAGTTGCGGAGCTAATCCATATAATTTGGACCAATGAGGTGGTTGACATCAAGTATGCCACATAAGAGATTTGAAAGCTATATTTTTTGAAAATAAATATGTAGCAAAAATAAATAACATGCAGACTTTATAAAAAGTAAACAATCAAGATAATGACTTCTATCTTAATCTATTCCTACTATTTTCTTGCTAAAACACACAACTCCCTTTGATATCTGAATCAGTGACACCCAATAGATCTCTAGTGGGGATTAAGATCCAATCGACATCTTAATGTAACCTCGAGGGACTCGACCGATCACATTAAGCCTGAAAAGATAGGCAACTCTTGCTGATCACAACTCTTTATGATTCTCATCCAGTTTGGCCTTCGAACCACCATAGCCTCAAGGGACTCAACCAACCATAATGTCCAGCTAAGTCATCATCATCGTTATAAGATGAGTCTAATTTGATGATATACCCTCAAGGGATTCGATCAAGCATACCACATATTGAATCACGATATAGGTGAGCCTTGAGGGATTTGACCAACTCAACCTACGTCAGGAATCGATTTCTCCCTATAACGATAAAAGGCCATGTGGGTCAATCTAATTACCTCGTGTTTACCGACTTAATATTATCGAGAGAAAGGATTTAGATTCGGTCTTCTATAATATGTTACACATACATATTAAATATATATCTACATCACATATAAATATATATACATATCTAATACATGGATAAGTAATCATACTAGATGATCATGAATCACAACCTAATGTGATTAAGCCTGAGCCAATGGGCCCAATCACTTATATCACAATCTATGTGTGCATCGACACATCTCCATGCCCTATGATTGTCCATCTCATCCTGGTCAGTTACGTCGACATCTCGATGCATCTTCATACATTGTGATAGTCCATCTTGGCCTTGTGGGTCCCGCTATCGCCTCCACGCACCTGCTGCACCTTCTTATATAATTACAATAAAATCACAGACACTTAGGCCCAATAATAAATGAGAAAAAATAAAGGCTCACAGGCCCTAATAATAATAATCATCATAATACACACATACGTCACATCACATTGTCCATGATCATCCTTCCACATCACATGTACATATCATCATATAGGACTACTAGATAATAATAATTTATTAAACTATTTAATTAATTATTCTGTAGTATTTTGGGAACCCTACCATAGGGTGCCCCCACATGGTAGGTAGTCCCTTGTGTGGCTAGGAAATCTTAGCCACTAGTGACACCCCTACGGCTAGGAATCCTAGGCCATAGTGCTGCCTTATGTGGCTAGGAAACCCTAGCTACCAAGGAGTCCTCTACAGCCAAGAAACCCTAGCTACAGGGTAGTCTTGCCCCGTGCGGCCAAGAATCCTAGTCGCTAGGGTCTCCTTAGCGGATAGGAAACCCTAGCCGCTAGCGGTGCCCTTTGCAGCCAAGAAACCTAGCTACAGGGGCTGCCAATCCTATAGGTTGAGAGCACCCTTGTTGCTCTTAACCTTGCTGCTTTTGGCCAGGCCGAGAGCGATAAGCTTTGCAAGCAACCTTTGGCCAAATTATAGGGCAGCAATAGTTGGTTGCTGGCCTTTCTCCCTTGTTATGTAATAATAATTTTGGTGACAAAACATTAATTTAAAACACCTTTTAGCAGGGAGAAGATGTGCAATCCAAATCTCAAAAGCTATAACAAAAATCATAATAATCGCGCAAAAGTAATTCTACGTGATTGAACAAAACACACGCAGTTTAAAAGCCAATCTTTCGCACGAACAACCTGGCTCTGATATCACTATTGGGAAATCTGAGTCGACATCACATATGTAGTGGAAGAACAAAAAACAAAAATCTCATATTTTCATATAAAATAGTTTCTTGTCGTCGTGCAAAGATACTGATCATAGGTGCCTTACAAACCAATCATGTAAGTGATGGCACGTATGATGTTACACAGTCTTTTTACTTATTATTATTATTATATTTTCTTACTTTATATTGCTTGATGCATAAGTATATTATGATGTCCATAGATCTCTGCAATGAGAATTGGATCATGATGATATCACAATAATGAGACTGATTCACCTTTAAATACAAACCCTAAATAATCCTAGTCATAGGTTCCTCGAGAGGGACATCGAGATAACCAGATAGATTGGTGTGCTGTATACCTATCCATATGATGGAGGTAATTGATCTCATAGCTACTCATGTGGAGATACTATAGCTATAGTGCAAATGCTCATTGGAGAATGAGTTCATTAATTGATCCGCTCACGGAATGCTGGATGGTTGATAAAATCTCATTATCAAACAATGATTCTATTATCCCAATGATGTACATGGTACTTAGACTTGAGATATCATGGATGTCCTATATAAGTACTCCACTCTTTGATGCCAGACTTATAGGTTTGGAAGTTTCAAATCTAGTATAACCGACCATCGAGAGTGGCAACCAACCTTATGAGAGCTATTGAGTGTTAATATAGGATCATCCACTCTCGGTATCATGAGAAGAATATCCTATGTATTTTTGCTCAGACAAATCCTTGGTTAAGGTCATTTGGATTGAGAGAGAAAGAGTCCTCTAGGAGAATCCGATTAGAGTAAGACTCGAGAAGAAACCATATAGACAGCACCATGCTCAATGTATAGTCTCTAGGATATTAGATGAATGATAGATTATAGGTATATAATAGCTAAGGACAGATAGGTCTAAAGGATTGGGTTCTCCTATATCGTTTGGGGACTATGGCATAGTGGTCTAGTATGTCCGTAGTCGATGAGTCGAGTGAATTATTATGAAGATAATAATTCATTAAGCCAGAAGGAGTTCTGATAGGTATGACTCATGGCCAGCTCGATATTAGGTCTAGAGGGTCACACACAAACGGTAGGTGTTACGACGAGTAAAGGTTCGAATATAAGATATCCGTTGGAGCCCCTATCTTAATAGATATCCAATAATTCTTTGAATTATTGGATCCTTTGGATGAGATCCAATAAGAGCTAATAAAAGATTATTAGATAGAGATTCACTAATATAAGAGGCTTAGATAGTTGGATGGAGATCCAATACCCAATATGCTAGGATCCATTAGGGTTAAGTTGACATAGGGCCTCTATAAATAGGAGAGAACCAAAGGGTCATAATCTAGGGCTTCTTAGTTGTCATTTCCTATTCTTCTCTCTCCTTCTCCTCCTCGGCCAATAAGTGTAAAGACTTGTGCAATGATTTGAGGATTGTCTTTGCAATCCCTACCATGTGGATCATCGTCAGAGAGGAGATTTGAGGATCGCTTGACCTTCTTCATCCTCTCTCATAGATTTGCAGGAATTTAGGGATACACGATCTTCATAGGTAACATAACTATCTCACAAGTGATTTTTAATTTTGTATGTCTTTACATACCAATAATCGCATAACGACGAACACCGGGAAATATGTGATTTTATTTTGAGAGAGTGAGTATGTGTGTGCGTTATAATAAAATATTTTTTTGTTAATTATACGCTTCTTCAATGGAAACGTGATACAAAACAGAGTGAAATTTCTTGAGATGGTCCAACAAAACGAGGGTGAGGTTACCGTGATTAGAAATGATGGGAAGCGGGAAATACAAATTGGGCATTGTGTGAAATTACAACTTTTCTTCTTTAATAACCGATCTTCGATCTTAATTTCCATTAGTTTATAGAGTTTGTGATTTATGCATTTGACTCTTCATATAACTGCAAAAACTCAGAAACTTGAAGATATGACAATATTATTAATTTTTCTTGATTGAGCGTTTATCGAAATTGATATTAGTATCACTTCCAAAAGATATCAAGAAACACAGAGAGATCAAGCCTTAGTGAAACTATTACTATAATAATAATAAAGTTATAAGTCATAATTATTTGAGATTGATTGCATTAATTTTTTATTGACAATGAGATTAGATTTGTAAAAACTTATATATTTAGTTAAGTTTAAATACTTGATATATGTAAAACAAATCATACTTTTGTGAAACTAATACATGACAATTTTTATACATACTAAATTTTAATATTTTTAAAAATTAGTAATGATCATTATCAGTAGTTAATTTGACCTTTTTTTGGAAAAAATGGTAATTAAAGTAACACATACAAAAGATCATAATATTTAGGATTATATATACAATATCGAATCTTTTGGAGGGATAAATTTATATTATTGAAATTATGTGAGGTAAGTATGCTCGAGTTTAGAACTTATTTCTCTTTGGTTAATCTCTTTTTTTATATATTTTTAAAATAGTGCAATGCTTTGGACATATCACAGTTGTCTTTAAGCTTCTATTAACTGCTGAAACTTCCATTCTTGTCTCAATCAAACCACATCTTAAACCATAAGAACAATTATTCTTGTGCAATAAGATCATATATTTCAGGATTTTACATATCTGTACTTTCAAAGTCGGGAAATAACATATTTATCGGTCCAAGTTTTAATATAACATATATTTCCTTTCATATATTTAAAATATACACATATATATTATGTGCACATTTTGATATTTAAATTTTAAATATATTTTAAAAAATAATTTACTTTTATCCATAAAATTTACATCCAAAAAATAATTTGATGATAATACATCAAACTCAGTCACAAAAGTTGAGAATTAGAAGTGTTGATGTACCAGTGGTATGTTAGTTCTACTATCAGGTTGAAAGTTCAAAAATCTTATCTAACAAGTTTGGAAGATGTTAGTTAGTAAAAAAACTTTGATTCTTCATCGTAAAGTTATTATATTGAATCTTAACCTTACTGTTTATCTTTTAAAAAAATATTATTTAATATATATGCATCTGGCTATGTTTGTCTAATAAAAGTTTTCAAATAATTTCTTGAGAAGAGCCTTACACCAAATAAAACCCCCAAAAAATATTTAACGTGAGGATATTGATAAAAGCATATTTTGATGTTTGATATAACACACTCATACCCTGAGGCTTGGGAGTAGTATTTGCTCTTATAAGAATTCTTCCTTGCAACGAACTTAAGCTTTATTACCAAAAAAAATTAGAAATTATAACAACCCCAATAAAATTAGTTCGAATAATTAAAATCAGACGCAATAAAAGATAAGAATTTAAATTAAGATAAATAGATAAGGATAAAAAAAATTTGTTGGGTTATGTTTGATTTCTTTCTTGTTTAAAAAATTTATATTTTATCCTCTTAGCTAATATAAATATATGTTCTTGGATGAATCCGTAGATTAAAAGTGCTCCTTGTTCTTTCTATTATCTTCCTTCCTTTTTTTCTTAAGTTCCATAGAAATATAATAAGTATAATATCATAGCCTAATTCGAAGAAGATTAATAGAAGTATGTTGATTAAAAAAGAAGAGGAGATTAGTATATCCCTAAGGTAAAAAAAGAATAAGAAAATGATAAGCATGAAAGTGTTTCAAGTCAACTTTTTTCTAACTTTAAAAGTGAAAATTATCGGTTTTAGATCGTTAAAAAATGAGAACTCTATTTATTTCATAAAGATTATGATATTTGGTAGAAAATAATTTTTTTGAGTATGATTTGCAAGATCTCAATATTAATAAAGATCGAAAGGATCAAATGAACAAGAACATATAGAAATACGTATGAGCCCTCTGCTTGCTACGATAACCAATAGATAAGTCCATAGTTTCTTGAATTATGTTAGTATCAATAATCAACAGAAATTTAAAAATTTTCTTGAATTATGTTAGTATCAATAATCAACAGAAATTTAAAAATATTCAATGTATGATAAAAGCTCCAAAGCTTCAAATTCTTAGATATCAATTTGAAATTCTTATAACGAAAGATTCTAAATCTATCATTGATTTATTCTCAAAAGTTTCTTTTATTATGAATCAGATCTTATGATGAAAACCTAAAAAATCAAAGTAGAAAAGTTTAGAAAGTTTATCTACAAAATTTGATATAATTTATACTGCTATAAAATAAACTAAAGATACAAATGCATTATCAGTTAATGAATTAATAGGCTTGTTTTTAGTTCATGAACAAAAGTGAATGAATTTTCAGATCAAACTTCACAATATGCTCTTCAAATAAAGATAGATAAAAAAATAACAAAAAGAAAATTTTGGAAACCAAATCTCAAGAAAGAGGTCAGAATGATAGAGGTCATAGATGATCTAATATTTGAGGCAAGGGACGAAGCTGATCAAATTAGAGTTAAAGGAATTCCATGATGGTAACAAAGAAATCGATCAATATTTTTATTATAAAATTCAACATATTGAAAAAATTATTGGTACAAAGATATTAAAAAAATTACTAGTACAAAAAAATTAGCATATTGAAAGAAATCCAAATGTTCCTTTATGCTCTTACTATTAAAAATATTATCATCTTGAAAAAGATTGTCAGAACAAAAATCAAATAAATTATTATGAAAAAAATAGTGAAAAAAATAAAAAAAATATTTTTTTATGACATCTGATGAAGAATATTCTAGATCTATTTGGCTTTTAGATAGTGGATATAGTAATTATACGACAGGGAATAAAAATTTATTTTAAAAGCAGATTCGATCAGATTTACACTGTTGATGAAAAATGATAATAAGATTCAGGTTGAAGGAAAAGAAATAATTGTTATAAACACCAAATCTAGTAAATAATTTATTAATGATATAATATTATTCCTGATTTAAAATAAAATCTCATTAGTGTATGACAACTAATGAGTAAAAGGATATTATGCTATTTTTTATAATAAAAATATTGATTTATGATAATAATTAAAAAATTGATAGTAACTATGAGGATGATAATAAATAAAATGTTTTTTTATTATTTTTGGATTTCTCCTTATATACTTTTATTGCTATTATGAATCAAGATTATGACATAAAAGATATGGTCATTTAAATTATGATGGGGTAGAATTATAAATTATAAGAATATGATAGTTGGTTTGCCTAGATTAAGATAAAGATACTATTTGTGAAACTTATGTTTTTGAAAAATAATGTAAAAATTTCTTTCAGACAAATCATTCTTAGAGAGTCATAGAATGATTAAAACTTATGCATGCAGATATTTATGGGCCTACGAAGACTATCTCATATGGTGAAAGTAAATATTTTTTTATTATTTATAAATGATTGCATAAAGATGTAGCTATACTTTTTGTAAGAAAAAGCTAAAACCTTTACTGCTTTCAAAATTTTCAAAACATTTATAGAAAAATAAAATAGTTAATTTATCAAGACTTTGCGTTAGAAGGGATGAATTCACTTCCAAATATTTTTTTATTTCTTACAAGAATGCAAGCATTCATATTGAACTAACTATATGCTATACCATCTAGTAAAATGGAATAGCAAAGAGAGAAAGAACCGAGTTATGATTGAGGCTACCAGGTGTATGCTTAAAGAAAAAATTAGATAGAAACTATGAGTATAATAGCATATTTGTTAAACTATTTTCTACTAAAGCAATGTTGAATCTCAGATTTTGATGATAAAATCAATTGATGAATTTATAATCTAATATACATTTTGAGTGACGCAGGACTAACTTCGATCAGAAAAGACAAATCGATTAAAGTAGGAAGAATCAAACATTAGGCCGAAGTGAACATGTCAGAAGATTAGATGTCCGGCGAAGGATCGGTTGGCAGAAGGACTTCGTACCGTGATTTCGAGCATCGGGTCGAAAGATCAGACATTGTGCCAAGGAAATCGGATATTGCGAAGGTCAACATGTCGATTGGAAAATATACTGAAGGATAGAACGATGCGCCGAAGGGTTGGAGAAAGCGTCAGATGAACTAATGATATATCGGATAACATAAAATTCTAGTCTTATAATCGGTTGTATCTTAATTAATCATAGTTAGATCGTAATTGAGTTAGTTTTTGGTGTAACCATAGTAACTCAATTAGGGGCCCATTGGGCCTAAGTTGGGATTGTTTTGGGCCAAGTGGAAAGCTCATTCAGTGACCCAAGGATAGGTGGAACTGTCGCCCATGACCTGGAAAAGTCAAGAGCATACTTTTCTAAGCTGTCAAGCGATGGTACCGCTCAGTGTCAATGCTGCAAGCGATAGTATCACCAGGACCCAAGAAACCCGAGATGAGACCCTTTTTAGCTTCATTTTTTATCATTTGGGGTCTATAAATATCCCACCCTTTCCTACTTAGGATAGAGCGAAATTGAGTAGAAAATGAGGAAATATACTTAAGAAAAAAGTGTTATAATCTCTCTAAAGTTAGCAGACCTCTTCCTCCTAGAGTTAAAAGGTTTCTAAAGGAGGAGTGAGGTCTAAAAAGAGAGAGGTGTAAAGGTTCTCTCTTGAGATTGTGAAAAGGAGAAAGAGTTATAAGAGTAGTTGATCTTCGCCTATTGGAAAGAAGATCAATAGTGAAAGTCAATAGCCTCAAGTGTAAAGGAATCGGGAGTAGACGTAGGTCAGGACGACCGAGCCACTATAAAATATAGTTTGTATTTATTTTATATTTTTTATTTATATTGTAAATTGATTTTTTACTCTCACTACGCTCACTATGCTTTCGTACGTTTTTAAGTTAAACATCTTTTTGATATTGCTTTATTGAACGAAGTTTCTGAATCGACGTAAGTTTTACAAAAGCAATAATTCACAACACCCCCACACCCCCCCAAACCTCTTAGTGCCGATTTCGGTCTTAATAGTAGAATGACTTAATTCCAAAAGCTAAAAAAGATAGATCAAACTATGAGGGACCGAAAGCTAAATGGGTACCTAGAATAAATCCATCGACATCTCTAAAATCAAAAGCTATGAGTAAAAATAAAATTTTGATAGTGGATACTCAAGGTTTATGATCGAAGATCTAACACACTTCACAAAGCTCACTAGTAAAACAAAATGATTTTGATTGAAAATGCTTTATGTTTAATAAAATCATACTTGATGATTTAATGATTTAATTATGCATGATGATTTGAAGTAATGATATTTTTATTATTTATAGTTTATTTATCTTGATGATTTTTCTGATAAATTTTACTTTTCCGATTTTAAACGATGATGCATATTTTTAGTTGACATAAAAGATAAAGATATGCTTGTGTAAAATAAATCACATAAATTGAAACACATAAAAAAGGAATGCATTTTTCTTAAAAAAAATTTCAATCTCTATCTTATTGAGTTTTTGAATAAGAGATTGATGAATTTATGAATCTCTTCAACTATGAAAGTGATTTTGATTATTTAAATTTGAATGACTCTTTTTAATACTTAAGATTTATTATAAATGGATCAAGATCTTTTACCTTTTATGTTTTTTTTTATCATTTATAAAAGGAGAAGTATCTAAACGAATTATGATTTTTATTTTGAATTCTAGGAATTATAATTTAAAATATATAAATTATGATCTTGACAACTTGAGATTTATTAAGTATGAATCAAGATCTTTTATTCTCATATGTTCTTTTTTTCTATTTACTAAAAATAATATCTTTTTTTGAATTCATGACTTAAGATTTCCCTTATTATTTGGTCTCCTAAGATTTCTTTTCATTTTTTTTCTAAGGAGATCAAAATGAATCATGTTTTTTGGTATTCACATGATCTTTGATCTTATATGTTTCTTGAGATACTTTTCATCATGTGTAATTCTTTTGTATTTATGGTTGCATACCTTATGTGATGATTAGAGAATTGATATAAAGGGAAATGAATTGTACCATTGTATTATTCCCCTCTTCTTCTTTCTTACAATGATAAAGGAGAGAAAGAAAATTGCTAGTATCCCAAGAGAACTAAAAGTACTAGCTTGAATATTAAATTTAGTCAAATTGTTAAATCTCGCAAATGCATAAATTCTTCTTATATATTTTTATTTTTCGGATCATGATCTTGATTTCTCAATTTTTATAACTTAGAGTTTTCTTTTTTAAATCAAGATCGTTTCCGATCATTCCTTCTATTTACAAAAGAAGATATTTGTCAAAAATGATACATAGTTTTTTTGTATTCATGACTTGATTTTTTTATTTTTGATGATTGAAATATTGATGTAAATTTATCTTTGTTATTTATCTTTGTCATGACTTGAAAATTAATGTAAAGGGAAAAGAATTACAACATTGTATTCTTCCCTTCTTTTTGACAATGATAAAGGGGAGAAAGTATTGCTAGCTTGTATATTTCAAAGAGAAGAAAACTTGCTAGCTTGCACATTTCAACGAGAAAAACTTGCTAACTTACACATCGTAAAGAAAAGCAAAATTGCTAAACTTGCACATCTCAAGAGAAGTAAAGAATTACTAGCTTGCACATCTCAAAAGAGAAGCAAGAATTGCTAGCTTGTATATCTTAAGAGAAGCAAAAATTACTAAACTTGCATATCTCTAAAATTTGCTAGCTTGCATGTTCTAAAATGATGTAAAACTTGCATGTTTCAAAAAACTTGATAGTTGCACTTCTCCTTTTTGTTGATGACAAAAGGGGAGAAGTTATGATAATGATCATGATGTGATGCACTTTGATGTTTTGAAATTATGATTATGTATGCAATACTCATGATTTTATTATGATGATGTATATGATGTATTGCATATGATGTGATTCATGATTAAAATCGTTTTAACTTGGATTCGAAGATTATCATTTATTTGAATGATACTTTATTTCAATATGGTATATTGATAAAAGAAGTTTAGTTTAAACTTCGTCATCAATTGGTTATCATCATCAAAAAGAGGAAGATTATTGAATCGTGAATTTTGATGATGAAATTAATTAATAAGTTTACGATCTAATCTGCGTTTTAAGTGACATAAGACTAACTTCGATCAGAAAAAATAAATTAATTAAAGCAGGAAGAATCGAACGTTGGGCCGAAGTGAACATGTTAGAAGATTGGACGTCAGCCAGAGGATAGGTCGACATGCCGGTAGAACTTCGTGTCGTGAGTTCGGGTATTGGGCTGAAGGATCAGACATTACACCAAGGAGATCAGATGTTGCAGAGATCAACATGCCGATTGGGTAATATACGCTAAGGAAAGGACGATACGTCGAAGGGTTAGATGAAACGCCGGATGAACCAATGACATGCGGGACAACATATAATTCTAGTCTTGTAATTGGTTGTATCTTAATTGGTCGTAGTTAGGTCATAATTGAGTTAGATTTTGGTATAACCAAACTAACTTAATTATGGGCCTATTAAGCCTAAGGGACTATTTTAGGCCAAGTGGAAAGCTCATTCAGTGACCTAATGATAGGTGGAACTACCCATAACCTAGAAAGTCAAGAGCACACCTTTTCAGGTTGTCAGGCGGTGTACTACTAGGTCAGGTGGTGGTATTGTCCAGACATAATCTCTCAGACTGTGTCAGGTGGTGGTACCACCAAACTAGGCAATGGTACTACCTAGTATTAGTGTTGTAGGAAGTGGTACCGCTAGGACCTAGGAAACCAGGATGAGATCTTTTTTTGTTCTATTTTTAAAGTCATTTGTGGTCATAAATATCCCACCCTTTTCTGCTTAGTAGAAAACACAATTGAGTAGAAAAGAGAGAAAATACACTTAAGAAAAAAGTATTATAATCTCTCTAAAGTTAATAAGCCTCTTTCTCCTAGAGTTAGAAAGTTTCTAAGGGATAAGTGAGGTCTAAAAGAGAGAGATGTAAAGATTGTCTCCTGAGCATGTGAAAAGGAGAAAGAGTTGTAAGAGTAGTTGATCTTCACCCGTTGGAAATAAGATCAGTAGTGAAAGTCAGTGGCCTCGAGTGAAAAGGAATCGAGAGTGGACATAGGTCGGGACGACCGAACCACTATAAAATATGGTTTGTATTTACTTTATGCTTTTCATTTACATTGCAAACTGATATTTTACTCTCACTATGCTCATTATGCTTCAGTACATTTTTAAGTTAAACATCTTTCCAATATGAACGAAGTTTCTGAATTGACGTAAATTTTACGAAAGTACTAATTCACCCCCACCCCCCTAGTACTGATTTTGGTCCTAATAAGTAATATAAGAAAAAACATCTTATGAAGCATGATTAAACAGAAAGTCAAATGTAAGTGGTATTTGATTGTATTATTTACTTTCATATTCCTATAGAAAAAAGAAGCAAACTTGATGATACAGTGTTAAATGCATATTTATGGGATATAGTAATGACACAAAAGATTTTAGACTTTATGATCCTATAACTAAGAAATTAATTATAAATTTTGATATTATTTTTAATAAATAAGAAGCTTGGAAATCTAAGATATTTAAAATTTCAATAGTTGTAGGAGACGTAGATAAGACGTATAATACATTGACTATTATTAATACCTTACTTGAATCTTCTTATATTTTGGATAATTCTAATTCAAGTTATATTGAAACACCTCCAAGGAAATTTCATAGTCTTTCATAAAAATATCAGTTTGGTGATTTTATATTTTTGTTTTAAAAGTTACTCGTTTCGAAGTTATAGCTCAAAAAGTATAATGGGTGCAAGCAATGAATAATAAATGGTAAGCTATCGAAAAAAAATAAGACTTGAAAGTTATTAAATTTGCCCAGTAATTGGACTCAAAGTGGGTAGACAAGTCAAAATTTAATGTTGATGGCTTGCTATAGAAATATGAAGTCTATTTAGTTGCCAAAGGGTATGCCCAAATTTCATATATCGATTTTTTAAATTTATTTTTAGTTACTAGCATTAACAACTCAAAAAAAATAATAGGTTTATCAATTTTATATTAAATCAGCTTTCTTGAATAGAAAGTTGTAAGATGAGGTTTATGTAAAGCAACCAAAAGGATTTAAAATTAAATGACTAGAAGATAAAATGTATAAATTGGATAAAATATTATATGGCTTGAAACAACCACCAAGAGTATGGTACAACATAATTAACAAGCACCTTCTTCATCATAATTAAAAAAAAATTAAGTGAGTCAAATTTATATATAAAAGACCAAGGTATAAAAATTCTTATTGTTTGTTTTCATATGGATAATATGATTTATACTAAAAAATCATTAGATATGCTTTCTGAATTTAAGAAAAATTTGATATTAGAATTTGAAATGACTAATCTAAAACTTTTATATTATTTTTTTAAAAATAAAAAATTATTCAAGATGTAAAGGAAATATTTTTGTGCCAAAGAAATATATGCTAAATATTTGTTAAAAATGTTTCATATAATAACTTATAAGCTAGCTAATAATACTCTAATGAATATAAATGATAAACTTATGTTAAATGATGGAGTTAACAAAATAGATGAGAAAAGGTATAAAAGTTTGATTGGAGGATTAATTTATCTCACATATTCAAGGTTGGATATTATGTTTGTAGTTAGTTTATTATCTAAATTCATGCATAGTTCTAGCAAGTATCACTTTAGAACAACTAAAATAGTTCTTAGATATATCAAAAGAACTCTCAATTATGGCATCCATTATAAGCAGGTAAAAGATCTTAAGTTACTGATAGTGATTGGATTAATTGTGTAGATGATAGAAAAAGCACTTAGATTTATGCTCAATCTTAGCTCGGGTATGATTTCATGGACAATAAAAAAATAAGAATGTGTTACTCTTTCAAGACGTGATTTCATCTGATTTCGAAGAATGCTAACATATCTCTAAAGAAAACAAGATGAATCAACTAAAATTACTACGATAACAAGTATACTATTGCAATGATGAAGAATCATATCTTCCACAAGTATATCAAACATATCAAAGTTTGACATCACTATATTTGTGAACTGGTTAATAAAGGAGAAATTTAAATAGGCTATTAGAAGATCAGCTTGACGAAATCTTTATAAAAGCTTTAGCAAAGAAATTTAAAAAAATAATAACTTCTAAGTCATAATTATTTTGAATTAAGAGGGTATGATAAATTAATTTAAATAGTTAGAATTAGATGCAATAAAAGATAAGAATTCAAATTAAGATAAATAAATGAGGATAAAGAGATTTATTGAGTTATGATTGATTTCTTCTTTGTTTAAAAAACTTATACTTTATCCTCTTTCTCCTTCGTTTTTTTTACCATCTTTCTCCCTCCTTTTCTCCATCAAGTTCTACAACACAAAAAAAACTAACATTTTCAACTTATCATTTTATCATGACATTATAAGTAATATTCAACTATAGAGATCTCATTACTTCCCCTATAAAACAGAGGGAAGACTCTAAAAACATTTATCTTGAGACAAAAGACAAGTCCTCTATGTGCGCACGCGTGCGCACACATATGAATCTTAATACTAGACCTATCGACTGTGCAGCCATGTATTACCCATGTCTCAACAAGGTTCTATAACTAGCTTATTACTAGTCAAAAGGATGGTGGTACAATAACATTGGCATCTCCATCATGCTGATCGACGGCTTTAAGAGCTGCATCCGAGTATACAGTACGTTGATTCGATGTCTTAGCCAGCAACGAGACAGGAGAACAATTGAGATGGACAGGTAGATGGTGCATGATCTATGACGTCATGTCAATTATGCTTCGTGCAGAGGTAGTACCTCCTTCAATGGCATGGAAGCCATCATGCAATGCAGCTCTTTACGCTGCATTATTCTGTCTGGCCAAACTCGACAGTAGGTGACAAAGATTGCACGGTGGAGGAAAAAAGTGGTCTGTGGATAGCATGTGCTTTGTGGTTATGCGTTCGTAGACATAGCTAGCATTGCATCCATGGAGCTTTGAGGGGGTGGTGGTGCAACATTCCTCGAAATGATGGTGGAGAAACCCTAAGCATCAACTTTTGTTTTGTTTTCTTTTCGTCTTAGGATAGGAATCCTATCTAGCTTGACTGTACTGGTTGGACATGCACCGGAAAACGATATATATATATATATATATATATATATATATATATATATATATATATATATATATATATATATATATATATATATATATTACAGTTTGATTGATAGAACCTTGAAACATTAAAATAAGTCTAACCGGCTCAATATATCCATGAGCATGTGAAAGAATGACATATATTTAGAGACTTAACACCCGTCAAATCATAATTCATCTTGAGTAAAATAATCATATCATATAAAAAAATTAAATTAATTTATAAGATCAAATGAGTTTATTATTATTATTATAATTAATTAATTAATTAAAAATATTTTGATTCATTAATCAAACTAATAGGTCATGAAAACATATGTTTTACCTTTTATATAAAAAATAGTGATTACATTTTCCAGGGTTACGTGATCAGCTGTGCAATGATCATGACACGCACTGTCTGTACAAAGATGCTCGCAATTTGGGGTGCCATGGCGTGCATGGGTGCATGAGGTGGTCCACGCACTCCTATTATTCGCTTCCCATGACGGTAGGGTTGCGGCCATGCATTGGGAATCCCACCCCTGCACACTCTCATATGATGGCGTCGACCGCCGCAAGAGTCCAAGTCACTTAACCGAAACCCTACCTCTCCTCCAGCATTCTTATCATCCCATGCCTCCTCTCCCTCTCTTTGCTTCACAGTGTGGAGGTGATCGATTCATCCTCGCCAGATTAAGACTGCAAGAGAAGAACTTATTATCCATCCATCCTCTATTTCCCTCCGTTAAGTACACAATACTTATCCACTCGACACTCAGGGCTAGCAAACAGTGTAAAGGAAGTAACGAAACGCATGCAAAAGAAAGAAGATTGATGATAACCAGAGAAGCACTTGACATCTGATCTTATGTATGCCTGGATGGTTTCACCTGTCTACATGAGGGAGCTGTTGATGAGACTGTGCCAGTTTGAACCAACAGTACCATTCCAGCTGCAGTGATCTCTGGTAGAGTCCAAAGCCATGTTGCAGTCTCCTCCCACCTGCCATTGGAGACCCACCAACATCTTGTCCTCCTCTCCATCCAAGTCCCTGCAGGAGAGCTGGCTGGTAGTGGTCACAGTCGTAGCAGTTGTTGTGGTTGCGCCACCCAGTCCTCCACCAAAGGGCAAACCCACCTCTACGTCAGTACTGCCATTGCCACCATATCCACAGTAGAGGTTGTGGAAGGAGCTCGAGTAATCAGTGGTGCCATCAAGAAACCCAGTCCTCATCATGTCAAGGAACCCTGCAGGAGGTGCTGTAGGATCATCAAGAATAGGGTTTCCGAGAAGGAAGGTTTCGTGGTCGTCCAGCGAACGCCCTGGGTCGTGGTGTTGTTTCTGGAGGCTTGCCAGGGCCAGGCTGAGGCCATTGGGATCATAAGCAAGGAGTGGTGGGTTAGAGATGGTGGTGAAGGACTGGTGCTGTGGCCTCTTGGAAGAAGACTTCTTGTTCTTCCTGCAGCCACCTCCAACAGGGACGTTCCTTAGAGAGCCACCTTTGGTCCAGTATCTCCTGCAGCCCTTGCAGAAGTGCCTTGGCTGGGAAAGGCTGTAGTTGTTGTAGTAGCAGAACTTGGTGTTGGTGGACTCGCATCTGGGGCACTTGAGGGATTGCTCTCGTTGTGGCCTAACCTTCCTATCCTGCTGCTGCTGCTGCCTCTGTAGATTTTGGCACCCAGTTAGAGTTCCTTCAAGTGGAAGGCTAGCCATGGCCGCCTGCAGGAGATCCAACCCACGAATTAACGTTTACAGAGACAGAGCGGCCTATAAATGCTCTCAAAAAGACCACGAATGACGAGAACCTCCACCGTGCATGATCAAAGGCATATGAGTCAGAACAATCTGCTACTTGCATTTCGAGAAGAAAAACTAGATGAATGCCATAAATGAGGGAATTATCGATGAAGGCAGACATACATGAAGTAACCTTCTCGATTAATAGGTAAATTTAGAGCAAGAAAGATCCATCATCACAAAGGTTAATTAGGTGCCACACTTTCCATCATTTACTAACCTCAATATGGGTGATAAATGTAGGTAGGTGAAGACTAATTGTTTTACCGAGATCATATATATTGCTAAAACTCAAAATCACTTCATTTCTCTTCCTTTTGTCAAACGACAGCCGCAACAACTAGAAAACGTTGCAGATTATTTCCTTCCACCTCGTGTTCTTATGTCTCCTGAGCTATCTCCCCACTACATTTCTATTAATCACGACTCGCAAGAGTAGACCAAGGCAGAGAAAGCCTCTCAACTTCATCTCAAAGCAATTGCAGGAGCGAAGGAGACATGCTATCATCCCGGACAAAGAGGAAGAGCTTCAAAATGAAAGGACATGAAACTACCGACTCCCGTGACGTTTCTCCGGTTGAATAGAATGAAGTGATCGGAGAAGAACTGGTATCACCGACAACCAACACTCCAAGCAGGAGCTGGAAGAAGGCAAGAGAAGAAAAGGGAAAGGTAGAGAATGTTCGCAGAGAAAGAAAGAGAGAAGTGTGAGCTACTATTCGTCCATCATTAATTACCTGGTGATGTGCGCTGGAGATCTCCATAATCTCATGCAGATGTTCTTGTGCAAGGAGAGCTACCTGAGGAGAGAAGCATATCACACACAAGCAAAGCATGGGAAGAATGAACGGCATTCCATCCCTCGGCTAAATAGCGGTGGAAGAAGAAGCTACGGATGCAAGAGAAACGGAGGGAGGGGGAGAATAAATTATTACTTTTCCGTAAGCGAAGTCGACACGCCAGTGCTGCACTTGCACCCAGCGGAAGCCGCCTCAGCCAATCTGCCGTGAACGACCGGCCGGGCCCCACCCAGCCTCACAAATCGCGACTGGTGTTTGCTACGTGGGCCGGTCAAACTCCGGACGTGTCGGTCACATCAGTAAACCGGGGACCGGGGCGGGGGAACAAACAACGGGCGGTGGCGGTGGCGGTGGGTGGTGCGGCAGCAGAGCGTTTCGCTTTCCGTGCCTCCGCCGACTCGCTCCATCACGTGTCGTCGAATCATCCGACGGAGATGATGGAGCGGAGGCCGACCGTCATATTCGTGAACTGCTTTGCGACCGCCTCCTCGTGGCTCATACGTCGCAGGCTTCCGCCTTTGCGTCGGTTGGAAGCAAGGGATCAGGGAAGCCACGGATCGGACGGGTTGGGGATTCGTTTCGTGTCTCCAGCGGCGAGAGGCGCGTGCGATGCCGCCCCCAAAACGGGTGGACGCCCGTCTCGAGGAGAGCGTGACGACGTCAGCGAAGCTTACCGAAATGTTCGACTGGCAAGCCGATGTCGGTTTATTCGGGGGGGGTGCGGCGGGGATGGGGACTGCGTATTCGCGACAAACGTGTGGGGCCATCAGGCGTCACCACTTTGCATTGGAACAGCGCATAATTCTAGCTCCACTCCCCAACGGCTCTGAAAGGAAAACTAACCCGCAACCCAAATTAATTCAGGGCCTGGCTGCGTCCAGGTTCAAATGGGGAGGAGATTGCTGAGTTGAACTGTCCCTCAATGAATCCAAGTCATCTCGGGCCAATAATTACAGAAATGAAAAAGAAACTATGAATCTCATAACCTACCAACCAGCCATATAATTCTGCAGATTCTGAATGGCTATCAAGAACAGAAGGCCTCAGATACTGCAAAGAGAGCCACGAGAATGAGAAATCATTTGCAAAAAGCGAGTTTCATGCTAAAACACTGTATCTTATTAAAAACAATGCCACTACAAACTATAGAAATGGGATCAATAACATCAAAATGGACCTTCTTGAAGTGCTTAGCTGAAAGAAGTTCTAATAAATAAATCTAACCATCAAAATTGGAGTTTTCTTTTTTTTTGCTGATTGACTTTCTGGAAGTTCAACTCCAGACTTACTTCCCTAACTTCAATGAGTATATACACTATAAAGTGAGATGAGAATCTCCAAAGCAATCAAAACAATTATTAGACACTCCATAAATACTGATTTCCGATTCTGAAGAATATCCTGGAAGGTGTGTATGTTGTGCTGCAAAAAGCATAGCAGAAACCAAGTGAAATGCACATTTTATTAGCCTTTCGACTAAGGGATGAAACCTCAGGAAGAAAACAAAAACAAAAACAAAAAAGATTCAAGGTTTACCTCGACAAACTTCAACTTATAGTCAAGGCTCCCAAATCTTTGTGTCAGCTCATATTCATCCCGTAGATACTCCCATATCTGTGCATATTTAGCACTCTTCCATGCAATGTCTGACCTGAAGGAAGCCAAGTGTTTTAAAGGACAAAAATGATGCACCTTCGCAAATATGATCATCTTAAAAAATGAAAATTGAACATGGAAATCAATTCTAAGATTTAACAACTTCAGTAAAATAATTTTACACACTTCATAGCAAACAATGGATAATGTTGAAGAACTATTCCATATACAAATATGCTTAGCTTATGCAGCCCAAACAAGTGAAGAGGCTATAAAACTCTCTCCTCCCAGAGACAATGGGTTAGATGTTCCAAGCAAAGGCTTATATCTATCAATTATAAGTTCTATAAAGCTTTCACTTTTCCAAGTATCTATTTAACTCAATGTCACTTAAACCTTGGAAAAGATATGTTATAAGATCATGAGATCAACCATAATAGAGCTAGTCCCCAGACAAGAATCATGAGTCCAAATACTTGAGCAACTATTGGTTAGACAGCTCTGATTCACTGCTGAAATTGTACTCCAAACTAATAAATCTCTTTAACTGAATATATATATATATATATATATATATATATATATATATATATATATATATATATATATATATTGATCTTCTAGAATTTCCCATATTTTGACAAGAAAAATATGCAGTAAAATCAGGTAATAGAGCTGGAAAGTTGGAAGCACTATTTGAGTAATGTTAGTTAACAGATCCGGCAGTTGGCCTGTAAAGGCAAGAGAACTGGTTAAAAGAGATTTGATCAAGGAAAATTTACACAAGTTTGTGCGTAATACATGTGTTACATTAGCTAGGGGCTGCATTTGGCATGTACAAAGTCACTCTTGTACTATCCTTCACCAATCAGTTAGCGCTCAGTGCAGCGCTAACAGCTCATCTATGGCTTTGGATATGTGAAACAATGATCAATGAGGTGCTAAATCCATGCAGGTCAACCAAGAAAATGGATAGAGGAGCTCATCTACTCGTTCAAATCAAATTTTTAACAAGGAATCTGGAAGATTTTAACAATATATTGTTATGGAAAGATTTTTTCTGTAAAAAGATAAGCTATCTACTGAGATTAAAATCATGATTATGGTCATAGTTGTGGGCAAATGGTCATAAACACATTTATAAATCAACATATACAAGACATCCTGATACACAACTGATGGCAGAGCCAACAGAAAGATTCTCTCATATCTCAAAGAACAATTATTTATGGGATTTGAGGAGGGTCAACATATACAGTTTTAGAGGTCGATTCCATGATTATTTTAATATTTTATTACTGAATAGATTTACCACTATCTTATTCAAACAAGAAGATGATAGAATTTCAAAGAACTAGCAACAAAAAAGAAAAAAGAGCCAATGGTAGCTTTTATTTATTGATTTTGATCAAGCTCACTATGGGATATGGCATATAATGTTTCATGTGAAAACAATGTCTGTCATACCGGATCGTACCGCCCGTACCGGGCGGTACATACCGCTCCGACAGGCCAGCGGTATACGGACCGTCCAGTACCGGTCCGACTGAGCAGTGTACTGTAGCAGTGCAGCAGTATAGTGCACTGTTGTAATGTACTGTAACTGTTGCAGTGCACTGTTACAGTAACAGTACATTGTACTGTAGCAATGCTACAGTACTCGGTACACCGTACTGTACCGGTACCGAGCCCAGATCGAAATATCGGTACAGTACGATATTGCGAACCTCGTGTGAAAGTATGGTTCATTTTGACAATGCAAGACATCACACATCCATCGAGAGGTGAAGAAATTTGCAAAGAATACATATATTCTGCGGATCTAGATGTAATAATCAATGTATTTTAATATGGACAACCAAAAAGGTAAAATGTAATCCATTGTTTTAAAGCATGACAAGTGATTCAAGCTTCAAATACAGAAAACTTCTACCATTCAAAATCCTGCAGTACTTAGATCCAGTATGTTAATGGTAACTAACAGTATTTGGATTCATTGAATTAATGGTAATTACCATATGATAGACAGTTTATTGAAAAAATATGCAGAGAATCTTGACTACAATAAAACAATTGAAGAATGCTTTAGACATAATATTCTTGGTGTGACATATTCTGTCACAAATAGAAGTTACCAATAACTTACAAGGAGAATAATTTAATACTGCAATTCTAAAATTAATGACAATGACCAAGAAAATTGAACCATGAAATATTTTTTGTTAACCAGAATGTAGATAAGAGGAACTATTGCACTGGGCAAAAGGAAATTTCTGTCACCAATTTAAGTTTAACGTGTAAAATTTTTGAAGTTAAACTATGCAATTTTACTACCAATCTTGCTTTTTAATATTAGTAATATTACATGTTATTCTATCCATATCAATGCCCAAAATGTGCTGGTAAAAGAATACCGTACCTCTCAAAAAGCCCAAGTTTAAGAATAACATCCGCCAAATTAGAATTTGCTTTCCCCACTAACTGAAAAAGTTTTTCCTTCTTTACAGTAAAAGTACCAATTTTCTTCATTTCATGATTGATATCTGTGAATTCTGCAACCATTCCATCAACCTAACAATGCCAAGGTAGATATGATGTTTTCCTTTAATGCACAATAATGATACAATTCACATTTTAGGGAGCAATCAGTGACATACTTGCCCAATATAGTAATCTAAAGCAATGCTTTGACCAAGAACACTTCCAATGATGCGAATACCATCTATGCTCAAATTCTTAAGCATAATGTAGTCAAGCCCACCTTGCATCCAGGTCTTCAAGGTTGGTATTTCAACTACCACATAGTCTGTATCACAATAAGTGAAACCACTAGCAGTTAAGAAAAGACTAAAGTAAAATAACTTATATAGAGACTATCAATGTAAAATTAATCAAGTTAACAATCCAGGCACAAGCAAAGATTAACAATATTACACATACTCATTAGCTGCATGTGATATGTTGGCACTGACCATATATGAAAGCAGGCACAAGTTAAGCATGGGCATTACATGCACAACAGGATAGCCAGCATGAATTCTTGGGCATAAGAAATAGCTATTTTTGGTCTATGAATCAAAGACATCTAATCAGTTAGTTCAGCTGAACAAGTGAAAAAGTGTTTTATGCTGCTAAAATAGTTAGGTCAGGTAACACTAAGCCTAACAAGAACCCTTGACAAACTTATAGAAAAGCATAAATGAACTTTAGTCAAATCAAAATTTGGAATGACTCAATTGGAAAAGAAAGGGTTATCAAAAGAAAATAGAACTGCGTATCAGTTCATATATACAGGTTGCCCCATCTCAGGATGCAGTAGCAGATGCATATTTCTTTATCATTTCAGTTATTGCCTAATGACTATTATTATCCTCTTCAACGTGTAGTTCAAGTCAAAAGTTTCTGTTATCTACAAATTGTAATGTTCTAATACCATATTTAATTTCAAACTAATCATGCTGACCAATATTATGCAGCTCAAATGCAGTTGGAATAGAAACCATGATAGCTCTTTTGACCGTGTTACAACTTGGACCAATGGAAATTTTACTCATTAACTAATAGGTCTAAAACCAAATGATAAAAAATGTTTATACCTATATAGAATTACATTCATCCTTCCACTTCAAATATAAGACTTAAATGGGGTGTTACAATCTCCCACTTAATATTTGACATCGTCATCAAAGCTAAGAACTAACCCATAGTCCATATTCGAACTCTAAGGATGTGCGCTGTTGTAACATATCTCCAGTCCCATCCACGAGAAATCCTTTCTTACTTGGATCCATAATCAAAAACCAATTATCATAATCCATCCCAATGAGTGAACCAACTCATTAACTTGACAAGCCCGATTCACAATCACTAACAGATCCAAGCCAAAGACTCAACATTGATAATAGTAAAAGTTTGTAGCATGACATAAATCCAAAGCAATAAAAAAATTCATGACATGTCATCCTTCCACGATACAACTGGCATATAAGCTTCAAACAATTGCTTATATTTGTACCTTAAGTGGATTTCACTTATAATGTACCATTATGAAGTTCCAAACATCATCGAGCTAAGTTGTAAATTTGATGTTACAATATAAACCCAAATGAGTAAGTTTCTGCAACGCTGCTCAGATCTGTAAAGCTTTACCCTTTTCTTACGCATGGTACTCTATATTTTATTGGATTTACATAAAGTTAAAGAAATATTACAATGGGAGTTTCAAAATATATATACTACAAGGCAAAAAGTCCAACATTGTATGCACTTTCCTAATAATGTTTGAAAATGTCTACATGCCGCATTCCATCTCTGAGTACACAATTTCAATACTTACCATGATAATGGCTTCTTATTAAGTTTTTAGAGAGATTCAGATTGCTAGACTAGAAATACTAGGATGGTTTGGGTCCTTTATCCTCCTAATCCAGGTTCTTGCTACAATTCTAATATTAAGGCATGGTCCCTAATCAACCACTCATGATTTTTTATTCTAACATTAGTTCACATGGTCCCTAATCAACCATATTAGTGGTGCACCATCAAGGGAGAACTCGTGAAAGAGCAACAACTTCAAAAAACCTATAGTTAGAAAAGCAAAATGTTGTAAAGATTGGCTAGAATGTATGGTGATACTATGCAAAATACAAAATTAAATAACAAGTGGCTAAAAAGGATGTCAGTATATAGCTACATAATAGCAAGTATTCATAGTTTTTGTTGTAAATCAGGAACTTAAATAAGTCATAATCAGCATATATAGGTTTGCTTAAGATGGTACAGATAGTACTACGTAATATTAGATAGATAAAAGATGATAATTACTATACAGCTTAAAGAAAACCATAGGAGATTTTTCACAAATTATATAATGAAAATTTCTTGCAACCTTATTTATGATTATAAAATAAGATTAAATTTCATGAAGATATTTGATACCAAGATGCATCCTGATTGAGATAAGGATACAGAGAACTTTATACATCTCAATGGAGATATGGAAGTGCCTGAAATATTAACAAGTATCTTAGTTATCTAGTATTTATTAGAATTTTATAACCCAAAAAAAGATTACAGAAGAAAAAACCTTTGGTACATACGCCAAGAAGATGATATTCAGAATTTTAAAAACTGTTATTCTACTAACTCTAGTCAAGGTTTATCAGAAAGTATTCCGAAAAAATCAGTTTGCTTTACACCAGGAAAATCAACCTCATTAACTATTATTTTTCTAAGATAAATAATGAGAGTAAAGAGAAAACAAAAATCACAGAGAGTATTTATTAAGCAGGAAAAACATATATGGTTGCAACTAACGAAACAATGAAAGTTGCAGCTAATGAAATCACAGAGATACATAGATGGGTCTCTTGTTATGCATAAGTGATCCCCAGTGCCAATTATGATTTTAATACTGAATTCTTTCACAGAAATGATTTTAAAAAAATTGAAGAGATCTTGCATGCATACCATCCTTCCTCATCTCTGGCAGCAAACCTGATGCATGTTTTTCCACAATCTTCAAATAACCATCAGCTTCATGTTCAGAAACATTAAACAACACAACAGAACCATATTGAAAAACTACCATATAATGACAATTACTCTCATTCGCAAAATCAAGCTCCATAACCTGAAATATCGTGTGGTTTCAATAAGTAGACAAACAACATTAGCAAACCCACGAACTACATCGAAGTCATATAGCTTTGGACAAAATGCAATGAGAAAATGCAAAACAGAAAAGCATATGACAACAGAAACAAAATATATCAACAGTACACAAGGTGACTATCCAGAACAAGTTCAACTACAGAAGAACCCAAACATAACTTAAAGACAATACTAGATTCACTAAAGATCATGGAGCTATGCAAGCGTTCCAGTATCACTGATGAGCTAAAACTGTGACCTTTGCATAGACAAGACATAATGCAGCACTCAGCCAACAAAGCACTTACATAGCAATACAGGAGAATGGAAGCTAATGCAGTTTGTTATGTATTCTTTAATTAAAATAAAGCTACTTAATTTACCAGCAAGACAAATAAACTCAATGACAAATAGAGGTTTCAAATATAAGATATAAACTTGAAGTTGTATATGCATTCACAAAGTACCAAGTATAGGAATATATATGAGTGTATATATGAGCATCAACCTCTGGTCCACGGGTCAGTAAACGAACGAGTATGAGAGTCAAATAAATTGCATATTTCAGGATAGCGAGTTAAACGTAAAAGTCATACACAAATAAAAAGGTTAACAAAACAAAATGATCAAATCGAAGGTATCATGTATAAGCATGTCTTGACCTACATGACAACGACGTGAAGATTAATTACTGGGAAATACGAGAAATCGAACTTACATGCGGGTCACTCTTGACATCATAGAACCTAAGAATGACATAGTTGGTGGCACGAGAGGCAGGGGGGATGATGTCAAACGAATTCTGGAACTGCAAGCTTCTCAAATCAATGCTGCAATTGCAGCCCCAAGCATCCATTCATCAGGAAATAATTCTTTCACAGCAAATAATGAAATCAAAGCAGCACAAGCAGATACACTAATGACCTGGTGGACAAGAAGAAGGCTCTGACGGGGACGAATCGGCCTGGCTTATCCTGCTGGAGCCGGAAGCGGTCCTGGCGGTCGTCCTTGATGAATGATGACAAGGGCTGCCGCTGCTCCTCGCGCCACTCGAGTTCTTGATGCGAAGAGACCGAGAAGAAGAGCCTGGGCGAGCGAGCGCAGCCAGCAGCGGGGCGGCAACGAAAGACGAGGGAAGCTATGTAGGAGACGCCGCGGTTGTGGCCGTAGGCGGGTAAGGTTTGCAAGGAACGGGACTGATTAAGGAGGTGGGTGGAGGTCGAAAGAAAGGGCGTGAGACGCATCTCCAATCCGCGAATCCGAAACAAACCCATCTAAGTCGATCGTAGAGGAGAAGTAAGAAACGCTACATCTCACACAAGCAAGAGAGAGAGAGAGAGAGAGAGAGACTCAAGGCGCAAGGCGGAGTGGCAACGGTGATGGTCGGCGGAACCAGAAACCCATACGGTTTCGACACGATTCCCTCTTCCTTATATAGGTCGAAGCAGAGTAGTTATAGTAGGCCCATGTTTGTCTATTTAATGGGCTTAATTAGGCTCCATAATGGATAGATTCATCATGGGTTCTGGGCCTGCTAATTTTAGTGCTTGATCGTACGAATTAAAATTCTAATACCAATTAATTAAAGATTTCAACGATATATATTATAATTGATATATATTATATTCGAATTTGGAATATGATCGAAGTACTAAGTCGGATGGGACACCATCACATCGTATCACAAAGATTTCAGGTAATAGCATGGAAGATGACGATTACAACGGTCATATGTGGTGCGTCGGAAGAGGGTTCGATTCGATACAATCACTTTCTGTCGTCGGACTCGAGAAGAGTAATTAATACGTGGTTACGAGAAGAGTATATACATATATATATATATATATATATATATATATATATATATATATATATATATATATATATATATATATATATATATATATATGTATATATATATATATATGTATATATACATATATATATATATATACATATATATATATATGTTAGGATCAAGAGCACTAAGAGGGGCGGGGGTGAATTAGTGTAGCGGAAAACTTTCAACGTTTAAAACTGTGTTCGTACGACAAAATTGATTTCAGTAGAAAAGTCGATTCGTAAATTTCTTTGACTTAAGATCAGGTAAGAAGCAGTTAAAACAAATCTATAAAGGTAATTTACAATTATGATGGAAATCAGAATGTAAGCGCAAACTGAAATACGATATTCGTACGGTAAAAGCGATTTCAATAGAAAAGCCGATTCGTAAATCACTTTAACTTGTGATTATGCAATAAGTAGTTAAAACGAATCTGTTAAGGCAGTTTGCTGTTGTGATGAAAATCAGAATGTAAGGGCAAACTGAAATACAATGTTCGTATGAGAAAAGCGATTTACGTCTAAACACGATTCGAAAAATATTGAGCTTGGAAACGCAATCGTAAAAGCGCAGAAGGCAGTAAGCTATGAAGGAAGTTTACAGTAAGGATAATAAGCTCAAAGTAAGTCCTTCTCAAGTACTTAAGGATACACTTTACTGCTTTCCAGTGCTCCAAGCTTGGATCCGCCTGATACCTGCTCGTGACACTCCGAGCATGCGCTATATCAGGCCTAGTACATAACATGGCATACATGATAGACCCTATTGCTTAGGCATAAGGTATCATATCCATATTCGCCATTTCTTCTAGAGTCTTTGGGGACATACTCGTAGAAAGCGATATCCCATGTCTCATCGGTATGAGACCTCTCTTGGAATTTTCCATGCCAAACCTTTTGACAATGGTTTCTATGTCCCTGGACTGGGACAAGCCAAGCATCCTCTTGGATCTATCTCTATAGATTCTAATCCCCAAAATATAAGATGCTTCCCCTAAGTCCTTCATGGAGAAGTGTCTAGATAACCAAGCCTTTACTATAGATAGCATTCCTACGTCATTCCCAATGATCAGGATGTCATCCACATATAACACCAAAAAGGTGATAGCGCTCCCACTTACCTTTCTGTATACACAAGGCTCATCTTCGTTCTTAACGAAGTCATAAGATCTGATTGCCTCATCAAATCTTATGTTCCAACTTCGGGAAGCTTGCTTTAATCCATAAATGGATCTAAGCAACCTACACACCTTATCTGGACAGTTCTTAGACACGTATCCCTCAGGTTGCATCATATATACCTCCTCCTCGAGGTTCCCATTGAGGAATGCAGTTTTCATATCCATCTGCCAGATCTCATAATCATAGTGTGCTGCAATAGCCAATAGAATTCTGATGAATTTTAGCATTGCTATGGGTGAGAAAGTTTTGTCATCGTCAACACCTTGCCTTTGACGATACCCCTTAGCCACTAGCCTTGCTTTATAGGTCTCTACCTTTCCATCTACTCCGATCTTTTTCTTAAAAATCCACTTGCAACCGATGGGTACAATACCTTCGGGCGCATCAACTAGGTTCCAAACCTTATTGGAGTACATAGAATCCATCTCAGAATTCATGGCTTCTTGCCACTTCCCGGAGTCTATACTCTTAATAGCCTCCTCGTAGGTCTGAGGATCAATATCCTCTGCATCCTCTCCTCTAATATGTCCCACATATCTCTCAGGAGGATGGGATACTCTATCAGATCTCACGTAAAAGTTGAAACTTGTGTATTAGGTACCGAAACGGACTTCTGCATGAGAGTGGTGCTTGAGCTTGGTTCTCCAACCTCGCTCAATTCTATCATTCTCCCACTATTTCCGCCAAGAATGTGTTCCTTCTCAAGGAACACTGCTCTCTTAGCTACAAAGACTTTTTGGTCCTCGAGATGATAGAAATAATACCCACAAGTTTCTTTGGGATATCCCACAAATTTGCATCGCTCTGTCCTTGATTCTAACTTATCGAGGTTGTGTCTTTTAACATGTGTAGGGCAGCCCCAAATCTTAACAACCTTAAGATCAGGCTTCTTCCCTTTCCATATCTCATATGGCGTAGACACTACCGACTTAATTGAAACTCTGTTCAAAAGGTAAGCTGCGGTTTCTAGGGCATATCCCCAGAATGAGATGGGTAGGTCAGCAAAACTCATCATGGACCATACCATATCTAATAATATACGATTTCTCCTTTCAGAGACACCATTGAGCTGAGGTGTATAAGGAGGTGTCCATTGGGATAATATCCCATGGTCCTCGAGGAACTGAGTGAACTCTGTACTTAAGTATTCACCTCTCGATCTGATCGAAGAGTTTTGATACTCTTTCCAATCTGGTTCTCCACCTCATTCTTATACTTTCTGAATTTCTCAAAGGCCTCGAACTTGTACTTCATTAAGTACACATATCCATACCTTGAGAAATCATCAGTAAATGTAATGAAGTAGGAGTAACCTCCAATGGTATGAGTTGACATGGGTCCACATACATCACTATGTATGAGTTCCAACAACTCAGTAGCTCTCTCTCCAGTTCCACTAAATGGAGAGTTGGTCAGTTTTCCACGAATGCAAGGCTCACAAGTTGCATATGACACATAGTCGAATGGATCTAGATATCCATCATTTAGCAACTTTTGAATCCTTCTTTCATGGATGTGACCTAGCCTAAAATGCCACGGTATGCCTTTGTTCAACTCATCTTTTTCCTTTTGGACACATTTACATTCATGATATGTGGAGTGGTGTCTAATATAAATAAACCATTATGCAATGTTCCTTTCATGATGATCTTATCATCTAATAATATCGAACAACCATTGTTCTCAAAAACAAATTTATATCTATTAACTGTTAAACATGAAATGGAGATAATGTTTTTGATAATAGAAGGAACAAAATAACATGCATCTAATGCAATAAAAGCTCCACTACGCAGATGTAGGGCGACCTCGCCAATGGCTACTACAACAACTTTTGCTCAATTACCCATCTTGAGGTCCATCTCGCCTCTCTCTAGTCTCCTAGGCCTTGCCAGAACCTGCAACGAATTGCATATATGATAAGCACTACCGGTATCCAATACCCATATGTTATCATAAGAGTCTGACAAATGAAGACTGATCATGAATGTACCTGAAGCTTCATCAAGCTTTTGTTTCGCTCTTTCTGCAAGGTACTCTTTATAGTTTCTCTTTCAGTGCCCATCTTTACCACAGTGGAAGCACCGGCCTTTGTCCTTTCTTTGGGTCTTTCTTAGCAACCTTTGCTTTTACCCGGTTTGACCTTGCCCTTTCCCTTCTTGAGAGACCTTTCGCTTTTCTTTTCCTTTTGGTCTCACCGGTGTAGAGAACCGACTTTTCTTTCTTGATAGTACTCTCGCCTCCCTCAACATATTGAGAAGCTCTGGGAGAGTCACTTCAAGCTTGTTAAATATTAAAATTCATTATGAACTGTGAAAAGGAATCTGGTAGGGACCAAGCACAATGTCCACACACAAGTTATCCTCTAGGACCATTCCTAGACACGTGAGTTTCTCTATCCACTCAATCATCTTTAGGACATGGTTCTCGAACCGATGTCCCCTCAGTCATCCTAGCGGAAGAGGCTCTTAGATATCTCATATCATTGAAGTCATTCCCTGTTCCTCAAACAATTTGTGGACATGTAGGAGAATAGATCTCGGTATCCATCTTTTTATGTTGTCTCTATAACTTCGAGTCATAGAGCCCAACATATAACTCGAAAGCAAGAGTGGAGTCATCAATGTACTTCACGTGGCGAGCGATCTCATCCTCGTTTGCCCCTTCTTGGTAGCAGAGACATCACTGTATCAAGGACGTACACGATTTTCTCCGCTGTGAGAACAATTCTCAAGTTACGGAGCCAATCCGTATAATTTGGACTAGTGAGGCGATTAACATCAAGTATGCCATGTAAGGGATTTGAAAGCGACATTTTCTGAAAATAAAGATGCAGCAGAAATGAATAACATGCAGATTTTGCAAGAAATAAACTATCAAGATATGGACTTCTATCTTAATATGCTCCCACTATTTTACTAACGAGTCACACGACACCCTCAAAGACGTGTGAAACGGAAGTCTCCGAGCATACTTCTAGTGGGGATCGGGATCCAATCGGCGTCTTAGTGTAACCTCGAGGGACTCGACCAATCACACTAAGCCTAAAAGGTAGGCAACTCTTGTCGATCACAACTCCTTGTGATTCCGCGCCTGTTCGACCTCCGAATCACCATGGCCTCGAGGGACTTCGACCAACCATGATGCTCGGTTAAGTCAACACCTTCGTTACAAGATGAGTCCGATTTGATGATATACCCTCGAGGGGACTCGACCAAGTATACCATGCCCTCAGGTCACCGGTGATATCTCTATGTCGTAAGCAAGATAGCGAATCGCGATATAGGTGAGTCTCGAGGGACTCGACCAACTCAACCTATACCGGGAATCGGTTCCTACTTATAACGATGGAAGGCCACGTGGGTCAATCTAATTGCCTCACGTTTACCGACTTTATATTATCGAGAGATGTTTCTATGATTTGGTCTCCTAATATGACATGTCACACATATACATATTTATTATATATCTACATCGCATGCAAATATATATACATATCTAGTATGTGTATAAGCAATTACACCAGATGATCATGGACCACAACCTAATATGATTAGGCCCGAGCCAATAGGCCTAATCACTCACATCAAGATCTACGTGTGCAACGGTGCATCTCCATGCCCCGTGATCGTCCATTTCGTCCTTGTCGGTTTCGTCGACATCTTGATGCATCTTCATGCATCACGATCGTCCGTCTCGTGGGTCCCGCTATCACATCCACGCTCCCGCTGTGCCTCCTCATGTAATTACAACTTAATCATATGCACGCAGGCCCGACAATAAACAAGAAATATAATGGAGGTTCGCAGACCTCAATAATAATCATCACAGGTACACACATCACATGGTCCATGATCATCCGTCCACACATCATATATCACATATATAAATAATCATCATCATGTAGGACTACTAGATAATAATAATAATAAATAATAATCAACTAAACCTTTAATTAATTAATATTTTCTAAAATCAGGGACATTATAGAGAATTTATGAATTCATAGGAGTATTTTCGTAATTTGGACAAAAGACAAAAACTAGAATTTCTCAAATTCTGAGGGGCAAAACTGTCTTTTGCCCCGAAAACCCTAATGCCCTTTCCCCTTTTCGTTGCTGCCGCCGCCGGCAGGGTGGGCACCCCCTTCGGGCGCCGCCGCCTCCGCAGGCGGTGCTGTCCCACCGGGCGACCGCCCCTATGGGGGGGTTTCGCCCGCGGGAGCAGCGGCGGCGGGCGTCGCTGCCCTGCGGCGGTGTTGTCCCACCGGGTGACCGCCCCTATGGGGGGTTTCGCCGGCAGGAGCAGCGGCGGCGGGCGCCGCTGCCCTGCGGCGCCTCTGCCCGTGGGCTGCCAGCCCCGCCGGCAGCAAGCCTGCTGCAATCAGGCCCCCAGCCGGCTGCAGCAGACGCAACCCTTGTGCTGCCCGCCTTCAGCTGCGCTGCACGCATGCAGATCGAGGGCAGCAACTGTTGCTGCCCTTCCTTGTTTTTGCGTCAACAATTTTGACGTCAAAATTCTTCCTAAACACAATACACGCAGTTCAAAACCAATCATTCGCACGAGCAACCTGGCTCTGATACCATTGTTGGGAAATCCTAGGGGGGCGACGTCATATGCGCAGCGGAAGAACAAGAAAAACAAAATCCCCGATTCCCAAAGAGATGTTTGTCGTCATGCGAAGATTGGTACGCAAAAATCCGCGAAACATGAAATTGCGTATATAGTATATTGTGTTACCTAGGGAGATGTATATCCCTGTTTCCTTACAGATCCTTAGGAGAGGGTGAAGGAGGTCAAGCATCCTCCTCTCTAGCGGTGATCCACACAGCAGGGTTACGACGACGCTCCTCAAAACTCCAGACCTTCTCTAAGGTGGAGATGGAGAGGAGAATAGGAAAAGGCAAACAAAAGCTCTCTAGCCCATGGGGCTCTGAATCCCTCCTATTTATAGAGATCCCCTGTCAAACCCTAATGGGTCCTCCCCTAGTGGTTATTGGATCTATATCCAATAAGACAAGGGCTCCGTCGAATATCTCATATCCGAACCTCTATTCATCGCAATGCCTACCATATGTGTGACCCTCTAAGCCCAATATTGAGCTGGCTGTGAGTCATACATGTCAGAACTCCTTCTAACTCAGTGAATTATTATCTCTGTAATAATTCACTCGACTCATCGACTATGGACGTACTAGGCCACTACCCCGTAGTCCCCAGACGATACAGGGGAATCCAATCCATTGGACCTGTCTGTCCTCAGTTACCGTGTACCTATAGTCCCTCATCCATCTAATATACCAGAGACCGTATATCGAGCATGGTGTTGTCAGACCCACACGGTTTCTACTCGAGTCTCGCTCTAATCGGATTCTCCCGGAGAACTCTTTCTCTCTCAACCCGAATGACCCTGGCCAGGGATTTGTCTGAGCAAGAACACATGGGATATTCCTCTCATGACGCCGAGAGTGGATGATCCTCTATCGACACTCAATAGCCCTCGTAAGGTCGACTACCACTCCCAATGACCAGTTGTACTAGATCTGGGACAGTCAAACCTATAAGTTTGGTATCAAAGAGTGGAGCACTCATACAGGACATCCTTGGTGTCTCAAGTCTAAGGACCATATACACCACTAGGACTACAAAATCGCTATCTAACAATAAGGTATCATCAACCATCCAGCATTCCGTAAGCGGATCAATCAGTGAACTCATTCTCCAATGAGCACCTGTACTGTATCCCTAGTGTCCCTACACAAGCAGCTATGAGACCAGCTGCATCCATCATATGGACGGGTATACAACACACCAGTCTGTCCGGTTATCATGATATCCCTCTCGAGTAACCTATGACCGGGATTATTTAGGATATATGTTTAAAGGTGAATCGATCTCACTATCGTGATCTCATCACGATCCGATTCCCATTGCACAAATCCAAGGACATCACAATATATGTATGCATTTATGCAATAATTATAAAGTGATATATGTCAAAATATAATAAGTAAAAAGATTCTATATTAAGTCACACGTGCCATCACTCACGTGATTGGCTTGCTGGGCACCTATGACTAGCACTTTGGAAGATAGTTCTAATGTTCATCATATGTTTTGTATATCATTTCGTAGGTCATTAATGACCCAATAAGTTCTTCAAGAGCAAAGTTGTTCAGGTCCTTTGCTTCTTGTATTGCCGTCACTTTTGGATCCCAACTTTTCGGAAAGGATTTTAGTATTTTATTGACAAGTTCAATATTAGAAAAACCTTTATCAAGTGCTTTCAAACCATTGATAACATCCGTAAAATAGGTGTACATTACTCCAATGGTTTCGTTTGGTTTCATTCGAAACAACTTAAAATTATACACCAAGAGATTAATTTGTGACTCTTTAACCTTACTTGTGCCTTCATGTGTGACTTCAAGTATATGCCAAATCTCATATACAGTTTTGCATATAGAAACTCAATTAAATTCGTTTTTATCAAGAACACAATACAAATCATTTATCGCTTTAGCATTCAGGTCTTCTTTTCAAAATCATTTCATTCGTTCATTGGTATGGAATACTTCTCATTCTAGTTTTCAAATAAGTGTAGTCCATCTCATTGAATATAGGAGGACGAGTAATAGAAAGCCCCTCTTGATTGCCGGTAAAAGTCATCTCAATTAGGTTTTAAACCAAGTAGAGTGTAACCTCGCTCTAATACCAATTGTTATGATAAGTTGTCATTGGGGGGGGGGGGGGTTTGGAGGTGGGGTGGGGGTGAATTGGTGCTTATGAAAATATTATGTCGAATCAAAAATTTAATGTCGTATCGAAAATGCATTAATCGTACACAAGGTGTGAAGGGGAGTAAGCAGCCAAGTCAATAAGCAATATAAAGGAAAAGCAGAATAAAAATGACAAAATAGAGATCACATCAGATTTATAGTGGTTCGATCATTGTGACCTATGTCCACTCCCGATTCCTTCTTGTTAAGCCCACTGGCGTCTACTAATGATTTTCCTTTAATAGGCGAAGACCAACCAACTTCTTACGGCACTTTCTCCTTTTCGGGTTTAAGAGACAATCCTTACAAACCTCGCACCTCTCTTAGAATGATCATAATCCAAAATATTATTTCGAATAAAAAATTTTCATTTCAATTTAATGTCGTATCGAAAATGCATTAACTGTAAAGAAGGTGTGAAGGGAAGTAAGCAGCCAAGTCAATAAGCAATATGAAGGAAAAGCATAATAAAAATGACAAAGTAGATATCACATCGGATTTATAGTGGTTCAGTCGTTGTGACCTACGTCCACTCCCGATTCCTCCTTATTGAGCCCACCGACGTCCACTACTGATTTAGGAGACCAACTACCTTCTTACAACACTTTCTCCTTTTCGAGTTTAGGAGACAACCCTTACAAACCTTACACCTCTCTTAGAATGATCACAAATTTAAAGAAAGAGGACACTAAGCACTTTTTCAACACTTTCATAATCCAAAATAATAAGACTTTTGTTCACACTTTCGTGTTTTTTTATACAGGAAAGAGTGGGGTATTTATAGGCCCCAATGGCTTAAAAAATAGAACCAAAAAGTGTTTCATCCCGGGTTTTCGAGGTATTGGCGGCACCACCGCCATTATTGGGCGGTGCTTGCAAACTAACACTGGGCGGTACCACCACTCAGTCTGACGATACTATTTCTTGACAGAGCCTCAGAGATTGGGCTCTGGCGATACCACCACCTGATAGCATTAATTACTAGTGGTACCACCACCCAAACCACTTGGGAGGCTGAGCCCCAAGCAGTTCCATCGCCCAGACCGTCTGACGTGGCTCCAAGTGGCTAAATGAGCCATCCATCTAGTGCAATTCAACCCTGTTAAAGGCCCATTTGGCCCCTAATTGAGTTAGTAGGATTTCTCCCAGAATTAACTCAATTCAAAGTCAATGGTTCAACCGAACTCTCAGTGAACTCTCAAATAATTATTCAAAGTCAAAGTTAGTAGGATTTCTCTCAGTGAACTCAAAGTCAAAGTCAATTCAAAGCTAAAATAATTATTCTACTTGTAATCTGAGTTGTCCTGCATGTCAATGGTTCAACCGAACTCTCAGTGAACTTTTGACGAACTCCCGACAATCTTCTAGCGAGCTTTCATTGAACTCCCAGTGAACCTCCGGTGAGCTTTCGACGAATCTCTAACGAGCTTTCACTACATCGTCTGATCCTTCGGTGTATCCCCCGATTCATCTAACCTGATGCACAAATATTGACTCCAGTCGAATTCTGATTCTTCTTTAATTGTTTTGTCTTTCTCATGATTATAGTTAGTCCTACGTCACTTATCTCAACACATAGATTAGATTATTAATTCATCAATTGATGTCATCATCAAAATATGAGATTTAACAATATATGTATGTATATATATATATATATGTATGTATATATATATATATATATATATGTATATATATATATATATATATATATATATATATATATATATATACATATATATATATGTATACATATACATACATATATATACATATATATATATATATACATATATACATATACATATACATATATGTATATACATGTACATATATACATATACAAATACATATATGTATATATATGTATATATATACATATATATGTACATATATGTACATATATATATACATATGTATATACATATATAAATATGTATATACATATGTATATATAATATATATATATGTATATATACATATATGTATATATATATATATAGAGAGAGAGAGAAAGAGAGAGATATAAAGAATTACAAATAAAAAAAATTAATATTTTATCGTTATCTATATTTTTATTAATTAATTTATTTGATATCTTTAAAATTTATGCAATCAAATTTCCAACTCTCCATCTTTTAATTCTTAAGTTATTAAGTTATTAAATGAACGCTTAAGATATTAAGTTGATGATGATGTAACAGACCCATTTTATTAAATATTTAAAATCTTAATTTGATAATGATACATCAAGATGATAAAATAAATATTGGGAATTCTAACTAGCTTAGCTAATAAATACTTTAACAGATTATTGAAAGGTCTGGGATCGGTTACTGTTTTCGCTACTTACTCTTTGAAAAAAAATAATAATGATAATATAAGATAAAAATAATAAAGATATAAAATTTTTGAACATAGTAAAAATGCTTGTATGTTGCATAAAAAGAAGAAAACAAAATTGATCATATGTTAACGGATGCGGAAGAAGCAGAAGATTTAAGATTAATGATATTTTAGAATGAGAAGAATTACTTATACTATAGTCCGAATTAATAGAAAAAAACATATTAGCCAACATTGAAAATAAGTCTCATGAAGGAAATAGAGAGATGCGTTAGGCTATTGTTCTTGACCTTTAATTTGTCATGATGCCGAATGAACATGATCCAAAAACCTAAAAGAAACTATTATTATTATTATTATTAGTAGTAGTAGTAGTAGTAGTAGTAGTAGTAGTAGTAGTAGTCGATGATATGTTTGCCCTTTCCTATGATCCAATGGACAGGGTGGTGGGGTCCGTACAAGGCCACAAGCCTACCATGAATAGTTCCACCAATGTGATGCTACTTTGACCAGAAAATTTTGGATTTATTCTCTGCTCCATTTTCCAACCCTCTTGAAATATAAAAAAACCAACAAGTTGGGAGTCCTAATGTCAATTTGATACAAAATACAAACCACCAAATTTGACTTTATACCATGTGGTGTTTAATATATTAATGTTATGATATGGAAGATATCAAATAAATAATAAATGCGATTTTGTATCGTGACAACGTAGATTTTGTCGGGCAATTACATTATAATAATAGTGACATACATATTGAATCTGCCAAGGTTTTGCAATGACTACCAATTGTTCGATGCAAACCATCTCCATCGAGTTTAGGACCACATGAGAAAGGAACATATATGTATGTATATCAACACATCTTTCTCTCTCTTTGGGAGAGCTTACAAGAACAAGTAAAGAAGGATTGTCTTCGTAACATTACATTGGTGGTATATTATTGCGAGTATAGCCCCGATTAAATAAAAATAAATAAATAATTATACAAACATTACATATTTTTTAGCTATATATATTTCATATATTTGATTCCACACAACGAATCCTTCTTTTTGATGCAGACAAGAAAACAGTTAGTTCATAATTACATTAATAAGCACAATGGTTTAAGATTAATATGAGATCAAATTCTCAAAACTGATATCAAAGAAGTCAGAAGCTACCAGGGAAGAAGAACATTATAATTACATTAATAAACATGCATATAACAAATAATAATATAGATCACCAAATATATTCGTGTGAATCTTCTTAATCTGGAGAGTAATTTTCGATTGTTCATCAAAGAAGGATCTCGTTGGACATGCTCCAAATATAAGTTTTATAGAAAGCATCAGAAAACTAATTGTGACTTGAGTCAATATCCAAAGTTAGAAGAATACTACGAGTCATCGATCGATGAGTTATCTTTCTTAAGAAATTTCTTTCTCTCTTGCCTCTCTTAAGTGGATTTCTGGTTAGAATTGTCCTCATATTTTATTTGAACTTTAGACTCTCAAGTGCAAGTAGATTTATACAAAAATAGGATGGATCAAGTTAATCTTAGTGTATCAGATTGAAGATAGAATTATTTGAAGGGATATAATATAAAATATAACTTATTTTGAAGGGATATATATGCATCTAATTTTGTCATAAAATTAAATTATAATTTGTTTCGAGTGCTATTGAATTAAGAATGTGGAAAAGTATTGGCTCCACGGTCAAATTTGACATTAATATAAATATACTAGAATTAAACTTAAAAAAATAAATACAAAAAATCACTAGTTTTGAAAGGATATTAATACACACAATTTTGCCATAAAATAATTATATAGGTCCGATGTAATGATTTAAGCCCAATTTAACGTTTCATTGAAACCTTGAAATGTACGTTGCAATCAATAATTTGAGGGCAGAGCGAGATGGGGACCGATGGCGAATTCCATCTGCCATTTGGCATTTGTCGACAATATTCTTACGGTGGGGGGAAAAAAGGACAAGCCCGTATCCACAACTTTGGGAGGAGTAAAAGATAAAGAAAGCATCACAAGATGCTTTAAGATTGGGGACGGGCTACTGATGCAGGTGCGGATGTGGGGACGCCTTATCATATTTTATTCGAGCGAATAATTCAAAAGAAATATCTTATTATTATTTTCCCTTTTAATATTATTTTCCATCGCGTTTGACTGACTGCGCTTGTGGAGGGAGGACAGGAGACGCCATATCCACTACTTTGGAGGAGGGTTCCAAGGGACGGTGGGCCCCGAGGGACGAATCTGCGTCGACGGAAGGCGACCACCACCGGGTGGAACGACCGGCTGCAGCAGGTTGCGGCCCGGGGAAACGCCCACAACCGGAAAGCAAAAGGTCGGGTAGGGGGATACGAGGAGGCCTTTCGGTTTTAAGGTTGTGGAGAAGATTACTGTAATGGGAAAAGGTCCGATGAGAGAGGGATGGGCGGGGGTGGGACCCGTGGTGGGTGGGCGAGTGGGGGCGTCTTGCTTTTGGTTCTTTCCCTCTCGTGCTCTCTCTGTCTCTATCATGCGTTTCACGTGTCATCATCCGCCCACGACGCTTAAAGGAACGGGCCCAGATTCATCTGCTCCGGGATGCATCTCTTCCCAAACCCATCCCCACCCCCTCGTTTTAATTCAGGGCGACTTCGCGGACGAAGAAAGCCCTCGAACTTTCCTTTCTTTCTTTTTTTTTTTTTTTTTCTAGAACGTTCCAATTTTAAAATAATTTCATGGAGCATTCTTAATCATATAAAAATATTATTTTTATCTTTTTTTATTGAATTTTAAAATATTAAAATATTATTTTAAAATTTTAAAATTATTTTTATTAAAATATTAAATTTCATGGAGCATTTTTATTGAATTTTAAAATTTTAAAATTATTTTAAAATATTATTTCATGGAGCATTCTTAATCCAGTTTTTATTGAATTTTAAAATAATTTCATGGAGCATCTTTTTTTTATCTGTATCGCTACTATTTTTGTCCATGACTCTTAGGTTCTCGTCACTCTCGTTAGCTCGCACATGGAGAAACATATGACCAGAGATAAACATATGACCCTCAACCCGTAGAGATCTTGTCCTTTTATAGGAGAGAGGGTCTACGATGAGATGAGATCTCAGAAGATTTTCTCCCATCAAGGATATTTTCGAGGAATCGTTCCGTAGTGGACTTAGTCTATATTGGCTAAAATATCACAACGGAACCCAATTAGTTATCTTATTATATATCTTATTCAATTGAAAAGGATCATATATTCTAACAGACTTCTGTCGTTGTATTGGACGATGTACTTCCCATCCAATTCCCATTAACACTCGATCTCTTTAAGGCAAAAAGTACAACGAGGGAGGGATGGGCGTCACAGCTGTTTGATATTGATAGCGCAAATGGACCGACGTGTGTAGTGGCAACGTTGCTTCCATCTGTTCCGCGACTTAATAGACCTCGTCGGTCACAGCTATTCCACGGCGTTTAAATTGGTGGGTTGTACGCCCCTTAGTACATACGGAGTCCTGCGTCCGATAACCATTGATCGACTATCAATGGTTAGCACTGTTGTCGATGCTCCAAACCAATCCTCCATCACTGCTGATCATGGAAACAAATATATGACATGAGAACTAAAGTTTTCTTTTCCTTTTATCGCCACAAATTATAATTTATTATACAAATATAATTTATTTCCGTGTATGTTGAGTCAGTTCATAATTTTTCTACCTCGATACTAATTCGAAGTCAATCATGCCTTCTTCCCTGTCATCTCATCTCAGTCATTCCGTTGGTGATGTCTTTATTTCTATATCAGGACCGATTTATATTCAGAAAAATTCGATGTAGGTTTTTTTACCACATTTGTACACCGTGATATTTGTGTTGGAGGAAGGTGTCGTGGCATGGAAATAACACATCGGTGGGCTCGGCATATTTCCAATTATGAACGATGAGAGCCCATACGCCATCCGTACCGATCATTTCACCCGTTCCTCGTAATGCGTCAATCGAACCGTTCATCACGCTCGTGCACGCATCTCCACGTAGAGAGTTCTTGCGGCTCGGTCTGCTCTTAAACGGTGACGTTGCTAAGAAACAATATTATTCCTTAAACTAATCCGCTACCTCTTTATCGTGTCCCTACACACGTCATGGCCACGAGGTATATACTGTTCTCTATTATTAATATAAAGCATCTCGCGAATCACGGGACGCCATGCCCGTCCATCTGATTCGATCGGACGGCCACGACGAATCCTCCCTAAAGCGAGTCAAGATCTTTATAATCAAGCTTCACGCAGACGACAACCGGCTTCTGCCGGTCACCCGATCTCGTCTTTCAACTCACTCCCTATATTTGTCGCAGCAGCAGCAGAGAAGCCTCCGAGCTACCCTGGCTTCCCTTCTTTCCGGCTGCCGCCGACCCCCGCCGCCTTCTCCGGTTGGCCGTCGCTCTACCCTCCATTAGAGTCCGTCACTTCCTCCAAGGTTTTCGCTCTTCGATCTTTATTGTCCTTTGGTTCTGCTCGTTCGATCTCTTTGATATTGGTTTCCATTTGTTCTTCTTCCCCGCCGTGTTGCTGAGCTCCCGATCGGATCCGGTGTCAAGTGTTTCGTCTCCGGTCTCGTAGTTCTTGGTTTTTGTGGGACAAGGGTGTGGGACAGGAGGGCTATACGAACGAAGTAAAGAGAGAGAGAGAGAGAGAGAGAGAGAGAGAGAGAGAGAGGTAGAGAGGCTGGAGCGCTGGCGTTAGATGCGTGCGAGAACGAAGTAATTTGATCGTCGAAGACTGAAGGCAGATGTTCCGTAAGAACGACTCGGCCTTATCCTGCTTCTATCTCTTCCTTCTCTGGTTCTTCTTCCTAAAATAGCGTCGACGAACCCTAAGAACCTTAGGCTCGGAATAGTGGCTTGAGATCAGGTAGAGGTCGAACCAGATCGAACTCCTTTGATCCCGAGAGGGGTGATGTTGAACCTCAACTTGCCGTGGTCTGGCGAGTTGACGGCTTTTGAGGGTAAGCCTGTCGAGGAGGGTTCCGGCGCTGGCCAGATGGATGATTCTGCAACTTCCAATTCGTCTGTCCTAAATGCAGAAGCCTCGGTCGGTGTGGCCGATGAGGATTCTTGCTCGGCCCAGCCTGCCGCGGCATTCGAGTTCAGTATCTTGAAGAACTCTGCGTCGGCCGAACGCGAGAACGAAGTCGAAGAGGAGATGTTTGAGGAGGATCAGCGACGGCCTGGATTACTCACCAGGGAGCTCTTTCCACCAGCGCCGGTGGTTCCGCATGTTCCCCAGCTGCCCTTGGTGGATTCTTCCTCGTCTTCGTGTAGGGCACATTGGATGGATCGTACTTTTTCTCAAGTGGACGGACCAATAGAATTGAGAGTTCTCCATCAACAGCAACAGCAACAGCAGGTGCAGCAACAGCAACAGCAGGCAAAGAAGAGTCGCAGGGGGCCACGGTCTAGGAGCTCGCAGTACCGGGGTGTCACGTTCTACCGCAGGACTGGGAGATGGGAATCTCACATCTGGTTAGCAAATTGGTCTTTTGAATCTTAATTCGTCTCCCCTAAATTTGGGTACATTGACATGAGTTTGCTTCACGTGTGCAGGGACTGCGGCAAACAAGTGTATCTTGGTGAGCAATTCAATTTCTTCTCATTATTGATACTTATGCATCGGAAAAAACATTTTTGTTTGTAACTAGTCTTGAATTTGATCGGTTGGATATTGATAGGAGGTTTTGACACTGCTCATGCTGCTGCAAGGTGAGAATCATTTTCTTATCTAGTACTTGGTCTTTTTTCTGTTGTATCTTCCTATATGGGGAAGAATATATGGGTAGCAAAATTTTATCTTCAGGGCCTATGATCGAGCAGCAATCAAATTTCGAGGAGTTGATGCTGATATCAACTTCAATCTCTGCGACTATGAAGAAGACCTGATGCAGGTGACTAAATGCCATAAAAAAGGATTGATTTGCTTCATTATATTTTTTGGATTTTTTTTAATGTTTTGTTTAAACGTTTTAGATGAAAAATCTATCAAAGGAAGAATTTGTACATATACTTCGTCGCCAAAGCACTGGATTCTCGAGGGGTAGTTCAAAATATAGAGGAGTGACCCTTCACAAGTGTGGTCGCTGGGAAGCCCGCATGGGGCAGTTCCTTGGCAAGAAGTAAGAAATTTATCCCGAAGTCCATGAATAAGTTTGCTGCTGTCCTTTTATTTCAGATCTGGATGAGTTCTTTATCTTTGCATGTTGTTTTGGTTCTTGATGCAATACTTCTATCCCCTGCACAAATTACTACAGCTGATATGTGTAGATAAATTGGGAAATCTTTGAGATGTTAGAGTTTGGTCCTTTAGCAAATAAAGGTTGCAGAAAAACCCAATTTTTACCAATGAGAATATTAATGGATGTGCAGGTACATTTATCTTGGGTTATTCGACAGCGAAATAGAAGCTGCAAGGTTCTCTTAAGCATTGATCGTCTCATTATTGATGATGAATCTCAGATTATTAATTTTGACTTCATCTCACTTATGTTCTGAGACCAAATTTTTTGTTTCGCCTTGTTTATCTACAATAGGGCTTATGACAAAGCAGCTATAAGGTATAATGGAAAAGAGGCTGTTACCAATTTTGAGCCAAGTGCTTACGAAGGAGAACAACTTTCTGAGGGCAACTCTGAAGGTATAATTGACATGTTGCATTGTCTTTCTAAGCTCTTTTAGGAGATGTGATTCTGTGAATAGAGTGCATTTTCTCTCAATACAAGTGTATCCACTTATTGGAGATCAAATATTCTGTTTTGGCCACAGGCCATGATCTGGATCTGAACTTGAGTATTTCCCAACCAAGTGTCAACAGTCCAAACGGCGATCAAAATCCATTGGGTTCTTCTCAGTTCAAAGCTTCTGATGCTGACACAGCAAGTATAATCAGTTTGCCATAGCCATAACTTTTGCTAACCCTTTTCACAACTAGTGACTTCTTATAAATCCATCTCCTCTTTCCTGCATAATTTACATACAGACCTTGTGTTTTTCGGAGGTATTATGATTTTGTTTTCCCGTTTTATTTTTTTTCCTGCAATACCATTGACGTGATAACTTATGATTTATATAACAAATACCTTTTACATCAACAAGGGGACCACAGTAGAGAAACCCCGTTGATCCTTACCATCAGCCCCATCAATGTCCTTAGCCAACTGTGAATGGTACCCTGCGTCCATCCATCGATGATTATTGCCAAATCTTGTTTGGACTATGGAGTCTTTTTCAGGTTTCTTTTGTGGGGTGCTTAAATTGGATTCTTTTTATAGCTTATGTCATGATTTCTTAATTTAGTGCATTGTACTTTTGCCCTAACGTGGTTGTCCTGAAACCAACATTTTAATTGTGGTCTTTCATGAATCATTCAACATCTGATTTAATGCTGTATGTATATCATTGGTTGAAAGCCTCTCTCTCAATGTGCATGTAATAAAATGGCTTAGCTGTGCAAGTCTAGCTGCTTTAATCTGTTTCCATTATTTGATGTGGAGTTTGACAGTACGGTACCGTCTCAAGCTGAGTGCCTATTTCGGCTTTTATGCCTCAGAAAATGCTTTCAATCTCAAATAACTTGCATGAATCATTGTTGCCATAAAATCAACAAAAAATTGAAAAATAAAAAAAATAAAATCATCATGTACTCGTAACTTGGTGCAATCTGACATGGTGGATTTGGCTAGCTGTTCAGTGTTAGATATCACATAAAGCATTCACTACAACAAGTTGTAGGAACTACAGTCCATGGATGTGTTGAATCTGATTGCTACTTGGCAGTCTTGGATTTTTGTTGCGTTTGATGACATTGTTTGTTGGTCTAATAGCTTCTACCTACAAATGCAGGGCAAGGTGAGAGAGAGGAACCTTGATGGTGCTTCGGGTGCTTCCCAAGCTCACCCAATCTGGAGTTGGCCGACACATGGGTCATCTCCTTTTCCACTGTTCTCTACTGCAGCATCATCAGGATTCCCAACTACCAATGTGATGGCTGCACTTCCTCCACTACGACCACCACCTTCAGCAACCCATCTCCATTTCTTCCCACAAGCTACACCGGATCACTCTTTCAGGATCTGAATCTTGGAAGCTCGATGCAGATGCACCAACAAATGTGCAGGAAACTCTGGCGCTTCTTCCCCTTTCACTTCTTTGTGTGAACCTTAGTTGTTTGTTTGTCATTTACCGTACATTGCGTTTGATCTGAGAAACCGGAGGAGCAGATTTGAGTGTGATTTGACAGCTCTTTTGCATTCAAGCTATCCAAGATATTTGGGCCCTAACTTATCTTAATCGGAGCCGTAAAAGAAATCATAGCTGAGCAATTTTGGTCAACAATTCTCTGTTTATGATCGCGTAGGTACAACAGTCAGTACAAGTGACCCAGGGAACACTATGGATGCAGCCTTTGGATATAGAGTAGGGTCTCCGATTTGTGCCTTAACCTCATTCGCTTCCATGTGATCGCCACTAGGGCATAGGGAACGAGTCCCTAGAGACGTGCCGTTCCAGCTGAAGTTGTGAAACCCTGGTAGGAACAATGATACATGAATCACATGTTTATCTGTGATTAAGAATATGATGATGTTATTAAATGGGGATTGTAATACCATCTACGTATAATCATTTGTATCTAATTAAATCTTTAAATATCTTACAATCACAAAAGCTCAAAATGATGGGATTAACGGCGTAGGATGAACCAAGTTTTTGGATTAAAAATAAAGAGCTTTTTCAAACAAGTCAACTCTTTCCTTTTAGTATTGTGATGCCAATTATCTTCTTTTATATTAAATGTGAAGAAATGCGTCACTGCTTACGCACGCTTGCTGGTGATTGCCTATACAGTATTTCTCGATCCGTGTGTTGAAATCAGCTACTAATATTGACGTCTTCGAAATCGGAGACCGTCTCCACACAGAATATGCTTCTTCTGCCTGCGGCTTTCCCCCTGATCTGATTCCTAAGTCGTGACGCAACATAATAAAGTGTTTGATACCGCACATGAAATTAAACAAGGCAATTACTACATGATTAAATAGCCGGTGACCCATCTACTATTTTCTATTATAAAACTGTCAATAAGATGCGAGAACTCCATATCTGATTCCCAACACCCCTTGTAAGAGAAATCATGATATCGTCGAAGCATAATGGGATCTATTTACTGTGTGCTATGACAGCCACATGGTAGAAAATTGCTGGTGTGCTAATAATAACATATAAATGTGCTAATTTAGGTGTTGGAACGATCCGATCGAAAAACCTCTTTCGATCTTGATCTTCGTATAGGCAATTGAAGACGATATCACATAGGTAATGAAAAAATATAAAAAAAATATCTTAAATTAATATGTTTGTCATCGTGTGAAGATTGGTGTACAAAAACCCACAAAACTTAAATCTACATGTGAGATAGTGTTTTACCTAAGGAGATCGTATATCCCTGAAATTCTACAAATTTATCGGAGAGAATGAAGGAGGTCAAGCATTATCCTCTTTAGCGGTGACAACGCTTCTCAAATCTCCACGCTTGCTATTTGAGGAGGAGAAGGGGAGAGGAGAATAGAAGGTGACAACTAGGAAGCCCTAACCCATGGGCTTTTAGTTCCCTTCTATTTATAGAGGCTCCCAATTAACTTAACCATATTAGATCCTACCCTATTGGGTATTGGATTTCCATCCAATTATCCAAACCTCTTAGACTAGTGGGTCTCTACCCAATAATATCTTATTAGCTCTTATTGGATCTCATCTATGGGATCCAGTAATTCAGGGACTTATTAGATATCCAATAAGATAGGGGCTCCGGCGGATATCTCATATCTGAACCTCTACTCGTCGTAACGTCTACCATATGCATGTGACCCTTGTTTGTACGATGAAACTCTTGGTTTTATGAAAAATTGTTTGGAGAATATGTTTGACTTGAATAAACTTGTAAGTGAGTAGAGAAGAGGGGATTGGACAATTTGTAATGAAATAAAATATAATGCAATGCAAGTAAAGAAAATAAGTAGTAAGGAAAGTACACACCAGAATTTATAGTGGTTTGGTCGTTGTGACCTATATCCACTTTTGATTCCTCCTCCGTCGAGGTCACCAGCATCCACTAATGGTCTTCCTTCAATAGGCGAAGACCAACCACCTCTTTAGAGTCCTTTTTCCTTTCACGGGTTTAGGAGATGTCCCTTACAAGCCTCACACATCTTCTTAGATGATTACAAAGCTAACGAGAGGGAGGAGGAGGACTCTTTGTACTTTTACAATACTTTTACATCTTAACATTTAAAGATTTTTTCACACTATGATTGCACTTTGTTATCCTTTAATATAGAAAAGGGTGGGGTATTTATAGGTTCCAATGACTTCAAAATTGGAGCCAAAAGGTATCTCATCCCGGGTTTCCAAGGTACTGGTAGGTAGTATCACCGCTTGACACTCTAACATTGGGCAGTACCATCGCTCAGATACTGAGCTCTACCGATGGTACCTTCGCTTAGTCTGGGCGGTACCACTGCTCAGTCCACTTGGGAGACTGCTCCTTAGGCGGTTCCATTGCCAGATAGGGTCCAACAACTTGGTTGGGCCTTGAATCTGGCCCATACTAGTCCAATTACGGGCCCAGTTGGCCCTTAACAAGGTTAATGGGATTACCTCCTAAACCTAATTCTAATTATTTACTAATTATGATTTTTAAGGCATACACTTCCGACAAGGTCCTAAACTTCACGACGATCTTCTTGGCGTATTCCGACGAGCTTCTTCTCAGTCAATTCAAGTAGCATTTCCGACGAACCTCTAGACTTCCGACGAACTCTCAAACTCCTAATAAAATCTCGATCTTAACTCCGGCACTTTGTTTTGCTTTATGCCTTGATAGCTATTGTAGTTAATCATGCACACTTTTCTTAATATATAGATTTGATCAAATAATTTACCAATTGATTTCATAATCAAAATTCGAGATTCAACAATATCCCCCTTTTTTATGATGACAATCAATTGATGACGATTAATCTTAACTCCCCCTATCTATATGCCATACTTGAGAAAAGACACTTTTGAATTCAAGGCCTTTTAATTTAAGCATCAAACCGATAAGTTATATGCATTTAAACTTATCGACATGCACATCATGATACCAATCATGATTTACCATATTAAAATATGATACCACATATTTATCACAATACAATGATGTCAAGGCATGACATCCATTTTTAAATCTAATATAGAATGATGATGGACAATCATCATTTTCAAGTATGATACAAATTTTAAATATGAAATTTAGCAAGATTTAAAATTCAAAGATGATAATTCATCAATCCGAGGCATGATATCAATTGTAAGTATGAAATTAAGCGTGATAATCTCAATGATAGATAATTATCATTTTGATTCAAAATCAAGTATGAATAAAATATTTTCAAGTATTCATGCCTTATTACGATACATTTCAAGCATTCATGATACATTTCAAGTATCTACAATACATATGATGCATATGCAATACATTTTGATATTTTGTAAGTATTTACGATGTATTTGATAATTCCAATCATATTTCAAGTAATCATAAAACATTTAAGCATTTACAATAAGATACATTTGACACATTATTTCAAACATTCATAATACCAATTTGTCATCAATTTATCACATTTCTCCCCCTTTGTCATCAACAAAAAGGAAATGGGCAATCGTCTCAAGCAAAGAGAAGGAAAAGTTCATGAATAGTGCATTTATTAGAAGAATCAAAATATTGATAGTTTATGAATATCCATCAATAAAATCCGTTTCTCATTAAAAATTTACAAGAGTGAAAACTGTGAGAGATGTATTTGTCAATGAAATCAATGAGTGAAAGGACTAAGTGTATAAAAAATCAAGGGTACAAAGTAAATTTGATACCAAGTAAATTGAAATTCCGGATTTCATGAAAGCTTTATTTACGAAAAATTGAGAAAGTCCGGAAAAGATATATAACAAACTTATGCATTTGGATAGTTTAACATCCCTAACTTTTTTTTACTGAAATCAAATTATTCTTCATTTAAAGGTTTTGTAAAGATATCGACTAATTGATGTTTGATAGCAAAAAATGAGAAGTTAAGCACAAACTTTGCATGATAACTACTTTTGGTTTTTGAAATGGATAAGCTAACATTTTGCTTTAGATGTGCAAAAGCCTCTTTTTGGTTCTTCTTCTTCTTTTGTCATAAAAATAAGAAGAAGAGAAAGAAGAGTAAGGGAGGAATTTATTCTCCATCAAGAACCAAATTCATGAAAGTTAAGTTTCCTTAAATCAAGCTTCTACTATAGTAAAGAGAGAGGATTCATCATAAAGGATCAAGATGTCCATACAAAAAAAAAAAATCAAGTCTCTATTCTTGCAAATGATCATCACATACTAAAAGTCCATGAATAAAAATTCATAAATCAAATGCCTTTTCTTGTAAATAGAATGAAGAATGATTTATAGGAATTGATAAAAGATCAAGTCATTAATCCAAAAATCCATGAATTATGACTCTTCCTTTGCAAATAGAAGGAGGAAGGACTCATGATCATCACATGAAAATAAGACATTAAGTTGTAAATACCAAAAGTAGAATCTTTTCTTTTGTAAATATCATGAGAAAGAAAAAGGATCTTGATTTAAAAAGAAAACTCAAGTTATGAAAAAGTGAGAAGTTCAAAAAATGTATCAAGGAATTTATGCATTCAAAAGATTTATCATGCCTAATTCTTAGAGTATTGCATGCATTATACCATCATCAAGAAGTGCATCATTGAAAAAAACATTACGTCGAAAGGTACATCATTATCATGAGTATTGCATACATAATCAAAGTGCATCATATCATGCATGATTCAAATCATTATCATACCTTTCTCCCATTTTGTCATCAACAAAAAGGAGAAAAGTGCAACTATTATAATTTTTTTTTGAGATGTACAAGATAACATATTTTTTCATCTTCTTGAAATGTGTAAGTTAGCAAACTTTGCTTCTATTGAGATTTGCAAGATAGCACTTCTTGCTTCTCTTTTGAGACGAGCAAGCTAGCAAGTTTTGCTCCCCCTTTGTCATTGTCAAAAAGAAGGGATGGTGTTACTGTTGAATCTCATATTTTGATGATGAAACTACTTGATATATGTTTATGATTTAATCTGCGTTTTGAGTGACGCAGGATGCTTCGATCAGGATGAGACAATTAAAGCAGGAAAATCATGTTGTGCCGAAGGAACATGTCAGAAGATTGGACGTCGGGCCGGTGGATCGGTCGACGTATCGACAGAAGGCTTCGGGCCGTGGACTTGGGCATCGGGCCAAGAAGAGCGGGTATTGTGCCAAGGATATCGGAGTTGCATAGTCAACTGGCCGATTGGGCAATAGGCTGCAGGAGAGGACGATGCGCCGAAGAATCGGACGAAGCGTCAAGGGACCAATGACATGCCGGACAACTTGGTTAAATTGCTTAGGATTAATTGTCTTGATCGAAGTTTTGTTGTGTAGGATTAACTATGATAACGATGAAGACATAAAGCGAAACAAAGTGTCGGAGTCAAGCGCGAAGGATTTGTTGCGAGTTTGAGAGTTCGACGGAAGTCCGAAGGTTCGTTGGGAATGCTACCAGAGCTCGCCGAGAAAGATCGGAGCTTGCCGAAAAAGCTCATTGGAACTCGCTAAGATCAAATCGTGAAGTCTAGGAGCTTGCCGGGAGTCCGCAGAATGGTTTCCGAGAGTTCATTGGAAGACTGCCGGAAGTTTGCCGGAAGTTTGCCGGAAGCTCGCCAGAAGAAGTCTTGACTTGCGGACTTTGTAATAGCTTAGAAAATATCTTTAAATTCATAGTTAGCACGTTAATTAGGGTTAGGATTAGGTGTTAATCATATAACCCAAGTAGGGGCCAATTAGGCTCAAGTTTGGACTGGTTTGGGCCAAGTTTGGAGCCAAACCAAGTGAGCTGAAATAGTAAAAGAGGTGGCACCGTCAGGGTTGGAGGTGGCACCGCCCAGGCTATGTCTCCCAGCGAGACTGGGCGGTGCAACCGCCCCAGACAAGAGGTGCAACCGCCTAGGGCTCAGTCTCCGAGCGAGACTGGGCGGTGCAACCTCCTCTGTCAGGAGGTAGCACCGCATGAGCTCAAGTTTCGAGCTCTGCCAGGCGGTGCAACCTCTCCAGTCAGGCGGTGCAACCGCCTGAGCTCGGTCTTCGAGCTCTGGCAGAGAGGTGCAACCGCCCCTGACAGAGGTGGCACCGCCTAGAGGCTCAGTCTTCGAGCTCTGCCAGGCGGTGCAACCTCTCCAGTCAGGAGGTGCAACCGCTTGATCCCGGAATTCCGGGATTTGATCGTTTTGAGCTCCAAATTTGAACTGGGTTGAGGCCTATAAATACCCCACCCATTCAACACAGAAAAAGACACAGATCCACACCGAATTCTTGATCTTTTCTGTGATTCTAAGAGCTCAAATTTGTGTAAAGTCCAAAAGTTCTCCTCTTTCTGTTCTTCAAGTCTTGAGTTGTAAAGAGAGGAGAGAAAGGATCTGTAAGGGTTGTCTCCTGAGCCCGTCAAAAGGAGAGAAACTGTAAAAGGGCAGTTGGCCTTCGCCTATTGAAGGAAGGCCTCTAGTTGACGTCGATGACCTCATCGGTGGAGGAAGCCAAAAGTGGAGTAGGTCAAGACTGACCGAACCACTCTAAATCTCTGGTTTGCTTTTATTTTGAGCATTTTATCATTACTGCAAACCTCCTACATAGCTACTGCTCTCTGCGCTTTTACGAACAAGTTTCTAAGTTCTAATCTTTCCGAATCTGCATTCAGACGTAAAACGGTGTTTTCGTACGATCTTTACATCGCAGCTTATATTTACGTCTTAAGTCTGTTTATAACTGCAAACTGTCTTTTGCGCTTTTACGAACGAGTTTCTATGCAGTTTACGTTTACGTCTTGATTCCATTTATAACTGCAAACTGTGTTTAGACGCAAACTGTGTTTAGACGCAAACTGCGCTTAGACGCAATCTGCGCTTAGACGCAAACTGCGCTTAGATGCAAACTGCGCTTAGACGCAATCTGCATTTAGACGCAAACTGCATTTAGACGCAAAACTGCATTTAGACGCAAAATGCGTAAACTGCACTTAGATACAAACTGTGAATCGGCTTTTGCATCATAATAGATTTTATCGAACGAACGCACCTTTCGATTTTAATCGCTGTAAGATTTCCGCTGCACTAATTCGCCCCCCCCCCTCTTAATGCTCTCGATCCTAACAATTGGTATCAGAGCGTGGTATTTTTCATTTCGGATTTACACCCGAGAGAAATGGCTCTTCAAGAGGGCTTTTCGGTCTTTCGTCCACCGTTCTTTAATGGATTGGACTACACTTATTGGAAAACTCGAATGAGAGTTTTCTTGATTTCTCTAAATCTGGATTTATGGAATATCATTGAAAACAGTTTTCAACTTCCCTCCAAACTGATGAACGAATGGTCGGATTTGGAGAAGAAATATTTTTCTTTAAACGCAAAGGCTATGAATGCCTTATTTTGCGCTTTGGACAAAAATGAGTTCAATCGGGTTTCTTTGTGCAAAACGGCTTTCGATATCTGGCGCACTCTTGAAATCACGCACGAGGGAACTAGTAGAGTCAAAGACTCGAAAATTAATATTTTACTGCATGATTTCGAGCTTTTTCATATGAAACCAAGCGAAACCGTTGTTGACATGTACACTCGTTTTACGGATGTCGTCAATGGTTTAAAATCGCTTGGTAAAAGCTTTTCGGATTTTGAACTCGTTAACAAAGTTTTGCGCTCACTTTCTAAAACTTGGGATTCAAAAGTAACTGCTATTCAAGAATCGAAAAACTTGAACCAATTTCCACTTGAAGAACTAATTGGTTCATTGATGACATATGAAATGGTGCACAATGCACATGATGAACATGTTGAACACAATCACCTTCCAAAGAACAGGAAGGATTTGGAACTCTGGACAAATGAATGCCACTTGAGCGATGACTCAAGTGATGAGGACAATGATGAACAAAACAACCTTCCAAAGAACAGGAAGGATTTGGGACATAGAACATTTGAAGACCACTCGAGCATAAGTTCAAGTGATGGTGAACTTAAACTACAAATGAAACGAAAATTAAAAAGTAAAAAGAACGGAACTACTTGCTTTGAATGCAAGAAGAAGAACAAAAATTGGGATGAATCGAGCTCCTCCGAAGACGAGGAGAAAATCAACAAAGGCGAGGTGGTAAACTACGCCTTTACGCCTTTCGACGCTGAGGTAATCAAAATGCCTTTAATTTACGTTGAAATTACATGATGCTTTTCATAAAGCATTTTTTTTTAAATTTTCTTGAAAATTGCATGTTTAATAATCTTATAATGAAAATACAAACAATTAGGAATCATGCTTATCATTCTAGTAATTTTGAAAATAATCATGAAAATTGCATGTTTATGATAAACAAAATGATTTTGATTAAAAATACCTTATGAAATCATGCTATATGTGGTTGAGAAGTAATAATGTGTATCATGTTAATTTCCATTGTTATTTCTCGATGAAATCATGAATCTATTTATAAATTTTGTGAGCCATAAAAATGATTTTGATAATTTAAAATTGAAATAAGTTTTATCAAAATCATGATCTTGATTTATCAAATTGAATGAATTGAAAATGAATAATGAATTTTCTCTTGAATGATTGTGACTTGTATTCCTTGTATTCATGATATGATTTTTATGCAATTCTTTGTACTCATGAAATATTTATCTCATCACCCAATTATTCCTTTTCAATACTCCTCAAGTGATGATATGAATACATGAGATATTCATGAATTTATTTTGATGTATGCAAATGAGAAGTTTCGATCATGCATGGTAAGATGCAATGTGACAAATTAATATCATGATGATTTAAAATATTTATGATTTGGAATGATGCACATGTTTTTTTTTTATGTGTATCATGAATGCTTTAAATGATAAATGTTTGGAATCATGATTAAAATGAAGTGATAAATACTGATTTAATGTTCGGTATCATGAATACTTCATTATCATACATTAAAATAGTGATAAATATTTTGAAAATAAATGATTGTATCATGTTAGATGATTTTATATATTGTGCATGATAAGCTATAAGTGGTGATTGAAACAATGATTGAAATAATATGAATGATGATTTGGAATCATGCATATAATAATGAGTTTATTTGTTTTGAAAATGTGCATGTTTTAATTTGAAAATATAATGATGCACAAATAAGATTGATACTAACCTTTGTCATGATTTAAAAATTGATGTAAAGGGTTTTTCCCTTCTTTTTGACAATGACAAAAGGGGAGATAGCTAGCTTGCACAATTCAAGAAGAAAGCAAAAATTGTACTTCTCAAAAGAGAAGAAATTTCTATCTTAAACATCACTAAGAAGTGCTATCTTGCATATCTCAAGACACACAAATGCAATCATGCAAAATTTGTAATTTTGCACATCATTAAAATTTATGATGCTTTGGTGATTATGCATGTTCTAAAATGTTATAAAATTCACTAGCTTGCATGATGTAGAACTTAGTTATATTGAACATCACCAAGGAATGCTATCTTGCCTATCTCAAGAAGCAAAAAGTTAACTTGCACATCTAGCAAAACTTATATTTCAAGAAGCAAGAGTTGCTTTCTTGAACATCTCAAAATTGCTAGCTTGCGGGCCTTAAAATTTAGAAATTTTTTGCTAGCTTGTATATGGTAAACTTGCTATCATACTACCATGATGATGAGCATGTCTTATCTTTATGATTGTATTTGAAAAACTATGGCAAAAATACGTCCTAATGATTGAACGTGTTAAAATTATTTTTCGAACCTTCTTGATTGAATGATTGAATCACTTGATTGGCATAATGATTTTACACAATTACATGTTGAAAATTATGTGCTTGAATACAAAACTTCCATGGTAACAAGTATGCTTTACCTTCATGATTGTAATTGAATATCTATAGCAAAACCTTGTCCGAATGGAAGAAAGAGTCAAATTTCATTTTCGGATTCTCTTGAATCTAACATATCAAGTTCACTCTCTTCCAAACTTAACAAGCATATGTCATATCAAGTTTAGTTCATATCATTGATTTTTGACATATGTAATTAACTAGCAAATACATCTCTCATACACACATCATGTGAAAAATAATTTTTGAGAAATGGATTTGATGAATATGGATGAAAGTGTTTTTACTTGCAAGGATTTATTTCACATACATAACAACAAGCACTTATGCTTAAAATTTGCTTATATCGTTCTCCGTTTTGTTGATGACAAAGGGGAAGAAATATATGAATTGATGCTATGAACACTGATGCTATGCTTGCATCATCAAGAGATATATGAATTGATATGATTGCCATATTTGTAATGCTTGCATCATTAAGAGATATATGAATTGATGCTATGATTGCCAAACTTGCATTATGCCATGTTTGCATCATGCGTTAGGATATCAAGAACTTGTATCGTAATTTTACGCGTTGATATCTTACCATGTGATGAAATGCTACAATTGATAAACACTTGAAATGTTTGCGTTATGATATCAAAAGCTTACATCGCAATTTTTCATGTTGATATTTGATATTAGCAAACTTGCATGATGATAAAACTTGATATTATGATTTTCATGCAATGAGTTGAACCAATATCACACACACTTGATTGTGGTACTTCTCAATTTTGTTGATGACAAAGGGAGAGAAGTATGTTGATAACATGACATGTGATGCATAAGTTTATGCATATGTTCATGTTGACGTGTTGCAAGTATTCATGATGAATATTGCAATGACTTGAATTCAGTTTGAATTCAAGGTTCTATCAATATGGCATATTGATAGGGGGAGTTTGTTTAAACTCCGGGGGTTAAGTTTAACTCCGTCATCAAGTGGTTGTCATCATCAAAAAGGGGGAGATTGTTGAATCTCGTATTTTGATGATGAAACTACTTGATATATGTTTATGATTTAATCTACGTTTTGAGTGACGCAGGATGCTTCGATCAGGATGAGACAATTAAAGCAGGAAAATCATGTGCCAGCCGGGAAGGAACATGTCGAAAGATTAGACGTCGGGCGGTGGATCGGTCGACGTATCGACGATGAAGGCCGGGCCGTGGACTCGGCATCGGGCCAAGAAGAGCAGGTATTGTGCCAAGGATATCGGAGTTGAGAGTCAACGGCCGATTAGGCAATAGGGTCGCAGAGAGGACGATCTTGCCCAAGAATCTGGACTAAGCGCCGAGGGACCAATGACATGCGGACAACTTGGTTAAATTGCTTAGGATTAATTGTCTCGATCAAGTTTTGTTGTGCAGGATTAACTATGATAACGATGAAGACATAAAGCCGAAACAAAGTGTCGGAGTCAAGGGCGCGAAGGATTTGTTTGCGAGTTCAAGAGTTCGACGGAAGTCCGAAGGTTCGTCGGGAATGCTACCGAGCTCGCCGAGAAAGATCGGAGCTTGAAGAAGCTCATTGGAACTCGCTAAGATCAAATCGTGAAGTCTAGGAGCTTGCCGGGAGTCCGCGAGAATGGTTTAGAGAGTTCATGGAAGACCCGGAAGTTTTGCGGGCTTCATGGAAGAAGTCTTGACTTATGGACTTTGTAATAGCTTAGAAAATGTCTTTAAATTCATAGTTAGCATGTTAATTAGGGTTAGGATTAGGTGTTAATCCTATAACCCAAGTAGGGGCCAATTAGGCTCAAGTTCGGACTGGTTTGGGCCAAGTTTGGAGCCAAACCAAGTGAGTGAAATAGTAAAAGAGGTGGCACCGCCTGTGGTTAGAGGTGGCACCGCCAGTGCTATGTCTCCCAGCCGAGACTGAGGCGGTGCAACCGCCCCAGCCAAGAGGTGCAACCACCAGGGCTCGATCTCCGAAAGCGAGGCTGGGCGGTGCAACCTCCTCATTAGGAGGTAGCACCGCCTTGAGCTCAAGTTTCGAAGCTCGGGCCGCGGCGGTGCAACCTCTCTAGTCGGGCGGTGCAACCGCCTGAGCTCGGATCTTCGAAGCTCGGCAGAGAGGTGCAAACCCCCGACAGAGGTGGCACCAGAGGCTCATCTTCGAGCTCGCGGCGGTGCAACCTCTCCAATCGAGGAGGTGCAACACCTGATCCCGGAATTCCGGGATTTGATCGCTTTTGAGCTCCAAATTTGAACTGGGTTGGGGCCTATAAATACCCCACCCATTCAGCACAGAAAAAGACACAGATCCATACCGAATTCTTGATCTTTTCTGTGATTCTAAGAGCTCAAATTTGTGTAAAGTCCAAAAGTTCTCCTCTTTCTGTTCTTCAAGTCTTGAGTTGTAAAGAGAGGAGAGAAAGGATCTGTAAGGGTTGTCTCCTGAGCCCGTCCAAAGGAGAGAAACTGTAAAAGGGTAGTTGGCCTTCGCCTATTGAAGGAAGGCCTCTAGTTGACGTCGGTGACCTCATCGGTGGAGGAAGCCAAAAGTGGAGTAGGTCAAGACTGACCGAACCACTCTAAACCTCATTTCTTTTATTTTGAGCATTTTATCATTACTGCAAACCTCCTACATAGCTACTGCTCTCTGCGCTTTTACGAACAAGTTTCTAAGTTCTAATCTTTCCGAATCTGCATTCAGACGTAAAACGGTGTTTTCGTACGATCTTTACATGGCAGCTTACATTTACGTCTTAAGTCTATTTATAACTGAAAACTGTCTTTTGCGCTTTTACGAACGAGTTTCTATGCAGTTTACGTTTACGTCTTGATTCCATTTATAACTGCAAACTGTGTTTTAGACGCATAAACTGTGTTTAGGCATAAACTGGCGCTTTAGACGCATAAACTGTGTTTAGCATAAACTGTGTTTAGACGCATAAAACTGTGTTTAGACGCATAAACTGTGTTTAGACATAATCTCGCGCTTAGACATAAACTGCGCTTTTAGATGCAAACCGCGCTTAGACATAATCTGCATTTTTAACGAAAACTGCATTTAGACATAAAACTGCATTTAGGCGCAAACCGCGTAAACTGCACTTAGATACAAACTGTGAATCGGCTTTTGCATCATAATAGATTTTATCGAATGAACGCACCTTTCGATTTTAATCGCTGTAAGATTTCCGCTGCACTAATTCACCCCCTCTTAGTGCTCTCGATCCTAACAGTTACAATAGTGCAAAACTTTTCTCATTACATCATTTTTCAAATCATCACATAAAATATATCAAGAAAAATTAACTTGGTAATGAGATATATAATTCATGAAAAGAAATTTTAAGTTGTAAATATCAAGAGACAAATTATGATTCTTTTGGATAGCGAAAAAAAGAATCATATTAAACAATCATGATTCATAAGAATCTCAAGTTATTATTATCTAAGAATCAAGATCTCATGATGTAGATAAAACTCCTATTTTTATAAAAAGCAAAAAAAAATCATAGGAGAAAAAAATATCTTGATTTACGTATAAGAAATCTCAAATTGTCAAGATCATGATTTATATATTAAAAAAACCAAGTTATAATTCAAAAAATCATGATTCATAAAAAAATATCCTCTTTAATAAACAACAAGAAGAAAGGAGAACTTGGTTCATGCATAAGAAATATTGAGTTATCAAGTGAAGGAATCATGATTCATGTGACAAAAAGATTGTTGATTCATGCATTTGAGTAAATATTTTTTAAACTATCATTACTTCAACCCATCATGCATAATTTTAAAATGTAAAGCCATCAAGTATGATACAAATATTTATTTTCAAAACATTCGTCATTATTTTCAACTCATTCAATTTGTCAAATCATCAAAATCACTTTCAAGGGATTCTAAATGACATAAATAGATTTATCAATTTCTTATTGAAAACTCGATAAGATTTTAAGGATAGAGACATTTTCAAGAATAATGCATTCTCCCATATTTATGAGTTTTGATTTATGTGATATATTTATACAAATATGCCTTTTTCTTTTATACCAAATAAAAATATGCATCATCGATTAAAATCAAAACCAAGATTTTATAATGATCATCAAGATCAATTATGTAAACAAAAGATTTCAAATAATCATTGCATCATCAATCATGACTTCATTGAATATAAATCATCTTCAATTAAAATCATTTTGTAACTGATAGTTCTAATTCTAATGATCTTTCTTTTATTGTTTTGGCTAGAGAGCTTTATGAGGTATTTTGGATCTTCAATCATAAGTCTTGAACATCCACTATCAAACTATCATTCTTGCTCCTAGCTTGTGATTATAAACACATCTACAAGAAAGGAGATTTTCTTTTAGATACCCATTTTACCTTGGGTTCCTCATAAATAGACATATCTAATTTATCATTTTGCATTGAGTCATTTAAGATTCTTTTATGGACCCAAATTAACTTATGTGGACTATACCTCTTAAATGAATATTTATAAGTAACATGTTCGAGTTTACAACAAAAGTTATATTTGGTGAGCGGGTGATATATGTAAGGTAGGGCCTTTAACAAAGGTGGTTGGATTTTGGTGAGAGCTACTCATAAATCCGATTTCGCATCTTCTATGAACGTGATTCTTATTAGTAAGTTTCATGTTTAAGGACTTGCTACCAACCTTAAAATTTTCTAGAGTTTCTTTGAGTAGCAAGTTTTTCTTCTCAAGTACCTCTAAGTGTTCACACTTAGTGCATGGAGGCAATGAAGGATTATCATGCTTAAATTTTTTAAATTTATTATTTAAAATAGCATACTCTTTTTTCAAACAATTAAACATTTTGCTTATTATTCTACATGCATCGAACAAATCATGAAAAGCACTTAAAAGCTCATTGAAAGATAAATTTGTATCTAATGAACTACTTACCTCATCTTCAATAGCTATTAGTGTGTAGTTTGTAATTTCCTTATTGCTTTGTCCTTCATCTTCGGAATCGCTCGAGTTATCCTATGTTGCTTTGAGCGCCTTCTTCTTCTTTGGTTGTTTCTTCTTCATTTGAGGACATTCACTTTTGAAATATCATGACTTTTTACATTCATAGTATATAACTTATTCTTTCTTGGGTTCAATTTTGTTTTTAATATCATTTTTAGATTCATTTCTTTTTATAAATTTTTTAAACTTTTTTGTCAAGAATCCCAAGTCATCATCATAATCCTCATCACTTGAACATCCCAAGTCATCCCAAGTGGTCTTTATGAGTTCTTAGTGCTATATCATTCCTGTTCTTTGGAAGGTTATTCTTAAGCTCTTCATGAGCATTGTAAGTCATTTCGTAGGTTATCAAAGACCTAATAAGCTCTTCAAGCGAAAAATTGTTCAAGTCCTTGGCTTCTTGAATTATCATTACTTTAGGATCTCAACTCTTTGAGATGGATCTTAATATTTTGTTAACAAGTTCAAAATTAGAAAAAAATTTACCAAGTCCTTTTAGACCATTGACGACATCCGTAAATCAGGTGTACATGTCTCCAATGGTCTCACTTGGTTTCATCGGAAAAAAATCATAAGTATGGACTAAAAAATTAATTTTGGACTCCTTTACTCTACTAGTGCCCTCATGAGTGATTTCGAGTGTATGCCAAATAACAAAAGCCATTTCACAAATAGACACTCAATTAAACTCATTTTTATCTAAAGTGCAAAACAAGACATTCATAGCCTTGGCATTTAAAGCGAAAGTCTACTTCTCTAACTCATTCCAATCGTTCAACAGAAGAGAAGACTTTTGAAAGCTATTTTTCACAATGTTTCATAACTCAAAATCCATAGAAATTAGAAAAATTCTTATTCTAGTTTTCCAATGGTGTAATCCATCCTATTGAACATGGGTGGACGTGTGATTGAGTAACCATCTTAGTTGCCGATAAATACTCTCTCTCTTGGGTTTCAAACCAAAATGAGAGTGACCTCACTCTGATACCAATTGTTAGGATTAAGAATGACATTAAGAGGGGGGGGGGGGGGGGGGGTGAATTAGTGCAGTGGATAAATACGATCAATTTAAATGATTTCGAAAAACTTCGTACGATGAAACACTTAGTTCTATGAAAAATTGTTTTAAGAATATGTTTGACTTGAATAAACTTATAATTGAGTGGAGAAGAGGGGATTAGATAATTTGTAATGAAGTAAAATAGAATGCAGCACAAATAAAGAAAATAAGTAGTAAGGAAAGAACATACCGGAATTTATAGTAGTTTGGTCATTGTGACCTACATCCACTTCCGATTCCTCCTCCGTCGAGGTTACTGGCGTCCGCTAATGGTCTTCCTTCAATAGGCAAAGACCAACCACCTCTTTACAATACTTTCTCCTTTTCACGGGTTTAGGGGATAACCCTTACAAGCCTCAAATCTCTTCTTGGATGATTACAAAGCTAAAGAGAGGGAGGAGGAGGACTCTTTGCAGTTTTATAATACTTTTACACCCCAACACTTAAAGATTTTTTCATACTATTATTGCACTTTGTTATCCTTTCATGCAGAAAAGGGTGGGGTACTTATAGGCCCCAATGACTTCAAAATTGGAGCCAAAACGTGTCTCATCCCAGGTTTCCGGGGTACTAGCGGTACCACTGCCTAACACTCTGACACCAGGTGATATTAGCGGTACCACTGCCAATACTGCGCAATACCACTCCCTAACACTCTAACACTAGGCGATACCACCACATGATATAGTCTAAAATACTGAGCTCTGGCGGTACCACCGTTTGGCGGTAATAACTGTTGGTGGTACCATCGCTCAGTCTGGGCAGTACCACCGCTTAGTCTGGGTGGTACCACCACCTAGACCACCTAGGAGATCGCTCCCTAGGTGGTTTCACCACCCCAGTCTAGTAGTGCCATTGCCAGACAGGGTCTAGCAATCTGGTTGAGCCTTGAATCTAGCCCAAACTAGTCCAATTACGGGTCCAATTGGCCTTTAACAGGGTTAATGAGATTACCTCCCAAACCGAACCTTAATTATGTGCTAACTACGATTTTTAAGCATACACTAAACAAAACAAGCCTGGTAAGTCTAGGTTTCTTTTGGTGAGCTTCCGGCGATCTTCCGATGGACTTCCGATGATCTCTCAACAATCTTCCAGTGAACTTCTAACAAGCTCCTAGACTTCATGATGATCTTATTGGCGAGTTCCGATGAGCTTCTTAGCATTTCCGACGAACTCTCGAACTCCCACCGAAATCTCGATCTTGACTCCGGCACTTCGTTTTGCTTTATACCTTAATCGCTATCGTAGTTAATACTGCACACTTTTCTCAACATATAGATTTGATCAAATAATTTACCAATTGATTTTATCATCAAAATCTGAGATTCAACAACCCTCTAGGCCTAATATCGAGCTGGTCATGAGTCATACATATTAAAACTCCTTTTGGCTCTATAAATTATTATCTCCATAATAATTCACTCGATTTATCGACTACGGACGTACTAGGCCATTACACCGCAGTCTCCAGACAATACAAGGAAATCCAATCTATTGGACCTATCTATCCTCAGTTATCGTGTACCTATAGTCCCTCATCCATCTAATAACCCAAAGACCGCATACCAAGCATGGTGTTGTCAGGCCCATATAGTTTCTCCTTGAGTCTTGCTCTAATCGGATTATCTCGGAGAACTCTTTCTCTCTCAATCCGAATGACCTTAGCTATGGATTTGTCTGAGCAAGAAAACATAGGATATTCCTCTCATTATACCGAGAGTGGATGATCTTCTATCGACACTCAATATCCATTATAAGGTTGGTTATCACTCTTAATAACTAGCAGTACTAGATTTGAAACTTTTAAACTTATAAGTCCAGTATCAAAGAGTGGAGTACACATATAGGACATCCTTGGTGTCTCAAGTCTAAGGACCAGATATACTACTCGGACTACGAAATCATTATCTGACAGTAAGGTACCATCAACCATCCAACATTCCGTGAGCGGATCAATTAGTGAACTCATTCTCCAATAAGCACCTGCACTGTATCCTTAGTGTCCCCACATGAGCAGCTATGAGATCAGTTGCCTCCATCATATAGAGGGGTATACAACACATCAGTATATCCGGTTATCTTGATGTCCTTCTCGAGTAACCTATGACCGAGATTATTTATGGTTTGTGTTTAAAGGTGAATCAATCTCACTATCGTGATCTCATCATGATATGATTCTCATTGCACAGATCTATGAATATCACAATATATAACACGCAAGATAAAGTGATAAAATACGAAATAATTATAATAAGCAAAAAGACTACATGTCGAGTCACACGTGCTATCACTCACGTGATTGGCTTGTCGGGCATATATAACTAGCAATCTTCCACTTAACCTAAAATCAATCACCTACATGTTTGATCCCCATCAAACCTTTGGGACACTTAAATACAATCTAAGATAACGACTTTGTCAATGGATCTACGATGTTATCTTCGGATGAAACTCTTTCCACTACTACATCGCTTCGGGCCATGATTTCTCTAATGAGTTGGAACCTTCTTAGAACACTTCTGATGAAACCTGGGTTCCTGTGTTTGAGCAATCGCCCATTATTATCATAATATAAGGGAATTAGCTCCTCGCTACTTAGCATAACACCTAGATTTATGTTGAACTTATTCATCCAGACTGCCTCCTTTGTTGCCTCTACCGCAATAATATACTTCATATCTATGTTCGAGTTAGCAATAGTGTTTTGCTTGGAACTCTTCCAGCATACTGCTCCTCTATTCAGGATGAACACATACCTTGAATTAGACTTACTATCATCGATATCAGATTGGAAGCTTGAGTCCGTGTAGCCCTCAACCCTGAGGCTATTTCCTCCATATACTAGTAAAAGATCCTTAGTTCTTCTCAAGTACCTAAGGATACACTTTACTGCTTTTCAGAGCTCTAAGCTTGGATCCGTCTGATACCTGCTTGTGACACTCAGAGTATGCGCTATATCAAGCATGGTACATAGCATAACATACATGATAGACCCTATCACTGAGGCATAGGGTATCCTATCCATGTTCGGCCTTTCTTCATGAGTCTTTGGAGACATACTCTTAGAAAGTGATATCCCATGCCAAACCTTTTGACAAAGGTGTCTATGTACCTAGATTGGGATAAGCCAAGCATCCTCTTTGATCTATCTCTATAGACCCGAATCTCCAAGATATATGATGCTTCCCCTAAGTTCTTCATAGAGAAGTGTCTACATAACTAAGCTTTACTATGAATAGCATTCCTACATCATTCCCAATTATCAGGATGTCATCCACATATAATACCAAGAAGGTGATAGCGCTCCCACTTACCTTCCTATACATACAAGACTCATCTTCGTTCTTCACAAAATCATAAGATCTGATCGCCATATAAAATCTTATGTTCTAACTTCGGGAAGCTTGCTTTAGTCCATAAATGAATATAAGCAACCTACTATTAGTTATATGTGCCCTACAAGCTAGTCATGTGAGTGATGACATCTATGACATGCTACGAAAATCTCTTTGCTTATTATTACTGGCATTTCATCACATATTATCCACATGTATATTATGATATCCTTGGATCTATGCAATGAGAATCGAATCGTGATGAGATCACAATAATGAGACTGATTCGCCTTTAAACACAGATCATAAATTATCCCGGTCTTAAGTTGCTTGAGAAGGACATCGAGATAACCGAATAGACTGGTGTGCTGTATACTTGTCAATATGATGGAAGCGGTTGGTCTCATAGTCGCTCATGTGGGGACACTAAAGGTATAGTGCAAGTACTCATTAGAGAATGAGTTCACTAATTGATCCATTTACAAAATGCTAGATGGTTAATGATACATGATGTCCGACAATAATTTCGTAGTCCTAGTTGTGTATTTGGTCCTTAGACTTGAGACACCAAAGATTCCTTGTTTGAGTACTCCATTCTTTGACGTCGGATTTACATGTTTGAAAGTTCTAAATCTAGTACAACTAGTTCTCAGGAATGATAGCCAACCTTATGAAGATAATTGTGTATCAACAGAGGATCATCTACTCTTGGTATCATGAGAGAAATATCCCTTGTATGCTCGCTCAGAAAAAATCTATGTTCAGGGTCATTCAGATTGAGAGAGAATGAGTTCTTCGGGAGAATCCGATTAAAGCGAGACTTGGACAAGATTCCATATGGGCCTGATGTTACCATGCCTAATATATGATCTTTGGGATATTAGATGGATGAGAGACTATAGACACATGGTAATTATCGATAGACAGGTTCGATGGATTAGATCCCCCTATATCATTTGGGGACTATGACTCAATGGCCTAGTACGACCATAGTCGATGAGTTAAGTGAATCACTATGGAGATAATAATTCACTATATTAGAAGGAGATCTACAGGATCGACTCACGGCCAACTCGGTATCGGGCCTAGAGGGTTACACACATATGGTGGATGTTGCAGGTATGAGATATCCTCGCAGCCCCAGTTTGGATCTTGTAGATAAGATCCAATTAGATAATTGATAAGATCTAATTGGATAAATAGAAGAGATCTAATTAGATAGTTGGATAGAGATCCAACTAGATAATTGGATAGAGATCCAATGTGGATATGATCCATTAAGGGTTAAGTTGCTTGCACCTCTATAAATATGAGGAACTTTATGGTCCATAGGCTAGAGATATTGGTGGTTGCCCCTTCTATTCTTCTCACCCTACTCTCCTCCTCAGCTCCGATAGCCTTGCGATACACATGGAGAGGGAGATCCCGTAGTGATCTAAGGAGCGTCGTCGCCACGTCCAACGTTTGGAACATCGCTAGAGAGGAGTATGCAAGTGCTCCTTCATCCATTCCATCAGATATTGAAATTTCAGGGATATACGATCTCCGCAGGTAATAGTTCTAACACGATATATGCAATTTTTTGGTTTTGCGATTTTCTCATGCATCAATCATTGCACAACGACCTAGTACTTAACTTTGGAAAATCTAGTTTTATTTTTTGTTTTTCACTATGTATGAGATGCCGACCAATAGATTTCCTAACAGTGGTATTAGAGCCAGGTTCAATATGGGATGATTGTCTTATAAATTACATGTGTTGTGTTTAATCGCGTAGAATTATTTTACGCGTTCGTGCTGCATTTGACGTAGTTTTCTGATCCGAAAGATGCCTTATTTGGTTATCTTTAGAGAAGTCCTTCAACGTCAAATTTGTTGACGTAAATGAAGGAAACCAAGACATCAATTGCTGCTGCCTAGTGGATCAACCGGGGAGCCGCTTGTCCAACAAGGCAGCGCACTCGCAAGTTGCGGAGGAGTCACTTGTCCACCGAGGTAGCACCCGCGGGCAAGGTGTCCACGAGCAAGCTGCCTACGGTGGGGGCAGCGCCTGCCCGCATGTGTGCAGGCTGCACATAGGTTGAGGCAGCGCCTGTGGGACAGTGCCCATAGGCAGGCATCCTGGGGGCAAGGCGACGTTGGCCGACGACCGCCTGTGGGCAAGGCATCTGTTAGGACTCTAGCTAGGAGAGTCCTAATTGAATTTTATTGAAAGGAGAATTCATATAAAACCTACTTAACCGACCCCTATTAAAGAGGTGAAGAGGCCAGCTAGGGTTAGAGTTAGTTGGAAGGTTGCTTCTTAGAGTAGGAGTCTTATTAGGAGTTGGTTAGAAGTAAGAGTCTTGAGTAAGAGTCATATTAGGAGTTAGGGTTTAGAAGCCCTATAAATAGTCATGTATTTAAACTCTTTTGATAAGCAATAGATGAATCTTTTTAGCAGCTTTTGAGCAGCAACTTGGAGGAAGGAACCCCTATAGAGTTCCAAGGAGGTCGATCCCATAAAGAGATCAACCCTAAGCTTAGAATCCGCTAGGGTTCTTTGGTATTAGAGCAGTGTTCTTGGCATCTCTCTACCCTTAAATAGCCATCCATTAGCCCTCCATAGCCATCCAAAGCAATTCCCACAATTGCTTAAAAGATCATCGTCGAATTTCGCCATCAACTCCACCATTGCGGATCATCCTTTGATCTCCCCATGAATTGCAACAGGTTATGGTTTCCTACCTTACTGCTGCTGCAATTTAGTTATACTTATTCAAAAATTTAGCCATCCACCAGCACTCCACAGTCACCCAAAGCAATTCCCACAATTGCTTAAAAGATCATCGCCGAATTCCACCATCATCTCCACAATCGCGGATCATCCTTTGATCTCCCCGTGAATTGCAACAGATTCTGGTTTTCTATCTTACTGCTATTATAATTTAGTTATCCTTATTCAAAAATCTAAAAAAATCATTCCTATATTGCTGCATAAACTTTTCGTCGTAAAGTTTTTATCTCTATAACGAAAGATGCACTATAGAATTCCAACCGCATAGCACAGTTTGTTTAATCTTGCTACTAGGTTTTTTCTATCCAAATCTCTACAAAATTTTTATGAAAGCTTTGACACTTCCTAACAACAGATTTCCCTTTGGTTTCGTTAAAAAATTCCCAATATAAACCACTGATATTTTACATCCAATCTGCTAGATGCAATGCAGAATTCCAACCGCATAACACAAATTGTTTGATCTTGCTACTGCATTTTTTCTGTCCAAATCTCTACGAAATTTTTCTGATAGCTTTGACACTTCCTAATAATAGATTTTTTTTAGTTTTATTAAAAAATTTTTAATATAAAATGCTGACCTTTTACGTCCAAACTGCTACACTTTAGATGTAAAAATCTGCTATTGTACCTTTCCGTGATCCTCAATTTTTCCGAACCTTCCACCATCCCATGCCATTAACTTATCAATAGAAAAAAGATAGGAACATCTTTGATCTATAAGCATATGCTATAACTTCTCAAGATCCAATTGATGCCAAATTTGAAGCATGAGAATCTCGGATTGAATCGCGGCTTCAATCATGCTTGGAGGATAAATTGCGCGCTTTGTTTGCAGAATTCAGAATTGGACAATCGCTGAGTTTAACCAAATTTCAACAAGGAGAGAGTTCGGAGAGGCCTCTAGAGAAGGAGAGACAGCCCTCGAACATGCTTCATCCATGCATAAGGGTGGACTTCCCGTGATGGGAAGGAGACCCGGCGGGGTGGATTTTGCATGTCGAACGTTACTTTTGCTACTACCGAACGTCAAATGATGCTATGGTGAAAATTGCTATCATCCATCTTGAAAGAGATGCTATTCAATAGTACAATTGGTTGGAATACAATCATGGGGCTCCTGATGGGGATATAGACAGGAATAACCTTTGTATAGGAACAAATACTAGAAGACCAAAATACGCAGCGGAATAAAATGGAAACACAATCAAACAGAACACCAAGATATACGTGGAAAACCCCTTCAATGTGAAGGGTAAAAACCACGGGGCAAACTAGAGATAATTCACTATGAGAATAATGAATATACAAATCTCAATCTCTTGCCTAAAACCCAAGCAACAACCACAAGAGAATAAGCGGGATACAAGGATCGCGTTACGCCCACAATATCTAAAACCTCCCAAGTAATCACAGCAAGAGACTACTGTAGATTTGATCTAACTTTGAGATGAGAACACTACTAGATGATTGTGAGCAGTCTCTCTGCGTTGTCCTTGTCTTCTTCCCTTTCTTTCTCTTCCTTTTCGCCTTGTTCTCCTTCTTCTCTTTGGAATCTCGTGGCTACTAAGATCTGCCTCGTTGTTGTCTTTTTTATAGCTTTAATCTGCCTCTAAAAACGCAGCCACCACACCCCCCCCTAATCTTAATTGGGGTTAGGTTAAGAGGGGGTGTGAGCTGTGGTCGATAAAGCCCACATGGGCTGAATATGGGCCATCGACCCAACAACCTCCCCTTGACCCATAAGGAGGGGCTGTCCCATGACTCCTCAATGTGAAGCCATACCGACCAAGCTGTCGGCATATCTCTGTCTTTTTTTTTTGTTAAGGTCTTCGTCAACATATGCGCTCCGTTGTCATCTGTATGAATTTTACAAGCTGCAATCTGCTTCTCTTCAAATACATTTTGAATCCAGTGATATCGACATCTATATGCTTTGACTTGGAATGAAACATTGGGTTCTTACACAAATGGATGGCACTCTGGCTACGTCACAATGCACCACATAATTTTTTCTGTTTTAGACCCCAATTCTTGTAAGAATTCTTTCATCCATAACATTTCTTTGCATACCCTCAGTAGCGACAATATATTCTGCTTACGTGGTAGAGAGAGCAATACACCTTTGTAACATAGATTGCCATGACCATGACCCCCCCTGCAAAAGTAAGTACATAACACGAAGTAGACTTCCTCGTATCTATATCTCTTGCCATATCGTATATCTGTAACAACACATAACTTAGTGGTGGTCCACCTCAAAGCTTAAACAAACCTTAGAGCTCCCTCCGAGATATCTAAAAATCCACTTCTTCTTTGCTTGATTGCTCTTTGCCTGGATTTGCAAGAAATCTGCTAGTAACACCCTTGCATATCGATGTCAGGCCTCGTACATACCATTGCATACATTAAACTTCCAACTGCTGAAGCATAAGGAACCTTTTGCATTTTCTCCTTCTCCTCATCACTTGACGGACTCATTTCGAGCACAACTTGAAGTGACCTGCAAGAGGAGAACCAACGCTTGGCTTAGCATTGCTCATACTAAATCTTTCTAATACCTTCTCGATGTATTTCTCTCTGTGACAACCAAATCTTCTTGTTTTTTCCGTCACGAGAAATCAGTATGCCTAGTATTTGCTTTCTTTGGCCCCATGTCCTTCATTGCAAAAAAGACTCACTCGGTTCCTTCTTCAACTGTCAATTTTTAGACATATCTTTTCCAAGGATAAGCATGTCATCAACATAAAGTAAGAGAATAATAAAATTCTCACCAAACCATTTGATGTACACACAATGATCTGAAGCCGTTCTTTTGTATCCATTTTCTATCATAAATGAATCAAACTTTCTGTACCACTGTCTTGGAGCTTGCTTTAGCCCATACAAGCTCTTCTTCAACTTGCAGACAAAATTATCTTTACCTTTGACTTTGAAGCCTTCTGGTTGCTCCATATAAATTTCCTCCTCCAAATCACCATGAAGGAAAGCTGTCTTCACATCTAACTACTCAACCTCCAAGTCCTGGCTAGCAGCAATACCAAGAGCAACACGAATAGAAGACATTTTAACAACAAGAGAAAATATCTCTTCAAAGTCAATACCTTTCTTTTGACCAAAGCCTTTCACAACCAATCTAGCTTTGTACTTTGGTTGAGAACAATATTCTTGAGTCTTCAACCTAAAAACCCACTTGTTCTTCAAGGCCTTCATTCCATTTGGTAGCAGCACCAAATCATAAGTGTGGTTCTTCTGAAGAGCATCCATCTCTTCCTGCATAGCAACTAACCACTTCTCTTTCTGCTCACTCTCAATTTGCTTCACGGTAACTCTCTGGTTCACTTTTGCATCGGTAAGCATCACATACTCATCTGTAGAGTATCTTACGGAAGGTTGACGTTGTCTAGAAGATCTTCTCAATTGAGGTTCTCATGGGAACTTGCTCTCCTACTTCTTCTTGCTCAACATGTCCTGCGGGTAAATCAATATCAGGCTCTACACTATTTTTTCGCACATCTCCCCATCACCACGATATCTTTGGAGGAATAACTGGGTCACAATCGCTAATCCTTCTCTGAAGTCTTGGCTGGTGCCTTCTTCTTCAAATCCTCAAAGGTTTGATCCTCAAAGAAGACCACATCTCTACTCTCGAACACCTTACGCTTTTCGGATCCCAAAGCTCAGTAACCAAACTGATCATGTGAGTAACCAAGAAAAATACATTCTTTAGACTTACCATCTAGCTTGGACCTCTCATTATACGGAACATGTGCAAATGCACGACAACCAAACACTCTCAAATGCCATAGGAAACATCTTTTCCACGACCATACATGCTTTGCAACATCACCATCTAGGGCTGTACATGGTGATAAGTTGATCACATCAACTGCAGTCCTCAAAAGCCTCATCCCAAAACCTTTTGGGTAGCTTGGCTGTGAAAGCATACATCTGATCTTTTCCATGATGGTGCGGTTCATCCTCTCTGCAATTGCATTATCTTTGAGGTGTACCGAACTGTCATCTCATGTTGGATCCCCATGCGACTGCAATAGTCATTAAACAATCCCATATACTCACCACCATTTATCGATCTTATGCATTTCAATTTCCTTTCGTCTCCCTTTCAACCCTAGCATGAAACTCTTTGAAGACATTAATAACCGATCTTTGGTCTTCAAAGCATAAGCCCAAACTTTCTGGAAAAATCATCTATAAAAGTGACAAAATAAAGTGCACCACTTATACCAAGAACATCAATGAGATCCACCAGGAGTTTTTGTCCTCAAAGGACCACATACATCTATATAAACACGGTCTAAGGCATGCATTTTTCTAGACAAAAGCAAAGCACTAGCAAATGAAACTCTATGTTGTTTACCGACCAAACAATCAATACAAGGGTTGGATGTATACCTCTAAGATCTGGTAATACCTCTCTCTTGGAAAGAGCTTGCAACCCCTTCTCGCTCATGTGTCCCAATCGCCTATGCCACAACTCCATCTTGAAGTCTTTCTCTGTAGCATTTATTTGCTCACCATAAGCTTTAGCCCTAACAACTGTACAAAGTATGACATTTCTTTCCATTAGCTATAACAAGAGAACCCTTCTTGAGCTTCCATTGCCCTCTATGAAATCTGCTTTCATACTCTTCATCATCTAGTCTTCCAACTGAAATTAAATTTAGCCTTAAGTCAACCACATGCCTCACATCCTTAAGTACCAACTTATGACCAAGGTTGGTCTTTAAATGGATATCACCCATGCCAATGATGTCTGCTTTGTGCCATAGTTGCCCATCTTGACAACACCAAAGTTTCGGACACTGTATGTAGCAAAAAAACTCCCTCCGTGGTGTAGCATGATAAGAAGCACACTGTGTCAATCACCCACTCAAGATCGACGACACACACAAGAAAAAATATCATCGGAAGGAGACAAAATCAAATAATCACCACCCCTGCACTATATTTTGTAGTATTATCCTTTGACTCTGTAGACTCCACTTCTTTTCCCTTTTTTCTTGTTCTTCTTAGGTTGCTTACATTGGTTTCTTGTAATGTCCTTTCTCACCACGGTTATAGCAAACAATATCTTTTCTTGATCTTGACTTGCTCCTACCCATACGTGAAGCTGCTTCTAGACTTTGACCTTCCTCGTTCTCTCGAGATAAGTGCTTGTGGAATCATTTTGAGATGTTGCCGAACTCTTTCTTCTCAACTCCTCATTCAACAAACTGCTTGTTACTTGACTCATAGTGACAATACCATCTGTGTTGCAGAATTACTAGGGAAACCACCGGTGTCTCCCAACTTTCGGTAATGAACCGAGAAGTAACAATGCACGCAACTCATCATCAAGAGACATTCTCATAGAGGATAACTGGTTAGTAATACTCTGCATTTCATTCAAATGCTCAGCAATAGAAGCACCCTCTCTATATTTTAGGTTCACAAGTTTTTTCGAAAAAAAAAAGCTTTGTTGAAATTTTTTTTTCTTTCATAGAGACTTTCCAATTTTTTCCAAAGAGAATATGCAGAAATTTCAGTAGAAACATGGTGAAATACACTATCATCAAACCCTTTGTCTAATAAATCCAATTGTTTTTCGATCTAACCTCTTCCACTCATCATCTATCATAGTTGTAGGTTTTGCACTATCCCCTTGCAAAGGTCCATACAAATCTTTGCAATACAAAAGAGATCTTCCATTCTTGGTTTCCATATCATCCAATTATTTCCATTCAAACTAATCATGCGAGAAATATTATTGGCCTCCATATTCAAATACAAAAATTAAATCACCAAAACCCCAGCTCGATACCGGTTGATGGGGATATAGACAGGAATAACCTTTGTATAGGAACAAATACTAGAAGACCAAAAATAAAATGGAATAAAATGGAAACACAATTAAACAGAACACCAAGATATCATTGGAAAACCCCTTCAATGTGAAGGGTAAAACCACCTGAGGGCAAACTAGAGATAATTCACTATGAGAATAATGAATATACAAATCTCAATCTCTTGCCCAAAACCCAAGCAACAACCACAAGAGATAATGGCTGGGATACAAGGATCACGTTCACGCCCACAATATCTAAAACCTCCCAAGTAATCACAGCAAAGAGACTACTGTAGATTTGATCTAACTTTGAGATGAGAACACTGCTAGATGATTGTGAACAGTCTCTCTGCGTTGTCCTTGTCTTCTTCCCTTTCTTTCTCTTCCTTTTTTGCCTTGTTCTCCTTCTTCTCTTTGGAATCTCGTGGCTACTAAGATCTGCCTCGTTGTTGCCTTTTTATAGCTTTAATCTGCCTCTAAAACGCAGCCACCACACCCCCCTAATCTTAATTAGGGTTAGGTTAAGAGGGGGTGTGAGCTGTGGGCTGATAAAGCCCACATGGGCTGAATATGAGCCATCAGCCCAACAGCTCCAACGTGGAATCAATTTAAGAATGCACTGCTAAATCGTTTCGGACCTATGGAGTATGAAAATATTAATAGCCAACTCGCAAAGATTCGACAAACCTCTACGATTCAAGAGTACCAAAACAAGTTTGAGAAGCTATCTTACCTTGCTCATGATTGGACTGATTGTCAATTGTTAGGAACATTCATCGAAGGACTCATGCTAGAGATAAAAGGGGAGGTTAAGGCGCGGCAGCCCTGTACTGTGACAGTTGCGATTTCTTTCGCCCAAATACAAAAAGAACGGCTCAACCAAGATGCTCAGAGGATGAGACCCTCTCCTAGGCCTGCAGCATATAAGCCTCTTTATGCTCCCAGCCATCCTTTACTGCGAAAAAAATTAACAAGAGAAGAACTACGTGACCAATCAGCAAAGGGTCTTTGTTGGTATTGCGACGAGTCGTGGAACCGCAATCATCACTGCAAAAGGGGCCGCCTCCTACTGATTGAACCTCTTGAAGACATGAAGGAGGAGGTCCAGGAGCATGGGAAAGAGGTCTCAGATGAAGAACAGTAGCTGGTCGATATTATGATGCATGCCCTTGCCGGTTACGCGAACCCGCAAACGATGAAAGTGGGAGGACTTCTGAAGCAACAACCTATCACCATTCTTATTGACATCAGGAGCACTAATAATTTTATGAACAGAAAGGTTGCTGTCTGGATGGCCTTACCTATTGAGAATTGCAGTAGGTTTGAGGTTAAGGTCATCTACAGATGAATTTTGAAGTATGATCATAGGTGCCTGCGGGTGAAACTGTTGCTGTAGGATCAAGAGATAATTGCAGATTTCTTCCTCATCTCTCTTGATGATTATTAGGCCATCCTCGACATCAAATAGATGATGACATTAGGGGATATTTCTTGAAATTTTATGAAACTAATTATGAAATTTTACAGTAAGGGAAAACAGGTGATATTGCACGGGAAACGTGGGGGTGAAGTAACGATGATTTGCACACAACGAATGGAGAAGGTTTTACACAAAGTATGCATCGGCTTTTTGGTATAACTTAAGAAGCAAACTAAGGGAGAGCCGATAGAATTTGAAGAGCCAAACCTACTTCCTTTGCTTGCTGAATTTTTAAATATATTTGATGAACTGCGCAACCTACCTCCTATCCGTCGACATGATCATTGTATACCAATTCTTCTAGGCAAACCTCCAGCAAATACTCGGCCATATCAGTATCCACATTTCCAGAAGGATGAAATAGAAAGGATTGTAAAAGATATGCTGGAAACATGAGTTATTTGGCCAAGTTACAGCTCCTACTCTTCACCGGTGCTCCTTATACGAAAGAAGGACGGAACATGACGAATGTACGTTGATTACTGAGCTCTCAACGACATAACCGTCAAGGACAAATACCCTATTCCAGTAGTAGATAAATTTTTTGATGAATTAAAGAGAGTATGAGTCTTTACAAAAGCTGGACCTTCGATCTGGGTATCATCAAATACGAGTGTGCGAAGAAGACATATCAAAAATCGTCTTTCGAACACACAACGACCACTATGAATTTTTGGTAATGCCCTTTGATCTCACTAATGCTCCCTCCACCATCCAGAGCCTTATTAATGATATTTTCTGAAATTATCTTCGTAAGTTTGTGCTGGTTTTCTTTAACGAAATCCTTATTTACAGCCCTTCTCTTGAAAGTCATTTTCAGTACTTATGACTTGTTTTGACAATTTTGCAAGAACATGTTCTTTTTGTCAAAAAATTGAAGTACAACTTTCTTCAATAGAAGATGGAATATCTTGGGTATATCATATTGGAGGAAGGTGTGGCGGTGGATCCCTCCAAAATTGAAGCAATGCAGAACTAGTCGACCCCGAGGAAAATAAAATCGCTATGCGGCTTTCTCAGTTTAACAGGCTACTACCGCAAGTTCGTGAAAAACTATAGAAAGATCAGTGCACCATTTACTTCCTTGCTAAAAAAAGATGATTTTCAATGGTCGGAAAAGCCACCACCGCCTTCGACGAACTTAGACCCGCAATGATGACAATGCCCAAACTAGCGCTACTAGACTTCGGTAAGACTTTTGTTATTGAAGCCGATACCTCCGAAGTCAGAATTAGTGTTGTACTAATGTAAGATGGCCTCCCCCTTGCTTATACTAGTAAGAGACCGTACTTGATCGGGTGACTCTTTCAAATCAAGACCAACCATAAAAGCCTAAAATATTTCTTGGAGCAAAAGATATCTTCCCCCGAGCAGCAAATATAGGTAACAAAGCTTCTTAAATATGATTATGAAATAACTTACAAAAAGGGTAAAGAGAATGTTGTTATAGATGTGCTTTAATGGCTACCCGAGCAAGTTGAATTTTTGGCCGTTTCACTTCCGACCAGCGACTTCCTTGAGGATATTAATAGAGAATGGTTGGAAGATATGGAGACTAGTAAGATCATAAAAATATTAGAGGAAGCACCAAGCTCCGTGGCTCATTACAGTTGGTGCTTAAAAGAATTGCGCTATAAGGAACGCATTGTGCTTGTGCCAAATTTTACTTGTATAAAGACCATCCTTAAAGAGATGTATTCCACACCTATGGTTGGGCACTTCAGGTTCCTTAGAACCTATAAAAGAATTAAGCAAAATTTCTATTAGTTAGGGATGAAATATATTATTGCTAAATTTGTGGCACAATGTGATGTATTTCAACGACATAAAGGCGAGACAGTGGCAAGCCTTGGAAAGCTACAACCTTTACTCGTCTCGGACTCAATACGAACTGATATATCAATGGACTTCATCAAAGGGTTTCTCTCATCACAAGAAAAATGTACAATTTTTATCGTGGTTGATTGCTTTACAAAGTATGCTCACTTTTGCGTTGTTCGTAATCCCTACACTGCTTCTAGTATTGCCCGAATCTTTACAGAGAATATTGTAAAATTGCATGGGATGCCGAGATCTATTGTAAGTGATTGTGAAAGGGTCTTCAAAAATAAATTTTGGACAGAGTTATTCCAGATGCAAGGCACTAAATTGAAAATGAGTACGGCATATCACTCATAAATCAATGGCCAGACTGAAGTGGTGAACAGGTGCTTCACTAGTGACCGACCAAAAGAGTGGACTGTTGAATCTTGGATTTTGATGATGAAACCAATCGATAAGTGTTTATATTTTAATCTATGTTTTGAGTGATGTAGGATGCTTCGATTAGGATGAGACAATTAAAGCAGGAAGAATTATGTTGTGTCGGGGGAAAACATGTCAGAAGATTGGACGTCGAGCCGGAGGAATAGTCGACGTATTGACAGAAGGCTTTGGGCCATGGATTCGGGCATCAGCCAAGAAGAGCGAATATTGCGCCAAGGATAACAAAGTTGCAGAGTCAATTGGCTGATTGGGCAATAGGTTGCAAGAGAGGACGATGTGCCAAAGAATCAAACGAAGTGTCGAGGGACCAATGACATGCAGGACAACTTGATTAATGCTTAGTATTAATTGTCTCGATCGAAGTATGTATTACATGTGCAGGATTAACTTTGATAGCAAGGCATGAAGCAAAATGAAGTTCTGGAGTCAAGATCGAGATCACGTTGGGAGTTCGAGAGTACGTCGGAAGTCCGGACGTTTGTCGGAAGGTCGGAAGTTCTAGTAGAACCAGCCGAGAAGTCTCGGAGCTTGCCAGAGAAGCTCATCAAAACTCGCCAAGAAGATCATCATGAAGTCCAAGAGCTTGCCGGGAGTCCACCGGAACATTGCCGAGAGATTGTCGGAAGTTCGTCGGAAGTTCGCCGGAAGATCGCCGGAAGCTCGTTAGAAGAATAGACATAGAAACTTGTTTAGCTTAGCAAATATCTTAGGATTTCGTAGTTAGCACGTAATTGGGCTTGGATTCGGGTTAACCCAATTAGGGGCTAGCTAGGCCCATGTAAGAATTGTGTCGGGCCCAATAAGAGGCCCAAATAGTGCCCCAAGAAGTCTCATCATCATGGCATAATCTTCGAGACTATGTCAGGCGGTGGTACTACTAGTCTGGGTAGTGGTACCGCCTAGCACGGCCCCCCAGGCGATGGTACCACCCAAGACAGTGTCAGTGTCGACTGACACTGGGCGGTGGTACCGCCCAGAGCAGGCGATAGTACCGCTTGTGCCCGAGGAACCCGGGATAGGAAAGTTTTAGGCCTATAAATACCCCTCTTATCCTTGGTTAAAACACATAAGTATAGAGAGTTTAAAAAGAAAGAAATGCTACTAAAATCTTGTATGATCTCCTCTCTAGAGTTTAAAAAGAAAGAAACGCTGCTAAAATCTTGTGTGATCTCCTCTCCTTCTAAGTGTTAGACTAGTTTGAGAGAGGAGTAAGTGAGTGCTTGTAAGGGTTGTCTCCTAAACCCGATAAAAGGAGAAGAGGGGTGTATAAGGCGATTGGCCTTCGCCTATTGAAGGAAGGCCTCTAGTGGACGCTGGTGATCTCGTCCGAGGAGTTCACCGAAAGTGGATGTAGGTCACGTTGACTGAACCACTCTATAACTACTGTGTTCTCTCGTTTGCATTTTATTATTGCCATTTACATATTGCAAACCTCTTTAATAGCTTACTTCCTTTAATACATTTATGTACGCTTTCAAATTAAGTTTCCGAAATCAGTTTTCAACGTAAGCTGTTTTATCGTACGAAACCTTTTTTAAAGTTGACGTGATTTCACCGCTGCACTAATTCACACCCCCCTCTTAGTGCCGACTCTTGATCCTAATAATTTGTATCAGTGCTTCGTGATTTTTCAGTTGGTTTAAAACCCAAGAGAAATAGCACTTTTCGGCTTTCAAAAGGGTCACTCTCTCATTCATCCTTCCTTTCTATGGGATTGACTACACTTATTGGAAAACTCGAATAAGAGTTTTCTTGCTTTCTTTGGATTTGAACTTATGGAACATTATTGAATATGGTTTGAAAAGGTCTTCTCTTCCAATGAAAGATTGGAATGATTTGGAGAAGAAGACGTTTTCGTTAAATGCTAAAGCGATGAATGCTTTATTTTGCGCCTTAGATAGAAATAAATTTAATCGGATTTCTTTGTGCGAAATGGCCTTCAATATTTGGCATATTCTCGAAATCACACACGAAGGCACGAATAGAGTTAAAGATTCTAAGATTAACTTTTTGATGCATAATTTTGAAATGTTTTGCATGGAACCAAAAGAGACTATTGGAGACATGTAAACCCGTTATACGAATGTTGTTAATAGTCTAAAAGAACTTGGTAAAAGCTTTTCGAATTTTGAACTCATTAACAAGATTTTGCGCCCACTTTCTAAAACTTGGGATTGAAAAGTAATCGCTATTCGAGAATAAAAAAAATTTAATATTTTTTTGATCGAAGAACTAATAGGGTCTTTGATGACCTATGAAATGACGTGTAACGTACGTGAAGAACTCGAGAATCACCTTCTAAAGAACAAGAAGGATTTTAAACTTAGAATATTTGAAGACCACTCGAGCATAAGCTCAAGTGATTGTGAACTTGAACTCACTAAGAAATTTAAAAAGTTCATAAAATAAAAATTAAAGAACACAAAGAATGCAATTACTTGCTTTGAACGTAAGAAGAAGAATAAAAATTGGGATGAATCGCGCTCCTCCGATGATGAGGGAAAAATCAAGAAAAGCGAGGTGGCAAACTACGCCTTAACAACTTTCGACGATGAGGTAATCGAAACCCCATTAATTTACTTCGAAATTACATGATGATTTTTATGATACATTTTTTTGAATTTAGTTTAGAAATAATTTTTCTTGAAAATTGCATGTTTAAAAATGTAAATGTAAAAATTAAAATCATGCTTATATTTCTAAGCAATTTTTGAAAATGATCATGAAAATTGTATGAGAATATAATAAAATGTTAATCTAATGCTTGCACACCAAATATGATTGATTTTATGTATGTGCTTGAGAAGCAATAATGTATATCTTAATGATATTCATATTGCCTTCCGATTTTAAAAATGATGCATGACTTTTTTTATTGAAACTAAGCATGAAAAGTTAGATTCACCTAAAAAGAAAAATGCATGACTACAATGAACTTGATTGAAAATTCTTTAAGTTTAATGAAATAATGTAATGATGCATAATGATTATGCTTAATAAATTTCAAAATTATACATGATGATTCTTGAGATATATGGATTATTGATTTTCACGATAATAAAAGTGGCTTTTTTGGTTATAAGCAAGATGAATGGTTTTTATGACGAAATTTATTTTTCGATCCTAAATGTTGATGCATGTTTTTATTTGGCGTAAAAATAAGGGCATGCTTGAATGTAGTTAATCACATGAATTGAAACAACTAAAAAGAGAAAAGCAATTTTCTTGAAAATTTATTTTTTTCTATCTTATTGACTTTGATGAATCTATTTGATCATCCTTTTATGAATCTCTTAAAAATGATTTTAATTTGACGATTTGAATTTGAATGAGTTTGTATTCAAATCATGATCTTGTTTTCTTGGATTTACTATGATTTTTTTAAAATCAAAATCTCTTCCTTGTAGACCTACAATTTTTGTTATTTATAAAAAGAGAGATTTGATAAAATGAATCATGTCTTTTGTAATTAAAGAGGTCTTATCTTTCATGACATGATGTCTTTGTATTTATGGCTTATATGCCTTGAAATGATTGAAATATTTTATACTATTTTATTCTTTCCTTATTCTTTCTTATTTACAATGATAAAAGAGGGAAAAGTTATGATCATGCATGGTAGGAAGCAATTTTACAAATTAATACCATCATGATTTAAAGCATTTATGATTTGGAATGATGCATGCAATACTTATGCTTTTTATTGTGATGATATATGTGATGCATATGATGTGTATCATGAATGCTTTAAATGATAAATATGATGAAATAAAATTATACATGAAATACTCATGATATTGTTTTGATGCTCTAAAATGATATAAAATTTGCTAGCTTATGAGTATCATGTATGATAATTGATTTATTATAAAATAATTAAATTTTTTAATGTCTTAGTATCATATATGATATGCTCATAATGATGATTGATTTATTTTTTTGTATCGTGCATGAAAAATGAAATGTATGATTTTGAAATTATGAATGTTTTAAATTGAAAATATAATGATGCACAAATAAGATTGATACTTACCTTTGTCATGATTTAGAAATTGATGTAAAGGGATAAAAAGATACAAAATTGTATTCTTCCCTTCTTTTTGACAATGACAAAGGGGGAGATAAAAGATACTAGCTCGCACAATTCAAGAAGAAAGCAAAAATTGCACTTCTCAAAAGAGAAGAAAGAACTTGCTTCTTGAACATCTCAAATTGTTAGCTTCCATGTTGTAAAATGATGTAACATTTTGTTAGCTTGTGTTTTTGCAAATGAAGCAAAAATAATCGCACTTCTCAAAAGAGAAGAAATTGCTAACTTGAAATCTCAAGAAGATGCAAAAATATGCTATCTTACACATCGTAAAGAAAAGCAAATATGCCAACTTGCATATCTTTAAATTTGCTAGCTTGTATATTGTAAAACTTGCATATCTAAAACTTGATAGCTTGAATATTTTAAGAAATGATGTAACACTTTCTAAATTTTCTAGCTTATAAATTGCATGATGATAAAATTTGATATTATGTTTTTCATGGAATGATTTGAATCTATATTTCTAAACACATGAGAACTGAACTTCTCCTTTTTGTTGATGACAAAGGGGGAGATGTATGTTGATGAAACACATGATTTGATCATGGTATTTTGCTTGGATTTTTGAATCCAAGATTTTCTATCAATATGGCATATTGATAGGGGGAGTTTGTTTAAACTCCGGGAGTTAAAGTTAACTCCGTCATCGATTGGTTGTCATCATAAAAAAGGGGGAGATTGTTGAATCTCAGATTTTGATGATGAAACCAATTGTTAAGTGTTTATGTTTTAATCTACATTTTGAGTGATGCAGGATGCTTTGATCAGGATGAGACAATTAAAGTAGGAAGAAACATGTTGTGTTAGGGGAAAATATGTCAGAAGATTGGAAGTCGAGTCGGAGGAACGGTCAATGTATCGACAGAAGGCTTCGGGTCATGGATTCAGTCATCGAGCCAAGAAGAGCAGATATTGCACCAAGGATATTGGAGTTGCAGAGTCAATTGGCCGATTGGGCAATAGGCCGCAAGAGAGGATGATGCACCAAAGAATCGGACGAAGCGTCGAGGGACCAATGACATGCCGGACAACTTGATTAATGCTTAGTATTAATTATCTAGATCGAAGTATGTTTTACATGTGCAGGATTAACTACAATAGCAAGGCATGAAGCAAAATGAAGTCCTGGAATCAAGATCGAGATCACGTTGGGAGTTCGAGAGTTCGTCGGAAGTCCGGACGTTCGTTGGAAGTTTTGGCGGAACCAGCCGAGAAGTCTCGGAGCTTTCTAGAGAAGCTCATATGAACTCGCCAAGAAGATTATTGTGAAGTCTAGGAGCTTACCGGGAGTCCTCCGGAACATTACCGAGAGATTGTCGGAAGTTCGTTGGAAGATCGCTGGAAGCTCACCGAAAGAATAGACATAGGGACTTGTTTAGCTTAGCGAATGTCTTAGGATTTCTTAGTTAACACATAATTGGGCTTGGATTTGGGCCAACCCCATTAGGGGCCAGCTAGGCCCATGTAAGAACTGTGTTGGGCCCAATAAGAGGCTCAAACAATGCCCTAAGAAGTCTCACCGTCGTGACATAGCCTTTGAGACTGTGTCAGGCGGTGGTACCGCCAGTCTGGGTAGTGGTACCGCCTAGCACTGCGCCCTAGGCGATGGTACCGCTAGACCTAGGTGGTGGTACCGCCCAGTACAATGTCAGTGTCGACTGACACTGGGCGGTGGTACCACCAAGCGCAGGTGGTAGTACCGCCTGTGCCCGGGAAACCCGGGATTGGAAAGTTTTAGGATCCAAGTTTGAATCAACTTGAAGCCTATAAATACCCTTCTTATCCCTGGTTAAAACACACAAGCACAGAGAGTTTAAAAAGAAAGAAACACTGCTAAAATCTTATGTGATCTCCTCTCCCTCTTCTAAGTGTTAGACTAGTTTGAGAGAGGAGTAAGTGAGTGCTTGTAAGGGTTGTCTCCTAAACCCGATAAAAGGAGAAGAGGTGTGTATAAGGTGATTGACATTTACCTATTGAAGGAAGGCCTCTAGTGGACGCCGGTGATCTCGTCGAAGGAGTTCGCCGAAAGTGGATGTAGGAGTTGACCGAACCACTCTATAACTGCTGTGTTCTCTAGTTTATATTTTATTCTTGCCATTTACATACTGCAAACCTCTTTAATAGCTTACTGCCTTCAATATGTTTACGTACGCTTTCAAATTAAGTTTTCGAAATCAATTTTCAACATAAACTGTTTTATCATATGAAACATTTTTTAAAGTTGACGTGATTTCACCGCTGCACTAATTCACCCTCTCTCGTAGTGCCGACTTTTGATCCTAACATGGATAAAGTGACTTCCTTGGGCCGAGTGGTGGTATAATACAACTTATTATTAATCCATAAAATGTATTTCCTATTAGGCTGTATATGGTCGACCTCCCCTTGTGATACCAAAAAATATGTTGCGCACCTCTAAAGTAGAACAAGTAGACAAGGAACTACAGGACAGAGACAAAATGCTGAAGTTACTAAAAGATAATCTCACTACAGCCCAAGCAAGGATGAAACAACAATATGATCAACACAAAGGCAAAAGAGAATTTTCAAGAGGAGATTGGGTCTTCCTACGACTCCAGCCATGCAAGCAAACATCAATCCGGACCAAAGCATCTATGAAGCTTTCACCTCGGTTCTCTGGACCCTACCAAATTTTGGAGCGCATCAGAGCGATAGCATGTAGATTGGACTTACCCGCTAGCTCCCGAATCCATCCAGTCTTCCATGTGTCATGTTTAAAGCTCAAGTTGGGACAAAATAAGATAGCTCAATGTCATCTACCAAATATGACTACCCAAGGAGAACTCCAGACTCAATCGAGTGCCATTATTGATCGACAGATCATGACCCGATAACGACGACCCACTATTAAAGTGCTAATATAGTGGGCGAACCTACCAGCAGAAGATGCCACTTGGGAGATCTATGACAACTTGAAGATCAAATTCTTAGAATTCATGGATCGGTAGCCTCGAGGACAAGACTGATTTGAATAGGACGGGTCTGTTAGGACTCTAGTTAGGAGAGTCCTAATTGAATTTTATTGAAAGGGACATTATGTAAAACCTACATAGCCGACCCCTATTAAAGAAGTGAAGAGGCCGGCTAGGATTAGGGTTAGTTGGGAGGTTGCTTCTTAGAGTAGGAGTCTTATTAGGAGTTGGTTAGAAGTAGGAGTCTTGATATGAGTCATATTAGGAGTTAGGGTTTAGAAGCCCTATAAATAGTCATGTATTCACCCTCTTTTGACAAGCAATAGATAAATCTTTTTAGCAGCCTTTGAGCAACAACTTAAAGGAATAAACCCCTATAGAGTTCCAAGAAGGCCGATCCCCTAAAGAGATCAACCCCAAGCTTAGAATCCGCTAGGGTTCTAATAGCAGTGTCAGCTGGTGACCGACCAACCCGCAAGGGTGGTGCCCACGGGCATAGTGCCCTTGGGCTGGTTGCCTTGTGCGTATGGTGGTAGCCGCCCACGTATAAGGTGGGCATCGCCCGCGTGCGAGGTGACACTACAAAGCCCACCACCTGCGTGTGAGGCGGTTGCGCAAGGTGGCCACCGCCCGTGCACGAGGCGGCACAAAGGTCACTGTTTGCCATGTGGTGGTAGCCACAAAGGTTATGGTTGCCGACCTTGGCATCGACAACAAGGAGGTGACAACTGCAACTCCTTGTGGTCGTTGCATGCACAAAGAGGGGCAGTAAGAGTCTTTTAGGCAAAGGATAATTTTGCCCCTAAGAATTCAAGAAATTCTAATTTTTATCCTTTTTACCAAATTATCAAAATTTCCCTTAGAATTAAAAAAAATTCTACATGTCCCTAGCTTAAATAAAAAATAGTTAATTTAAAAATTATAATTAACTATTATTATTTATCTACTAATCCTATATAATGGTACATACATGTGATGTATGATATGAAGAGATGATCATGGACCGTGTGATGTGTGTATGTGATTATTAATTATTGAGACTTGCGAGCCTCTATTTTTCATTAATTGTTGGGATTACGTGCGTGTAATTATATTGTAATTACACGAGAGGCACGGTGGAAGCCTGGAGGTGACAATGGGACCCTTGAGGTCGATTCAGACCTATTGGCTCGGGCCTGACTATATTAGATTATCGTGCATGGAGATGCGCTAATGCACACATAGATCCTAATGTAAGTGATCAGACCTACTGGCTCGGGCTTGACTATATTAGATTATGGTCCATGATTATCTGGTGTGTTTGTACATATGATTGCTATACACCTACTATATAAGTATATATTTGCATACAATATAAATATATATATTAAAATGTATGTATGTGACATGTCATATTACGAGACCAAATCTAAATCCCCTCCTATGATAATATTAAGTCGGTAAACGTGAGGCAATAAGATTGACCCATGTGGCTTTCCATCGTTATAGGTAGGAACCGATTTCCGACATAGTGTGAGTTGGTCGAGTCCCTCGAGACTCACCTATATCGTGATTCGCTATCTTGCCTACGACATAAAGGTGTAACCGGTGACCTGAGGACATGGTATGCTTGGTCAAGTCCCTCGAGGGTATATCATCAATTAGACTCATCTTATAATGATGGTGATGACTTAATTGGACATTATGGCTGGTCGAGTCTCTCAAGACCATGATGGTTCAGAGGCTAAACATGATGAGAATCATAAGGTGTTGTGATTGGCAAGAGTTGCCTATCTTTTTAGGCTTAGTGTGATTGATCGAATCCCTCGAGGTTGTCTAAGATGTCGATTGGATCTCGATCCCCATTAGAAGTTTGCCGAAGACTTTCGTTTCACGTGCTGAGGGTGTTACATAACTTGCTAGAAAAATAGTGAGAGCACGTCAAGATAGAAGTCCATATCTTGATTATTATTTTTTATAAAATCTATATGTTATTTATTTATGCTACATCTCCTATTTGTCAGAAACATGTTGCCATAAGACCCTCTAAGTGACATATTTGATGCCAATTGGTCCAAATTATGCGGATTGACTCCATAACCTGAGAATAGTTCTTATAGAGAAAAAAATCGCATATGTCATATATACGGTCATACCAGAGCCTGAGGCAGAAGCCCCACAAGAAGAGTTTGCCCAATATGACAAGTATATAGATGATTTCACTCTCGCTCAGTGTTACATGTTAGCCTCTATGACTCTTGAGTTCAAGAGACAACATGAAAACATGGATGCTAGATCCATACTCCTGCATCTTTGTAAATTATTTGAGGAGCAGGGAAGAACTCAACAATATGAGATATCCAAAAGAATCTTCTATGCCATGATAACTGAGGGAGCATCGGTTTAGAACCATGTCCTAAAAATGATAAAGTAGATTGAGAAACTCATAGGTATATGAATAGTTCTAGATGATAACCTATGTATTGATCTTATACTTTAGTCCCTACCATATTCCTTTTCCTAGTTCATTATGAATTTTAATATGAACAAACTTGAGGTGACTCTCCTTGAGATCCTCAATATGTTGAGGGAGGCAGAGAGCACCATCAAGAAAGAGAAACTAGTTCTCTATGTTGGTGAGACCAAAAGGAAAAGGAAGGCTAGGAAGTCCCTTAAGAAGGGCAAGGGCAAGGACAAACAGGGTAAGACAAAGGTTGCCAAGATTGACATAGCGAAGGACAAAGGTCAATGCTTCTACTATGGCAAAAACGAGCATTAGAAAAGGAACTACAAGAAGTAGCTTGTAGAAAAGGCGAAACAAAAGCTTGGAGAAGCTTTAGATACATTCATGATCAGTCTCTAATTGTTAGATTTTTATGATAATGCACGTGTATTAGATACCGGTAGTGCTTATCATATCTATTTGTTATAGATTCTGGCAAGGTATAGAAGATTGGCGAGAGGCGAGATGGACCTCAAGATAGGCAATAGAGTAAGAGTTGCTGCTGTTGCTGTCGGCAAAGTCATTTTGTATTTGCCTGGTGGAACTACCATTGCATTAGATGCATCTTATTTTGTTTCCTATATTATCAAAAATATTATTTTCATTTTATATTTAACATTGAATGGTTATAAAGTAGTTTTTGAGAACAATAGTTGTTCGATTATTAAGGATGATAAGATCATCACTGGAGAGACATTGTATAATGGTTTATTTATGCTAAACACTACTCCACATGTCATGAATGTAAGCATGTCTAAGAGGAAGCGAGATGATGTGAACGATACATACTTGTGGCATTGTAGGCTAAGTCACATCCATGAAAGAAATATTAGAAAGTCACTGAAGGATAGATACCTAGATCCATTCGGTTATGAGTCATATACAACTTGTGAGCCTTGCCTTCGTGGAAAACTGACCAACTCTCTATTTAGTGGAACTGGAGAGAGAGCCACTAAGTAACTAGAACTCATACATAGTAATATATGTGGTCCTATGTCAACGCAGGCCATAGGTGGTTACTCCTACTTCATTACTTTCACTAATGATTTATCTAGGTACAGACGTGTACTTAATGAAGTACAAGTCTGAAGCTTTTGAGAAATTCATAGAATATAAGAATGAAGTAGAGAACCAAACTGGAAAGAGTATTAAGACTTTTCGATTAGAACGAAGAGGCAAGTACTTGAGTACGGAGTTCACCCAATTCCTTGAGGACCATGAGATTCTATCCAAATGGGTACCTCCTTATATACCATAACTTAATAGTGTATTAGAAAGGAGGCATCACACGCTATTAGATATGGTGTGATTTATGATGAGTTTTGCTGACCTACCCATCTCATTTTGGGGATATGCCTTAGAGACTACAGCTTACCTTCTGAATTGAGTTCCATCTAAATCAATAGTGTCTACACCATATGAGATATGAAAAGAGAAGTTTGATCTTAAGGTTGTTAAAATTTGGGGCTGCCCTACCCACGTTAAAAGACAACCCCGATAAGTTAGAATTCAGGATGAAACAGTGTAAGTTCGTGGGATATCCCAAGGAAACTTGTGGGTATTATTCCTATCACCCCGAGGACCAAAATGTCTTTGTTGCCAAGAGAGCAGTATTCCTTGAGAAGGAATACATTTTTTACAAAGACAATAGGAGCATGATAGAATTGAGCGAGGTTAGAGAACCTAGCTCAGGCATCATTCTAGAGACCGAGCTTGTTCAAGTACCTAACACTCAAGTTCCAACTTTGCGCAGGTCTGGTAGAGTATCATATCCTCCTAAGAGATATGTAGGATATATCAATAGAGAGGACACTTAGGATGCTAATCCTCAAACCTACAAGGAGGCTATTATGAGCATAGATCCAGGAGGTGGCAAGAAGCCATGAATTTTGAGATAAAATCCATATACTCCAATAAGATTTGGAACCTTGTTGATGCACCTGAGGGTATCATACCCATCGGCTGCAAATGGATCTTCAAGAAGAAGATCGGAGTAGATGAAAATGTTGAGACCCATAAGGCGAGGCTAGTGGTTAAGGGCTATCGTTAAAGGCAATGTATTGATTATGACGAAATCTTCACACCAGTAGCTATACTAAAATCTATCATAATTTTATTGGCTATTGTAGCACATTATGATTATGAGATCTGGTAGATAGACGTAAAAACCATGTTCCTTAATGGCAACCTCGAGGAGGAGGTATATATGATATAACCTAAGGGGTTCGTATCCAAGTAGAGTCCAAATAAGGTGTGCATATTACTTTGTTAGGATCGGAGCGACACTAAGAGGGGGTGGGGGTGAATTAGTGCAGCGGATTAAAACTTGTAAGTTCAAAAATGATTTCGTAAAATGCAAGGAGATTTCGCTTTGATCGTAACTTGAGTAAAGTAAGAAACCAGAAACGATTACAGAAAGGTAAGTAATCATAGATTCAATGAACACGCCAATTTAAAGTGGTTCGGTCAAATGACCTACATCCACTTGCGAAGCCTTCTTCAATGAGGCTCCCAACTTCCACTAGCAAATCACTTTGAAGGGGAAGGACTAATACCCCTCTTACAACCTTTACAAGTCGTTCACACTCTTACAATTTTTTCAACAAGAAGAAAGGAGGTGAACACTCAAGCAATTTGAAAATAAGACTTGCTAAGACTTTGCTAAGGTTCTTATCTCAAACTAATGCTTTGCAAAAGTTGTATTCTCTACTGATAATTGAGGGGTATTTATAGGCCCCAAGAGGATTCAAATTTGGGCTCCAAATTTTGAATTCTCTTGGGTTTCCGAGACTGGTAGTGCCACCGCCTGTCAATGTCTGTCAGACGGTGTACTAGCGGTGCCACCGCCTATCAATGTCTGTCAGACAGTGTATTGGCGGTGCCATCGCTTGACACTTCGGGCTCTGGGCGGTGCCACCGCCCAGTCCGGCGGTTCCACCGCCCGTCCTTATAGATCTCTAGTTGGGCTTCACGTCTGTCCCAAACCAGGTCACTTTTGGGCCCAGTTGGACCCTAACCAAGCTATAGGATTGTCCCTTAATCCTAACTCTAATTACATGTGAACTACATACCTAAAAACATAATCCTAAGCAAGTTTTTAACCGGCCAACGTCGAGTTTTGTTTCGGCGAGCTTTCTTGCGATCTTCCAGTGGACTTCCGATACGCCCTTGGGTTTCTTCCGGTGGACTCCCAATAGGCTCCCGATCTTGTGACAAATTCAACGAGTAGCCGAGCCTTCTCGGTGATCTTTGCGAACCTCTGACGATCTCTTCGGCAGACTTCCGAAAGTTCCGACAAGTCTCCGATCTTTCTTGGTTGGTTTTGACAGCATCTCCGACGAATCTTCGGACTCTCAAACGTCCATCGAACTTGACTTCGGTATCCTTGCTTTATGTTTTTAGGCTGTCATAGTTAATCCTACACACTTAACTTCAATAATATGGATTATATCAATTAACCCATCAATTGATTTCATCATCAAAATCCGAGATTCAACATGCTTAAGTCCATTTATGGACTAAAGTAGACTTCTTGAAGTTGAAATATAAGATTTGATGAGACAATCAGATTTTATGACTTTGTTACAAATGACGATAAGTCTTGTGTGTACATGAAGGTAAGTGAGAGTGCTATCACCTTCTTGGTATTATATGTGGATGACATCCTAATAATTAAGAATGATGTAGGAATACTCTCAATGGTAAAGGCTTAGCCATCTAGACACTTCTCCATGAAGGATTTAGGGTAAGCATTCTATATTTTGGGAATTCAGATCTATAGAGATAAATTCAAAAGGATACTTGGCTTGTCCCAGTTTAGGTATATAGACACCATTGTTAAAAGGTTTGGTATGAAAAATTTCAAAAAATGTCTCGTACCGATGAGACATGAAATTTCACTTTCTTAGAGTATGTCTACTAAAACTCTTGAAGAAAGAGCAAACATAGACAGGATACCCTATACCTCTACGATAGAGTCTATCATATATGCTATGCTATGTACTAGGCCTAATATATTACATGTTTTGAGTGTCACAAGTAGGTATCAGGCGGATCCAGGCTTAAAGCATTGGAAAGCAATAAAGTGTATCCTCAAGTACTTAAGAAGGACTAAGGATCTTTTGCTAGTATACGAAGGAGGTAGCCTCCAGGTTGAGGCTATACAAACTCAAGTTTCCAGTCCGATATCGATGATTGCAAGTCAAATTCAGGGTATATGTTCATCCTAAATAGGGCAGTAATGAACTGAAAGAGTTCTAAGCAAGATACTACTGCTAACTCGACCACAAAGATGGAATACATTGCTGTGGCAGAAGCAACAAAAGAGGAAGTCTGGATGAAGAAGTTCATCACCGATCTAGGAGTCATATCTATTGGGAAATCTGAGGGGTGACATCACATGCGTAGCGTAAGAACATTAAAAATAAAATCCTCAATGTCCCAAAGATGTGTTCGTCATCGTGCAAAAATTGGTATGCAAAATTTACGAAACTTAAAATCGTGTATATGAAAGATTATGTTACCTAGGGAGATCATGTCCCTGAATCTCTGCAGATCTCTAGGAGAGGACGAAGGAGGTTAAGCATCCTCCTCTCTAGCGGTGATCCACACAGCAGGGCTGCAACGATTCTCCTTAATTCGCTAAGTATGATATCTAAGGAGGAGAAAGGGAAGAGAATAGGAGAGGCAACCCAAAAAGGCTCTAGCCTATAAACCATTGATTCTCTTCTATTTATAGATATCCCCTATCGACTTAACCCCCGATCCTACCCTATTGGATATTGGATCTCCATCCAACTACCCAAGCCTTTTAAATTAGTGGATCTTTATCCAATAATCTCTCATTGGCTCTTACTGGATCTCATCCTTAGGATCCAATAATTCGGGGGCTTATTGGATATCCAATAAGATAGGGGCTCCGATGGATATCTCATATTCGAACCTCTATTCATTGTAACACTTACCATATGCGTGTGACCTTCTAAGCCAAAAATCGAGTAGGTCATGAGTTATACCTGTCAGAACTCCTTTTGGCTTAGTGAATTATTATCTCCATAATAATTCACTCGACTCATCGATTGTGGACATACTAGGCCACTACGCCATAGTCCCCAAACGATACAGGGGAATCCAATCCATTGGGCCTATCTGTCCTCAGTTCCCGTGTACCTATAGTCCCTCATCCATCTAATATCCCGGAGACCATATACAGGGTATGGTGCTGTCAGACCCATATGGTTTCTACTCGAGTCTCGCTCTAATCGGATTCTCCTGAAGAACTATTTCTCTCTCAATTCGAATGACCCTAGCCAAGGATTTGTCTGAGCAAGAACACATAGGATATTTCTCTCATGACACCGAAATTGGATGATCCTCTACCAACACTCAATAGTCCCTATAAGATTGCTACCACTCCCGATGACCGGTTGTGCTAGATCTGAAACCTCCAGACCTATAAGTACAGTATGAAAGAATGGAGTACTCATACAGGATATTCTTGGTGTATCAAGTCTAAGGACCAGTTATACCATTGAGACTACGAAATTGCTGTCTGACAATAATACATCATCAACCATCCAATATTCCATAAGCGGATCAATCAGTGAACTCATTCTCCAACGAGCACTTGTACTATATCCTTAGTGTCCTCAAACAAGCAGCTATGAGACTAACTGCATCCATCATATGGAAGAGTATACAACACACTAGTCTGTCCAGTTAACTCAGTGTCCTTCTCGAGGAACCTATGATCGGAATTATTTAGGGTTTGTGTTTAAAGGTGAATCGATCTCATTATTGTGATCTTATATACATGTATATATACATATACATGTATATATACATATACATGTATATATACATATACATATACATGTATATATACATATACATGTATATATACATATACATATATATATACATGTATATATATATACATATATATATATGTATGTATATATATATATGTATGTATATGTTTGTATATGTATATATATATATATATATATATATATATATATATATATATATATATATATATATATATATATATATGTATATATATACATATATATATATATATATATATATATATATATGTATATAATATATACATATGTATATATATATATACATGTATATATATATATATATACATGTATATATATATTTATATACATATATATATATATGTATGTAAATATATATACATGTATATGTATATATATGTATATATATACATATGTATATATATATATGTATATATATATATATATATGTATATATATACATATATATGTATATATATATACATAAATATATGTATATATATATATATATATATATATATATATATACATGGATGTAAAATAATATATATATATATATATATATATATATATATATATATATGTATACATACATATATATATATATATATATATATATATATATATATATATATATATACATACATATATATATATATATATATATATATATATATATATGTTATTATATATATATATATATATATATATATATATATATTATATATATTAATATGTATACATATATATATATATATATATATATATATGTATATATATATATAATATAATATATATATATATATATATATATATATATATATATATATATATATATATATATATACATATATATATATATATATATATATATATATATATATATATATATATATATATATACAATATATATATATATATATTATTACCAATATATATATATATATATATATATATATGCACATATATATATACATATATGTATACGTATAAACATACGCATACATGTAATAATATATGTATATATGTATACAATAATACGTATATATATATTATATATAATATATATATATATATATATATTAATATATATATATATATATATATATACATATATATATATATATATATATATATATATATATATATATATATATATATATATATATATATATATATATATATATATATATATATATATACATATAATATGTATACATATGTATATATATATATATATATATATATATATATAAATATACATATATATGTATATATATATATATATATGTATAAATATATGTATATGTATTTACATGTATGTGTATATATAGGTATATGTATATATATGTATATATGTATATATATGTATTTGTATATATATGTATATATATATATATATGTATATGTATATGTATGTATATATATATATATATATAATAATTAATATAAAGTGATAAAATGTCAAAATATAATAACAAGCAAAAAGACTATGTGTCAAGTCACACGTGCCATCACTCTCGTAATTGGTATGCAGGACACCTATGTCTAACAATATTGAGTAGCGCAAAATCGATAATCATATATTGCGACAATAATGGGGTGATCCCTTTAGCAAAGGAACCCATATCTCATTAGAAGTGTTCTAAGGAGATTCTACCTGATAAGAGAGATCCTTGCCAATGGAGATGTTGCAGTGGAAATTGTTCCATCCAAAGATAATATTGCAGATCCATTAACAAAGCCACTGACTCATATTGTATTTGAACGTCACAGAGGTCTGATGAGGATTAAAAACGTAGATGATTGACTTTAGTTCAAGTGGGAGTGTTAGAACCCTAGCAGATTCTAAGCTTGGGGTTGATTTCTTTAGGGGATCGGCCTCCTTGGAATTCTCTAGGGGTTCCTTCCTCCAAGGTGCTGCTAAAAAGATTCATCTATTGCTTGTCCAAAGAGGATGAATGCATGACTATTTATAGGGCTTCTAAACCCCAACTCCTAATAGGACTCCTACTCAAGACTCATATTTATAACCAACTCCTAATAAGACTCCTACTCTAAGAAGCAACCTCCCAACTAACCCTAACCCTAGCCGGCCTCTTCTTTAATAGGGGTCGGCTAGGTAGGTTTTACATGAATGTTCATTTCAATAAAATTAAATAAGGACTCTCCTAGCTAGAGTCCTAATAGACCCGCCTTCTTCAAATCAACCTTGTCCTCGAGGTTGATGATCCATGAATTCTGAGAATTTGATCTTCAAGTGGTCATAGTTCTCCCAAGTGGTATCTTATGCTGGTAGGTTCGCCCACTGTATTAGCACTTTAGTAGTGGGTTGTCGTTGTTGAGTCATGATCCGTCGATCAATAATTGCACTCAGTTGGGTTTGGAGTTCTCCTTGGGTAGTCATATTTGGTAGATGGCCTTGGGCTATCTCGTTTTGTCCCAGCTTAAGCTTTAAACACAACACATGGAAGACTGGATGGATTCGAGAGCTAGCGGGTAAGTCCAATCTGTATGCTACTGCTCCGATGTGCTCCAAAATTTGGTAGGGCCCATAGAACCAAGGTGAAAGCTTGATAGATGCTCTAGTCTAGATTGATATTTGTTTGTATGGCTAGAGCCGTAGGAAGACCCAATCTCCTACTGAAAATTCTCTTTCGCCTTTGTGTTGATCATATTGTTGCTTCATCCTTGCTTGGGCTACAGTGAGATTATCTTTTAGTAACTTTAGCATTTTGTCTCTGTCCTGTAGTTCCCTGTCTATTTGTTCTACTTTAGAGGTGCCCAACACATATTTTGGGATCACAAGAGGAGGTCGGCCATACATAGCCTCATAAGGATTATATTTTGTGGATGAATGATAAGTTGTATTATACCACCACTTGGCTTAGGAAAGCCACTTTGTCCACTCTTTTGGTTGATCACTGGTGAAACATCTGAGGTATGTCTCTAAGCACCGGTTCACCACTTCAATCTGGCTGTCGGTTTGTGGGTGATATGATGTACTCATTTTCAATTTAGCACCCTGCATCTAGAATAACTCTGTCTAAAATCTAGTTGTAAAGATGCTATCACAATCACTTACAATAGATCTGAGTATCCCATGTAATTTTATAATATTCTCCATAAAGATTCGAGCAATACTAGTAGTGTAGGGAATACAAACAACATAAAAGTAAGCATACTTTGTAAGATGATCAACCACGACAATAATTGTACTTTTTCTTTGTGATGAGGGAAGCCTTTTGATGAAGTCTATTGATATATCAGTCCATATTAAGTTTAGGATGGGTAGAGATTGTAGCTTTCCGGGGTTTGCCACTGTCTCACCTTTATGTCGTTGATGTACATCACATTGTGCCACAAATTTAGCAATAATATTTTTCATCCTTACCCAATAAAACTTTTACTTAATTCTCTTATAGGTTCTAAGGAACCAGGAGTGCCCGACTGCAGGTGTAGAATACATCTCTTGAAGGATGGTGTTTATACAAGTAGAATTTAGCACAAGCACAATGTGCCCTTTATAGCGTAACTCTTTTGAGTCCCAATTGTAATGAGCCACGAAGCTTAGTGCTTCCTCCAATTTTTTTATGATCTTATTGGTATAAGTAAGGGGGTGACCATCTTGCATTAGTACATCACCAATTCCGACTCTGGAGGCATTGGCTTCAATAACAAAAGTCTTGGTGAAGTCGGGTAGCGCTAGTACGGGCATTGTCATCATTACGGCTTTAAGTACATCGAAGGCGATGGTGGCTTTGTCTGACCATTGAAAAGTATCTTTTTTTAGCAAGGAAGTAAGGGGTGCACTGATCTTTCCATAGTTTTTCACGAACTTATGGTAGTAGCTTGTTAAACCGAGAATGCTGTATAGCGATTTTATGTTCCTCGGGGTCGACCAGTTCTGCATTTCTTCAATTTTGGAGGGGTCCATCGCCACACCTTCCTATGATATGATACACCCAAGATATTCCACATTATATTGAAGAAAGTTGTACTTTGATTTTTTAACAAAAAAAATATGTTCTCACAAAATCGTCAAAACAAGTCGTAAGTGTTGAAAATGACTTTCAAGAGAAGGGTTGTAAATAAGGATATCGTCGAAGAAAACCAACACAAACCTATGAAGATAATTTCAGAAAATATCATTCATAAAACTCTAGAAGGTGGAGGGAGCATTGGTGAGACCAAAGGGCATTACCAAAAATTCGTAGTGGCCGTTGTGTATTCGAAAGGCGGTTTTCGGTATATCTTCTTCGCACACTCGTATTTGATGATAATCGGATCGAAGGTCTAGCTTTGTAAAGACTCATGCTCCCTTTAATTCATCAAGCAATTCATCTACTACTAGAATAGGGTATTTGTCCTTGACGGTTATGCTATTTAGAGCTCGGTAATCAATGAACATTTGCTATGTTCCATCCTTCTTTCGTACGAGGAGCACCGGTGAAGAGTAGGGGTTGCAACTTGGCCGAATAACTCATGTTTTGAGCATCTCCTTTACAATCATTTCTATTTCATCCTTTTAGAGATGTGGATACTGATATGACCGAGTATTTACTGGAGGTTTGCCTGTAAGAATTGGTATACATTGATTATGCCGATGGGTAGGAGGTAGGTTGTGCGGTTCGTCAAATATATCTGAAAATTCAGTAAGGAAAGAAAGTAGGTTTGGATCTTCAAATTCTATTGGCTCTATTTTAGTTTGCTGCTCAAGTTGTACTAAAAAGATGCTGCATGCTTAGTGCAAAACCTTCTCCATTCGTTGTGAACAAATCATCATTTTGTCGCCCCCTTGTTTTCCGTGTAGTATCACCTGTTTCCCCTTATTGTAAAATTTTATAATTAGTTTCATAAAATTTTAGGAAACATCACCTAATATCGTCAACCATTCAATGCCAAGCACACCTCGTAATCATCACCCACGGGCACCTATGATCACACTTCAAAATTCGTCCGTCGGTGACCTTAACATCAAAACTGCTGAATTCTCGATAGATAAGGCCATTCAGATAGCAACCTTGCTATTCATAAAATTATTAGTGCTCTCGGTGTCAATAAGAATGGTGATAGGTTGTTGCTTCAGAAGTCCTCCCACTTTCATCGTTTGCGGGTTTGCGTAACCGGCAAGGGCATGCATCGTAATATCAACCGGCTACTGTTCTTCATTCGTGACCTCTTCCTCATGCTCCTGGACCTCCTCCTCCATGTCTTCAAGAGGTTCAATTAGTAGGAGGTGGCCCCTTTTGCAAAGATGATCGCGGTTCCATGGCTCGTCGCAATACCAACAAAGACCCTTTGCTGATCGGTCACGTAGTTATTCTCTTGTCAATTTTTTTGGCAGCAAAGGATGGCTGGAAGCAAAAGGAGGTTTATATGCCATGGGTCTAGGAGGGGTTCTCATCCTCTAAGTATCTTGGTTGAGTCGTTCTTCTTGTATTCGGGCGAAAGAAATCGTAATTATCGCGGTACGGGATTGTCGTGCCTTATCCTCCCCTTTTATCTCTAGCTTGAGTCATTCGATAAATGTTCCTAACAATTGATAGTCAGTCCAATCACAAGCAAGGTAGGATAGCTTCTTAAACTTGGTTTGGTGCTCTTGAATCGTAGAGGTTTGTCAAATCTTTACGAGTTGGCCATCGATATTTTCATACTCCGTAAGTCCGAAATGATTTAACAGTATGTTCTTAAATTGATTCCACGTTAGAGCTCCATGATTGTATTCCAGCCAATGTACTATTGAATAACATCTCCTTTAAGGTGGATGACAGTAATTTCCACCATAGCATCATCCAATGTTCGATAATAGCGAAAGTAACGTTCGGTGTGCAAAATCCACCTCGCCAGGTCTACTTCTTCCCATTATAGGAAGTCCACCCTCATGCATGGCTGAAACATGTCCAAGAGCTGTCCCTCCTTCTCTAGAGGCCTTTCTAAACTCTCTCATTGCTGAAATTTGGTTGGACTCGACGGTTGTCCAATTTTGAATTCTATAAACAAAGCGCGTAATTTGTCCTCCAAGCACGATTCAAGCCGCGATTCAATCCGAGATTCCCATGCTTCAAATTTGGCATCAATTGGATCTTGAGAAGCCATAGCATATGCATGTAGATCAGAGATGTCCCTGTCTTTTTTTTGTTGATGGGTTAATGGCATGGGGTGGTGGAAGGTTCAGAAAAATTGAGGATCACAGAAAGGTACTATAATAGATTTTTATATCTAAAGTATAGCAGTTTAGACGTAAAAGGTCAGTGGTTTATATTGAGAAGTTTTTAACGAAACCAAAGGGAAATCCACTATTTGGAAGTGTTAAAGTTGTCGTAAAAATTTTATAGAGATTTGGATAGAAAAAACATAGTAGTAAGATCAAACAAACTGTGCTATGCGATTAGTGGTTTATATTGGGAATCTTTTGTTGAAACCAAAGGAAAATCCGCTGTTAGGAAGCGTCAAAGGTGTCATAAAAATTTTGTAGAGATTTGGACTGAAAAAATATAGTATCAAGATCAAATAAACTATGTTATGTGGCTAGAATTCTACAGTGCATCTAGTAGTTTGGACATAAAAGATCAGTGGTTTATATTGAGAATCTTTTGATGAAACCAAAAGGAAATATGCTATTAGGACATGTGCTATGTGGTTTATATTGGGAATTTTTTGATGAAATCAAAGTAGAATCTACTGTTAGGACATGTCAAAGCCATCATAAAAATTTTGTAGAGATTTGAATAGAAAAAACGTAGTAGTAAGATCAAACAAACTGTGTTATGTGGTTAGAATTCTACAGTTCATCTAGCAGTTTGGACGTAAAAGATGGCAGTTTATATTGGGAATCTTTTGATGAAACTAAAGGAAAATATGCTATTAGGAAGCATCAAAGCTGTCATAAAAAAATTGTAGAGATTTGGACTAAAATAATGTAGTATCAAGATCAAACAAACTGTGCTATGTGGCTAGAATTCTGCAATGCATCTTTCGTCATAGAGATAAAAACTTTGTGATGAAAAGTATATGCAGCAATATAGGAACAATTTTTTTTAGATTTTTGAACAAGGATAACTAAATTACAGTATCAGTAAGGTAGGAAACTAGAACCTGTTGTAATTCATTGGGAGATCAAAGGATGATCTGCGATGGTGGAGATGATGGCGAAATTCGGCGATGATCTTTTATGTAATTATGGGAATTGCTTCGGGCAGCTGTGGAGGGATGATGGATGACTAGATTTTTGAATAAGAATAACTAAATTACAGTAATAGTAAGGTAGAAAACCAAAACCTATTGCAATTCACGGGGAGATCAAAGGATGATCCGCGATGGTAGAGATGACGATGAAATTTGGCGACGATCTTTTAAGCAATTGTGGGAATTGCTTTGGGTGGCTATGGAGGGCTGATGGATGGCTATGGAGGGCTGATGGGTGGCTATAGAAGGGCAATGAGATGCTAAGAATGCTACTCTGATACCAAGTGTTAGAACCCTAATGGATTCTATGCTTGGGGTTGATCTCTTTAGGGGATCAGCCTCCTTGGAAATCTATAGGGGTTCCTTCCTCCAAGTTACTGCTCAAAGGCTGCTAAAAAGATTTATCTATTGCTTATCAAAAGAGGATGGATACATAACTATTTATAGGACTTCTAAACCCCAACTCCTAATAGGACTCATACTAAAGACTCCTACTTCTAACCAACTCCTAATAAGACTCATACTCTAAGAAACAATCTCCCAACTAACCCTAACCCTAGCCGACCTCTTCTTTAATAGGGATCAGCTAGGTAGGTTTTACATGAATGCCTCTTTCAATAAAATTCAATTAGGACTCTCCTAGCTAGAGTCCTAATAGGGAGATTGTTAGTTACAGGTGCCCTACAAGCCAATCACGTGAGTGATGACACTTGTGACATGCTGCAACGATCTCTTTGCTTATTATTAGTGACATTTTATCATATATTATCCACATGTATATTGTGAGATCCTTGGATTTGTGCAACAGGAATCAGATCATGATGAGATCACGATAATGAGACTGATTCAACTTAAACACAAATCCTAAATCATCATGGTCATAGGTTACTCGAGAAGGATATCAAGATAACTAGATAGACTAGTGCACTATATACTCATCCATATGATGGAGGCGGTTGGTCTCACAGTTGCTCGTGTAGGGACAATAGAGATATAGTGCAGGTGCTCATTGGAAAATGAGTTCATTGATTGATCTGCTTACAAAATGCTGGATGATTAATGATACTTGATGTCAGACAACAATTCTATAGTCCCAGTTGTATGTTTAGTCCTTATACTTGAGACACCAAAGATACATTGTTTGAGTACTCCATACTTTGACGCCAAACTTATAGGTTTAAAAGTTTCAAATCTGGTACAACCGGTTCTCAAGAATGATAACCAACTTTACAAAGGAAATTGTTTATCAATAGAGGATCATCCACCCTTGGTATTATAAGAGGAATATCCATCGTGTGCTCACTCAAATAAAATCCCTGGCCAAGGTCATTCAGATTAAGAGAGAAGGAGTTCTCCGGGAGAATACGATTAGAGTGAGTCTCGAACAAGATTCTATTTGGGCCAGATATTACCATACCTAATATATGGTCTCTAGGATGTTAGATGAATGATGGATTATAGATATATGGTAATTATGGACAAACAAGTCCGATGGATTAGATCCCTTGTACCGTTTGGAGACAATGGCGTAGTGGTCTAGTACGACCATAGTCGATGAGTTAAATGAATTATTATGAAGATAATAAATCACTATATCAGAATGAGTTCTAACAGGATTGACTCACGGCCACCTCAGTATTGGGCCTAGAGGGTCACACACACATGATGGATATTGTGACGAGTAGAGGTTCGTGTATGAGATATCTGCATAGTACTAGTTTGGATCCTATAGATAAGATCCAATTGGATAATTAGATAAACTCCAATTAAATAATTGATAAGATCCAATTAGGTAAGTGGATGAGATCCAATAAGATAGTTGGATAGAGATCCAACTGGATAATTGGATAACGATCCAATGTGGGTAGGATCCATTAAGGGTTAAGCTTCTTGCATCTCTATAAATAGGAGGAACTTCATGGTTCATAGGCTAGAGCTATTGGTGGTTGCCCCTTCTATTCTCCTCAGCCTCCTCTCCTGCTCCTTGGCTCCAGTAGCCTTGTGGTGCACGTGGAGAGGGAGATCCCGCAATGATCCAAGGAATGTCATCGCTGCGTCCGCCATGTGGATCACTCCTAAAGTGGAGTACGTGAGTGTTCCTTCATCTATTCTATCAGATCTAGAAATTTTAGGGATATACGATCTCCCCAAGTAAAAATTCTAACATGATACGTGTGGTTTTTCAATTTTCTCATGCACCAATCATCGCAAAATGACCTAGTACTTAACTTTAGAAAATCTAGTTTTATTTTTTATTTTTCGCTATACATGAGATGCCAACTAGTAGATTTTTCAACACCTACACATATTATTTGGACTATCCTTGAACATGAATCCTTTAGGCTATATCATATACACCTCCTCCTCGAGGTTGCCATTGAGGAACGCGGTTTTCACGTCTATCTGCCAGTTCTCATAATTATAGTATGCTGCAATAGCCAATAGAATTCAGATGGATTAAAGCATGGCTACAGGTGAGAAGGTTTTATCATAGTCAACACATTGCCTTTGATGATACCCCTTAGCCACTAGCTATGCTTTATAGGTCTTTACCTTTACATCTACTTCGATTTTCTTCTTGAAGATCCATTTGTAACCAATGGGTATAATAACCTCAGGTGCATTAATTAGGTTCCAAACCTTGTTGTAATACATGGAATCTATCTCAGAATTCATGACCTTTTGCCACTTCCGGAGTCTGTACTCGTAATAGCCTCCTCGTAGGTCTGAGATCAATATCCTTAATATCCTCTTAAAAGGATGGGATACTCTATCACGCTCTCATTGTCTCCACCTAGAATGTGTTCCTTCTCAAGGAATACTACTCTCTTGGCTACAAAGACTTTTTGGTCTATGAAGTGATAGAAATAATACATGTTAGTTTCCTTAGGGTATCCCATGAATATGCACCATTCTGTCTTGGATTCCAATTTATCGAGGTTATGTCTTTTAACGTGGGCAGGGCAGCCCCAAATCTTAACAACCTTAAGATTGAAATTCTTCCCTTTCCATATCTCATATGGAGTAGACATTACTGACTTAGTTGGAATTCTATTCAAAAGGTAAGCTGCGATCTCTAGAGCATATCCTCAGAATGAGATGGGTAGGTCGACGAAACTCATCATGAACTGCACCATGTCTAACTGTGTGTGATTCCTCCTTTCGGATACACTATTAAGTTGGGGTGTATAAGGAGGTGTCCATTGTGATAGAATCCCGTGATCCTTGAGGAATTGGGTAAACTCTGTACTCAAGTTCTCACCTCGATTTGATCGAAGAGTTATGATACTCTTTCTAGTCTGATTCTCCAATTCATTCTCATACTCCCTGAATTTCTCAAAGGCCTCGGACTTGTGCTTCATCAAGTACATATGTTTATACTTTGAGAAATCATTAGTAAAAGTAATAAAGTAGGAGTAACAACTTATGACATGAGTTGATATGGGACCACATAAATCACTATATATGAGTTCTAGCAACCCAATGGCTCTCTCTCCAATTCCACTAAATGGAGAGTTGGTCATCTTTCCATTAAGGCAAGGCTCGCAAGTTGCATATGACTCATAGTCGAATAGATTTAAGTATATATCCTTTAGTAACTTTTGAATCATTCTCTCATGGATACAACATAGCCTACAATGCCATAGATATGTATTGTTCATCTCATCTCATTTCCTCTTAGACTCATATACATTCATGATATATGGAGTAGTATCTAGCATAAATAAACCATTATGTAGTGTTCCTCTGGTGATGATCTTATCATATAATATTATTGAACATTCATTATTCTCAAAAACTAATTTATATTCACTAATTATCAAACATGAAATAAAAATAATATTTTTTATAATAGAAAGAACAAAATAGCAATCATCTAATCCAATAATAGCTCCACCAAGCAGATATAGCGTAACCTCACTAATAGCCACTACAGCAACTTTTGCTTCATTACCCATATTGAAGTCCTTCTTGCCTCTCACCAATCTCCTAGGTCCTGCCATAACCTACAATAAATTATAGATGTGATAAGCATTGTCAGTATCCAATACCCATATATTATCATAAGATTCTGACAAATAGAGACTAATCATGAATGTATTTAAAGCTTTTCAAGATTTTGTTTTGCCCTCTCTGTAAGGTACTATTTGCGGTTCTTTTTCCAGTACCTATCTTTGCCATAGTGGAAGCACTAGCCTTTGTCCTTTGTTGGGTCTTTCTTAGCAACTTTTGCTTTACCCGATCTGCCCTTGCCCTTCTTAAGGGACTTTTCAAGTCTTACCAGCATAGAGAACTGACTTCTCTTTTTTGGTGGTGCTCTCCATGTCTCTCAATCTATTAAGGAGCTCAGGGACAGTCACCTTAAGCTTGTTTATATTAAAATTTATTATAAATTAAGAAAAAAAATCTGGTAGGGATTAAAGTACAAGGTTTACACATAGATCATCCTCTAGGGGTATGCCTAGACCTATGAGTTTCTTTATCTACTCAATCATCTTTAGAAAATGGTTCTGAATCAATGTCCCCTCAATCATCCTAGCACGGAAGAGACTCTTGGATATCTCATATCGCTGAGTTCTTCCATGTTTCTTAAACAATTTGTAGAGATGCATGAGAATGGATCTAGCATCCATCTTTTCATGCTGTCTCTACAACTTAGGAGTCACAGAGCCCAACATGTAACACCAAGCAAGAGTGGAATCATCTATGTGTAGGGTGTTAGGATCAAGTAGACACAAAGAGAGAGGGGGGGGGGGGGGGAGGTGAATTAGTGCTTACGATAAAATCACGTTGATTTAAAAATCTTCTTCGATAAAAATCGATATCATAAATATGTTAACTTGAAAGCATACGAAAGTGTAGTGAGATTAAGAAATCAGTTTGCAATATAAAGAAAAAGTATGAAGGAAATGCAAACCAAGTTTTATAGTGGTTCGGTCGTCGTGACCTACGTCCACTCCCGATTCCTCTTTTGTTAAGGCCACTGGCATCCACTGACGGTCTTATTTCAATGGGAGAAGACTAACTACCCTTTTTTCTCTTTTTACAAATTCAGGAGAGAACCTTTACACTTCTCTCTTTTACATTTAGACCTCACTTCGTATGATAAAAATATAAGAGGGGGGAATGAATTAGTGTAGCGGATAAAAACATCAGTTTAAAAATCTCTTCGTATGATATAATTTGATCTCGGAAATGTTAGGAAAAGAGTTGGCACTAAGAGGGGGGGGGGGGATGAATTAGTGCAGTGGTAAAATACGTCAGTTTCAAAAAATTCTTTCGTACGATAAAAATCAATTTCGTAAACTTAACTTGAAACACATGTTCATAAATGTCTTGAAGGCAGTAAGCAAGTAAAATGATTTACAGTAAAGTAAATGACAATAATAGAAATGCAAACCAGAGAACATGCCAATTTTATAGTGGTTCGATCGTCGTGACCTACATCCACTCCGCCGATTCCTCTTCCATTGAGGCCACCGGTATCCACTATCGGTCTTCCTTCAATAGGCGAAGACTAACCACCTTTTACACCCCTCTTCTCCTTTTCACAGGTTTAGGAGAAAACCTTTACAAGCACACACACTCCTCTCTAAACAAAATTCTAATTTTATGCTAGAGGAGGGATTTCTCAAGTGATTTATATAGCGTTTTCTTACTTTTAAATACTCTGTGCTTGTATTAGTTAACCAGGGATGAAAGGGGTATTTATAGGCCTCAAGTTGATTCAAACTTGAAGCCTAAAAAAATCTCATCCCGGGTTTCCTGGGTTTGGGCGGTACCACCGCCAGTGTCAGTCTGACACTAACACTATGCTGGGTGGTACCACCACCTAATCTGACGGTACCACTGCTTGGCACTAGGCCACTGGGTGGTACCATCGCCTAGACTAGTGGTACCACCGCCTGGCACCCAACCAAGGGTGGTACCACCGCCCAGACTGGCGGTACCACTGCTTGACACAGTCTCGAAGACTTTGTCATGACAGTGCCACTTCTTGGGTCATTGTTTGGGCCTTTCATTGGGCTCAACACAGTCCTTACTTGGACCTAACTGGCCCCTAATTGGGTTGGCCCAAATCCAATCCTAATTACGTGCTAACTACGAATTCTAAGATATTTCCTAAGCTAAACAAGTCTGTAAGTCTAGTTTCTTCCGACGAACTTCCGACGATCTCTCGGCAATGTTCCAACGGACTCCCGGCAAGCTCCTAGACTTCATGATGATCTTCTTGGCAAGTTATGATGAGCTTCTTTGGCAAGCTTCGAGACTTCTCGACTGGTTCCTGTAGAACTTCCGATGAACGTCCGGACTTCCGCTGAATTCTCGAACTCCCAACGAAATCGTGTTCTTGACTTTGGGACTTCATTTTGCTTTATGCCTTGCTATCATAGTTAATCCTGCACATATAAAAATATACTTTGATCTAGACAATTATTACTAAGCTTGAATTATGTTATCCGGCATGTCATTGGTCCATCGACGCTTCGTCCGATTCTTCGGCGCATCGTCCTCTCATGTGGCCTATTACTCAATCGGCCAATTGACTCCGCAACTCTGATATTCTTGGTGCAATATCTGCTCTTTTTAGCTCGATGCCCAAATCCATGGTCCGAAGCCTTTTGTCAATATATCCACCGATCCTCCAACCCGACGTCCAATCTTTTGACATGTTTTCCTTTGGCCCAACATGATTCTTCCTACTTTAATTGTCTCATCATAGTCGAAGCATCCTGCATCACTCAAAATGTAGATCAAATCATAAACACTATCAATTGGTTTCATCATCAAAATACGAGATTCAACAGGAAATGCTTAACTTGAAAGCATACGAAAGTGTAGTGAAAGTAAGAATTCCGTTTGCAATTAAGGTAAATAGCAAGAAATAAATACAAACCAGATTTTTATAGTGGTTCGGTCATCGTGACCTACATCCACTCCGCTGATTCCTCTTCCGTCGAGGCCACTGACATCCATTAACGATCTTACTTCAATTAACGAAGATCAACTACCCTTACAACTCGATTCTCCTTTTGACAGGTTTAGGAGAGAACATTTACAACCCCTTTTTATAAATCTTCCCTCACACTCTCTCTTAGAATGGTCTCTAAACTTTAGGAGGAGGAACTCTATACTATACAAGGGTTTTCAACTTTAGAAATATAGAGTTTTTTTATCACCTTTCTTGCTACTCCATGCAGGAATAGGTGGGGAATTTATAGACCCCAAATGGCTTAAAAACTTGGAGCCAAAATTTAAATCCTTAAAATTTTAGGGTACGAGCGATACCACCGCCTAGACCGGTGGTACCACTACCTGACAGTCTCGGAGACTGAGTCTGGGTGGTACCATCACCTAACACAGTCTCCGAAACTGTGCCACGTCAGTTCCACCTATTGAGTCACTGTTTGGGCCTTTTTACTTGGCACAACACAGCCCAAACTTGGCCCAATTGTCCCCTAATTGAGTTGGCTCAATTCCAACCTAATTATGTGCTAACTTAAATTTTAAGACATTTAATAAGCTAAATAAGTCCATAAGTCTAGGTTTCTTTCCGATAATCTTCCAACGAACTTCCGATGATCTCTCGACAATATTCTAGCGGACTCTCGGCAAGCTTCTGGACTTCACAATGATCTTCTTGGCGAGTTTTGATGAGCCTCTCTGGTAAGCTCCTAGACTTCTCGGTCAATTCCGATAGAACTTTCGACAAATGTCCGGACTTCCAACGAACTCTCAAACTCTCAACGAAGTCTCGTTCTTGACTCTAGAACTTCATTTTTTTTATGCCTTGCTATCATAGTTAATCTTGCACATTTAAAACCTACTTTGATCTAGACAATTATTATAAGGCTTAAATCAAATATTATCCGACATGTCATTGGTTCATCGATGCTTCGTTCGATTCTTCGACGCATCATCCTATCTTGCGGCCTATTGCCCAATCGACCAGTTGACCTCTTCAACTCTGATTTCCTTGGCGTAATTTTCGCTCTTCTTGACTCAATGTCCGAACACATGGCCTGAGGCCTTCTGTCGATATGTCGATCGATCATTCGACTCAACGTCCATTCTTCTGACATGTTTCTCTCTAGCCCAACATGATTCTTCTTGCTTTAATTGTCTCTCCCTGATCGAAGCTTCCTGCATCACTCAAAACATATATCAAATTATAAATACTATCAATTGGTTTCATCATCAAAATTTAAGATTCATCAATCTCCCCCTTTTTTATGATGATAACTAATTGATGATGGAGTTAACCTTAACTCCCCCTATCAATATGCCATATTGATAGAATCTTGAATTCAAGTCAAAGCAATATTTCATCATGAATATTTGTAATATGTGATCATAAATCATACATAATCAAATTTTTAATACATCATTCTATGCAAGATCATTAACATAACTTCGCCCCCTTGTCATCAACAAAAAGGAGAAGTGTAACTAGTAAGTTTCAGAGATATACAAGTCTTGTAACATACAAGCTAGCAAATTGTTTATCACTTTACAACATCCCTAATCACCAAATCATCATTAATTTTAAAGATGTGCAACATTGTAAAGTTTGCACTTTTGCTCCTTCTTGAGATGTTCAAGCTAGTAATTCTTGCTTCTCTTTTGAGTTGGGTAAGCTAGACAGGTTTTAGATATGAAAGCTAGTAAGATAGCAAGTTTTACATCAGGCAAGCTAACAAATTTTGCACCATGCAAGCTAGCAAATTTTACATCATTTAGAACATGCAAGCTAGTTCTTTCTCCCCCTTTGTCATTGTTAAAAAGAAGGAAAGAAAATAATTTTGTAATTCTTTTTCCTTTTATAATAATTTTTAAATCATGACAAAGGTAAAGTATCAATCTCATTTCAGTATATTTGTGCATCATTATAGTTTCAAATTAAAATATGCACAATTTCAAAACCTTACATTTCATCCTTACTTCATGCATGATACTAAAAATAAATCATCACTATGGGCATATCATACATGATACTCAAGCATTCATGATGCATCATTTTAGTAACAAATCATAGTATTACATGCATCATTCCAAATCATAAATAATTCAAATCATGATGGTATCAAAATGTCAAATTACATTACATCCTACCATGCATGATCATAACTTCTCATTGTATGCATCAACATAAATTCATAAGTATTTCATGCATAATTTCACATTATCACATGAAGAATATCAAGAGAATTTTGGTGTTGAGATATACTTCATGAATACAAGGAATTATAAAAGTCATATCATAGAAGATAAGATCATGTGAATATTAAAAGACGTGATTCATATAGAAAGTTTTCTCTTAAACAAAATGCAAGAATCATATGAAAATAAAGAGTAAGAAATCTTGATTCATAAAAGAAAATCTCAAGTTAAGAAATCAAGAGAAGGTTCATGTTGATTGGAAAAATCTTATTTAGATTCAAATCATCAAATCATCAAAATCATAAGAGATTCAAAAGACATTAATTGATTTATCAATCTCTTGAGATGCTAGCGATTTTCTTTCTCCCTTTTGTCATTGCAAACAAGAACGAAGAAGGGAAGAAATGTATAACAAAACTCAAGTCATAAATTCTCAAGATGTCAAGTAGCATATCATGGTTTGTTAGGACAAGTCTCCTTTTTTTTTTGTGAATAGCAAAAAAGAAAAAGGAGAAAATGATCTTAATTCATAAAAAGATTTCAAGTATCAAATATCGAGAAATCAAGATCATGAATTGGATTATTTTCCTCTTTAGTAAATGGCAAAGAGAAACATAAGAGATCAAATAAGAGATCTTGATTCATAAAAGACTTCATGTTATGAATCTCAAGAAATTATGATTTTGATAAAACCTATTCAAATTCATTTTCATAGTCCAAGAGATTCACAAAAGTATAATATACATAGATTCATAAATCTTTTATCAAAAAATCAATAAGATAGAGATGTTTCATTTTAAGTTATTTGTTTCATACAAGCATGCTTTTATCTTTTTTATGCCAAATAAAAAGATGCATCATTGTTTAAGATTGAAAAAATAAATAAATTTCATCATCATGACAAAAAATATAACATATTAAACACATGGTTTCTTTAAACAAGAGATTTGATTTATTATTTTAATTCCAATGATCATACTTTTTCCTTTTTATGTGTTTCATTTTATATTTCATATAAATATGCTTAAGTTTTTCATACAAAAACCATCCATCTTGTTTAAAACCGAAAAAGCAACTTTCATTGAGACAAAGAACAATAAACCATAAATCATAAAAATCATCATGCATAATATCAAAATATAAACTTATTAAGCATGATCATTATGCATCACTACTTTGGGCATGACATCAAAACATAGTTTCAAGTTTTCAAGGTATAACATGCACAATTTCAAACTATAAACTCATTAAGCATGATATCATCAAACATGATTTCATAAAGCATTTTCAATCAAAATCAGAAATCATCAATTTAGATACACATTATTTTTTTAAAAGAAAATATATATAGGATAAATCATTAGATTTAAATATAATATTTTGTTGTATTTCCATAAAACATGTAATTATCATTATCATTTTCAAAATTAGCTAGAAAAAGAAGCATGATATATATTTTTTATTTACATTTTACATTTTATATACTAATTTGAAAACAACATATAAAATACATCAAGTAATTTCAAACTAAACTAAGGGGGTTTCGTTTGAGTATTTTACCTCATTGTCGAGAGTCACCAAAGCGAAGTTTGTCGTTTCATCTTCATCGGTTTGCTCCTCTTCTTCGGATGCACTCATTTCATCCCAAGTCACTTTGAAAGCTCTTTCTTCTTTGGCAACTTCTTTTTAAGTTCATTTTTATTCTTTAATTCTTGTTTAATTAACTTTTTAAAGTTTATAGTGAGAAGTTCAAAGTGATCATCACCATCACTTGAGATATCACTCTAAGTGGTATTCTATAGTTCGAATTGTCAAATCCTTCCTGTTCTTTGGAAGGTAGTTTTATGTTCATCATGTTCAATACAAGACATTTCATAGGTCATCAAAGACCCAATAAGTTCATTAAGTGAAAAATAGTTCAAATCCTTCGCTTCTTGTATTGTGATTACTTTCGGATCCTAATTTTTAGAAAGAGATCCTAGAATTTTGTTTATAAGTTCAAAATTCAAAAAACATTTGCCCAGAGCTTTTAAACTATTAATGACATCCGTAAAATGGGTATACATGTCAATAAGAGTTTCATTTGGCTTCATACGAAACAACTCAAAATCATGCATCAAAAAATTAATCTTTGAATCTATAACCCTACTTGTGCCTTCGTGTATGATTTCAAGAGTGTGCCAAATATCGAAAGCCGTTTTGTAAGTAGAAACTCGATTGAACTCATTTTTGCTCAAAACACAAAATAGAGCGTTCATAGCTCTAGCATTCAAAAAAAAAAATTTCTTCTCCAAATCATTCCATTCTTTCATTGGAGTACAAGACTTTTAAAATTATTTTTGATAATATTCTGTAAATTCAAATCCATAGAAAGCAAGAAAATTCTCATCCGAGTTTTCCAATAAGTGTAGTCCATCCCATTGAATATGGGAGGATGAACAATAGAAAAACCCTCTTGAAATCCGAAAAGAGCTATTTCTCTTGGGTGTTAAACCAAATAAGAAATAACGTGGCTCTGATACCAACTGTTAGGAACGAGTCGACACTAAGAGGGGGGGGGGGGGTGAATTAGTGCAATAGATAAAAACGTCGATTTGAAAATCTCTTCGTATGATAAAATCTGATCTCGGAAATTATTAACTTGAAAGCATGCAGAAGTGTAGTGAAAGTAAGAATTCCATTTGCAATAAAGGTAAATAGCAAGAAATAAATATAAACTAGATTTTTATAATGGTTCGATCATCGTGACCTACATCCACTCCACCGATTCCTCTTCCGTCAAGACTACCAGCATCCACTAATGGTCTTCCTTCAATGGGCGAAGATCAACTATCCTTACAACTCGATTCTCCTTTTGACAAGTTCAGGAGAGAACCTTTACAACCCCATTTTACAAAGCTTCTCTCACACTCTCCCTTAGAATGGTCTCTAAAATTTAGGATGGACTCTACACTTTACCAGGATTTTTAACTTTAGAAATACAGAGTTTTTGATAACCTTTCTTGCTACTCCATGCAAGAATAGCTAGGGTATTTATAGGCCCCAAATGGCTTCAAAACTTGGAGCCAAAATTCAAAACCCTTGAAATTTCAGGGTACGGGTGGTACCATCGCCTACACTGGGCGGTACCACCGCCTGTAGCCCGACACTAGGAGGTACCACCGCCTAGACTAGCGGTACCACCGCCTAACAGTCTCAAAGACTGAGTCTAGGTGATATCACTGCTTAACATAGTCTTGGAGTCTGTGTCATGACGATGCCACCTGTTGGGTCACTATTTGGGCCTTTCACTTGGCCAAACACAGTCCATACATGGGCCCAATTGGCCCCTAATTGGGTTGGCCTAATTTCAATCCCAATTATATGCTAACTATGAATTCTAAGACATACACTAAGCAAATTTAGTCCGGTTAGTCTTGGTTTCTTCTAGTGAGCTTCCGGCGATCTTCCTATGAACTTCCGACGATCTCTCGGCAATGTTCTAACAGACTTCCGGCAAGCTCCTGGACTTCACGATGATCTTCTTGGTGAGTTCTGACAAGTTTCTTTGGCAAGCTCCTAGACTTCTTGGTCAATTCCGATAGAACTTTCGACGAACGTCCATACTTCCAATGAACTCTCGAACTCCCAATGAAATCTCATTCTTGACTCTGGGACTTCATTTTGCTTTATGCCTTGATCACTATCGTAATTAATCCTATATAAATAAAACCTACTTCGATCAAGACAATTATTACAAAGCTTGAATCATGTTATCCGGGATGTCATTGGTTCATCGACGCTTCATCTGATTCTTCGGTGCATCGTCCTCACTTGCGGCCTATTGCCCAATCGACTAGTTGACCTCCGTAACTCTGATTTCCTTGGCATAATTTCTACTCTTTTGGCCCGATGCCCGAACTCATGGCCTGAAGCCTTCTACTGATACGTCGACCGGTCCTTTGGCTCGACGTACAATCTTCTGACATATTCTACTCTGGCCTAATATGATTCTTCCTACTTTAATTGTCTCTCCTTGATCGAAGCTTCCTACGTCACTCAAAACACATATCAAATCCTAAATACTATTAATTGGTTTCATCATCAAAATCCGAGATTCAATAGTAAAACCTACCTAGTTGACCCCTATTAAAGAGGTGAAGAGGTCAGCTAAGGTTAGGATTAGTTTGGAGTTTGCTTCTTAGAGAAGCATTAGGAGTTGGCTAGAAGTAGGAGTCTTGAGTAGGAGTCCTATTAGGAGTTGGGGTTTAGAAGCCCTATAAATAGTCATGTATTCATCCTCTTTTCTCAAGGAATAGATAAATCTTTTTAGCAGCCTTTGAGCAGCAACATAGAGGAAGGAACTCCTATAGAGTTCCAAGGAGGCCGATTCCCTAAAGAGATCAGCCTCAAGCTTAGAATTCGTAAGGGTTCTAACACTTAGTATCAGAGCATTGTTCTTAGCATCTCGCTGTTAGGATTAAGAGCATTAAGAGGGGGGGTGAATTAGTGCAGCGAAAAACTTTCGACAATTAAAACTGTGTTCGTATGTTGAAATCCGATTTCGTCGTAAAAGTCGTTTCGTGCAGATAATAACTTTGAAAGCTTATGGAAATGTATTTGAAGTAAAATAAGGAAGGCAGTTTGCAGTTAAGATAAATAGCACAAAGGAAATGCAAACCAGATTTTAGAGTGGTTCGGTCCAACGTGACCTACATCCACTTTCAACTTCCTCCTCCGACGAGGTCACCGACGTCCACTAGAGGCCTTCCTTCAATAGGTGAAGGCCAACCACCCTTTTACAGTTTCACTGCTTTTGACGGGCTTAGGAGACAACCCTTACAGAATTTCTCTCCTTTCTTGAAAGATCAAAACTTGGAAGAAAAGAGGGAGGAGAACTTCTAGACTTTACAACACTTTTGAGCTCTAAATTCACATAGAAAGATCAAGCTTTTGGTGGTTTGGGTTACCCTTTCATTGCTGAAAGGGTGCGGTATTTATAGGCCCCAAACCAGTTTGAATTCCAAGCTCAAAACTATCATCTCCTGAAATTTTAGGGTCTGGCGGTTGCACCGCCTGACTAGGGCAGTTGCACCGCCTGGCAGAGCTCGAAGACTGAGCCTCTAGGTGATGCCACCTCCTATCAAGGGCGGTTGCACCGCTTGGCAGAGCTCGGAGACTGAGCCTCTAGGCGGTGCCACCGCTTGACAGGGGCGATTGCATCGCCTAGTCTCGCTCGGAGATTGAGCCCAAGCGGTGCCACCACCTGACTGGGGTGGTTGCACTGCTTGGCAGAGCTCGGAGACTGAGCTCAGGCAGTTCCACCACCTGTCAGGGGCGGTTGCACCCCCCAGTCTTGCTCGGAGACTGAGCTCTCGGCGGTGCCACCGCCGACCCAAGCGATGCCACCGCTGGCCAAAAAATCTGGGTCCGAATGGGCTGATCCATTCGGCCCAATTTGGTCTGTCAAGAGCCCAATTTCCCTAAGATTAAGTTAATGGGATCACCTCCCATTTCTAACTTAATTATAGTGCTAACTACGATATTTCTTAAGACATTTACTGTAACTTACTCCGGTGCATCAATCGCTTCTTCCGACGAGCTTCCGGGGAACTTCCATCGATCATCCGATGAACCCTCGGTGATGCTCCTGCAGACTTCCGGCAAACTCCTGGACTTGCAATGATCCACTTGGCGAGTTCCGATGAGCTTCTTTTGGCAAGCTCCTGGACTTCTCGGATTTGTTCCCGCAGAATCTCCGACGACCGTCTAGACTTCCGTCGAACTCTTGAACTCCCAACGTGATCATAGTCTTGACTCCGGTGCAACTCCTGCTGCATGTCTTATATCCATCATAGTTAATGCTGCACATGTAAAACAAAACTTCGATCGAGACAATTAATCCTAAGTAATTAACCAAGTTGTCCGGCATGTCATTGGTCCCTCGATGCTTCGTCCGATTCTTTAGCGCATCGTCCTCTCCTGCGGCCTATTACCTAATCGGCAAGTTGACTCCGTAACTCCGATATTCTTGGTGCAATACCCGTTCTTCTTAGCCCGATGCTCGAGTCCATAGCCTGAAGCCTTCTGTTGATACGTCGACCGATCCACCGGCCCGACATCCAATCTTCTAACATGTTCCTCCGGCACAACATGATTTTTCCTGCTTTAATTGTCTCATCCTGATCGAAGCATCCTACGTCACTCAAAATGTAGATTAAAACATAAACATAATTATCAATTGGTTTCATCATCAAAATACGAGATTCAACAATCTTCCCCTTTTTTATGATGACAACCAATTGATGATGGAGTTAAACTTAACTCCCGGAGTTTAAACAAACTCCCCCTATCAATATGCCATATTGATAGAACCTTGAATTTAAACTGAATTCAAGTCATTGCATTATTATGTAAACTGAATTTAAACTGAATTTAAACTGAATTTAAACTGAATTTAAACATAAACATAATACTTGCAACACGTTATCATGAACTTATGTATAAACTTATGCATAACATCATACTTCTCCCCTTTGTTATCAACAAAAAGAAGTCCAACTATAATGTGTTTGTAGTATTAATTCAACTTATTGTATGAAAAACATAGTATCAAATTTTATCATCATGCAATCTTGAAGCTTGAAAATTTAGCAAGTGTTACATCATGCTTAGAACATTCAAGCTATCAAGTTTTAGATATGCAAGTTTTACAAGATAACACTTTTGCTTCTTTTGAGATAGCAACTTCTACATCATGCAAGCTAGCAAATTAGAGATGTCCAAGAAGGCAACTCTTGCTTCTTGAAATATGTAAATTTTGTCAACTTTGCTAGATGCGCAAGTTAGCATGTTTTGCTTCTTGAGATAGGCAAGATAGCACTTTTGTAATTTTTATTTCTTAAGATGTTCAAGATAGCAAGCTCTACATCTTGCAAGCTAGCAATGTTACAACATTTTAGAACATACAAGCTAGCAATTTAGAAATGTTCAAGAAAGCAACTCTTGCTTCTTGAAATATACAAGTTTGCTAGATGTGCATGTTAGCATATTTTGCTTCTTCTTGAGATTTCAAACTAGTAATTATCGGTGATGTTCAAGATATCAATTTCTTCTCTTTTGAGAATTGTAATTTTTGCTTTCGTCTTGAATTGTGCAAGCTAGCTAGTTTGCCTCTTTTCATGATATTCACGCTAGAAATTCTTGCTCCCCCTTTGTCATTGTCAAAAAGAAGGATCTCAATTTTCAGATTATGACAAAGGTAAGTGTCAATCTTATTTGTGCATCATAATATACACAATTTTAAAAACCTTATTTTTCATTCACGATACCGAAAAATAAATAAATCATCATTAATGAGCATATCATATATGATACTCAAACATTAAAATTTTTAAGCATTTATCAACATATTGATCATAATACCAAACATTCATCATTTAAAGCATTCATGATACATATCATATGCAATACATCCTGTACATCATTATCATAAGTATTGCATACATCATTTCAAAACATTTCAAGCCATGTAAGCCATAAATACAAAGAAATCATGTCATGAAGGATAAAATCATTTTAATACCAAAAGACATGATTCATATAGTAAATATCTTCTTTAAATAAAATATCAAGAAAAATCATAGGAATACAAAGAAGAGATCTTGTTTTAAAAAAAAATCAAGTAATAAATCCAAGAACTCACAAAGAAAAATTATGATTTATTTAGAAAATCTCCTCTTAAGAAAATATCAAGTAGAATCGTAGGAGATCGATTAATGAGAAATTTTGATTCATAATAAAATCTCATGTATCAAATGTCGAGAAATCAAAATGACGAATCACAAGTTACCTTCAAGAGAAATATCATCATTCATTTTCAACTCATTCAATTTGTCAAATCAAGATCATGATTTCGATAGAACTCATCTCAAATTCAAATCATCAAAATCATTTTTATGGTTCATAAAATTCATAACATAAGTAGATTCATGATTTCATTGATAATATAATATTCCTTTTTTAAGTATTTCATTTTAAGTGATTGATTTCATGTTAGCATACTTTTTCATTTATGTTAAATAAAAACATGCATCAACGTTTAGGATCGAAAAATGAATTTCGTAATAAAACCATCAAGATCAATAGATTTTCAAAAATAAATTATTAGGATCAAAAAAATCCAAAAATAAAATTTAACGCTTTCATGCATTTGGACATGGTTTTGCTATATATTTTCAAACACAATCATAAAGTTAAAACATGCTCATGATCATGAAAATTTTTGTATCCAAAACACATAATTTCCAACATGTTATGAAGGCATGTAATAGTGTAAAGTTCTCATCATAGCAATTAAGTGAATGAATTAATAACGTCCGAAAAATGATTTTAATAAGTTCATGCATTCGAATACATTTTTGCCATATGTTTTTCAAATACACTCATGAAAATAACACATGCTTATCATCGTGTATAACTTAAAATCTTATGTATAAAATTATCAATCATGGTATCAAAATATTTAATACTATATCATTATGCATTTCATGAAATCAAACATGATTTCATTTAATAAAAATCGAGAAATAACAATGATACACATTATTACTTCTTAACCACATATAGCATGATATTAAACTTCTTAATATTTTCATTAAGACATCAATCAAGCATGGTTTTAATCAAAATCGAAAATAATCAAGATACACATTTTTTCTTCTTAAGAAAAACATACATATGATCATTAGATTTAAATCTAACATTTTATTCCATTAACATAAAACATGTAATTTTCAAAATTACAAGCATGATCATATTCTTGCATTTTTTTTAAAAAAATTAATATGTAATTTTCAAGAAAAATAATTATTCTAAAAAAGAAAATACTTCATGGAAAATATCAAGTAATTTCAAAATAAATTAAGGGGGTTTTGATTACCTCATCGTTGAATGTCGTTAAAGCGTAGTTTGCCACCTCGCCTTTCTTGATTTTCTCCTCGTCTTCGGAGGAGCTCGATTCATCCCACTTTGTGTTCTTCTTACGTTCAAAGCAAGTAGTTCCATTCTTTTTGTTCTTAAATTTTTGTTTCTTTAATTTTTTAAATCTCATTTGTAGTTCTTGTTCACCATCACTTGAGCTTATACTCGAGTGGTCTTCAAATGTTCTATGTCCCAAATCCTTCCTGTTCTTTAGAAGGTTGTTTTGTTCATCATGTGCATTGCGCACCATTTCATATGTCATCAATGAGCCGATAAGTTCTTCAAGTGGAAAAATATTTAAATCTTTTATTTTTTGTATTGTCATTACTTTTGATTCCCAAGCTTTAGAAAGTGATCGTAAAACTTTGCTAACAAGTTCAAAATTTGAGAAACATTTGCCAAGAGCTTTTAAACCATTGACGACATCCGTGAAACGGGTGTATATGTCAACAATAGTTTCGCTCAACTTCATTCAAAAAAGCTCGAAATCATGCATCAAAAAATTTACTTTAGAATCTTTTACACTACTTATGCCTTCATGTGTGATTTCAAGAGTGCACCAAATATCGAAAGTCGTTTCACATGTAGAAATCCGATTGAACTCATTTTTGTCCAAAGCGTAAAATAAGGCATTCATAGCCTTTACGTTTAAAGAAAAATACTTCTTCAAATCCGACCATTCGTTCATCGGTTTAGAGGGAAGTTGAAAACTGTTTTCAATAATATTCCATAAATCCAAATTCATAGAAATCAAGAAAACTCTCATTCGAGTTTTCCAATAAGTGTAGTCCAATCCATTAAACAACGGTGGACGAACAACCGATAAGCCCTCTTGAAAGCCATGAAGAGTCATTTCTCTTTGGTGTAAATCTGAAATGAGAAATACCGGGCTCTGATACCAATTGTTAGGATCAAGAGCACTAAGAGGGGGGGTGAATTAGTGCAGCAGAAAACTTTCGATGATAAAAATCGTGTTCGTATGTTGAAATCTGATTTCGACGTAAAAGTCATTTCGTGCATATAATAAATTTAAAAGATTACGGAAATATATTTGAAGTAAAGTAAGAAAGGCAATTTGTAGTTAAGATAAATAGCACAAAGGAAATGCAAACCAGATTTTAGAGTGGTTCGGTCAAACGTGACCTACATCCACTTTCGGCTTCCTCCTCCGACGAGGTCACCGACATCCACTAGAGGCCTTCCTTCAATAAGCGAAGGCCAACCACCCTTTTATAGTTTCACTCTTTTTGATGGGCTTAGGATACAACCCTTACAGAATTTCTCTCCTCTCTTGAAAGATCAAAACTTGGAAGAAAAAAGGGAGGACTTCTAGACTTTACAACACTTTTGAGCTCTAAAATCACAGAGAAAGATCAAGCTTTTAGTGGTTTAGGTTACCCTTTCATTGCTGAAAGAGTGGGGTATTTATAAGCCCCAAACTAGTTTGAATTCCGAGCTCAAAACTGTCATCTCCTGAAATTTCGGGATCTGGTGGTTGCACCGCCTGACTGGGGCGGTTGCACCGCCTGGCAGAGCTCGGAGACTGAACCTCTGGGCGATGCCACCTCCTTTCAGGGGCAGTTGCACCGCTTGGTAGAGCTCGGAGACTGAGCCTCTAGGCGGTGCCACCGCTTGGCAGGGGCGGTTGCACCGCCCAGTCTCGCTCGGAGACTAAGCCCAAGCGGTGCCACCGCCTGATTGGGGCAGTTGCACCGCTTGGCAAAGCTCATAGACCGAGCTTCGGTGGTTCCACCGCCTGTCAAGGGCGGTTGTACCGCCTAGTCTTGCTCGGAGACTGAGCTCTGGGTGGTGCCACCGCCGACCCAACCGGTGCCACCACCGACCTAGGCGGTGCCACCGTTGGCTAAGAAATCTGGGTTCGAATGAGCTGATCCATTTGGCCCAATTTGGGTCTGTCAAGGGCTCAATTGCCCCAAGATTAAGTTAATGGGATCACCTCCCATTTCTAACTTAATCATAGTGCTAACTATGATATTTCTTAAGACATTTACTGCAACTTGCTCCGGTGCGTCAATCGCTTCTTCCGGTGATCTTCCGACGAACTTCCGTCGATCATTCGATGAACCCTCGGTGATGCTCCTACAGACTTCCGACAAACTCCTGGACTTGTGACGATCCACTTGATGAGTTCCGACGAGCTTCTTTTATCAAGCTCTTGGACTTCTCGGATTTGTTCCTATAGAACCTCCGACGACCGTCCGGACTTCCGTCGAACTCTCGAACTCCCAACATGATCATAGTCTTGACTCCAGTGCAACTCCTACTGCATGTCTTACATCCATCGTAGTTAATCCTGCACATGTAAAACAAAACTTCGATCGAGACAATTAATCCTAAGCAATTAACCAAGTTGTCTGGCATGTCATTGGTCCCTCGACGCTTCATCCGATTCTTTGGCGCATCGTCCTCTCCTACGGCCTATTGCCCAATCAGCCAGTTGACTTTGCAACTCCGATATCCTTGGTGCAATACCCGCTCTTCTTAGTCCGATGCCCGAGTCCATGGCTTGAAGACTTCTGTCGATATGTCAACCGATCCACCGGCCCGACGTCCAATCTTCTGACATGTTCCTCCAACACAACATGATTTTTTCTGCTTTAATTGTCTCATCCTGATTGAAGCATCCTGCGTCACTCAAAATATATATTAAAACATAAACACAATTATCAATTGGTTTCATCATCAAAATACAAGATTCAACACTCGCTGCCCTTTCATAGCCATCCATCAGCCCTCCACAGCTGCCCAAAGCAATTCCCACAATTGTTTAAATGATCGTCATCGAATTCTGCCATCATCTCCACCACCGCAGATCATCATTTGATCCCCCCATGAATTACAACAGGTTTTGGTTTCCTACCTTACTACTGCTATAATTTAGTTATCCTTATTCAAAAATTTTAAAAAAAAATTGTTCCTATATTGCTGTATTAACTTTTCATCACAAAATATAAACCACTGATCTTTTACATCCAAACTGCTACACTTTAGACATAAAAACTTTATATTTTTGGGTCGAAGCTATAAATACGGCATGCTATGTCATGAAAGAGTTCTAGTAAGAACATTACTCACCAAAACTCCTTATGAGTTATGGAATAACAAAAAACCCAATGTTTCATATTTTAAATTTATCGGGTGTAAATGTTTTATCTTGAATGAAAAAGATGCCTTAGGAAAGTTTGATGCAAAATCCAATGAAGGGATTTTCTTTGGCTATTCTTCTATTTCTAAAGCATTTGGTATCTTTAACAAAAGAACTTTGGTTATAGAAAAGTCTATTCTTGTTGTTTTTAATAAAGTTTCCAAATTTAAGAAAAATAAGTTTGACGATAATCTTGATTTTGATGCTTTGAATTTAAATAAACCCTCTCCTCCAAATAGCAACTTGGATGCATCTTCTTCCAAAACATCCTTACCCAAGGAATGGAAGTACATAAATACTCATCCTAAGGAGCTAATCATAGGAGATACATCAAAAGGGGTTCAAACTCATTCATCTCTTAAGAATTTTTGTGCAAACATCATTTTTCTCTTCCAAATTGAACCTAAATACATTGACAAGGCCTTGAAAGATGATTCATGGGTCATCACAATGCAAGAAGAGTTAAATCAATATAAGAGAAATGAGGTGTAGAAGCTTATTCCGAGTCCAAATGACCATTTAGTTATTAGTACTTAATGGGTCTTTAGAAACAAGCAAGATGAATTTGGTCTCATGGTTAGAAACAAGGCTAAATTAGTGGCCAAGGGTTTCAACCAAGAAGAAGGTATCGATTATGAAGAAACCTTCACTCCTATGGCACAATTAGAAGCCATAAGGATGCTCCTTACCTATGCTAGTAATAATAATTTTAAGTTATTTCAAATGGATGTTAAAAGTGCTTTTCTTAATGGCTTTATTTCTGAAAAAGTTTATGTTGAATAACCTCCCAGATTTGAGAATGATAATTTTTCGAATCATGTGTTTAAATTGACTAAAGCTCTCTATGGATTGAAACAAGCCCCAAGGGCTTGGTATAAGAGACTAAGCTCATTTCTTATCCAAATTAATTTCTCTAAAGGCAAGGTCGATACCACATTATTTATTAAAAATTTTGAAAATAATTTTCTTATTGTTCAAATTTATGTTGATGATATTATTTTCGGTTCCACGAATAAATCTTTATGCAAATCGTTTGCAAAGAATATGAGTCTAGAATTTGAAATGTGTTTGATAGGAGAACTAACCTTCTTTTTAGGTTTACAAATCAAACAACTTAATGATGGTATCTTTCTTAGTTAAACACAGTATGCATTAGACTTATTAAAATAGTTTAAAATAGATAGTTCAAAGGTTATCAATACTCCTATGAGTACCTCCACTAAGCTAGACATTTACGAAAGTAGAGAAAGCTTTGATCACAAAGCTTATAGGGGTATGATAGGTAGTTTACTATACCTTACCGCAACTAGACCAGACATCATATTTAGTATAGGACTTTGTACTATGTTTCAATCTAATCCTAAGATATCTCATCTTAAAGCAGTTAAAAGAATTTTTAGATATCTTAAAGGAACCACTAATCTAAGATTATGATATCCAAAATCTAAAAACTTTGAATTGATTACTCATGCTTATACGGATTTTGCTGGATGTAGACTAGATAGAAAAAGTATATCTAAAACATATCAATTCTTAGGTCATGCACTTGTCTCTTGATCTTCTAAGAAGCAAAACTAGGTTGCACTATCTACTACCAAAACCGAATACATAGCTACTAGTGCATGTTGTGCACAGTTGTATGGATGAAAAATATATTAGAAGATTATAAGATTCACCTTAAGAACATTCCCATAAAATATGATAACATAAGTGTAATATGTTTAATGAAAAATCCTATTCAACACTCTAGAACTAAACATATTGATTTTATACATCACTTTATACAAGATCATATCAATAATCATGATGTAATCGTAGAGTTTATTGATACAAAATATCAATTAGCTGATATCTTTACAAAACCTCTAAACGAAGAACAAATTGATTTTATCAGAAGGGAGTTAGGAATGTTAAGTTGTCCAAATGCATGAATTTGATGTATATGTTTTTCGAACTTTCTTGATTCTTTAAAACTCTTATCAAATTACTTCATAAATAAGGCTTTCATGAAATCTGAAATATGAATCTACTAAGTATTGAATTTTTAATGAGAAATCGATTTGATTTATTAAGGTTTATTCATGGAATTTCGCTTTCACATAAATTCTTCCTTACTCTTCTCATGAAAGAAGAATTTCTATGAATTTGTAAGTATGAGATGATCACTTGCAAGAATGAGGATTTGATTTCACATGAATATTTTGATCCTTTTTCATAAATCCCTTCTTTTTGTCAAAATTGAAGCATGGTTTAATGAAACTTATTTACTATTTTTGATTTAGTTCAAATTATTTCCCAAATTTGGTTCTTAATAGATTCCCTCCTTACCTTCCTTCCTCTTCTTCATGCAAAGTTTTTTATGACAAAGGGGGAGAAGTTGATAGAATCTATCACTTTAATATTGATAAATTTTGATGTTGAGAATTTATGAATGGTACCATGCAACGATACAATATCGATTGGATAAATTAGTTTGATACTTGAATTTTTTTACCACACTTATTGTTAAATTGTTCTCCTTTTTGTTAATGACAAAGGGGGAGAAATAATACCAAAACATGGTAAATTGATGACAAATTGGCATTGTAGATTTATGTAATGTATATTATCGTAAATGCTTATCATAAACACTTGTATGCTTTGTGGTACGCTTGAAATATAATTTGAACCATCATATACATTGCAACATATCGCAAATGCTTGAAACATATCAAAATGTACTTCATATGCATTGTAGATAAATGTATTTCATTATGATAAGATATCTTGAGCTTAGCTTGCTATTTTACAATTGATATCTTGCCATGGAATGATGGATTGCTATCTTTGTTATCTTGATATGTTTCATGTTTGAAATATGTATCATACTTGAAAACGATGATTGTCTATCATTAGACATGAAAATGGATGTCATGCGACATCATTTTTATTGATAAATACGTGGCATCGTATTTTGAGAATGTTAAATCATGATAGGAATCATGATGCGCATGTTGATAAGTTTAAATGAACATAACTTATCTATTTAATACTTGAATTCAAAAATATCTTTTCTCAAAGTATGGCATATAGATAGGGGGATTTAAGGATACCTCCATCATCAATTGATTGTTATCATCAAAATGGGAGAGATTGTTGAATATCATATTTCGATGTTGAAATCAATTATAAATTATTAGATCTAATTTATATGTTGAGAAAAGTGTGCAGGATTAATTACGATAGCAGTAAGATAAAAAGCAAGTGTTATGCCGAAGTCAAGATTGAGATCTCGTTGGGAGTTCAAGAGTTCGTTAGAAGTTCGAACGTTCGTCGGAACCAACCGAGAAGTCCAGGAGCTTGCCAAAGAAGTTTATCGAAACTTGCCAAGAAGATCATCGTAAAGTTCAGGAGCTTGCCGAGAGTCTGCTGGAACATTACCGGCAGTTCGTCGGAAGTTCACCGAAAGATCGCCGAAAGAGCAATTGATGTACCAGAACAAGATGCTTTGTCAATTGTCTTAATTAAACCACCCACACTAGGCGGTGGTACCACCTAGTGTTAGACTACAGGTGATAGTATCACCCAGTAATGATGATGGTACCGCTAGTACCTTGAAATCTGAGGATATTACACTTTTTGGCTCCAATTTTGAAGCCAATGGGGCCTATAAATACCCCACCCTTTTCTGCATGAAAAAGTACGAAAGTATTAGCATAATCTTGAGTCTTTAAAGTGTTAAAGAGTTGTAAAAGTGCTAGAGTCCTCCTCCTCCCTTTATAAGTGTTGAGACTTGTAAGGATTCTCTCCTAAACCCATGAAAATGGGAAAGTGCTATAAAGAGGTGATTGGTTTTCGCCTATTGAAGGAAGGCCATTAGTGGACACTGGTGACCTCGACAGAGGAGGAATCCGAAAGTGGATGTAGGCCACGATGACCGAACCACTCTAAATTCTGGTTTGCTTTTCAATTGTGCAATTTACATTACTACAAACCTCCTTAATCTTCTCTTTACACTTTTACGAAAGCTTTCAAGTTCAATTTCTCTGCGAAACAAATTGAATCGAAATGAATATTTTTTAGAATCTGGTTTAATGGGGAAAGTTTTCCACTGCACTAATTCACCCCCCCTCTTTTAGTGCCGCTCTTAATCTTAACAGATCTATGGTAGATGGCAGTAAAGGTTTGATAGAAATCAGTGGAAGTTGTTGCAGATATGTGTTGTCTTGTAAGAGCAGAATTATCGTCGAAGAAATAGCGGTTTCTCGATGAATTTTTTAGCAAAAACTGAGAGATTTGAGGAGGGAATTTGACAGTAAAATCTTGCTTTATATAATAGTAATTATGACCAATTTAATCAAGAAAATTTTGGCAGTATAATAGCAAGGAAATTGGTACAAGTTGCAATAGCAAAATTCTCATCGAAAAATTTCAGCGGGTTATGACGAAAATTTACAGCAATACAAGAATATTTTTAGAGATGAATTCCTCAATAAATCAATCTTAGATGGAAGCCAAGATGATCTATGAAGTGTATAAGAAATTTCGATCAAAAAGGGTTACAAATAGATCGGTTAAGGCAACAATATGCGGCTGAAATTTTTTACAATAATCCTTCGTTCGCAAAGGTGATAACTTTTTCAATAAAAGGAACTTGCAAGAATATAGAAATAATTTTTTTTTAGATTTTTGAATAAGGATAACTAAATTTCAGCAGTAGTAAGGTAGGAAACTAGAACCTATCGTAATTCACGAGGAGATCAAAGGATGATCCGTGGTGGTAGAGATGACGACGTAATTCGGCGATGATCTTTCAAGCAATTGTGAGAATTGCTTTGGGTGACTGTGGAGGGCTGATGGATGGCTATGGAAGGACAGCGAAATGCCAAGAATGCTGCTCTGGTACTAAGTGATAGAACCCTTACAGATTCTAAGCTTGGGGTTTATCTCTTTAGGGGATCAACCTCCTTGGAACTCTATAGGGGTTCCATCCTCCAAATTGCTGCTCAAAGGCTGCAGAAAAGATTCATCTATTGCTTGTTAAAAGAGAATGAATACATGGCTATTTATAGAGCTTCTAAACCCTAACTCCTAATATGACTCCTACTCAAGACTTCTATTCCTTTACAACTCCTAATACTTCTCTAAGAACAACTCCTAATAGGACTCCTACTCAAGACTCCTATTTCTTTACAACTCCTAATGCTTCTCTAAGAAATAACCTCCTAACCCTAGCTAGCCTCTTCACCTCTTGAATAGGGGTTGGCTAAGTAGGTTAACATGAATGCTCATCTCAATTAGGACTCTCCTAGCTAGAATCATAACAGTATGTCCCCAAAGACTCCTGAAGAAAGGATAAACATTGATAGGATACCTTATACCTCACCGATAGGGTCTATCATATATGTCATGCTTTGTACCAGGCCTGATATTGTTGAATCTCGGATTTTGATGATGAAGTCAATTGTCATTTGTTATCTAATCCATATATTAAGATAAGTGTGCAGGATTAACTACGATGGAAGAAAGACATGCAATAGGAGTTACGCCAGAGTCAAGACTAGGATCAGGTTGGGAGTTCGAGAGTTCGACGGAAGTCCGGACGGTCGTCAAAGGTTCTGCGGGAACAAATCCGAGAAGTCCAAGAGTTTGCCGGAAGTCCACTGAAGCATCGCCGAAGGTTTGTTGGATGTTCGCCGGAAGAAGCGATTGACGCACCGGAGCAAGTTGCAGGAAATGTCTTAAGAAATATCGTAGTTAGCATGTAGATTAATTTAGGAATGAGATGTGATCCCATTAACTTAATCTGGGGGCAATTGGGCCCTTGATAGACCCAAATTAGGCCAAATAGATCAACCCATTCGGACCAGAATTCCTACCAGGCGGTGGCACCGCCCAGGAGATAGTCTCCCAAGAAAGCTGGGCGGTGGCACCGCTTGGGTTCAATCTCCGAGTGAGACTGGGCGGTGCAACCGCCCCAGTCACCGCCCCAGTATGGCGGTGGCACCGCCTGGGCTAAATCTCCGAGCAAGATTGGGTAGTGCAACCGCCCTAGTCAGGCGGTGGCACCGCCTGAGCTCAGTCTCCGAGCGAGTCTGGGCGGTGCAACTGCCCCAGTCAAGTGGTAGCACCGCCTGGGCTCAATCTCCGAGCGAGACTGGGTGGTGCAACCGCCCTTGTCAAGCGGTGACACCGCCCAGAGGCTCAGTCTCCGAGCTGCCAGGTGGTTGTACCGCCTTAGTCATGAGGTAGTACCGCCAGGACCCCAGAAATCCGGGAAAAGACATTTTTTTAGTTCCAAATTTAAACCAATTTGGGGCCTATATATACCCCACCCTTTCCTGCATGAAAGGGCATCAAAAATCCAATCTTACTCTGTGATTTTTAGAGCTTAGAAGTGTTGTAAAGGCTAGAAGTTCTCCCTCTTTTCTTCCAAGTTTTGAGCTTTCAAGAGAGGAGAGAAATTCTGTAAGGGTTCTCCTAAGCCCGTCAAAAGGAGTGAAACTATAAAAGGGTGGTTGGCCTTCGCCTATTGAAGGAAGGCCTCTAGTGGACGTCAGTGACCTCATCGGAGGAGGAAGCTAAAAGTGGATATAGGTCAAGATTGACCTAACCACTCTAAATCTCAGTTTGCATTTACTTTCTGTTCTCTATCTTAACTGCAAACTGCCTCCATAGCTTTACTTTAACTACACTTCGCCTAATCTAAGTTAAAGCAACTTCTGAATTGGTTTTCATACCAAAATCGCTTTTATCGTGCGAACGTCATATTTTGGTTTGTAATTACATTATGTTCTCTATCTTAACTGCAAACTATTTTTATATCTTTACTTTAACTGCATCTCGCTTGATCACAAGTTAAAGTGATTTTCGAATCAGCTTTCTTACCGAAATCATCTTTATTGTATGAATATTGTTTTAAATCGTCGAAAGTTTTCCGCTGCACTAATTCCCCCCCCCCCCCCCTCTTAGTGCTCTTGATCCTAACAATTGGTATCAGAGTAGGGTTAACTCTCAAACGGATTAAAACCTAAGAGAGATGGCATACGCCAGAAACCAAGAGGGCTACTCTATTACACATCCATCCATGTTCAATGGGATGGACTACACCTATTGGAAGACCCGAATGAGGATCTTCCTTATTTCAATAGATTTTGAACTTTAGAATCTTGTCGAAAATGGATTTTCGAAGTCTTCTCTTCTAATGATCGATTATAATGAATTGGAGAAGAAGACTTTCGCTCTTAATGCAAAGGCAATGAATGTCTTATTTTGTGCGCTTGATAAAAATGAGTTCAATCGTGTTTCGGTTTGTGAAACCACGTTTGATATTTAGCGTACACTTGAAGTGACTCACGAAGGCATAAGTAGAGTGAAAGAGTCAAAAATCAATCTTTTGATACATTCTTTTGAACTTTTTTGAATGAAACCGAGCGAGACTATTGGCGACATATACACCCATTCACGGATGTCGTCAATGGTCTAAAAGGACTCGGTAAAAGTTTTTCAGATTTTGAGCTCGTAAATAAGATTCTAAGATCCCTTCCTAAGAGTTGGGACCCTAAAGTCACTGCTATTCAAGAGGCTAAAGATTTAAACAACTTCCCTCTTGAAGAACTAATTGGCTCATGAAGAGTAAGAAGACATCCTTCCAAAGAACATGAAGGATATGACACTTAGAACTTTAGATGACCACTTAAGAGAAAACTCAAGTGATGAGGACAGTGAAGATGACTTGGAACTTCTAACAAGGAAATTCAAAAAATTCATTAAGAGAAATAAATTTAAAAATGATACAAAATATAAATTTGAACCAAAAAAGGACCAAGTTATTTTCTACGAGTGCAAAAAGCCGGGACACTACAAAAGTGATTGTCCCCAAGCCAAGAAAAGAACATCAAAGAAGAAGGCGCTCAAAGCAACGTGGGATGACTCGAGCGCGTCCGAAGAATTGGAGTCCAACACCGAGCAAGTTACTCATTATGCTCTAATGGCCATCGGAGATGAGAGACATTCACCATCACAAGCTAGGAGCAAGAGATGGTATCTTGATAGTGGATGCTCAAGGCATATGACCGGAGATCCATCTCAATTCTCTAAGCTCACTAGCATAGACGAAGACTATGTCACCTTCGGAGACAACAACAAGGGTAAAATCATTGGCAAAGGAACTATCGGTAACAAATCCAACTTCTTTATTGAAGATGTTTTGTTAGTTGATGGTTTAAAACATAACCTCTTAAGCATTAGTCAATTATGTGATAAAGGATATATCGTCAAATTCGAATCTTATGCTTGCATCATTAAAAAACCACACAAAAACACATCTATGATTGCATTAAAACAGAATAATGTATACACCATTGACATCAATGATCTTTGCAATAAAATGTGTTTCTCGGTTTTGAATGAGGATGCTTGGCTTTGGCATAGGAGATTAGGTCATGCTAGCATGAAACTAATCACTCAAATATCATCCAAAGAACTTATACGAAGAATTCCTCATATCAGGTTCATCAAAGATAATGTGTGTGATGCTTGTCAATTAAGAAAACAAATTAAGGGTAGTTTCAAATCTAAGAATCAAATAAGCACCTCTAGGCCCTTTCAATTGATCCATATGGACTTGTTCGGACCAATCTCTATATCAAGCCTATGAGGTAGCAAATACGCCTTCGTCATTGTAGATGACTATAGTAGATATACATGGACTTATTTCTTGAAACACAAAAATGAATGCTTTAGATATTTCACTAAGTTTTGTAAACTTGTTCAAAATGAAAAGGGTTTTATGATTTCATCAATTCGAAGTGATCACGGTGGTGAATTTCAAAACTGTGATTTTCAAGAATTTTGTGAATTTAACAACCACAACTTCTCTACTCCAAGAAATCCTCAACAAAATAGAGTAATAGAAAGAAAGAATAGAAATTTACAAGAAATTGTAAGAACCATGTTGAATGAACATAGCCTACCCAAATACTTTTGGGTCGAAGCCGTAAACACTACATGCTATATTTTGAATAGAGTTCTAGTAAGACCCTTACTCACCAAAACTCCCTATGAGTTTTGGAATAATAAAAAACCCAATGTTTCATATTTTTAAAGTTTTTGGGTATAAGTGTTTTATTTTGAATGAAAAAGATGCCTTAGGAAAATTTGATGCTAAATCTCATGAAGGAATTTTTCTTGGTTATTCTTCGGTTTCTAAAGTTTTCGTATCTTCAATAAAAGAACTTTAATTATAGAAGAATCCATTCATGTTGTTTTCAATGAAATTTTCGAAATCAAGAAAAATGATTTTGATGATGATGTTAATTTCGATTCTTTGAATTTAAATGAAACCCCTTCTCCAACTAGCAACTTGGATGCATCCACTTCCGAAACATCCTTACCCAAGGATTGGAAGTATATAGATGCTCATCCTAAGGAGCTAATCCTAAGAGACACATCTAAGGGGGTTCAAACATGTTCTTCTCTTAAAAATTTTTGTGCCAATGCCGCTTTTCTCTCCCTAATTGAACCTAAATGTATTGACGAAGCCATGAAAGATGATTCATGGATTATCGCAATGCAAGATGAGTTAAATCAATTTGAGAGAAATAAGGTGTGGAAGCTTGTTCCTAGGCCAAATGACCATTTAGTTATTGGTACTAAATGGGTCTTTAGAAACAAGCAAGATGAATATGGTCTCGTAGTTAGAAACAAGGCTAGATTAGTGGCCAAAGGTTTCAACCAAGAAGAAGGTATCGATTACGAAGAAACCTTCGCTCCTATGGCTAGATTAGAAGCCATAAGGATGCTCCTTGCCTATGCTAGTAATAATAATTTTAAGTTGTTTCAAATGGATGTTAAAAGCACTTTTCTTAATGGCTTTATTTTTGAAGAAGTTTATGTTGAACAACCTCCCGTATTTGAAAATAATAGCCTCCCTAGTCATGTATTTAAATTAACTAAAGCTCTCTATGGTTTAAAACAAGCCCCAAGGGCTTGGTATGATAGACTAAGTACTTTTCTTATTGAAAATAATTTCACAAAAGGCAAGGTTGATACTACATTGTTTATCAAGAATTTTGAAAATAATTTTCTCATTGTTCAGATTTATGTTGATGATATTATCTTCGGTTCTACGAATGAATCCCTTTGTGAATCTTTTGCTAAAACCATGAGTCTCGAATTTGAAATGAGTTTGATGGGAGAATTAACCTTTTTCTTAGGCTTACAAATTAAGCAACTAAGCAATGACATCTTTATTAGTCAAACTAAATATGCTTTAGATATGCTGAAAAGATTTAATATGGATAGCTCAAAAGCTATTAACACTCCTATGAGCACCTCCACTAAGTTAGAAGTTGATGAAAGTGAAAACAGCTTCGATCAAAAAACTTATAGGGGTATGATATGAAGTTTACTTTACCTCACTTCAACTAGACCAAACATCATGTTCAGTATAGGACTTTGTGCTAAGTTTCAATTGAACCCTAAGATATCTCATCTCAAAGCGGTTAAAAGAATATTTAGATATCTTAAAGGTACCACAAATCTAGGATTATGGTATCCAAAATCTGAGAATTTTGAGTTAATTGCTTATGGTGATGCGGATTTTACTAGGTGTAGACTAGATAGAAAAAGCACATTAGGAACATGTCAATTTTTAGGACATTCCCTTGTTTCCTGGTCATCTAAGAAACAAAACTCAGTTGCACTATCAACAACCGAAGCTGAGTATATTGCAGCTAGTGCATGTTGTGCACAAGTTGTGTGGATGAAAAACACCTTAGAAGATTATAAAGTCCATCTTAAAAACATTCCCATTAAATGTGATAACACAAGTGCAATATGTTTAACAAAGAATCTCATTCAACACTCAAGAACAAAATATATTATATTAGACATCACTTTATACGAGATCATATCACTAATCATGATGTAATCATAGAGTTCATAGATACTAAGCATCAACTAACTGATATTTTTATAAAACCACTAAGTGAAGAACAATTTGATTACATTAGAAGAGAATTAGGAATGTTAATATGTTCGAATGCATGAACTTGTTAAGATTATTTTTCAGATTTATTTTTATTTAATGATCAAATCACTTATTTGCCATGATGATTTTACATAATTACATGCCTTAATTACATGTTGAAAATTATGTGTTTTGGATACAAAAAATTTTCATGATAATAAGCATGTTTTATCTTCATGATTGAATTTGAAAATCTATAGCAAAACCTCGTCCGAATGCATGAAAGTGTTAAATTTCATTTTCGGATCTTCTTGATCCTAACAATCGGATTTTCTCGATACATTATTCTCTTCCGGACTTAATAAACATATGTCATATCGAGTTTTTGATTCATATCATTGATTTTTGACATATGGAATCAACTAGCAAATGCATCTCTCATAAACTTATCATGTGAAAAATATCTTTCGAAAAATGGATTTGATGATTCCTTCTTATATCTTTTGAGAAATAGTTTTACGTGCAAGGATTTGATTCACACACATATCTTGATTCTTGTAAAAATAAAGTGTGCATTAAGATCTTATCAATTTTAACTTCATTCGAGTAAGCTCTTAAATGGCTTTCCTCCTTCATGCAAAAAAATAATAACAAATAAAGAGGAAGAAATAATAAAAATCATCTCCATGTCATGTTTTCCTTGAGATATTTGTATAATTGGTATTCTATCACTTAGTATTGAAAAATGACATAAACCTAGTTAAAATTTGCTAATATCATTCTCCTTTTTGTTGATGACAAAGGGGGAGAAATATATGAAATGATGCTATGAGTGTCATATTTGAATGAGAAATATATGAATTGATGAGTGCCATATTTGAATTTAATGCTATGTAAATTGATGCTATGAATGCCATATTTGAATTTGTATTATGTTAAGATATCAAGAACTTACATCACAATCTTACATGTTGATATCTTACCTTATGATGAATTGCTACGATTGCTATCTTTCATATTTGAAATGTAAAACCTGAAAATGAGTGTCAAGCCTTGACATCATTTTCAGAGAAATACATCATAATAGGAATCATGATGGGAGTATTGATAAGGTTAAACGATCTTAACTTATCAACATGTCTCTTGAATTCAAAGGCTTTGAATTCAAGAATGACTTATCTCAAGTATGCCATATAGATAAAGGGAGTTACGGTTAACTCCTTTATCAATTGATTGTCATCATCAAAAGGGGGAGATTGTTGAATCTCGGATTTTGATGATGAAGTCAATTGTCATTTGTTATCTAATCCATATGTTGAGATAAGTGTGCAGGATCAACTACAATGGAAGAAAGACATGCAGCAAGAGTTGCGTCGAAGTCGAGACTATGATCACATTGGGAGTTCGACGGAAGTTCAGACGATCGTCGGAGGTTCTATAGGAACAAATCCGAGAAGTTTAGGAGTTTGCCAAAGAAGCTCGTCGGAACTTGCCAAGTGGATCATCGCAAGTCCAGGAGTTTGCCGGAAGTCCGCTAGAGCATCGTTGAAGGTTTGTCGGATGTTCGCCGGAAGTTCACCGGAAGCTCGCCGGAAGAAGCAATTGACACACCAAAGTAAGTTGCAATAAATGTCTTAAGAAATATCATAGTTAGCATGTAGATTAAGTTAGGAATGGGAGGTGATCTCATTAACTTAATCTGGGAGCAATTGGGCCCATGATAGACCCAAATTGGGCCGAATAGATCAACCCATTCGGACCAGAATTCCTACCAAGCGGTGGCACCGCTAGGGTCGGCGATGGCACCGCCCAGGAGATGGTCTCCCAGGAAAGCTGGGCGGTGCAACCGCCCAGGTCAGGCAATGGCACCACCTGGGCTTAGTCTCCAAGCGAGACTAGGTGGTGCAACTGCCCCAGTCAGGCGGTGGCATTGCCTGGGCTCAGTCTCCGAGTGAGACTGGGCGGTGCAACTGCCTCTATCAGGCGGTGGCACCACCCAGAGGCTCAGTCTCTAAGTTGCCAAGCGGTTGTACCGTCCTAGTCAGGAGGTAGTACCGCCAGGACCCCGAAAATCTGGGAAAAGATATTTTTGAGCTCCAAATTCAAACCAGTTTTGGGCCTATATATACCCCACCCTTTCTTGCATGAAAGGGCACCGAAAATCCAATTTTACTCTGTGATTTTTAGAGCTCATAAGTGTTGTAAAGGCTAGAAGTTCTCCTCCCTCTTTTCTTCTAAGTTTTGAGCTTTCAAGAGAGGAGAGAAATTCTGTAAGGGTTGTCTCCTAAGCCCGTCAAAAGGAGTGAAACTGTAAAAGGGTGGTTGGCCTTTGCGTATTGAAGGAAGGCCTCTAGCGGACGTCGGTGACCTCATCGGAGGAGGAAGCCAAAAGTGGATGTAGGTCAAGATTGACGGAACCACTCTAAATCCCAGTTTGCATTTACTTTCTATTCTCTATCTTAACTGCAAACTACCTCCATAGCTTTACTTTAACTGCACTTTGCCTAATCTAAGTTAAAGTAACTTCCGAATTGGCTTTCATACCGAAATTGCTTTTATCGTACGAACGTCGTATTTCGGTTTGCAATTACATTTTGTTCTATATCTTAACTACAAACTGTCTCTATATATTTACTTTAACTGTATCTTGCTTGATCACAAGTTAAAGTGATTTCCGAATTGGCTTTTTTTACCGAAATCGTCTTTATCGTACGAACATCGTTTTAAATCGTCGAAAGTTTTCCGCTGCACTAATTCACCCCCCCCCCCTCTCTTAGTGCTCTTGATCCTAACAGATATAGCTCATGCTTTGAGTGTCACGAGCAGATATCAAGTGGATATAGGCTTGGAGCACTAGAAAATAGTAAAGTGCATCCTTAAGTACTTGAGAAGGACTAAGGATCTTTTACTAGTATATTGAGGTAGTAGCCTCAGGGTTGAAGGCTACACAGACTCAAGTTTCCAATCTGATATCGATGATAGCAAATCGAATTCAGGATATGTGTACACCCTGAATGAAGGAGCACTATGCTGAAAGAGTTCTAAGCAAGATACTACTACTAACTTGACCATAGAGGCGGAGTACATTGCTACAGTAGAGGCAGCAAAGGAGGGAGTATGGATGAAGAAGTTCATCATAGATCTGGGAGTCGTGCCGGGCAACGAGGAGCTGATTCCCTTATATTACGACAACAACGGGGTAATTGCTCAAGCGAAAGAACCCATGTCTTATCAGAAGTCTAAGCACGTTCTGAGGACGTTCCACTTGATTGGAGAGATCGTGACCTGAGGAGATGTAGTAGTGGAAAGAGTTCGATCAGAAGATAATATTGTAGATCCACTAACAAAGTCGTTGTCTTATATTATCTTTTAGCGTCATAGGCGTCTGATGGAGATTAAACACAGAGTTGATTGGCTTTAGGTCAAATGAGAGATTGCAAATCATAGGTGCCCTGCAAGCCAATCACGTTAGTGATGACACGTATGACTTAATACACTATGTTTTTGTTTGTTATTATTATTTGATATTTTATCACTTTATATTACCTATTATATCAATATATTGTGATGTCCATGGATCTATTCAATGAGAATCAGATCATGATGAGATCACGATAATGAGACTAATTCGCCTTTAAACACTGATCCTAAATAATCTCGGTCATAGATTACTCGAGAAAGACATTGAGATAATCGAACAAACTAGTATGCTATATACCCATCCATATGATAGATGTAGTTAATCTCATAGCTGCTTGTATGGGGACACTAAGGATACAGTACAGGTGCACATTGGAGAATGAGTTCACCGTTTTATCCGCTCACGGAATACTAGATGATTGATGATGCCTTATTGTCAAACAGGGATTCCTTCATCCCAATGGTGTATCTTGTCCTTAGACTTGAGATATTAAGAATGTCCTGTATTAGTACTCCACTCATTGATACCATACTTATAGGTCTTGAGGCTCTAGATCTAGTACAGTCAATCATCGGAAGTGATAGTCAACCTTACGAGGGTTATTGAGTGTCGATAGAGGATCATCCACTCTCATTATTATGAGAGGAATATCCCATGTGTTCTTGCTCAAACAAATCCCCAACTAGTGAAATTCAGCTTGAGAGAGAAATAGTTCTCTAGGATAATCCGATTAGAGCGGGACTCGAGTAGAAGGCCTAACAGTACCATACCCGGTATACTGTCTCTAGGGCATTAGATGGATGAGAGACTATAGATATACAGTAACTGAGGACAAATAGGTCTAAAGGATTAGATTCTCCTGTATTATCTAGAGATTGTGCCGTAAAGGCCTAGTACGTCCACAATCGATGAGTCGAGTGAATTATTATGAAGATAATAATTCATTGAGCTAGAAGGAGTTCTAATAAGTATGACTCACGACGAGCTCGATATCTGGCCTAGGGGGTCACACATATATAGTAGGCATTGCGACAAGTAGAGGTTCAGATATGGGATATCCGTCGGAGCCCCTATCTTATTGAATATCCAATAAGCCTATGAATTATTGGATCCTATGGATGAAATCCAATAAGAGATTATTGGATAGAGATCCACTAATCTAAGAGGCTTGGGTAGTTGGATGGAGATCTAATACCCAATAGGGTAGGATCCATTAGAGTTAAGTTGACAATGGGCCTCTATAAATAGGTGAGAACCAAACACCCATTGGCTAGAGGTTTTCTTGGTTGCCACCTCCTATTCTCCTCTCCCCTTCTCCTCCTTTGATAGCAGGCCTAGAGATTTGAGGAGCATCGTCGCAACCTTGCTGTGTGGATCACTACTAGAGAGGAGGATGCTTGATCTCCTTCATCCTCTCCTACAGATCTGTAGAGATTCAAGGATATACGATCTCCCTAGGTAACACATCTATCTCATGCGTGATTTTTAGTTTTACGGATTTTGCGCACCAATCTTCGAATGACGATGAATACATCTTTGGGAAATTTGGGGATTTTATTTTTTTGTTCTTCCACTGCAATGTGATGTCGCCCCTAGATTTCTCTACAAGGTATTGCAACGAGTAGAGGTTCGGATATGAAATATCCATTGGAGCCCCTATCTTATTGGATATCCAATAAGCCCTTGAATTATTGTATCCTATGGATGAGATCCAATAAGAGTTAATAAGATATTATTGGATAGAGACTCACTAATCTAAGAGACTTGAGTAATTGGATTGAGATTCAGTCCCCAATATGGCATGATCTATTAAGGTAAAGTTGATAGGGGGCCTTTATAAATAGGAGGGAACCAAAGGGCCTCTAAGTTCTTTTTAGCTACCACCTCCTATTCTCCATTCTCTCTCTCCTCCTCAATCTACAACCCTTATTTGGGGCATGTGGATAGCAAGAAAGGGCAGCCCCTTCTTGATTGTGTGGTGCGTGCAGCGAGGAGGATTGTACAATGATTTGAGGAGTGTCTTCGCAGCCCCTGTCGTGTAGATCATCGCTAGAGAGGAGGATAGTTGACCACTCTTATCCTCTCCCATAGATCTATAAGTTTTCAAGGATATATGATCTTCCTAGGTAACACAATCTTCCTTGTACACATAGTTTTTTAGTTTTGCGAGTTTTTGCGCACCAATCCTTGCACGACGATGAAACCTTATTTTTCTATATAAATTCTAGGATTTTATTTTATATTCTTCCATTGCACATGTGATGTCGCCCCAGATTTTCCAACACCATGATGAGCCCCCACGACCTTGGCAGGATGGGCCACAGCCACTCGTTGATGGCATTGGAACCCGCTCCAAGATCGGCTACGTCAAAGACTCTACGGATGGCACCAGGCCAACCTAAGACCCCCGCTCAACCTCCGGTGTGCTCGAAAGCTCGAGGAGGGATGCTAAAGGACAAAGACTAATGGGATCTATACCTGTAAAACAAGGAGAAGCTCGAGTGGCACAGACGACAATGACTGATGGGACAAACATCAACGAAAGACCAAGACAAGAGGCACGTGGGAGTAGCACGGTTAGGGCGCTAAATAAATCCCCCTCTCAATAGCTGAAGGGACATAAGAAGATCTCTCGTCTCCTGCAAAAATGATGCCCATGCATATCTACCTTGGATGGCATAAAGTCCCCATGTTGTCGCCCAAAAGCGACCACAATGGGATTCGGGCTGCGAACCTTAGCAAATGGAACCCCCCAAAACCCTAAAAGGGCTGCCAAACCCAAGGTTGGCCAAAGTCCTTGAGCGGGGAGGGACCCCATCATGATCAAAAGCCAACTAAAAGGGCACCTCCTCAAGAAAGACCTAATGCGCCATCGCCGCAAAAAGGATGCCACGTCAAAAATGACTCAGCATGCCACAACATCATCGCCCAAGGAGAAAAGACACTACCAAACCAAGCGACCAGATCTACCCCGGAAAAAGCTCCCAGCTACCACAACAAATCAATACTCCTACTACGATGGTTGATCCATGACCCATTATAACGGAAGTCGCCATGGAGAATCAATACTTCTATTATGATGCTCGAGTTGAGACCTACTATGATGGAAGCCGCTATGGCAGATCAATACTCCCGCTATGGTGGTCGAGCCCAGACTTGGTATGATGGAAGCCGCCATGATGGATCAAGCTAAGACCCGCTACAGTGGAAGCCACCACTGCAAATTAATACTCCCGCTATAACAATCAAACCAAGACCCGCTATGGTGGAAGCCATCATGGTGGATCAATACTCCCACTATGGCGGTCAAGATAAGACTCGCTATGGTCGAAACTATCATAGTGGATCAATACTCCTGCTATGGTAGTCGGGCCAAGACCCGCTACGACGGAAGCTACCACGACAGATCAATACTCCCGCTATGGCGATCGAGCCAAGGCCCACTATGACAAAGCCCCAAACCGACACCCTCTCCTATAAGTAATAGAAGGAGAGCTCGCCCCCTGCCTCTTGAAGCAAATGGAGAGGCAGTGATAAAAACAACCTCTTAGAGTAGAAGGGGGAGGTAAAAACAGACGGATAAGAAACCTCCCCAAGTGGAAGGGGGAGGTCAAAATTAGAGAGGAAATGAGCTCCTAGAGCGGAAGGAGGATACCGGAGAAAAATGAAGGAAAAAATAAAGGACCTACTAAAAAAAACTACCATGGCAGTCTCCTATTCCTGCTATGGCAATCGAGTTAAAATCTGCTATGGCGAATCCCTACTCTCACTACGATAGTCGATGCAAAAATCATCACAGTGGACTCCTACTCCCGCTACGATGGTCGAGGCAAAATCCACCATGGCAGACTCCTACTCTTGCTACGGCGGTCGAGAGAAGATCCGTCACGACGGACCCTTACTCATGCTATAGCGGTCAAGGCAAAATCTGCCATGGAAAACCCTTACTCTAGCTATGATGGTTGAGGCAAAATCCACAACTGCGGACCCCTACTCTCGCTATGACGGTCGAGGCAAGATCCACCACGAAGGACTCTATACCCATTATAGTGAAAACCTACTATAGTGGATAAACTCGATACCAATACTCGGGAAAGACCATCATGAGAAGCACGAAACCACTATGTGGCAGCACCTGCAACTTGACACACCTAAACAAAGTAGAGCTATGCAGCGAAACGACATGCCTCGAAACCCCTACCAAAGCCCCGAAGCACGCCTTCTGGGGGGGATGAATGATAAGGAAAATAACAATGCTATCGACTCACCTCGCCACCTGAGCTGAGGAAGCCACCTCAACAGTAGCTAAAGGAAGGTTTGCACGCATGCATTGCAGCCAGGTTGTATGGCACAACTTCCCCAACCCTACCTTCCAGATGAATGATATAGAGGTTCATTCCTTACTTGTCCTGGATAGGCTAAGAGCACTAGCAAGGCATATTATCACTAGCGTCCTACTCTGACACCATCCTTCAGAGGACGTGCTCGTCAGCTACCACCATCAATAATCTCCTAACAAGGTAATGGACACCATAACCCATCGTTGCCTTCACGTCACCTACCACTTAAGTATAAAAACTAAGCCCTCAAGCCAAATAAGGGCAAGCGAGCTTTATCTCAACTCTTCTAAGCTCTATTAAATCCCATCCACCTACTCTACTAACTTGAGCGTCGGAGAAATCGGGTTGGGACATCCCCTCGATACCGATCGCTTGTGCAAGACCCAAGCGCGTTTAAGGAGCACCTCAAAGCAACGTTGGACGCTTCAAGATAAGGCCAAGGTGTCCCTCGGGATAATCTCTAATTTTCTTCAACAAACAAGTGGACGATCATGAGTCAGCTGCCGTGAGCCGACAATACCTCAAGAGTTATGCCACCTCGGTTGCCTGCCTGGATTGTCTCATCCATCCCGATGTGGGTCCCAAGATGGATCTATATTTTTGGGATCAAACCATCCTCGGCTGCCTCAAACTGCTCGGACTCTCCTGTCAAGACAATAACACTTCCCTTGTATCACGTTCAGGAATCTGATCCCCAGACCACGTTATGAACTCTGTATCGAAAGCCATGTGGTCTCCGAGACTGCTTTCGAAGAAGACAGCATACGATGGGAAACAGGTGGCAGTGAGGAAGAATATAGCCTCTTTTACCTTCTTCCGTCTGCACCAACCAAGTAGAGGTGATCCAAAAAAAACCCAACGATAAAAGGTGCCAAATGCAAAGGGAATTAAAGAAGGACACACAAGCAGAAAGAAGAAGATGCAAAGATCCTGCGACTGGCTCGTGGCCATTCGAGGGAAGAAGATGGAATCCTTAGACTTTGACAGTATCTTCCTGCATGGCGAAGCTCAAGGAGCCATCCATGCTTGTCTCAGCCGGGCAGCACGACTGGGAGCTAAGGTTACAACTGCAAAGCTTATCCTGGTTTTGTTCTGCTCTGGAGGATGCACAATTGACGACGAGCCCTCTGTGTTTACGTGTTGCAGGAATCTTGACCTTAGGAAGTTGATTGCGACCGGAAGTCTGGGTGTGATCACTTTGGCGCTCTGGATTGGAAAGAGCCACATTTGAATAAAAGAAGCCTATCCAGGCAGCATAAACGCCCACATCACACATCAATTACGACATGATTAGAGCGTTCATTCGAGTGCGACTGAGAAGAATATATATGTGCAAAGCTGTATAGTCTCTAGAACATTCTACTTAGTCCTCTGTTGAGAGTCATGTTGGGCTCATTATTTTAATTCTTCTATCCTTTCATCGCAAGCATGTTCCCTCTGCATTGTAGTGTGAGTGAGAAGTTTCGAGAAGCCCACTTGTCTTGGTTTTGTTGACGGCATCCCACTCCATGTACAAACTTGATTTCGGGATCATTCCAGTGATTAAGACACTAAATAAGATAAGAAGACTAATCGAAAGCAATTAGAGGCTATCGTCTCATATAACAAACTAATTACATTTAACAATGGAATTTTAGGGAAAAAAAGCAGTTTATATGCATTTGATATAGAATATTTTGGTATCATCCCACAACGACAACCGATAACAACCTCGGAATCAACGTGGTATCTCAGAGTCGACATAACGCACATGCACTGTACGAACTACGTGTTAGGAACGAGTCGGCACTAAGATGGGAGATGAATTAGTGCAGCAGAAAGATCACGGATTCATATCGTTTCATTTCGATTAAAACCGATTCTGACAAGAATTGTTTCGTAAAGATCTTAACTTGAAACACGTTCGTAAATGTATTGAAAGCAGTAAGCAAGTAAAGTGGTTTGCAGTTAAAGTAAATTACTCAAGATAAAATGCAAATAAGATTTTCTAGTAGTTCAGTCATCGTGATCTACATCCACTCCGTCAATCCTCTTTTGTCGAGGCCACTGACATCCACTATCGGTCTTCCTTCAATAGGTAAAGACCAACCACCTTTTACAACTTGATTCTCCTTTTACCGGGTTTAGGAGACAACCCTTACACCCCACTTACTTCTCTCTCAAATTATTCGAACACTTTAAACTTTGAGAGGAGTTTCAAACAAGATTACAGTTCCTTTTTACTCTCATGTATCTTAACCAAGGATGAGAGAGGTATTTATAGGCTTTAAGTTGATTCAAACTTGGAGCCTAAAAATGTGTCATCCCGGGTTTCCCGAGTACGGGCGGTACCACCTCTTGGCATCATGACACTAGGTGGTACCACCACCTGATAGGGGCGGTACTATCATTGGCAGCATTTACTACCGACGGTACCACCATCCAGACCACTTGGGAGACTGAGTCTCTCTAGCGGTGCCACCGTCGTCTAGGCTTTTAGGTGCTGAATGGGTTGTTCAATACGACCTAATTCAACCCTCTTAAGAGCTCAATTGGCTCCTAATTAAGTTAGTGAGATTACCTCTCAATCTTAACTTAATTTACAACCTAACTACAATATTTAAGACAATTGACAAAGCATTCTAGTTCTGGTATGTCAATTGCTCTTCTAGCGAGCTTCCGGTGATCTTCCGGTGAACTTCCGATGAACTCTTGACAATGTTCCGACGGACTCCCGGTAAGCTCCTGGACTTCACAATAATCTTCTTGGCGAGTTTCAACAAGCTTCTTTGGCAATCTCCTGGACTTCTCGGTTGGTTCTGATAGAACTTTTGACGAATGTCGGAACTTCCGACGAACTCTCGAACTCCCAACAAAATTACGTTCTCGACTCCGGGACTTCATTTTACTTTATGTCTTACTATCTTAGTTAATTCTGCACACATAAAAATAACTTTGATCTAGACAATTATTACAAAGCTTTGAATCATGTTGTCCGACATGTTATTGGGTCATCGACGCTTCGTCCGATTCTTCGGCGCATCGTCTTCTCTTGCGGCCTATTGCCCAATCGGCTAGTTGACCTCCACAACTCCGATATCCTTGGTGCAATATTGTAGGGAAATCCTTGGGGGCGACATCATATGCGCAGCGGAAGAACAAGAAAAACAAAATCCCCGATTCCCAAAGAGATGTTTGTCGTCGTGCGAAGATTGGTATGCAAAAATCCGCGAAACATGAAACTGCGTATAGAGTAGATTGTGTTACCTAGGGAGATCGTATATCCCTGTTTCCTTGCAGATCCTTAGGAGAGGGTGAAGGAGGTCAAGCGTCCTCCTCTCTAGCGGTGATCCACACAATAGGGTTGCGACGATGCTCCTCAAAACTCCAGACCTACTCTGAGGTGGAGATGGAGAGGAGAATAGGAAAAGGCAAACAAAAGCTCTCTCGCCCATGGGGCTCTGAATCCCTCCTATTTATAGAGGTCCCTTGTCAAACCCTAATGGGTCCTCCCTTAGTGGGTATTGGATCTGCATCCAATAAGACAAGGGCTCCGTCGGATATCTCATATCCGAACCTCTATTCATCGCAATGCCTACCATATATGTGTGACCCTCTAGGCCCAATATCTAGCTGGCCGTGAGTCATACCTGTCAGAACTCCTTCTAACTCAATGAATTATTATCTCTGTAATAATTCACTCGACTCATCGACTACGGACATACTAGGCCACTACGCCGTAGTCCCCAGACAATACAGGGGAATCCAATCCATTGGACCTGTCTGTCCTCAGTTACTGTGTACCTATAGCCCTCATTCATCTAATATACCAAAGACCATATATCGAGCATGGTGTTGTCAGACCCACACGGTTTCTTCTCGAGTCTCGCTCTAATCGGATTCTCCCAGAGAACTCTTTCTCTCTCAACCCGAATGACCCTGGCCAGGGATTTGTCTGAGCAAGAACACATGGGATATTCCTCTCATGACGCCGAGAGTGGATGATCCTCTATCGACACTCAATAGCCCTCGTAAGGTCGACTACCACTCCCAATGACTAGCTGTACTAGATCTGGGACAGCCAAACCTATAAGTCTGGTATCAAAGAGTGGAGCACTCATACAAGACATCCTTGGTGTCTCAAGTCTAAGGACCAGATACATCACTAGGACTACAGAATCACTGTCTGACAATAAGGCATCATCAACCATCCAACATTCTGTAAGCGGATCAATCAGTGAACTCATTCTCCAATGAGCACCTGTACTGTATCCCTAGTGTCCCTACACAAGCAGCTATGAGACCAACTGCATCCATCATATGGACGGGTATACAGCACACCAGTCTGTCCGGTTATCACGATATCCCTCTCGAGTAACCTATGACCGGGATTATTTAGGATATGTGTTTAAAGGTGAATTGATCTCACTATCGTGATCTCATCACGATCCGATTCCCATTGCACAAATCCCAGGAAATCACAATATATGTATGCATTTATGCAATAGTTATAAAGTGATATATGCCAAAATATAATAAGCAAAAAGATTCTATATTAAGTCACACGTGCCATCACTCACGTGATTGGTTTGCTGGGCACCTATGACTAGCAAATATCCACTTTTCTTGGCCTGAATTCATGGCTCGAAGCCTTCTGCCGATACGTCGACCATTCTTCCGGCCCGATGTCCAATCTTCTGACTTATTTTCTTCGGCCCAACATGATTTTTCCTGCTTTAATTGTCTCTCCTTGATCAAAGCTTCCTATGTCACTCAAAACGCATATCAAATCATAAACACTTATCAATTGGTTTCATCATCAAAATACAAGATTCAACACTATATATGATTGATCCTTGAGTAGAGGTATAAATGTGAACCCCCTTGTCATGAATAGTCATCACGCACCCGCAACAACTTCGTTCAATGAACCGTTCGTCACTTTTGCATACTTGTACAGAGACATGACAACATGTTTTACCTTGGTTTTGTATGTTTTTGCTTGGAAAATATAAGCAACAATAGTTCGTAGCGCTGCAATGTGACCGCTCATCGTGTCAAGCCGAACTGCCCCAAAATGGCTCAGTTTTCGTGTACCACGGCTTGTATTTTGCAAACCGTAGCTGCACGCAAAATGTCAACCATCTCAGTACCCTGGGACCCCCTAGGTGGCACAAGGCTAGATGGGGCTTCGGTATATTATCGGGCGTTGAACAATCTTCACAAGTTCTCACGTTAACTTGATGGGAACTTGCCTTCGCGCCCAGCACCCGGTGAGTAGTTGTTTGAGGACTTATAACTGTTCATTCTATTTCTAAAGTTGTTGTTTTCTCCTTCTATTTTCTTTTTTGCACTCAAGGTGCTCGCTGAATTACTTGTAAAGCTTCCCTCTTCGCAAGATGTCGGGACTTGTCGTTCGCTTATTTTCAATCTAATCAACTTTTTGTTTTATAAGTCCTTCGGGACCTATACGATGTTACAACAAGGCTGACCCTTTATGGACGCATATGTCATAAGAGTGCCTCATAACTTAGCAATCCTAGCTAAGTCCGAGGAGTTGGCGCAAGGATGCTTCACGACTTAGGCAACTCCAGCTAAGTCCATGACATTGTAGTATCAGAGCAGGCAAGCAATTCGAGCAAGTAGTAAAGAAACTTCGCAAGCTTGCTATGGCAAAGCATCGTGGTGAATCGAGCAATATGGGGCAAGGTGGACCATTGCCCTAAGTAGTCGCAGGTGCACTGCAAGTGCAAACTCGCTCTCATTCTATTAGAGTCACTCTAGAGGAGTGTGGCAGGGAACATGATGAGCGAGAAGTTGGCTACTCTCCATGAGCGGAGGAGGCGCAATCTAGAGTGCCAACCGAGAAAAAGAGCCATAAGGAGAGACTCACAGTGGTGGTAAAATCCCACCTGGATGATCTTGAAGCGAGCTTGGGGTAAAGAGCTCGCAAGAAGAAGCTAAATCCTAAATCGGCAAGGTTGGGTCCCAAGTCGATCGGCTGATGGACGATACCAAAGACTCCATGCAACATTTGCATGAAGTCATAGTGGAACTCACTTCTAAAGTGATAACACTCACAAGGGTACTAAATGCAGGAGGGAACAACACTCACATTGCGCCGCCACAAAACTTGATGGCACTTGAGCCTCATTGCTATGGAGGTGCTAGAGACGCAAAGGAGCTCGAGAATTTCTTATTTGATATGGAACAGTACTTTCGAGCTATAAGGCCTGATTCTGAAGATACCAAAGTTTCAATAGCAACCATGTATCTGAATGGGGATACAAAACTTTAGTGGCGAACCCGATGGGAGGAGATCCAACAAGGTCGGTGTCAGGTGGACATATGGGAGGACTTGAAATGGGAGTTGAGAACTTAATTTGTACCCAAGAACATAGAGTTTGTTGCAAGGAGGAAGCTAAAACAACTCCACCAAAGTACTTCCATCTGAGACTATGGGAAGTAGTTTTCTACACTGATGTTGGACATACAGGACATGTCCGAGAAGGATAAGCTATTCATCTTCCTCGATAGCTTGAAGCTATGGGCTCAATAGGAACTACATCGATGGAATGTCACCAATGTGATCAGGGCAATTATGGCCATAGAAAGACTCACCAACTTTGTTTCTTTAGAGGACTCAGGGAAAGGGAAACAATCTTTAAGAAATTGCCCTCCAAAATATTCTTAAGGGAAGGAGCCCGAGGGTGAGTAAAGGAAGAAGAATTTCTATAAAAAGCTAAGCTCAGAAGGCAAGGCCCCAAAACCTAGTGGATGCTTCTTATGCGGAGGGCCGAACATGGCGAAGGAGTACCCACAAAAACAAGTACTCAATGCCTTAACAGCTTCAATCGATCCCCCCAAATCAGACAAGGGCAAGGCCATCACCCTCGGTTCAAGTAGTTAAGAATCCAAAAGTGATGATGAGGAGTCACAAGGTTCTCGAATAGGAGCAATGCATTTGTTGAATGAATTGCAGGGTCAAGTGGGGGAGAACATGAAGACAAAGCTATAGAAAGCAGGGAGTAGTGAGTTGATGTACGTGAACGTTAAGCTTAATGGCCAAACAACCCATGTAATGGTGGACATGGGTGCTACCCATAACTTTATTGCCGACCGAGAAGCAAAGTGACTAAGGCTGGTCTTGGAGAAGAACCCAAGTCGTATGAATGCAATGAACTCAGAGGCCAAGCAGATCTCCGAGCCGGCAAAGGGAGTCCCCATTAAGATCGAAACATAGAGCGAGAGTACAAATATGATGGTGGTGCCATTTGATGACTTCCAAGTGATTCTCGGAATGGAGTTTATGTACGCAGCAAAGTTGGTGCCAATACCGTTCCTAAACTTCCTATGTATGATGGGAGGTGATGACCCCTATGTGGTTCTCATCTCTTAGAGAAGAACCAAGGACCCCCAATAAATATCAGCATTACAACTGAAGAAAGGGGTATGAAAAGGTGAATTAACATTCGTGACTGCTGTGAAGCTAGAGCCCCTCGACGAGGAGGCCATTCATGAACTTGCTGTGGTGGCGAACATTCTGAAAGAGTTCACAAATATTATACCACCCGAATTGCCGAAAACTCTGCAACCACATAGAGGCATGGATCATCATATCAAGCTGGAGTAGAGAGTGAAGCTTCCAGCAAAACCACCCTACCGCATATCTCCTCTAGAGTTGGCAGAGCTCAGAAAGTAATTAAATGAACTACTAAACGGTGGTCTTATCTGTAGTTCTAAAGCACAATTCGGAGCTCTAGTTCTCTTCAAAAAAAAAAAGGTGAGAGCTCCAAACTATGCATTGACTATCGATCCCTCAACAAGGTGACGGTGAAGAACAAGTATCTCATCCCGCTCATCGCAAACTTATTCGACCAACTAGATAAAGCAAAGTACTTCTCCAAACTCAACCTTCGATTGGGGTACTAGCAGGTGCACATTACTGAAGGTGATAAAGCAAGGACTGTTGAATCTCATATTTTGATGATGAAACCAATTGATAGTGTTTATCTGATTTAAGTTTTGAGTGACATAGGAAGCTTCGATCAGGGAGAGACAATTGAAGTAAGAAGAATTATGTTGGGCTGGAGAGGAACATGTCAGAAGATTGGACGTCGAGCCGGAAGATCGGTCGACGTGTCGGTAGAAGACTTCGGGCCGATAATTTGGGCATCGGGCTAAGAAGAGCGAAAATTACAGAAAGAAAATCGAAGTTATGGAGGTCAACTGGCTGATTGGGCAATAGGTTGCAAGAGAGGATGATGCACCGAAGAATCAAACGAAGCATCGAACCAATGACATGACCAGACAACATTTGATGAGCTTTATAATAATTATCTAGATCGAAGTAGATTTTAGGTCTAATTGAGTCGGTATTGGGGTGAAACAATACCAACTCAATTAGCGGCCAATTGGGCCTAAATTAAGAGTGATTTAAGCTCATTGGGAGGCATATTCAATGACCCAAATGTTGGGCCAGGTAGTGGCACCCCCAGAATTGGCGGTAGAACCACTTGTGAATTGGAAAACTCAAAAAACCCAGTCTCCGAGGCTGTCAAGAGGTGGAACCACCAAGACACATTCTCCCAGGCAGTAATACTGCCAAATTGGGTGGTGGTACCGCCTAGTGTCAGGCTGCAAGTGTTGAATCTCGTATTTTGATGATGAAACCAATTGAAAATTGTGTTTATGTTTTAATCTGCGTTTTGAGTGACGCAGGATGCTTTGATCAGGATGAGACAATTAAAGCAGAAAACTCATGTTGTGCCGGAGGAACATGTCAGAAGATTAAACGTTGGGCTGGTAGATCGATCGATGTATCGACAAAAGGCTTCGGGCCGTGGACTCGGGCAACGGGCCAAGAAGAGCGGGTATTGTGCCAAGGATATTGGAGTTACGGAGTCAACTGGCCAATTGGGCAATAGGCCGCAGGAGAGGACGATGCGCCGAAGAATCGGACGAAGCGTCAAGAGACCAATGACATGCCGGACAACTTGGTTAATTACTTAGGATTAATTGTCTTGATCGAAGTTTTGTTTTACATGTGCAGGATTAACTATGATGAAAGTAAGACATACAGCAGGAGTTGCACTGGAGTCAAGACTAAGATCACGTTGGGAGTTCGAGAGTTCGACGGAAGTCCGAACGGTCGTCGGAGTTTCTGCGGGAACAAATCCGAGAAGTCCAGGAGCTTGCCAAAGAAGCTCGTCGAAATTCGCCAAGTGGATCGTCGCAAGTCCAGGAGTTTGCCGGAAGTCCGCCGGAGCATCATCGAAGGTTCATAGGATGTTCCTCGGAAGTTCGCCGGAAGCTCACTGGAAGAAGCGATTGACGCATCGGAGCAAGTTGCAGTAAATATCTTAAGAAATATCATAGTTAGCATGTAGATTAAGTTAGGTATAGGAGGTGATCCCATTAACTTAATCTGGGGGCAATTAGGCCCTTGATAGTGGCCGAATGGATCAACCCATTTGGACCAGAATTCCTGCCAAGCGGTGGCACCGCCTAGGAGATGGTCTCCCAGGAAAGCTGGGCAGTGCAACTGCCCAGGTCAGGCGATGGCACCGCCTGGGCTCAGTCTCTGAGCGAGACTGGGCAGTGCAACCGCCCCAGTCAGGCAATGGCACCGCTTGGGCTCAGTTTCTAAGTGATACTAGGCGGTGCAACCGCCCCAATCAGGTGATGGCACCACCTGGGCTCAGTCTCCAAGAGAGACTGGGTAGTGCAACTGCCCTTGTCAGGTGGTGGCACTGCCCAGAGGCTCAGTCTCCGAGTTGCCAGGCGATTGTACCGCCCCAGTCAGGAGGTAGTACCGCTAGGACCCCGAAAATCGAGGAAATGACTTTTTTGAGCTCCAAATTCAAACTAATTGGGGCCTATATATACCCCTCCCTTTCCTACATGAAAGGGCATCGAAAATCCAATCTTACTATGTGATTTTTAGAGCTCAAAAGTGTTGTAAAGGCTAGAAGTTCTCCTCCCTCTTTTCTTCCAAGTTTTGAGCTTTCAAGAGAGGAGAGAAATTATGTAATTGTTGTCTCCTAAGCCTGTCAAAAGGAGTCAAACTATAAAAGAGTGGTTGGCCTTCGCCTATTGAAGGAAGGCCTCTAGTGGACATCGGTGACCTCATCGGAGGAGGAAGCAAAAAGTGGATGTAGGTCAAGATTGACCGAACCACTCTAAATCTCGGTTTGCATTTAATTTCTGTTCTCTATCTTAACTGCAAACAACCTCCATATCTTTACTTTAATTACACTTCGCCTAATCTAAGTTAAAGCAATTTCCAAATTAGCTTTTATACCGAAATCACTTTTATCGTATGAACGTCGTTTTAAATCGTCGAAAGTTTTCCGCTGCACTAATTCACCCCCCCCTTAGTGCTCTTGATCCTAACAATTGGTATCAGAGCTCGGTATTTCTCATTTCGGATTTACACCCGAGACAAATGGCTCTTCATGGCTTTCAAGAGGGCTTATCAATTATTCATCCACCGTTGTTTAACGGATTGGAATACACTTATTGGAAAACTTGAATGAGAGTTTTCTTGATTTCTTTGAATTTGGATTTATGGAATATTGTTGAAAACGGTTTTCAACTTCCCTCTAAACCAATGAACGAATGGTCGGATTTGGAGAAGAAGTATTTTTCTTTAAACGCAAAGGCTATGAATGCCTTATTTTGCGCTTTGGACAAAAATGAGTTCAATCGGATCTCTACGTGCGAAACGGCTTTTGATATTTGGCAAACACTTGAAATCATGCACGAGGGAACTAGTAGAGTCAAAGACTCGAAAGTTAACATTTTATTACATGATTTTGAGCTTTTTTTAATACAATCAAGTGAGACTATAGGCGACATGTACACTCGTTTCATGGATGTCGTCAATAATCTAAGAGTTTTTGGTAAATCTTTTTCGAGTTTTGATCTCATAAGGAAGATCTTAAGATCCATTCCAAAAAGGTGGGATCATAAAATAACCGCAATATAAGAGAAAAAATTTAAATGATTTTCCATTAGAAGAATTAATCGGGTCATTAATGACCTATGAAATGATACTTTTGGAATATTTTGAACCCGATGAGCACTTGAACCACCTTCCAAAGAATAGGAAGGATTTGAAATTCCGGACAAATGAATACCACTTGAGTGATGACTCAAGTGATGAGGACAATGATGAACTTGAACTTCGAACACTAAATCTTAATAAGTTTATTAAACAAAAATCTAAAATAAACAATGAACTTAAACGGAGGAAGAGGCCAAAGAAGAGGAAGGCAACCAAGGATGAATCATGAACTTCCAAAGGTGAAATGGCGAATTGGGCTTTGACGGGCTTCGACTTCAAGGTAAGTAACTCAGCTCTCTTGAATTATTTTGAAATTACTTGAAGTTTTTCATGAGTGCTTAATTTAGATAGTAGGAATAGGAAATAAAAAAAATGTTTTTCAAAAATTATATCATGTTTTTCTTTTTAGCATCTTTGAAAAATTAAAAATTTTATCATGAAAAGTATATTGCTAAGGTTTCATGCATGTTATGTTTTAAAATATTGAATGATATATGCAACATTAGGGATGATAATTATATGATATGTGATAATGCTTAGGATTAATGCATGCATGTGTATCTTGATGATTTTATGTCATGCATGAGTTTTTGAAGTAAATGTTGATTTGAAACTCTCATTTTAGATTAACATGTTTTTGGTCTAATCATTTTTATGACAAATTAAGATGACATTCTTATGAAATATTAAGATGACATAATGCATGTATGAATTTCTTGATAGTCTTTTGATGATAGATGTGATATCATGATGTGTTTGGTCTTGACGGTTTCATGACGAAACTTATGTTTCGATTTTAAATGATGATACATGTTTTCATAAAAGACTTGAATACCCTCACATTAAATCAATGAAATGGAAATAAATTTTTTATCCTATTGAGATTAATGAATTTATTTTACCAATCTTGTGAATCTCATGAAAATAAATATGATGAATATTTTGAAAATAAATGAGTGTATCATGCATTTGGTCTTAATGATTTCTCTTGAACATACTTTTTGAAATCATACTTGATGATGAATATCAAGATATTAAAAGGATGTTATCATAGAATCATGCTTGATGATTTGTTTTATGAAATTTACCTTTTCGTCTTAAATGTTGACACTTATTTTATTAAAGGTAAAGGCATGCTTATAAGAAGCAAATCACATGAATAGAAATTTATAAAAACGAAATGTGATCCTCTATTTTATCGACTTTTCAATAAATCTATACTTGTCATGTATGAATTTGTTGAATGTGACTTTGAGGATGATTTTGGATTTCACAAATGTTTGATTCATACTTGTAACATGAGACACATTTTAAATATGAATAATGTTCAATGATTCAACCTTGTTATATCTCCCTTAATTCATTTTGTTCTCCTAGATTTATTTACCAAAGAGGAGAATCTTCCGAATGAATGAAATGATACAAATGAATCACTTATCGATATATTTTTTTGAAATATCTTTTAATGTGATGTTGATAATTTGAGATGCCTGTTGGAATTCATGACATGAGATAATTGAATCCTTGACTTACTCTTTATATGGCTTGAAAATAGATGTTTAAAATCTTGCTTGATGAGTTGTTTTATAAGATTTTGCCTTTACGCCTTGAACTTTCATGCTTATCTTGATTTAGCATATAAAGACTAACGTATGCTTAGATGAAAAAGAATCACTTAAAAAAATGTTTTTCCCATCTGATCGAGATTAATGATTTCATGATATTTTGTGAATCTTGAAATTGATTTTGATGAGTTGATTATGAGTTTCAAATTAACGATTTGATTTGAATGAGTTTTATCTAAATCATAATCTTGATCTTGCAAAATTGGAATCACAAATAATATCTTTTGGTATTCATGAATTGATACTCACAATATGAAAGTATTGGTATTCATGACTTGAATTTGATTAAAACATTGCATGCTTAAATTAATCATTCACCTATGTTTCAAAAATTCTTTAAATGCCTTATGTGATTATTGAAAATTAATTTACTTTATGGTGAATCATGAATCATGACTTGATCTATAATATTGATATATTTTAATCATGATCCTTGGTTGTATAATTCTTTTGCTCTATTAAAAAGATTTGTTGAATGAATCATGTCCTTCTTGAATTTTCTTGATATCATAACATGATTTTCTAATATGGCTTGTATAATGATTAAAATTTTTTAGCCATTGATTTCTCCCTTCTTTTCGATAATGATAAAGGAGGAGTTAGTTTACTAGCCTGCATATTTCAAAGGAAGGAAAATTTGCTAGCTCGATCATTTCATTGAAAAAACTTGCTATCATAAACACTACCAATGAAATGCAAATCTTGCAATCTAAAGAGAAGCAAAGATTGCTATCTTGCATATTTCTAGAAGCAAAAATGCTATCTTACCTATCGTAAAGAAAAGCAAATATGCCAACTTGCATATCTTTGAATTTGCTAGCTTGTATATTGTGAAACTTGCATATCATAAAAATTGCTAACTGGTAGTCTAAAGAGAAGCAAACAATTGTTATCTCAAGAAAAGCAAACATGCTAAACTTGCACATCTTTAATTGCTAGATTGCATGATGATACTATGTTTTTCATGCAATGAGTTGAACTTATATAACAAATACTTGATTGTGGTACTTCTCCTTTTTGTTGATGGCAAAGGGGGAGAAGTATGTTGATGACATGACATGTGATGCATAAGTTTATGCATATATTCATGATGACGTGTTGCAAGTATTCATGATGAATATTACAATGACTTGAATTCAGTTTGACTTCAAGGTTCTATCAATATGACATATTGATAGAGGGAGTTTGTTTAAACTCTCGGAGTTAAATTTAACTTCGTCATCAATTGGTTGTCATCATCAAAAAGGGGGAGATTGTTGAATCTCATATTTTGATGATGAAACCAATTGATAATTGTGTTTATATTTTAATCTGCGTTTTGAGTGACGCAGGATGCTTCGATCAGGATAAGACAATTAAAGCAAGAAAAATCATGTTGTGTCGGAGGAACATGTCAGAAGATTAGACGTCGGGCCGGTGGATCGGTCGACGTATCGATAGAAGGCTTCAAGTCGTGGACTCGGGCATCGGGCCAAGAAGAGCAGGTATTGTGCCAAGGATATCGGAGTTGCGAAGTCAACTGGCCGATTGGGCAATAGGCCGCAAGAGAGGATGATGTGCTGAAGAATCAGACGAAGCGTCAAGGGACCAATGACATGCCAGACAACTTGGTTAATTGCTTAAGATTAATTGTCTCGATCGAAGTTTTGTTTTACATATGCAGGATTAACTATGATGAAAGTAAGACATGCAGCAGGAGTTGCACTGGAGTCAAGACTACGATCACGTTGGGAGTTCGAGAGTTTGATGGAAGTCCGAACGGTCATTGAAGCTTCTACGAGAACAAATCCGAGAAGTCTAGGAGCTTGCCAGAGAAGCTGGTCGGAACTCGCCAAGTGGATCTTTGTAAGTCTAGGAGTTTGCCGGAAGTCCGTCGGAGCATCGCCGAAGGTTTGTCGGATGTTCGCCGGAAGCTCACCGGAAGAAGCGATTGACGCACTGGAGCAAGTTGTAGTAAATGTCTTAAGAAATATTGTAGTTAGCATGTAGATTAAGTTAGGAATGGGAGGTGATGCCATTAACTTAATTTGGGGGCAATTGAGCCCTTGATAGACCCAAATTGGGTCGACGGTGGCACCGCCCAGGAGATGGTCTCCCAAGAAAGTTGGGCGGTGCAACCGCCCAGGTCAGGCATGTTGAATCTCGTATTTTGATGATGAAACCAATTGATAATTGTGTTTATGTTTTAATCTGTGTTTTGAGTGACGCAGGATGCTTCGATCAGGATGAGACAATTAAAGCAGGAAAAATCATGTTGTGCTGGAGAAACATGTCAGAAGATTGGACGTCGGGCCGATGGATCGGTCGACGTATCGACAGAAGGCTTCGGGTCGTGGACTTGGGCATCGGGCCAAGAAGAGTGGGTATTGCACCAAGGATATCGGAGTTGCGGAGTCAACTGGCCGATTGGGCAATAGGCCGCATGAGAGGACGATGCGCCGAAGAATCGGACGAAGCGTCGAGGGACCAATGACATGCCGGACAACTTATTTAATTGCTTAGGATTAATTGTCTCGATCGAAGTTTTGTTTTAATTGTGCAGGATTAACTATGATAACAATGAAGACATAAAGCAAAATAAAGTGTTAGAGTCAAGCGCGAAGGATTCGTTGTGAGTTCGAGAGTTCGACGGAAGTCCGAAGGTTCATCGGGAACGCTACCGGAACTAGCTGAGAATGAGTTGGGAGCTTGCCGAAGGGTTTTTCGGAAGCTTGCCGGAAGGTTCATTGGAAGTTCACGGAGCTCGCCGAGAAAGATCGGAGCTTACCGAAGAAGCTCGTTGGAACTTGCTAAGATCAAATCGTGAAGTCTAGGAGCTTGCCGGGAGTCCGTAGAATGGTTTCCGAGAGTTCATCGGAAGACCGCCGGAAGTTTGTCGGAAGCTCACCAGAAGAAGTCTTGACTTGCGAACTTTGTAATAGCTTAGAAAATGTCGTTAAATTCATAGTTAGCACGTTAATTAGGGTTATGATTAGGTGTTAATCTTATAACCCAAGTAGGGGCCAATTGGGCCCAAGTTTGGACTGGTTTGGGCCAAGTTTGGAGCCCAACCAGTGAGCTGAAATAGTGTAGACGGTGGCACCGCCAGGGTCGGCGGTGGCACCGCCCAGGAGAGGATCTCCCAGCAAAACTGGGCGGTGCAACCGCCCCAGGCAGGCGGTGGCACCGCCCAGGGCTCAGTCTCCGAGTTCTGGCTGGGCGGTGCAACCGCCTCTGACAGCGGTGCAACCGCCTGAGCTCGGTCTCCGAGCTCTGGCTGGGCGGTTCAACCGCCCTAGTCAAGCGGTGGCACCGCCTGAGCTCGGTCTCCGAGCTCTGCCAGGCGGTGCAACCGCCCTTGACAAGCGGTGGCACCGCCTAGAGCTCAATCTTCGAGCCCTATCAGGCGGTGCAACCGCCAGACCCCGGAATTTCGGGAGATGACAGATTTGAGCTCCAAATTCAAACTGGTTTGGAGCCTATAAATACCCCTCCAATCCCTGTGTAAAAGATACAAGCATAGAGAGATTAAAAGAGAGAAAACACTACTGCAATCTCTAGAATTTCCCTCATCTAGCTTAAGTGTTAAAATTCTATTTAAGAGAGGAGAGTGAGTGCTTGTAAGGGTTGTCTCCTAAACCTAGTAAAAGAAGAAGAGGGGTGTAAGAAGGAGGTTGATCTTCGCCTAGTAAGGGAAGATCGTTAGTGGATGCCGGTGGCCTCGACGGAAGAGGAATCGGAGGAGTGGATGTAGGTCACGATTGACCGAACCACTGTAAACTCTCGTCTTCTCTGGTTTGCATTTACTTTGAGCTGATTATCCTTACTGCAAACCTCCTTCATAGCTTACTGCCTTCTGCGCTTTTACGATTGCGTTTCCAAGCTCAATATTTTCTGAATCGTGTTTAGACGTAAATCGCTTTTCTCGTACGAACATCGTATTTCAGTTTGCGCTTACATTTTGATTTCCATCACAACAGTAAACTGCCTTAACAGATTTGTTTTAACTGCTTCTTGCTTAATCACAAGTTAAAGTGATTTACGAATCGGCTTTTCTACTGAAATCGCTTTTACCGTACGAACATCGTATTTTAGTTTGCGCTTACATTCTGATTTCCATCATAACTGCAAATTGCCTTTATAGATTTGTTTTAACTACTTCTTACCTGATCTTAAGTCAAAGAAATTTACGAATCAACTTTTCTACTGAAATTGGCTTTGTCGTACGAACGCAGTTTTAAACGTTGAAAGTTTTCCGCTGCACTAATTCACCCCCCCCCCCCTCTTAGTGCTCTTGATCCTAACAAGGCGGTGGCACCACCTGGGCTTAGTCTCTGAGCGAGACTGGGCAGTGCAGCCGCCCCTGTTAGGCGGTGGCACCACCCAGAGGCTCAGTCTCCAAGCTGCCAGGCCGTTGTACCACCCTAGTCAAGAGGTAGTAACGCCAAGACCCCAAAAATCTGGGAAATGACATTTTTGAGCTCTAAATTCAAACCAGTTTGGGGCCTATATAAACCCCACCCTTTCCTGCATGAAAGGGTACCGAAAATTCAATCTTACTCTATGATTTTTAGAGCTCAAAAGTGTTGTAAAGGCTAGAAGTTCTCCTCCCTCTTTTCTTCCAAGTTTTGAGCTTTCAAGAGAAGAGAGAAATTCTATAAGGGTTGTTTCCTAAGCCCATCAAAAGGAGTGAAACTGTAAAAGGGTGGTTGGCCTTCGCCTATTGAAGGAAGGCATCTAGTGGACGTTGTGACCTCATCAGAGGAGGAAGCCAAAAGTGGATGTAGGTCAAGATTGTCCGAACCACTCTAAATCTCGATTTGCATTTACTTTTTGTTCTCTATCTTAATTGCAAACTGCCTCCATAGCTTTACTTTAACTGCACTTCGCCTAATCTAAGTTAAAGTAATTTTTTAATCGGCTTTTATATCGAAATTGCTTTTATCGTATGAACGTCGTTTTAAATCGTCGAAAGTTTTCCGCTGCACTAATTCAACCCCCCCCCCTCGTAGTGCTCTTGATCCTAACAGCAAGTGGTGGTACCACCTAGTGCAGGCGGTAGTACCGCCCGTACAGTGAAATCTTAGGGATTTGAATTTTAGGCTCCAAATTTGAATCAATTTAGGGCCTATAAATACCCCACTCTTTCCTGTTTTGAATGGTAAGAATTAGGTAGAAAGGGGAATGAATCCTTGATGAAAAAGAGTTGAAAAAACTTGAAAAGTGTTGAGTGTTCCCCTCCACCTCTTAGAGTTTAGAGTTCATTCTATAAGAGGTGTGAAACTTGTAAAGGTTCTCTCTTGAGCCTGTCAAAAGGAGAATAGAGTTGTAAGAAGGAAGTTGATCTTCACCTATTAAAGCAAGATCGTTAGTGGATGTCGGTGGCCTTGATGGAAGAGAAATCGGTGGAGTGGATGTAGGTCATGACGACCGAACCACGATAACTCGGTTTGAATTTACTTCTTGCAATTTACATTTACTGCAAACTGCCATTCTTTACTTACTTTACATCCACTACACTCTTATGTATACTTTCAAGTTAACATCTTCCGAAACGGGTTTAATCGCAATGAGATTTTGAATCGACATAATTTTTATCGCTGCACTGATTCACCCCCCCTCTTAGTGCCGACTTGTTCCTAACAGTTGGTATCAGAGCTATGTTTTTCTCATTTGGTTTAACACCCAAGAGAAATAACTCTTTTCAGCTTTCAAAAGGGTCACTCTCTCATTCGTCCTCCTATGTTCAATGGGACGGACTACACATATTGGAAAACTCGAATGAGAGTTTTCTTGCTTTCGTTAAATCTCAATTTATGGAATATAATCAAATTTGGTTTTCAAAAGTCTTCTCTTCCAATAAATGATTGGAATGAGTTGGAGAAGAAGACTTTCTCTTTAAATGCAAATGTTATGAATGCCTTTTTTTATACCTTAGATAATAATGAATTCAATCGGATTTCTACTTGCGAAACGGCTTTCGATATTTGGCACACTTTCGAAATCACACACAAAGGCACTAGTAGAGTTAAATACTCTAAAATTAATTTTTTGATACATGATTTCGAGTTGTTTCATATGAAACCAAGCGAAACTATTGTTGACATGTACACCCGTTTTATGGATGTCGTCAATAATTTAAAAGCACTTGGTAAATATTTTTCGAATTTTGAACTTGTTAATAAAGTTTTACGTTCACTTTCTAAAAATTGGGATTATAAAGTAATGGCGATACAAGAACCAAAGAACTTGAACCATTTTCCCATTGAAGAACCGATTGGGTCTTTAATGACCTATGAAATGAATTGTATAGAACAAAATAAACTTGAGAACAATCTTCCAAAGAACTGGAAGGATTTTACACTTAGAACAAAAGAAGACCACTCGAGTGAAAGCTCAAGTGATGGTGAACTTGAACTTCTCACTATAAAACTTAAAAAGTTCATGAAACAAGAATTAAAGAATAAAAATAAACTTAAAAAGAATATAAGTATTTGCTATGAACTTAAGAAGAAGAAGAACTCTGGTACGAATCAAGCTCATCCGAAGACGAGGAGAAAACCGACAAAGGCGAGGTGGCAAACTATGCTTTAACGGCTTTCTACAATGAGGTAATCAACATCTTCTTAGTTTACTTTAAAATTACTTATGTTCTTAATGAGTTATTTTTAATTTAGTTATATAAATTTCTTTTTGAAAATTGCATTTTTAATGATGTAATGAAAATGTTAAAAGTTTTAGGATCATGCTTATCTTTCTAATAATTTTGAAAACGATCATGACAATTGCATGTTTTATGATAATGCAATAAAATGTTAGATATAAATCTAATGCTTGTATACCTAAAAATATTAATTATATATATTTTTTTAAGAAGTAATAATATGTAATCATGTTGATTTCCAATTTGCTTTTCGATTTTGATTGAAGATGCCTTATGTTCATTGAAATCATGCTTGATATTTTAATTAAATAATGTAATGATGATTTGAGATCATGCTTAATGAGTTTGTCTTTCAAAATTATGCATGATGATGGATTATCAATCTTTGCCATAATGAAAGTTCTTTTTTGTTTTAAACGATGATGTATATTTTTGTTTGGCATAAAAAGATAAAGGCATGCTTGTTTGAAATCAAATCACTTAAATTAAAACAAAAAGGGAGAATGCATGTTTTCTTGAAAATACCTCTAAAGCTTTTCGATTTTTCAACAAGTGATTCTTAGTGATGAATCTATCTTAAGTAATCTCTTGAAAATGATCTTGATTTAACGATTTAAATTTAAATGAGCTTTATCTTGATTTTTCAAGATTTATAACTTGAGATTTCTTTTGCATGAATCAAGTTCTCATGTGAATCTAATTACATTGCCTTCATTGAATTTTCTGAAAAGTGATTTTGATTATTTGAATTTAAATGAAAAATTTTCAACTGAATCATGAACTTTCTTTTTTATTTCTCTATCTTTTATGAGAATAAAAATATTTTCTTCGATGATTTCTTCTTACCATTTACTAAAGAAGAGACTTATGCAAACAAACTATACTCTTGATAATGGTTTGCAATGGTTTGAAATTATGCATGTTATATGTTGAACATTTGAAACCATGTTTTGGTATAACTTGTGATATTTGAACAAATTGAATGAGTTGAAAATGAATGATGATTTTTCTCTTGATTATAACTTGTGATATTTTTTATATATGAATCATCATCTTGATTTCTTGATATTCGATACATGAGATTTTTCTATGAATCAAGATTTTTCATACTATGATTTTTCTTGGTATTCACTAAAAAGGATGTATTCAAATCAACCATGATATGCTACTTGATATTTTGATAATTATGACTTGAGTTTTGTTATGCATTATTCCCCTCTTCTTCATTCTTATTTACAATGATAAAGTGGAGAAAAGAAATCACTAGCATTTCAAGAGATCGATAAATTTATTTATTTTATTTTGAATCTCTTGCGAGTGATTTTGATGATCTTGATTATTTGAAGTTGAATGTTTGGTACCAACAATCATGAAGTGATAAATGTTTAAATATTTTAATATCTTCGTATCATGTATGATATGCCCATAGTGATGATTGATTTATTTTTGGTATCATACATGAAGTAAGAATGAAATGAAAGGTTTTAAAATTGTGCATGTTTTAATTTGAAACCATAATGATACACAACCATATTTAAAAAAAAAAGGGAGGGATTGATACTCTAACTTTGTCATAATTTAAAAATTGATGTAAAGGGAAAAGAATTACAACATTGTATTCTTCCTTCTTTTTGACAATGACAAAGAGGGAGAAAAATTGCTAGCTCAAAATGCAAATTTTGGAAACTTGCATATTACAAAAGAAGCAAACTTGCTAGCTTGCTCATCTCAAAAGAGAAGTAAGAAGTACTATCTTACAAATCTCAAAGACAAACTTGCAAAATTTGCAACCTTGCACATCTTTAAAATTTATGATGATTTGGTGATTATGCATGCTCTAAAATGATATAAAATTTGCTAACTTACATGTTATAAAGTGATGAAAAATTGTTGCTAGCTTGTATGTTGTAAAACTTACATATCTCTAAAACTTGTTGCTTGGATGATGCACTTCTCCTTTTTTGTTGATGACAAAGGGGGAAGAAATGTGATGATGTTATATATGATTTTTGCTTGAATTTTTAAATTCAAGAGTTCTATCAATATTGCATATTGATAGGGGAGTTAAGGTTAACTCCATCATCAATTGATTGTCATCACCAAAAAGAGTGAGATTGTTGAATCTCGGATTTTGATGATGAAACCAATTGATAGTGTTTATCTGATTTGTGTTTTAAGTGACGCAAGAAGCTTCGATCAAGGAGAGACAATTGAAGCAGGAAGAATCATGTTGGGCCAGAGTGGAACGTGTCAGAAGATTGGACGTCGAGCCGAAGGATCAGTCGACATGTCGGCAGAAGACTTTGGGCCGATAATTCGGGCATCGAGCCAAGAAGAGGGGAAATTACGATAAGGAAATCGGAGTTGCGGAGGTCAACTGGCCGATTGCGTAATAGGCTGCAAGAAAGGATGATGCACCGAAGAATCGGATGAAGCGTCGAACCAATGACATGAACGGACAACATTTGATGAGCTTTGTAATAATTGTCTAGATCGAAGTAGGTTTTAGGTCTAATTGAGTCAGTATTAGGGTGAAACAATACCAACTCAATTAGGGACTAATTGAGCCTAAATTGAGAGTGATTTGGGCTCACTGGGAGGCTCATTCAATGACCCAAATGTTAGGTCAGGCGGTGGCACCCCCAAAATTGGCGGTAGAACCGCTTGTGAGTTGGAAAACTCAAAAAACCCGATCTCCGAGGCTGTCAGGTGGTGGTACCATCAGTCTGGGCAGTGGTACCACCCAGACATAGTCTCCCAAGTGGTAGTACCGCCAGACTGGGTGGTGGTACCACCCAGTGTCAAGCTACAGGTGGTGGTACCGCCCGTACCCTAAAATCTCAGGGATTTGAATTTTGGGCTCCAAATTTGAATCCATTTGGGGCCTATAAATACCCCACTCTTTCCTGCTTAGAATGGCAAGAATTAGATAGAAAGAGGGAAAGAATCCTTGATGAAAAAGAGTTGAAAAAAGTTGAAAAGTGTTGAGTGTTCCCCTCCATCTCTTAAAGTTTAGAGTTCATTCTATGAGAGGTGTGAAACTTGTAAAGGTTCTCTCCTGAGCCTATCAAAAGAAGAATAGAGTTGTAAAAAGGAGGTTGATCTTTGCCTATTAAAGGAAGATCATTAGTGGATACCGGTGGCCTCGACGGAAGAGGAATCGATAGAGTGGATATAGGTCATGACGACCGAACCACTATAACTCGGTTTGCATTTACTTCTTGCAATTTACATTTACTGTAAACTACCATTATTTACTTATTTTACATCCATTACACTCTTTCGTATGCTTTTAAGTTAACATCTTCCGAAATGGGTTTAATCGGAATGAGACTTTGAACCGATGTAATTTTTACCGCTCTACTAATTCACCCCTCTTAGTGCCGACTCGTTCCTAACAAAGACTACTTGTGTGACCAAGTATGAAGCATTTGAATTCTTGGTGATGCCTTTCGGCTTAACCAATGCTCCTATCATATTCTCCACTCTTATGAACTAACTATTCAAGGAGTATTTAGATAAGTTTATGGTCGTCTATTTGGACGATATCGTCATCTACAATTAAATGCTCAAGGAGCATGTTGAGCACATTCAAACAATTTTCAAGATTCTCAAGGAGAACACTTTATTCGTGAAAATGGAGAAGTGCTACTTTGCTCAAACAGAGATCTTATTCTTGGGGTATCGAATTGGTGATTGTTCCATTCGGATGGACAAATCAAAGATACAAGTTGTTGTGGAATGACAAACTCCAAAGAAGGTTCGGAGTTGAGATCCTTCCTTGGTTTCGTCAACTGCTATCGGTGCTTCATAGTTGGGTATTCGAAGCATGAAACTCCATTGATAGAGTTGCTAAAGAAGGAGCAACCTTGCAGATGGTTTGACAAATATGAAGCTACATTCCAAGATTTAAAGGCTATTGAGTTGGAAGAACCGGTGCTCAAATTGTTGGACTATAGATATCCCTTCAAAGTCCATATAAATGCTTCAGATTTCACTATTTAGGGAGTACTCATGTAGGAGGGTCATCGATGGCCTACAAGAGTCGTAAGCTCAACAAGATTGATCGATAGTATCTGGTGTATGAGAAGGAGATGACAATGGTAGTCCATTGTATATGAGTTTGGCGGCACTACCTTCTCAGATCGCGATTTATGCTAATGATAGATAACATCGCTTTGAGTTACTTCCAAACTCAAAAGAAACTCTCCTCAAAGCAAGTATGATGGCAGGATTGTTAGGACCAAGTCAGCACTAAGAGGGGGGGGTGTTGAATTAGTATTTTTGTAAAAGATACGTCAATTTAAAAATCTTGTTCGATAAAATCGTATCGGAAACACATTTAAACTTAAAACATTTACAAGAGTAGTAATAAGCAGGTAATGTTGAATCTTAGATTTTGATGATGAAACCAATTGATAGTATTTATGATTTAATCTGTATTTTGAGTGATGCAGGATGTTTTGATCAGGGAGAGACAATTAAAGCATGAAGAATCATGTTGGACCGAAGAAAAACATGTCAAAAGATTGACGTCGAGCCGAAGGATCAGTTGACGTATCGATAGAAGGCTTCGGGCCATGAGTTCGAGCATCGGTCTAAGAAGAGCGAAAATTACGCCAATGAAATTAGAGTTGCAGAGGTCAATTGGCCAATTGGGCAATAGACCGCAAGAGAGGACGATGCGCCGAAGAATCAGACGAAGCATTGAGGAACCAATGATATGTCAGATAACATGATTCAAGCTTTGTAATAATTGTCTAGATCGAAGTAGATTTTTTAGACCACAAGAGAGGATGATGCGTCGAAGAATCGGATAAAGCGTCGAGGAACCAATGATGTGTCAGACAACATGATTCAAGCTTTGTAATAATTGTCTAGATCGAAGTAGGTTTTTTGTGTGTAAGATTAACTATGATAGAAAGACATAAAGTAAAATGAAGTCCCAGAGTCAAGAACGTAATTTCGTTGGGAGTTCGAGAGTTCGTCAGAAGTCCGGACGTTCCTCGGAAGTTCTGCCAGAATTGATCGAGAAGTCTAGGAGCTTGCCAAAGAAGCTCATCGGAACTCTCCAAGAAGATTGTCGTGAAGTCCAGGAGCTTGCTGGACGTCTGTTGGAACATTACCGAGAGATCATCGGAAGTTCGCCGGAAGATCGCCGAAAGCTCGTCGAAAGAAACCTAGACTTACGGATTTTATTTAGCTTAGTAAATGTCTTAAAATTCCTAGTTACACATAATTGAAATTAGAATTGGGCCAACCCAATTAGGTGATAGTTGGGCCCAAGTTTGGGGTGTGTTAGGTCAAGAGAAAAGCCCAAACAATGACCAAACAGGTGAAACCATCATGGCACAGTCTCCGAGACTATGTCAAGCAATAGTATCATTAGTCTGGGTGGTAGTACCACCTAGACACTATCTTCTAAGTGATGGTACCGCCCAGTGTCATACTGCAGGCGGTGGTACCGCCCATTCCCTGAAATTTCGAGGGGATTTGAATTTTAGCTTTATTTTTGAAGTCATTTGGGGTCTATAAATACCCTAGCTATTCCTGTATGGAGAAGCAAGAAAAGTAAATAAAAACCTTGTGTTTCTAGAGTTGAAAACCTTTGTAAAGTATAGAGTCCCTCCTCTTAAAGTTTATAGATCATTCTAAGGGAGAGTGTGAGGGAAGCTTTGTAAAAAGAGGGTGTAAAGGTTCTCTCTTGAGCCTGCAAAAGGAGAATAGAGTTGTAAGAAGGAGGTTAATCTTTGCCTATTAAAGGAAGATCATTAGTGGATGCCAGTGGCCTCAACGGAAGAGGAATCGGTAGAGTGGATGTAGGTTACGACGACCGAACCACTATAACTCGGTTTGCATTTACTTCTTGCAATTTATATTTACTGCAAACTACCCTTCTTTACTTGCTTTACATCCACTACACTCTTCTGTATGCTTTTAAGTTAACATCTTCTGAAACGGGTTTAATCGCAACGAGATTTTCAAACCAACGTAATTTTTACCGCTGCACTAATTCACACCCCTTAGTGCTGACTCGTTCCTAACAGTTGGTATTAGAGCCTAATTTATCTCATTTGGTTTAACACCCAAGATAAATGGCTCTTTTCAACATTCAAGAGGGCTTTTCTCTTATTCGTCCTCCCATGTTCAATGGGATAGACTACACTTATTGGAAAACTCAAATGAGAGTTTTCTTGCTTTCATTGAATCTTGATATATGGCATATAGTCGAATTTGATTTTCAAAAGTCTTCTCTCCCGATGAACAATTGGAATGAGTTGGAGAAGAATACTTTCTCTTTAAATGCAAAGGCTATGAATGCCTTGTTTTGCACCTCAGACAAAAATGAATTCAATCGGATTTTTACTTGCGAAATGACTTTTGATATTTGGCACATTCTTGAAACCACACACGAATGCACTATTAGAGTAAAAAATTCAAAGATTAATCTTTTAATGCATGACTTCGAATTGTTTCATATGAAACTAAGCGAAACTATTGGAGATATGTACACCCATTTTACGGATGTCGTCAATGGTCTAAAAGTAAAAGTTTTTTGGATTTTGAACTTATAAGCAAAATTTTACATTCTCTTAATAAGAACTATGATTCAAAAGTAACTACCATACAAGAGGCAAAAGACTTAAACAAATTTTCACTTGAAGAACTTATGGGGTCTTTAATGACCTATGAAATGACTAATGTGGCACAAAGCGAACTTGAGGACAATCTTTCAAAAACCGGGAAGGATTTTGGACTTAGAATAATTGAAGACCACTCGAACATAAGCTGATGGTGAACTTGAACTCCTCACTATAAAATTTAAAAAGTTCATGAAATAAAAATTCAAGAACAAAAAGAATGCAACTACTTGCTATGAACGCAAGAAGAGGAAAGCACTTTGGAATGGATCGAGCTTATCCGATGACGAGAAGCAAACCGATGAGGACGAAACGACAAACTTCGCCTTAATGGTTCTCAATGATAAGGTAAATGACTCACCCGAAACCCCCTTAATTTATTTTAAAACTACTTGATGCATTTCATATGTTATTTTTAAATTAGTATATAAAATATAAATAAATAAAATGGGATCATGCTTTTCTTTTTATAGCTAATTTTGAAAATGATAATGACAATTGCATGTTTTATAAAAATACAATAAAATGTTAGACTTAAATCTAATGCTTAAGATAAATCCTATGTATATTTTTAAGAAGCATTAAAATATTGATTTTCATATTGTTTCTCGATTTTGATTAAAGATGCTCTATGATTAATGAAATCATGTTTGATTTGAAGTAATGCATAATGATCATGCTTAATAAGTTTATATTTTGAAATTATGCATGATGATTTTTGGGTAATTTATGGTTTATTTATCTTAATGATTTCAATGGTGAGATTTACTCTTTCAATTTTAAACCATGATGTATGGTTTTCATACAAAAAATTTAAGCATGCTTATATGAAATCAATCACTTAAATTGAAACAACTAAAATGAGGAAAATATTTTTTATAAAATTTATTTTTCTCTATGTTATTGATTTTGATGAATCTATTTGTATTATTTTTATGAATCTTTTAAAAGTGACTTTATTGATTTAACAAGTTGAATGATTTGAAGATAAATGATGATTTTTCTCTTGATTATAACTTGTGATTTTTTTTTATGAATCATCATCTTGATTTCTCGATATTTGATATATGAGATCTTTCTATCAATTGAGATCTTTTCTTCTCCTTGTTTCTTCTTGTCATTTACTAAAGAGGAGAAAATAAATGATGAATGTTTGGTATCAACAATCATGAAGTGATAAATGTTTAAAGATGTTGATTTAATGTTTGGTATCATGAATGCTTTAGTATCATGCATGGGAGTAATTATGAAGGTTTTGAAAACAAATGTTTGTATTATATTTAATGATTTTACATTTTGAAATAATGCATGATGAGTTGAAGTGATGTTGGTTTAAAAATATTTATTCAAATGTATCAATCAACAATCTTTTTGTCAAATGAATCATGATTTTTCTTATGAATTCTTAGAGTTATTACTTAAGATTTTTTTTTTTTAATCAAGATCTCTTCTTTATACTCCTATGATTTTTTCTTGGTATTTTATTTAAAGAAGAGATTTACTGCATGAATCATGTCTTTGGGTATTCAAGTGGTCTTATCTTTCATGACATGATTTCTTTGTATTTATTGCTTGTATGCCTTGAAATGATTGAAATATTTTACACCATTATGTTCTTCCCTTATTCTTTCTTGTTTATAATGATAAAATGGGGAGAAGTTATGATCATATAGGACGTAATTTGACAAATTGATACCATCATAATGTAAAATATTTATGATTTAGAATGATGCATGCAATACTTGTGCTTTTTATTATGATGATGTATGTGATGTATTGCATATGATATGAATCATGATTAAAATTACTTTGATTTGAATTCAAGTTTTATCTCAATTATGACATTTTGAAATAAGAATGACACTTTACCTTTGTCATGATTTGAAAATTGTTGTAAAGGGAAAAAGAATTACAAAATTAATTTCTTCCCTTCTTTTTGACAATGACAAAGGGGGAGAAAGAACTAGCTATGCTTGTTCTAAAATTATGTAAAATTTGCTAGCTTGCATGGTACAAAATGTGTTAGCTTGCTTAATGTAAAACTTGCTATCTTACTAGCTTGTATATCCAAAAATTACTAGATTGCCCAACTTAAAAGAGAAGCAAGAATTACTAGCTTGCATATCTCAAAGGAGAAGCAAAGATTACTAACTTACATATTTCAAGAAGCAAAAGTTGCTTTCTTGAACACCTCAAATATTGCTAGCTTACATTTTTTATAAAACGATGTAAAAATTTGCTAGCTTGCATGATGTAGAACTTGCTATCTTGAATATCACCAAGACTTGCTAGCTTGCAATCTTAAGAGAAGCAAAACATGTTAAGCTTGCATATATAGCAAAATTTACAAACTTGCAAAACTCAAGTTTTTGCTAGCTTGCATGATGATAAAACTGAAGATTATATTTATAATGTAATGATTTGAACTGTAATATGTTCTAAATACTTGATAGTTGAACTTCTCCTTTTTATTGATGACAAAGGGGGAGAAGTATGATGATGTTATGCATAAGTTTATGATAACATATTGCTTGGATTTTTGAATCCAAGAGTTCTATCAATATGAGATATTGATAGGGGGAGTTAAGGTTAACTCCGTTATCAATTGATTGTCGTCATAAAAAAGGGGGAGATTATTGAATCTTAAATTTTGATGATGAAATCAATTGATAGTGTTTATGATTTAATCTGTGTTTTGAGTAATGCAGGATACTTCGATCAGGGAGAGATAATTAAAGCATGAAGAATCATGTTGGGCTAAAGAAAAACATGTCAGAAGATTAGACGTCGAGCCGAAGGATCGATCAACGTATTGATAGAAGGCTTCAGGCCATGAGATCAGGCATTGGGCTAAGAAGAGCAGAAATTGCGCCAAGGAAATTAGAGTTGCAGAGGTCAACTAGTCGATTGGGCAATAGACCGCAAGAGAGGATGATGCTCCGAAGAATCGGACGAAGCGTCGAGGAACCAATAATGTGTCTGTTAGGATCAAGAGCACTAAGACGGGGGGGGTGAATTAGTGCAGCGGAAAACTTTCTGCGATTAAAATCGAAAGCTGCGTTCGAATGACAAGAAAATGATTTCGATGTAAAATCAGATTTTAAGACTACTTTAGCTTAAGATTAAGCGAGATGACATTAAAGTAAATCTACAAAAGCAGTTTGCAGTTTATGATAAAAATCAGAATGCAAGCGCAAACTGAAATGCGATGTTCGTACGATAAAACCGGTTTACGTCTAAACGTCAACTTTGAAGATACTGAGCTTTGAGATATGTTTTGTAAATACGCAAAAAGCAGTAGCTATTTAGGAGGTTTGCAATAATGATAAAATGCTCAAAGTAAATGCAAACTGAGATTTAGAGTGGTTCGGTCAGTCTTGACCTACTCCACTTTTGGCTTCCTCCACCGACGAGGTCACTGACGTCAACTAGAGGCCTTCCTTCAATAGGCGAAGGCCAACTGCCCTTTTACAGTTTCACTCCTTTTGACGGGCTCAGGAGACAACCCTTACAGAACTTTTCTCTCCTCTCTTTACAACTCAAAACTTTGAAGAACAGAAGGAGGAGTACTTTTGTCCTTTACAATAATTTTGAGCTCTAAGAATCATAGAAAAGATTAAGATTTCGGTGTAGGTCTATGTGTGTTCAGTGCTGAATGGGTGGGGTATTTATAGGCCCCAACCCAGTTCAAATTTGGAGCTCAAAACTATCAAATCCCGAAATTCTGGGATCAGGCGGTTGCACCTCCTGACTGGAGCGGTTGCACCGCCTGGCAGAGCTCGAAGACTAAGCCTTCCAAAGCGGTTGCACCTCTGTCAAGGGGTTACACCGCCTCGATCCGCTCGGAGATCGAGCCTGTGCAGATTGCACCTCCTCGACTGAGGCGGTTGCACCGCTTGCGAGCTTCGAAGACCGAGCTCTAGCGGTGCTACCTCTCTGTCTGGGAGGTTGCACCGCCCAGTCTCCCTCGGAGACTGAGCCCAAGCGGTGCCACCTCCTGGCTGGGGCGGTTGCACCGCCCAGTCTCCCTGGGAGACTTAGCCCAGGCGGTGCTACCTCCTGGCTTGGGCGGTTGCACCTCCCACAGCAATCAGGGTCCGAATGGGTAGCTCCATTTGGCCCAATTTCGATTTTTCAAGGGCTCAATTGCCCCAAGATTAAGCTAATGGGATCACCTCCCATTTCCAACTTAATCAATGTGCTAACTATGATAAATCCTAAGACAATCTTTGCAGCTTGCTCCGGTGCGTCAATCGCTTCTTCCGACAAGTTTCCGGCGAACTTCCGTCGATCATCCGATGAACCCTCAGTGATACTCCTGCGGACTTTCGGCAAACTCCTGGACTTGCGACAATCCACTTGGCGAGTTCCGACGAGCTTCTTTTGGCAAGCTCCTGGACTTCTCGGATCTGTTCCCGCAGAACCTCCGACGATTGTCCGAACTTCCGTCGAACTCTTGAACTCCCAACGTGATCATTGTCTTGACTCCGGCACAACTCCTGCCGCTTGTCTAACTTTCATCGTAGTTAATCCTGCACACTTATCTCAACACATATATTAGACAACAAATGGCAATTGACTTCATCATCAAAATCCGAGATTCAACAATCTCCCCCTTTTTGATGATGACAATCAATTGATAATGGAGTTAACCTTAACTCCCCCTATCTATATGTCATAATTGAGATAAGTCATTCTTGAATTCAAGACCTAAGAATTCAAGTGACATATTGATAAGTTAAATCATTTGAACTTATCAATGCTCCCATCATGATTCCCGTCATGATGTATCTCTCTGAAGATGATGTCAAGGCTTGACATTCATTTTCAGATTTTACATTACAAGTTTGAATGATAATAGTAACAATTCATCATATTGTAAGATATCAACATGTAAAGCTGTGAAGTAAGATTTTGATTTCATTACATGATGTACACATATCAAATATTTTAGCAAGTATTGCATTTCTTCACATGGTAAGAAATCAACTCAAGGCATGATGCAAATTATAACATCTGTTCATATATCTCTTGTTGATGCAAGCATGGCAGCATAATCATAGCATCAGTTTTAGCATAAATTCATATATTTCTAGCATTAATTCATATATTGCATCAATTCATATATCTCTTGTTGATGCAAGCATGGCAGCATAATCATAGCATCAGTTTTAGCATCAATTCATATATTTCTATCATCAATTCATATATTGCATCAATTCATATATTTCTAGCATCAATTCATATATTTCTCGCATTAATTCATATATTTCTCCCCCTTTGTCATCAACAAAAAGCATGGTAGCTGTGATAGCAGGAAAACACTGTAAGCAAGTAAAGGAGGACATGATACGTAGATTGCTTTGAATACTTCTTCTCTTTTTAAAGCAGGAATCATTTCATCAAATCCATTTAAAAAAAAATTTCATGAAGACAAAACGTTTCAACACATTTTATGTAATGGCAATCAGGTGATTTGATCATTCAATAAAGTCTGAAAAATAATTTTAACTAATTTATCTATTCAGACACATCAACATTCCTAATTCTCTTCTCATGAAATCAAATTGTTCTTCACTTAGAGGTTTTATAAAAATATCAGCTAGTTGATGTTTAGTATCAATGAACTCTATGCTTACGTCATGATTAGTAACATGATCTTTTATAAAGTGATGTCTAATATCAATATGTTTTGTTCTTGAGTGTTGTATAGGATTCTTAGTTAAGCATATTGCACTTGTGTTATCACATTTAATGGGAATATTTTTAAGATTAACTTTGTAATCTTCTAAGGTGTTTTTCATCTATACAACTTGTGCACAGCATGCACTTGCTGCTATATATTCAGCTTCGGTTGTTGATAGTGCAACCGAGTTTTGTTTCTTAGATGACTAGGAAACAAGGGCATTTCCTAAAAATTGACATGATCCTGATGTGCTTTTTCTATCTAGTCTACAGCCTACAAAGTTCGCATCAGCATAAGCAATTAGCTCAAAATTCTCTTATTTTGGGTACCATAATCCTAGATTTGTGATACCATTAAGATATCTAAGTATTCTTTTAACTGCTTTGAGATGAGATATCTTAGGGTTTGATTGAAATCTAGCACAAAGTCCTACACTGAACATGATGTCTGGTCTGGTTGCAGTGAGGTAAAGTAAACTTTCTATCATACCCCTATAAGTTTTTTGATTGAAGCTTTCTCCACTTTTATCAATTTCTAACTTAGTGGAGGTGCTCATAGGAGTGTTAATAGCCTTTGAGTTGTTCATATTAATTTTTTTTAATAAATTCATAGCATATTTAGTTTGACTAATAAAGATGTCATTGCTTAGTTGTTTGATTTGTAAGCCTAAGAAGAATGTTAATTCTCCCATTAAGCTCATTTCGAATTCAAAACTCATAGTTTTAGCAAAAGATTCACAAAGAGATTCATTTGTAGAGCCAAAGATAATATCATCAACATAAATCTGAACAATGAGAAAATTATTTTCAATATTCTTAATGAACAATGTAGTATCAACCTTGCTTTTTGTGAAATTATTTTCGATAAGAAAAGAACTACGTCTCTCATACCAAGCCCTTGGGGCTTGTTTTAAACCATAGAGAGCTTTAGTTAATCTAAACACATGATTAGGGAGGCTATCATTTTCAAATCCAGGAGGTTGCTCAACATAAACTTCTTCGAAAATAAAGCCATTTAGAAAAGCACTTTTAACATCCATTTGAAACAACTTAAAATTATTACTACTAGCGTAGGCAAGGAGCATCCTTATGGCTTCCAATCGAGCCATAGGAGCGAAGGTTTCTTCGTAATCGATACCTTCTTCTTGGTTGAAATCTTTGGCCACTAATCTAGCCTTGTTTCGAACCATGATACCATTTTCATCTTGCTTATTTCTGAAGACCCATTTAGTACCAATAACTAAATGGTCATTTGGCCTAGGAACAAGCTTCCACACCTCATTTCTCTCAAATTGATTCAATTCATCTTGTATTGCGATAATCCATGAATCATCTTTCATGGCTTCGTCAACACATTTGGGTTCAATTTGGGAGAGAAAGGCGTTATGCACAAAAAAAATTTTTAAGAGAAGATCGTGTTTGAACCCCCTTTGACGTGTCTCCTAAGATTAGCTCCTTGGGATGAGCATCTACATACTTCCAATCCTTGGGTAAGGATGTTTCGGGAGTGGATGCATCCAAGTTGCTAGTTGGAGAAGGGGTTTCATTTAAATTCAAGGAATCAAAATTAACATCATCGTCAAAATCATTTTTCCTGATTTCGGAAATCTCATTGAAAACAACATGAATGGATTCTTCGATAATTAAAGTTCTTTTATTGAAGATACGAAAGGCTTTAGAAACTGAAGAATAACCAAGAAAGATTCCTTCATCGGATTTAGCATCAAATTTTCCTAAGTTATCCTTTTCATTCAAGATAAAACATTTACACCCAAAGACTTTAAAATATGAAACATTGGGTTTTTTGTTGTTCCATAACTCATAGGGAGTTTTGGTTAGTAGGGGTCTTACTAGAACTCTATTCAAAATGTAGCATGCAGTATTTACGGCTTCAACCCAAAAATATTTGGGTAGGTTGTGTTCATTCAACATGGTTCTTGTCATTTCTTGTAAATTTTGATTTTTTCTTTCTACTACTCCATTTTGTTAAGGATTTCTAGGAGTAGAGAAATTATGGTTGTATCCATTGAGTTCACAAAATTCTTGGAAATCATGATTTTGAAATTCACCACCATGATCACTTCTAATTGACGAAATCATAGAACCTTTCTCATTCTGAACAAGTTTACAAAACTTGGTAAAATATCTAAGGCATTCACTTTTCTGTTTTAAAAAGTAAGTCCATGTGTATCTGCTATAGTCATCCACGATGACGAAGGCGTATTTGCTATCTCCTAGGCTTGATGTGGAGATTGGTCCGAACAAATCCATATGGATTAATTGTAAGGGACTAGAGGTGCTTATTTGATTCTTAGATTTGAAACTACTCTTAATTTGTTTACCTAATTGTCATGCATCACATACATTATCTTTGATGAACTTGATATGAGGAATTCCTCTTACAAGTTCTTTAGCTGATATTTGAGTGATTAGTTTCATGCTAGCATGACCTAATCTTCTATGCCATATCCAAGCATCCTCATTCAAAATAGAAAAACACATTTCATTACACAAATCATTGATGTCAATAGTGTATACGTTATTTTGTTTCAATGCAATCATAGATATGTTTTTGTGTGGTTTTTCAATGATGCAAGCATTAGATTCAAATATGACAATATATCCTTTATCACATAATTGACTAATGCTCAAGAGGTTATGTTTTAAACCATCAACTAACAAAACATCTTCAATAAAGAAGTTGGATTTGTTACCTATGGTTCCTTTGCCAATGATTTTACCCTTGTTGTTGTCTCCAAAGGTGACATAGCCTTCGTCTATGCTAGTAAGCTTAGAGAATTGAGATGGATCTCCGGTCATATGCCTTGAGCATCCACTATCAAGGTACCATCTCTTGCTCCTAGCTTGCGATGGTTTAGTTTTCTACAATAAAGGATGATTTTTAGGTACCTATTTGCTTTTGGGTGCCTCACAAATATATCTACATTATCTATCATGTTCCATAGAATTTATCATGGTTCCTTTAGGAACCCAAATCAATTTGTTTGGACTAATTTTCTTGAATGGACAATAATGCGTCTTGTGTCCAAATTTGCAACAAAAGTTGCATTTGGTTTGATGTCTAACATGTAAGATGGGGCCTTTTATGAAGGTGGTTGGATTTTGGTGAGGACTTCTCACAAATCCAATTCTACTTCTTTTGGGAATGTGACCCTTATTTGTAAGGATCATGTTTAATGACTTGCTACCAACCTCGAATTTCTTCAGGGTGTCCTTAAGTAGCAAGTTTTTCTTTTGGAGAGTTTCTAGATCATGGCATTTTATGCATGAGCTTAAACTATCATGATGTTGAGCTTTTAACTTATCGAAATTACAAATAAGACTATCATGCTCTTTTTTTAGCAATTTATATTTTCTACTAATAGTCTTACATTCATCAAATAATTCATGGAAAGCATTTAATAATTCATCAAATGATAAATCTGCATCTATTAAATTTGTTACCTCATCTCCGATGGCCATTAAGGCGTAATGAGCAACTTGCTCGGTGTTGGACTCCTCTTCTTCGGACGCTCTCGAGTCATCCCATGTTGTTTGAAGCGCCTTCTTCTTTAATGTTCTCCTTTTGACTTGGGGACAATCACTCTTGTAGTGTCCTGGCTTTTTGCACTCATAGCAAATAACTTGGTCCTTCTTGGGTTCAAGTTTATTTTTTGCGTCGTTCTTAAACTTGTTTCTTTTAAAGAATTTTTTAAATTTTCTTGTTAGAAGTGCCAAGTCATCATCATAGTCCTCATCACTTGAGTTTTCTCTCAAGTGGCATTCTAAAGTTTTAAGTGTCATATCCTTCTTGTTCTTTGGAAGGATGTCTTCTTGCTCTTCATGAGCTTTACAAGTCATTTCGTAGGTCATTAATGACCCGATTAGTTCTTCAAGAGGGAAGTTGCGCAGATCTTTTGCCTCTTGAATAGCAGTGACTTTAGGATCCCAACTCTTAGGAAGGGATCTTAGTATCTTATTTACGAGCTCAAAATCCGAAAAGCTTTTTCCGAGTCCTTTTAGACCGTTGACGACATCCGTGAAACGGGTAAACATGTCGCCAATGGTTTCACTCGGTTTCATCCGGAAAAGTTCGAAAGAATGTAACAGCAGATTGATTTTTGACTCTTTCACTCTACTTGTGCCTTCGTGAGTCACTTCGAGTGTGTGCCAAATATCAAATGCGGTTTCACAAGTTGAAACACGGTTAAACTCGTTTTTATCAAGTGTACAAAATAAGGCATTCATAGCCTTTGCATTAAGAGCGAAAGCCTTCTTCTCCAATTCATTCCAATCGATCATTGGAAGAGAAGACTTCGAAAATCCATTTTCGACAAGATTCCATAGTTCAAAATCTATAGAAATAAGAAAGATCCTCATTCGGATCTTCCAGTAGGTGTAGTTCGTCCCACTGAACATGGGTGGACGTGTAATAGAATGGCCCTCTTGGTTTCCGGCGTATGCCATCTCTCTTGGGTTTTAATCTGTTAGAGAGTTAACCCTGCTCTGATACCAATTGTTAGGATCAAGAGCACTAAGAGGGGGGGGGTGAATTAGTGCAGCGGAAAACTTTATGCGATTAAAATCGAAAGCTGCGTTCGAACGACAAAAAAACGATTTCGATGTAAAATCATATTCTAAGACTACTTTAGCTTAAGATTAAGCAAGATGACGTTAAAGTAAATCTACAAAGGTAGTTTGCAGTTTATGATAAAAATCAGAATGCAAGCGCAAACTGAAATGCGACGTTCGTACGATAAAACCGGTTTACGTCTAAACGTCAACTTTGAAGATACTGAGCTTTGAGATATGTTTTGTAAATGCGCAGAAGGCAGTAGCTATTTAGGAGGTTTGCAGTAATGATAAAATGCTCAAAGTAAATGCAAACCGAGATTTAGAGTGGTTCGGTCAGTCTTGACCTACTCCACTTTTGGCTTCCTCCACCGACGAGGTCACTGACGTCAACTAGAGGCCTTCCTTCAATAGGCGAAGGCCAACTGCCCTTTTACAGTTTCACTCCTTTTGACGGGCTCAGGAGACAACCCTTATAGAACTTTTCTCTCCTCTCTTTACAACTCAAAACTTTGAAGAACAGAAGTAGGAGAACTTTTGGCCTTTACAACAATTTTGAGCTCTAAGAATCACAGAAAAGATCAAGATTTCGGTGTAGGTCTATGTGTGTTCAGTGCTGAATGGGTGGGGTATTTATACGCCCCAACCCAGTTCAAATTTGGAGCTCAAAACTACCAAATCCCGGAATTCCGGGATCAGGCGGTTGCACCTCCTGACTGGAGCGGTTGCACCGCCTGGCAGAGCTCGAAGACTGAGCCCAGGCGGTTGCACCTCCTGTCAGGGGCGGTTGCACCGCCTCAGTCTGGCTCGGAGACTGAGCCTAGGCGGTTGCACCTCCTGACTGAGGCGGTTGCACCGCCTGCGAGAGCTCGAAGATCGAGCTCTGGCGGTGCTACCTCTCTGTCAGGGGAGGTTGCACCGCCCAGTCTCGCTCGGAGACTGAGCCCAGGCGATGCCACCTCTTGGCTGGGGCGGTTGCACCGCCCAGTCTCCTTGGGAGACTTAGCCCAGGCGATGCTACCTCCTGGCTTGGGCGGTTGTACCTCCCACAACAATCAGGGTCCGAATGGGTAGCTCCATTCGGCCCAATTTCGGTTTTTTAGGGGCCCAATTGCCCCAAGATTAAGCTAATGGGATCACCTCCCATTTCCAACTTAATCAATGTGCTAACTACGATAAATCCTAAGACAATCTCTGCAGCTTGCTCCGGTGCGTCAATCGCTTCTTCCGGCAAGTTTCCGGCGAACTTTCGTCGATCATCTAATGAACCCTCGGTGATACTCCTGCGGATTTCCGGCAAACTCCTGGACTTGCGACGATCCACTTGGCGAGTTCCGACGAGCTTCTTTTGGCAAGCTCCTGGACTTCTCGGAACTGTTCTCGCAGAACCTCCGACGATTGTCCGAACTTCCGTCGAACTCTCGAACTCCCAACGTGATCATTGTCTTGACTCCGGCGCAACTCCTGCTGCTTGTCTAACTTTCATCGTAGTTAATCCTGCACACTTATCTCAACACATAGATTAGACAACAAATGACAATTGACTTCATCATCAAAATCCGAGATTCAAGCTTTATAATAATTGTCTAAATCGAAGTAGGTTTTTATGTGTGCAGGATTAACTACGATAGCAAGGCATAAAGTAAAATGAAGTCCGAGAGTCAAGAACGCGATTTTGTTTGAAGTTCGAGAGTTCGTCGGAAGTCCAAATGTTCATCAGAAGTTCTATCGAAATTGACCGAGAAGTCTAGGAGCTTGCCAAAGAAGCTCATCAGAACTCTCTAAGAAGATCATCGTGAAGTCCGAGAGCTTTCGGGGAGTCTGTTGAAACATTGCCAAGAGATCGTTAGAAGTTTGCCAGAAGATCGCCGGAAGCTCGTTGGAAGAAACCTAAACTTACAGACTTTATTTAGCTTAGTAAATATCTTAAAATTCATAGTTAGTACATAATTGGGATTAGAATTGAACCAAATCAATTAGGGGATAGTTTGGCCCAAGTTTAGGCTATGTTGGGCTAAGAGAAAGGCTCAAACAATGACCAAACAAGTGAAACCATTGTGGCATAGTCTCCGAGACTTTGTCAGGTGGTGGTATCACCAGGCTAAGTAGTAGTACCACCTAGACATAGTCTTCTAGGCGATGGTACCAACAGACTGGGTGGTGATACCTCCTAGTGTCAGACTGTAAGCGGTGGTACCACCCACTGCAGGAGGTGGTACCGCCCGTACCCTAAAATTTTGGGGGATTTAAATTTTGGCTCTATTTTTTAAGCTATTTGGGGTCTATAAATACCTTAGCTATTCCTGCATGGAGAAGCAAGAAAAGTAAATAAAAACTCTATATTTCTAGAGTTGAAAACCTTTATAAAGTATAGAGTCCTTCCTCCTAAAATTTAGAGATCATTCTAAGGGAGAGTATGAGGGAAGCTTTATAAAAAGAGGGTGTAAAGGTTCTCTCCTGAACCTACAAAAGGAGAATAGGGTTGTAAGAAGTAAGTTAATCTTTGTCTACTAAAGGAATATCATTAGTGGATACCGGTGGCCTCGATGGAAGAGGAATCGGTGGAGTGGATGTAGGTCACGATGACCGAACCACTATAACTCGGTTTGAGGAATCGGTGGAGTGGATGTAGGTCACGACGACCGAACCATTATAACTCAGTTTACATTTACTTCTTGAAATTTACATTTACTATAAATTGCCCTTATTTACTTGCTTTACATCTACTACACTCTTCCGTATGCTTTCAAGTTAACATCTTCCGAAACGGGTTTAATCGTAATGAGATTTTCAAACCAACGTAATTTTTACCGCTGCACTAATTCACCCCACCCACCCCCCCACCCCCCACCCTCTCTTAGTGCCGACTCATTCCTAACAGGTAAAGTAGTTGCAAAGTAAGTAAACAAGCAGAGAAAGGGAGGCACACCAATTTTATAATGGTTCGGTCGTCGTAACCTACATCCACTCTCGATTTCTCTTCACTCAAGGCCATTGGCTTCCACTATTGATCTTCTTTTCAATGGGTGAAGATCAACTACACTTATAACTCTTTTCTCCTTTTCACAGGTTCAGGAGTTAACCTTTACAAGCCACTCACCTCTCTTTTAAACTAAAATCGAAACTTAGAGCTAGAGGAGAATTCTCAAGTATTTACTACATAGTTTTCACACTAATTTTGTTTCAGTTCTTGTCTTAACCGAGCATAGATGAGTGGGGTACTTATAGACCTCAAATGGCTTCAAAAAGTGGAGCCAAAACTCAAATCCCCGAGATTTCAGGGTACTGGCGGTACCACTGCCAATACTGGGCGATACCACCGCTTACCAGTCTGACACTAGACGGTACCACTATCTAGTATGGTGGTACCATCGTTTGACACAGTCTGGAAGACTATGTTTGGCCGGTACCACCGCCCAATCTGATAGTACCACCGCTTGACACAATCTTGAAGACTGTGTCTATGTAGTAACACCTACTAATTTGGGTAGTACCACCGCCATACCCTACTATAGGACACTGAATGGGCCAAACAGTAAGCCCAAATTAGCCTTAATTCAGGCCTAATTGGCCACTAATCAAGTTGGCATAGTTACACCTAAAATCAACTCAATTAGATATAACTAACTTGATCTAGACACACATGATTACAACCATAAATCCTATGTTGTCTGGCATGTCATTGGTTCATTCAGCGCTTCGTCCGATCCTTTCGGTGCATCGTCCTCTCTTACAGCATATTACTCAATCAGCATGTTGACCTTTGTAACATCTTATTTCCTTGGCGCAATGTCCGATCCTTCTGGCCTAATACCCGAACTCATGATACAAAGCCTTCTGTCGATACATCGACCGATCCTCCGACTCGACATCCAATATTCTGACATGTTCCACTCTGGCCCAATGTCCGATTCCTCCTACTTTAATTGATTTGCCTTTTCTGATTGAAGTTAATCCTGTATCACTCAAAATACAGATTAGATCGTAAACTCATCAATTGATTTCATCATCAAAATCCGAGATTTAATAATCTCCCCCTTTTTTATGATGACAACCAATTAATAACAGAGTTTAAACTAAACTCCCCCTATCAACATGCCATAATTTTAATCATGAATTATATATAATACATCATATCATTACTTACATCATAAGTTCAAGTATTGCATATAAACCATCATACGTAATAAAATTTCATTATACCATGCATGATCTTCATCATACCTTCTCCCTCTTTGTCTTCAACAAAAAGGAGAAGTGCAACTAGCAAGTTTTTGAGATATAATTTCAAATCATTATATTATAAACATAATTTCATGTTTTTGAAACATTATTGCATATATCATCATGCAAGCTAACAAGTTTTTCAAATATGAAAGTTAGTAAAATATGTAAGCTAGCAAGACTTTCTCCTCCTTTGTTGTTGTCAAAGAGAAAGGAAGAATACAATAGTACAATTTTTCTCTTTTTTTTACATCAATGATTCAATCATATCATGAGATATACAAATCATAAATACAAGGCAATTGTACATAATAAAATTCAAGTCATAAACATCAAGAAGTCAAGTGACATATCATGATTAATTTGAATACATCTCTTCTTTAGATAAAGAAAAAATCTTGATTTATAGGAAAACTCGTCATAAAAATTGAGAAATTAATCCGAAAAATGTATAAGAAGAATTTATGCATTTAAGAGATTTAACATACCTAAGGTTAACATTCAAGCTAGCAATTATGGTTCTTTTGAGATGTTAGCAATTTTCTTTCTCCCCTTTTGTCATTGTCAAAAAGAATGGAAAGTTACAATAGTGCAAAACTTTTCTCTTTACATCATTTTTTAAATCATCACATAAAATATATCAAGAAAAATTAACTTGGTGATAAGATATACAATTCATGAATACAAATTTCAAGTTGTGAATATCAAGAGATAAATTATGATTCTTTTGGATAAATTAAATAGTGAAAAGATGAATCATAGTAAATGATCTTGATTCAAATTAAAAAGTTATTGAAAATTAAGAAATCAAGATAAACCATGATTCATATGGATAATTCTTCTCTTTAGTAAATGACAAAAAAAAACATATAAGAACAAATAAGAGATCTTGATTCACATAAGATATATCAAGAAATCAAGAGAAGGTTCATGATTCAGTTGAAAAAATCTTATTTGGATTCAAATCATCAAAATTAATTTCATAGTCCAAAAGATTCATAAAATGATACAAATAGATTCATTAATCTCTTTTTTAAAACTCGATAAGATATGGATTGAGAAATTTTCAAGAAAAAAAATGCATTCCCCTTTTCTAATTTTAATTTTAATTTCATAGATTGATTTTATACAAACATGTCCTTATTTTCTATGTCAAATCCATACATCATGTTTAAAACTGAAAAATAAGATTTATCACAAAAATCATCAAGATGAAAAGTATAATACATAATTCCAAAACATAAGATTTCAAATCATCATTACTTCAAATTCTCATGCATAGTATAAAATCATCAAGCATGATATCAAATCTTTTAACATTTTTATTGCATCATTACATCATTATGCATCATTAAATCATATTTCATTAAACATAAAGCATTTTCAATCAAAATTATTTTATTTGTTGTAGTAATGCATTTTTCTTTTTAAGTGAATCTAACTCTTTGCTAGGAGTTGACATGCAATTGTCATGCTCAAATTTTTAATTTTTTTAAAATCACTAGAAAGAGAAGCATGGTCCCCCCCCCTTTTTATATTTTATATACTAATTTAAAAACAACTCATGAAATGCATCAAGTAATTTCATACTAAAGTAAAGGAGTTTTGGTTAAGTCACTTACCTCATTGTAAAAAGCCACCAAGGTATAGTTCACCACCTCTTCTTTATTGGTTTGCTCCTAGTCTTCAGATATACTCGATTCATCCCATGTTGCCTTAAATGTCTTCTTCTTTTGTTGCAGACATTTACTTTTGAGGTGCCTCGGCCTATTGCATTCATAGTAAGTTATTGTGTTCTTTTTTAGCTCATTTTTGTTCTTAGTTTCTTGTTTTATGATTTTTTTTGAATATTTTCATCAAAAGTTCTATGTCATCATCATCATCATCACTTGAGTTATCACTTAAGTGGTATTCTTTGGTTTTTAGTGTCATATCCTTCCTGTTATTTGGAAAGTTGTTCTCATGTTCATCTTGTTCATACAACTCATTTCATAGGACATTAAAGACCCGATAAACTCTTCAAGTGGAAAATTATTTAGATCATTTGCTTCTTGAATGACAGTTACTTTTGAATCCTAGTTTTTAGGAAGAGAACGTAAAATTTTATTCATAAGTTTAAGATTCAAAAAACTTTTACCAAGTGCATTTAAACCATTGACGATATCCGTAAAATTGGAGTATATGTCTCCAATGGTTTCGTTTAGTTTCATATGAAATAATTTAAAATCATATATTAAAATATTAACTTTAGAATCTTTAACCCTACTTGTGCCTTCACGTGTGATTTCAAGAGTGTGTCAAATGTCATGTGTAGCTTCACAAGTCAAAATATAATTATTTTTTTATCTAAAGCATAAAATAAAGCATTCATAGCATTCACATTTAGAGAAAATAATTTTTTTTCAACGTCATTTCATTCATTCATAGGTTTAGAGGGGGTTTGAAAACCAAGTTCAATGATATTCCATAAATCAAAGTTCAAAGAAAGCAAGAAAACTCTCATCCAAGTTATCCAATAAGTGTAGTCCGTCCTATTGAACATAGGAGGACGAGTGATAGAAAGACCCTCTTGAAAGTTGAAAAAAGTCATCTCTCTTGGGTGTTAATCCAATCGAGAAAAATCTAGCTCTGATACCAACTATTAGAACTAAGTCGGTACTAAGTGGGGGGTGAATTAGTGCTTCCGTAAAAGTTACGTTAATTCAAAAATCTCGTTCGATAAAATTGTATCGGAAAGACGTTTAAACTTAAAACATTTGCAAGAGTAGTAATAAGCAAATAAAGTAGTTACAAAATAAGTAAACAAGTAGAGTAAAAGAGGCACACCAATTTTATAGTGGTTTGGTCATCGTGACCTACGTCTACTCCCGATTCCTCTTCACTCGAGGCCGTCGGCTTCCACTACCGATCTTCTTTCTAATGGGTGAAGATCAACTACCCTTACAACTCTTTTCTCCTTTTCATAGGTTCACGAGTTAATCTTTACAAGCCACTCACCCCTCTCTTAAACTACAACTGAAACTTAGAGCTAGAGGGGAATTCTCAAGGATTTACTATAGAGTTTTCACACTATTTTTGTTTCAGTTCTTGTCTTAACCGAGTAGGGATGAGTGGGGCATTTATAGGCCCTAGATGGCTTCAAAAAGTGAAGCCAAAATTTAAATCCCTGAGACTACAGGATACTGAATAGGCTAAATAACAAGCCCAAAACATCCCTGATTCAAGCCTAATTGGCCACTGATCAAGTTGGCATAGCTACACCTAAAGCCAACTCAATTAGACCTAACTAACTCGATCTAGACACACACGATTACAAGCATGAATCCTATGTTGTTCATTATGTTATTGGTTCATTCAGCGCTTCATCCGATCCTTTTGGCGCATCGTCCTCTCTTGCGACGTATTGCCCAATCGACATATTGACCTCCGCAACATCCGATCTCCTTGGCGCAATGTCTGATCCTTTTGACCGATGCTCGAACTCATGCATGAAGCCTTCTGCCGATATGTCGACCAATCCTCCGACTTGACGTCCAATCTTCTTACATGTTCTACTTTGACCCAACGTTTGATTCTTCCTACTTTAATCAATTTGCCTTTTTTGATCGAAGTTAGTCCTACGTCACTCAAAATGCAAATTAGATCGTAAACTCATCAATTGATTTCATCATCAAAATCCAAGATTCACCAAGGACTTCTTGGCCGAATTTGATATGACAATGGAGTACAAGCCCGGAAAAGCAAATGTCGTGGCCGATGCATTATGCTAGAAAGTAGAGTAGGTGAATATCATACAACCAGAAGGCGGAGGCCAAGAAAGTCAATTGCACTTCAATTTCCTTTCTAGAATCAGGAATGGACTGTATAGTGATCCCCAAGTAGTAACCCTGATGCAACTAATCAAAGAAGGCAAGACACAACGATTTTGGGTCCAGGAGAGACACGTCTACACCAAAGGGAATAGGTTTTATGTTCCTCGAGTGGACAATTTGATATGCGAACTCTTGAGAGAGTGTCACAATTCCCTTTGGGTAGGACATCCGGGTATTCACCGAACATTGGCTCTCATGGAGAGGGCCTTCTAGTGATCGAAGATGGGGACTGATGTGGAGGAATATGTTCAAATGTGCTTTACTTACCAACAAGACAAGGTAGAGTAGCGGAAGCCAATGGGACTTTTAGAGCATTTTCCCGTACCAAAAAGGCCTTGGGAGAGCATTTCCTTGGATTTCATATCAAGCTTGTCAGTAGTAGTAGGGGGACTCAGATCGATACTTGTGGTTGTCGATCGATTTTCAAAGTATGCAACTTTCATTGCTGCACCTCTGCACTGTTCGGTAGAGGAGATGGCCAAGTTAATGATGATGAATGTGGTGAAGTATTGGGGAGTCCCATACAATATCATCAGTGATCGAGATGCATAGTTCCTGAGACGGTTCTGGACCGAGTTATTCAAATTGTTAGGGTTGAAGTTATACTTCTCTACAAGCCTCCACCCTTAGAGGATGACCAAACCGAAAGGATAAACTTGTTCCTTAAGTAATATCTTCGGCACTACATGAGTGCCAACCAACGAGATTGGGTGAAGCTATTGGATATAGTCTCTTCGAGATCATTACAGGACAACAAGAGCTCCTTCGAGATCATTACAGGACAACAACCGTCAACTACTCACACCTTTGCTATCGAATATACTATGAGTAGTCCGTCAGCATATCACTTTGTAAAAGAATGACACCAAAATGTAGATATTGCGCGGGCTTACTTGGAGAAGGCAACCAAAAAGATAAAGAAGTAGGCATACTTAGGAAGGCGACCACAAGAGTTTAAAGTTGGTGATTTGGTGTTGGTGAAACTCCAACCAACATCACTCCAATTTTTTAAGTACAAAGTACATAAAGGATTGGTGTGCAAGTATGATGGGTCATTTCTAATTATCAGTAAGGTGGGCAACATCTCCTATAAGTTACAACTGTCGACGTGGTTCAAAATTCATAATGTTTTTCATGCCAGCAACTTGAAAGCCTACCACTGGATCTGCAAGATGCTTCCCGAAGTATTCCAACTCGGCTACCTCCCATTAGAGCCTCCTACGAGAAGCGAGTTGAAACCATTTTAGTGGATCGCAAGATAAAGCTACCCAATTGAGCTGAGCAGATCGAGTACTTGGTGAAGTGACGAAAGCTTACTCGAACCGAAGCCAATTAGGAGCCCGAAGATGCCCTATGATATGAAGAAGCAGTCGTCAACAACTACCAACAAGCATCGATGAGGGCATCGACAGTTTAAGTATGGGAGAATATCATGAACGATCATCGCGCACTCGCAACATTCAACGAACTGTTTATCGCTTTTGCATGCTTGTACAAAGATATGACAGCATGTTTTGCATTGATTTTACGTATTTTTGCTTGAAAAATATAAGCAATGATAGTTCGCAGCACTGTAGTGCGATCGCTTGTCACGTTGGGTCGAATTGCCACAAAATGGCTTCGTTTTTACGTGTCACGGCTTGTTTTCTGGAATCCACAACTGCATGCAAAATGTCAACCATCTCAGTACCCTGGAACCCCCCGGGTGGCACAAGGGCTGGATGGGACTTCGGTATATTATCGGGCATTGTACAATCTTCATAAGTTTGCATATTAACTTGACGGGAACTTGCCTTCGTGCCCAGCACCTGGTGAGCAGTTGTTTGTGGACTTGCAACTGTTCATTCTACCTTTGAAAATCCTTGTTTTCTCCTTCTTTTTTTTCTCTTACACTCAAGGTGCTCGCTAAGTTGCTTGTAAAGCTTCCCTCTTCGTAAGACGTCAGGACTTATCTATCGCTCATTTTTAATCTAATCAACTTTATGTTTTACAAGTCCTTCGGGACCTGTACGAGGTTGCAATAAGGCTGATCCTTTGCGGACGTATATGTTATAATGGTGCCTCATGACTTAGGCAATTCTAGCTAAGTTTGATGAGTTGGCACAAGGGTGCTTCACGACTTAGACAACTCCAGCTAAGTTCATGACTTTACTGCAAGGGTGTCTCATGACTTAGATAATTTCAACTAAGTTTATGACATCCTGACCAATGCCAAGGGGCCATGATAGGGATAATCCTATCACTTCCTAGCTTCTCAGACATGTAAGCAAATACCTAAGCAAGACTCCAAGTCATCAGCTCCCCGCAAGACACCATGTGATCCAACCTAAGTTCAAGAAGTGGGCACACCACGACCCGCTTTACATTAATGGTTGACGGCATGACCCAACCTCACCTGTCCTTCTAACCAGATAGAGGAAGAGAAGGTCGTACTCGACTTGAACAAAAGAAGGGAGCCTGACCACAAGCATAGCCCTGACAATCCTACTGATGTAGCCCACAAGCAAGCAAGCCACTCACATTGACACCTTCACCCCCACCAAGTAAGGGGGGGGCCAAGATGGAGACTCTATAGCCCCCACCAAGCGCTCAGTCAGGAAGCCCCTGGCATAGACTTGTTGTGCAGGACTATCAGCAACCAAGAGATGACATCGCTGTTAGGAGATGACCCCACAACAAGGGAGAGCCCCGTTCCTCTACTAGATCTTTCTATTTCAAGGCTAGATCACCCCTTGCGAATCATCCTCCTAACGAACCTCCATTTAAGTGAGGAGAAAATAACAGAACACTTTTAATAGTGAATCTATCATGTCGACTCATCAATTGATGATATTCATAACGCTATCACCATTGATCCAATTATTTATAATATAGAAACAAATCATTTATTATTTACTTGTATTCTAATTTTAAAAACCTAAAAATTAGGGTTTATTATTATGTTTAAAAATAAATAATAAACCATAGCATCCTAATTATTTGGTGTTGATCATATTAAAATTTATAAATATATAAATATATTTGAAATTTTTAATAAAATAGTTTTTAAGCTTTTCTCTCTCTCTCTCTCTCTCTCTCTCTCTCTCTCTCTGTTTTTCATATCAGTAATAACAGAAATGTAAAGATACAAATTTTTTTTGGGTCCGAGTGTTTCCAAATAACACCGTGATCCGAATCCGGAATAAGGGAGAACATAAACACCGTTAACTCGACGTTATGATTTTTATTCTCGCACTGGCTGGTCCCCGCACCGTCAGATTTAGCATACCGCCCTCGAATCTCCTTTTATTTACTACATGAGGCATCCAGACGCGTTGCGGTAAGCTAACTGATGCACGCCCCGCACCTTCCGACGTGGCCGAAATCGATCGCGGCGGATGCGCAGGGGAAGCTTCAGCTCGCGGCTATTGATCTCGTCCACGTGTACCTCCACGTGAGGCCATCTCCCGTCCGACTTGGCCTCGAGGCCTGTTGCCCACCTCCATTTGCTCCACGTCACCCGGCGACCCGACCCTAATATCTCTCTCCTTCGACGCCTCCGGTTCCGATGATATCTCGTCTCAAACCCAAACCCCCCCCCCGACACACCATCCCCCCCCCCCCCCCCCCCCCGCGGTCCGAGCCGTAGTCCATGGCGCTTCCCCCTGGCCAAGACCAAGAAGGAGCTCCTCCTCGCGGACCTGAGATTTAGATTCCCCAAATCGGATCCTCCTCCTCCCTGAAATTTTCTTTTCCTTTATTTTTTGGATCTTTACAGGGAGTTCGTAGTTGGTCGGATCTCCGGGAACGGGTTCCTGAGATTTCACACTTTTATCGGTGGCGGAGGGACTCGAAATCTGATACGTTTTCCCTGTTCTTGATGGTGTTAATCAAGGTTGTTGGGAGTTCCTCTTGGTCTGGAAATCTATTTGGCGTTTTGTTGGATTCTTTTGTTGGCTCTTTGCTCTTTCTGGTTCTCGATTAACTCTTTGGGCTTTTCGTTAGTATCGCTGTTGATCGTCATGTAAGGCCGCAAATCGGCGGATTACTCTTTCATTTTGATGATTGTCTTTGTTTTGAAGTCTGATTCGAAGGCGATATCGTGTTTTACTCGAAATAGCTGTTTTATCTTTTGTTGGTCTGAGAATGGTTTCAATTTGCAGTGCTTCGAGTTCATCGCCATCTTTTATTGTGGTTTCAGAAATAGGTGGTGTTGATCGTGGTTTACGTTCTATGCTCGTTAAGAAGGGAACAAGATGTGTGCATTTAGTTGTTATTGATGGGAGGTGCCCATCAGGTGAGCTCCGATGGGGGTAGGAATAAGGGGCTGGCGAGCAGTAGCCATCGGGATCAGAACGAGTACAAGGAGGTAGCGGATGCCGCTGCCGAGGAAGGTCAAGGGCTCTCAGAGGAAGATGAGTCTAAGATCAATGAGGCAGTGGGAGGGTTGAACCATAACCAGATAGGGGATGCTGTGCCACCGGAACAACAGTCTGGTGGGCTCCAGAAGCAGCAGCAGCAACAGTCGCCAGGGCCAATCATCCGCTGGGAGAGGTTCCTTCCCATCAGAACGCTCAAGATTTTGCTGGTGGAGTATGATGATTCGACGCGTCAAGTTGTCAGTGCGTTACTCCGCAACTGCAGTTATGAAGGTAAACATTCAATCTCCTGGTGATTCTGCTTTAGTTTTAACTCAATTCTATTGTAAGTGCTGAACTTAGTGTGCTAAAAAAAGGCAACAACTGTCATCTTCATATCTTCTAAATATAATAGATTTTCCATTCTAGGTGGGCTAGACATTTGTTTTGTTGTTCTGACTTCTGATTTTGATAAATATTCTACATTTTCCTTATAGGTTGGGTAAACTGTAGTTGATTTTCTGTTATACACAATAAATATGTGATTTAGATGGACATATCTATTGAGTTGCTTTATTTGCTTTATTTCAGCTTCTTCAACCAAATGGAGGGATGAGGGAACTCCCTTTCCTTTAAAGGGAAAATGTTTCTGTGCTCATATGGTCTTACTGAACTTTGCTTGCAATATTTAGGCAATGACCATGAGATTTTCATTTCAATTGTTCACTTCCTTTACTTGTGATGAGTTTTTACTTTGCATGCCCATTAATTGTTTGTTTTTAATGGGATCGATCATCGAAATATAGGAGATTGAAGATCATAGTGGTCATAGACAAAAGAATTCACCGGTCTAAATGTTGTAAGCCTATGATGGAATTTGATACTTAATTGTAGATAACAACAGTAAAGGTCCTTATAAGATCTGGGGATTATTAAACATACAACATGTGTTACATGCTCAAACAGGATACCTAACAAATGCATACTGGTGATATCCTTTAAAGAACTATGGATTATTATCAAGTGCACATGGTTATTATGTTCCTTTTATCAAATATCATTTTGTTTTACTTGTGGGAGTCTATCCACCCATTAACATAATCATGGTTGAATTGCTCCCTAGTTGTAAATACAATTAAGTATGGGCTCTGTGCTGGCTCAAACCAAGGTACTTAAGTCTGAAAATTAGAGCTTGGATCATTTCAGTCATGGCATAGGCTGATCCACATCAAGGCAAAGCCTAACTCGATTCCCAAGTTTGAAGTGTAGGCAAAGAAATGGATTGCGTATGTATGGTATAAACAACATTAGTATATTTAATGCCATGATTTAAATGGCTCTTTTCAGGAAGAAAATAATATGGGATACTTCTTGATATCTATAGGTTAATGTTAAGACTGAACCTAGCGTTTGAGGCTTCTATCATTATGGGGTTTGGATATTTATAGGTTAATCTGCATTTATGAATTTATAGATTGTAAGCTTTTCTTATGGCAAGTAGAATGAACAGTTGTCTTACTTGCCCTGAATATTCTAGTGCATAGAAGTTTATAGATTGTTCTTTTGTGTTTCATTACATGGAATCTCTTTTGCAACACCTTTTCTCTATCTATAATTGTTTTGAGTATGAAATTATTTCATATTGTCCACTTTTTGTTGTTTTAAAATTCATGTCATACACTATCATTTATAATATGTTATTTTATTTTTATATTGGGTTAAGGTCCATTTTAGCCCATGTGGTTTTGGTCATAGATCACTTAAGTCCTTATGGTTTACTCATTTAAAAAAAAAATCCCTACATTTTTAAAAATATAGCATATAAGCTCCTCTCGTAAAGTTTGAGTTAAAAACATTAGAGTATGCTTACGTGACATGCTGACATACAATGAATCATTAATATAATGACACGTGTAATTTATATTTATAAAAGGGTTAAGGTCCATTTTAGCCCCTATGGTTTTGGCCATGGACCACTTAAGCCCTTATTATTTATTCGTGTCTAAAATAACCCTTTTATTTTAAATAACGTAGCATATAAGCCCTTTCTGTCAAGTCTAAGTTAACAGACGTCCACCATCAATGGTAGGAGGAGGCGTCATGGAAGCGACCACTAGCAGCAGCACCGAGCCTCTCTTGTCTAATAGGGCGTCGTACGCACGTAGCCTCTCCCGCACTGATGACGAGCTCATGAGCTTTCGGTTCTGCCTCAGGTGGATGTGTGTCAACCAGCCCGATGCTAGACACGTAGTGGTCTCCTGGTCCCTCTTCCTCCTCTTAGGTGTCTTCGTCCCTACCGCTTCCCACTTCGTCCTCTCCTGTGCCCTCACCCGTTGCGCCTACAACGTGATGGTCCAGCTCTCCCTCACCTCTACCTCCACCTCCACCTCCAGCCTCTCTTACCTTTGTCTCTTCGCCTTCGTCCACCGCCATGGGTTCCGTCGCTTCCACTTCCTTGACAAAATGATGAACTTTTTTTTAAACTTAAATTATACGTGTCATTATATTAAGGGTTAAGGTCCATTTTAGCCTATATGGTTTTGGCTATGGACTTCTTAAGCCCTTATGGTTTACTTGTGTCTAAAATAACTCTTATATTTTTAAAAACGTAGTATATAATCCTCTCCTGTCAAGTTTGAGTTAACAAACGTTATAGTTTGCTTATGTGGCATATTGACTCACAATAAACACATTAATATAATGACATGTGTAATTTAGAGTTAAGGTCCATTTTAGCTCCTATAGTTTTGGCCATGGACCTCTTAAGCCCTTATGGTTTACTCGTGTCTAAAATAATCCATATATTTTAAAAAACGTAACATATAAGTCCCTCTCGTCAAGTCTGAGTTAAAAGACGTTAGAGTCTGTTTACGTGGCATGCTGACTTACAATAAATCATTAATATAATGATACGTGTAATTTAAGTTTAAAAAAAACTGAGACATCCATCAATGGCTGGAGGAGGCGTCGTTGTGGAAGCGATCACCAATAGCAACATCGAGTCGTTGTTGCCTAGCAGGTCATCGTTAGTGCGGGAGAGGCTGCGTGCGTATAATGCCCTACTAGGTAGTAGTGGCTCGGTGTTGCTGTTGGTGGTCACTTCTACAACGACACCTCCTGCCATTGATGGAGGTCTTAGTTTTTTTTTTAACTGAAATTACATGTGTCATTATATTAATGGTTTATTGTGAGTCAGCATGCCACGCAAGTAGATTTTAACGTCTGTTAACTCAAACTTGACGGGAGAAGCTTATATGTTACGTTTTTGAAAATATAAGAGTTATTTTAGACACGAGTAAACCATAAGGGCTTAAGAGGTCTATGGCAAAAACTACAGGGGCTAAAATGGACCTTAATCCTAAATTACACATGTCATTATATTAATAGTTTATTGTGAGTCAACATGTCACGTAAGCAGACGTTAACATCTATTAACTCTGACTTGATAGGAGGAGCTTATATACTACGTTTTTTAAAATGTACGAGTTATTTTAGGTACGAGTAAATCATAAGGGCTTAAGAGGTCCACAACCAAAACCATAGGGGCTAAAATGGACCTTAACCCTTATATTAATGGTTTCTTGCGAGTCCGTATGCCGCGTAAGCAGACTCTAACGTCTGTTAACTCAGACTTGACGGGAGGGATTTATATGTTACGTTTTTTAAAACGTAGTAGTTATTTTAGACACGAGTAAACCATAAAGGCTTAAATGGTTCATGACCAAAACCACAGGAGCTAGAATGGACCTTAACAATTTTTTAAACTTAAATTACATATGTCATTATATTAATGGTTTATTGTGAGTTAGCATGCCACATAAGCAGACTCTAACGTTTGTTATCTCAGATTTGACGGGAGGGACTTATATGCTACGTTTTTGAAAATGTAGGGATTATTTTAGACATGAGTAAACCATAAGGGCTTAAATGGTCCATGGCCAAAATCACAATAGCTAAAATGGACCTTAACCCTTTTGTATTTATAAATGAATTTTTTCAAATATGAAATTAGCTTATATTGTCAACTTCAAGGATTTTAATTTCAAATGATAGCGCTCGTACTGGACAGTATCAGCCTGGCTGCGGCGAGGGAAGAATAAATGTCGAGGGAGAAGAGAGAGAAGGCGTTTGAAGAAGAGGGAGAATCAGGAGAACCATGATGCTTTCTGATCCAGTGCTGCCCTCCCTCGATGATCTTGATCCAGAAGGTAATAGAGAGGTGGCGGCTCAGCTTCTTCGTCGCATTCTTCGCCGAAGGCTGAAGATGCTTGCGGCCTTTGTCGCATTCTTCACCGAAGGCCGAAGGCGTCTGTAGCCTTCGATGCCTTCGTCGAACGCCGCAGATGTTGAGAAGATCGGTCTTCTTCTTGTCTGACACGACGAGGAGAAGAAAAGGAGGCGACGTCGCCGAGGCAGCATACGCCTCCTTTTTTTTAATTATATTATATTATATATATATACGTACCGAGCGATATACCCTAGCGTACCGCTCGGTACACCTATACCCATACTGTATTGTACCAAGCAAAGCTTGAAACACCGGTACGATACGAAATTACGAACCTTGGTCAACTTTGTGTTAACTTTTTTTTAAAATTCTTTCGAAGGACACCAAAGCAGTACAGGTCTAGTATTGTCAGTTCAATGAGGTGTCAGAACTAATATTGGACCAAGGTTTTAAACTTTGGTACCCACAAGGGTTTCCATTGTTTTCCATGACCAATTGAGCTTATGTTTCCTTTTTGACTCCGGACATGGTTCACTTGTTTTATCTAGACCCAAAGAATTCTGAGCTATTTAGTTTGCAGAGTATGCAGATTAAACCATGAATGGGACCATCTTGGTGTGGCAGTTATCAAACCAATTGGTTCAATACAAACATGTTCAAATTGACAAACTCGTTAAGTTGGTAATTTTTCAGTAAGGACTACAAGGGTAAAATATTATGGCGAACATTTCATCCCCCTTCCTCTTCCCTTCTTGTCATGGTGCTTGTTTGTTTTGTCCTTGACTTCTCTAGATGTTATATTTTTATGGTAATATTTCTGGGAGATGGTGTTTGTATTTAGACTCCTTAATGCTCTTCTTTCCCATGGTAATTATTAGTTTTACTTTCTTATATCCTACAATAAGGTTTGCCTTCATTTATTCCAACTGGTTCTTAATTTAAAAATAACCAGTTAAATTCGTATAAGTATAATACCAGCTTTGTTTTTAGTTTTAAACTATATTCTTAGTATCACATTTTCTTTTTAATTATGGACCAATAAACCTTGACCCTCCTGAGCTCCATGAGTGTTTATAGATCAGAAGCAACTATTGCAGACCTGACCTTGTCATAAAATGCAAGGTCCGAGGCCCAAAGTTCTATTTTCTAAACACATGGTGGATGGTAATGGTTCATTTTCCTGACCTGATGGTATTCCTACTAATTAGATAGGATAAAGTTCTCTTTAGATTTGCAAGGAAAAATGAAAAACAATATTATATTTAATGGCAATGATACCCCTGAAAATTTTCTTAAGGAGTCTTTATTATCAGCTTGATGTATCCATATGAGATTCTAATGAAGACCTACAATTATGACTATTTCATGATCTAACTTGGTTCTACACCCATCCAAGAACAACTAAGTTTTATATTTCAAGAAACATGTGCCATGCCTATAGTATCATCAGGTATTGTTTTACTCAGTAATAAAAAAAACTTTATGGCTTGCTAAATTTGTCTTTGGTACACATTTTCTTGAACTAAAGCTACTTTATTTTCTTAGCAGTGAGTTCAATATAAATAATCAGGTGGTAATTGATTTATTTACTTTTTCATTCTTGACAGTTACTGCTGTTGCAAATGGTCTACAGGCATGGAAAATATTGGAGGATCTAACTAATCATATTGACCTTGTCTTGACTGAGGTAGTCATGCCTGGTTTAACAGGCATCGGTCTTCTAAGCAAGATCATGAACCATAAAACCTGCAAGAATATTCCTGTGATCAGTGAGTATTCTTCTTTTATTTCATTATTAAAATATCAATTTCTTAAAGTGTTTATCAATTATTTGTATGTGATACTTTTAACTGCTTCACTTTTTGAGCTTTGTGTGCAGTGATGTCATCAAATGATTCCATGGGTACAGTCTTTAAGTGTCTATCGAAAGGTGCAGTTGACTTTTTGCTGAAGCCTATCCGGAAGAATGAGCTTAAAAACCTTTGGCAGCATGTCTGGAGAAGATGCCACAGTGTAATTTATCTTGTTCACTGATAATTTCAAGCTCTTTATGTTATGGTGTCTGTCAAAAGTCATAGTCATCTATATCATTGTCATAAGTATCTTCAATTTTTGATGGGTCAGGGCACTTTGATACTGGTTTTGTCACAATGAGACCTTTTGTCCTCTATTCGTTGGTTGATTGTTTTAGTAAATTATCCTTCCCCCTTGTGTTTGCTTCTGATTGCACCAACTTGCTTTATCTCAGTCCAGCAGTAGCGGAAGTGAGAGTGGAATCCAAACCCAGAAATCAGTTAAGTCAAAGAGCTCTGATGACTCTGACAATAATAGTGGCAGCAATGATGATGACAATGGGAGTGTAGGATTTAATGCAAGAGATGGCAGTGACAATGGTAGTGGAACTCAGGTAAACTTTCCTCTAACATGTTTTACTTGTCATCTTCTTATCTTTCATTATGGGAGCACAAAAATAAGATATCTATATGATAACTAGTAAATGTTGGCTGCATCTAATTTTCTGCGCTGGAGCTTCAATGCTTTCTGGAACATACGATTTGTTTCTAAATGCCTCTTTCTTTACAGATTTCTGAAGTTGTCTTATGGTTCTAAATTCTAATGCCATGATCAATTTCATGGGCAACATGTGGAAGAACATCAACTTGTTCTTTTTTGTTTTTATTTGTAAAACCTGTGTGCATCCTAATCTACTTATTGACACTACTTAATGACACTAATTTCATCACATAATTTGATTTAGTATGCACTAAAAAGAACCTACTTTACTTATAATAAGTTGCATAGATCAGAAATGTTTTGTGAACAAATTATGGGAAGATTTGTTTGTCTTACTGTTGTCACTTCTAATGATGCATTTATGATAATAATGACCCTCTAATATCTGAACTTGCTTACAGCTAGCATCCCAGTCTAAAATTACTTTGTTTCTAACCTTTTTGAACTATTTAGACGAATGATAGTAGAGAATTGATTTGTCCATTGAGATTATAAAGTCCACTAGAATTGCATCACAAGAATAAGCTGAATGTAAAAAGGAAATAACAATTGTGGAAGAGCAATCACTGAATCTACTGAGATCTTCAGTTGGGAGGATGACTCCACTTAAGCTAGTTACTATTGACCAATGAACTCGATGTCAGAACATTTTGTTGTATAAAACTGAGTCTCTTTTAGTACCAAACACTCCCTTACATATGATTCATGTCTATACCACATTTCATGAATCATGAATCATTTTCTCATCTTCTGTGCATCTTGTAGATATCTTCTGATATATTCAACTCTTGCTTCAGGCTCTTATTGGAGTATAGAATTTTTTCATGTACATTTGCCCTCCCTTAGTCATACAGCTTTGTGGTACCTCTAAGCATCATTTGATTGTGATGATCACAAAGCTTAGAATTGTCTGAAGTTATTTATGGTATATGTCTTACTTATAGATATCATTACAATGTGTTGGTATCTGACATGTATATGTGGGCCATACTGTTATTTTCTCTTACTTCTCTTTCATGATATTCTTAAGAAAAACCAAGAAGAGAGCGATTAATTTACTAGACCCTGGACCAACTGAAAAGATAGAGAGGTGTGCCTATTTCTTTTTCACATGACAAACCTTGATGGCTCATAAGCTATGTGAAGTTGGATTGATCAATAATGGGAATTTTTCATATGTTTTTCCTCCAAACATTGAATTTATCATCCAAACTTTAAAATGTCATAGATTTCCTGCAAAAGTATATATTATAACAAATCAAATATATCTCTCCCAAGGGCTACCTTTAGTGGGTATTGGCTAAAAGTTGGTTAAATGGTATGGCACTATGGCTAAGCTCTAATTGGGGTGAGAGGATGAGTCAAATATAAGAAATGCTCATTTCACCTCTAACTTACTGATGCAATGAACCTATCTCTTACCCTCTCAACTTTACCTATCTGAATCATGTCCAAATTTGATTTCAATTGTCCAAATCCTTCCCTTTCTCAATCCCCCATTATCTAGTCTCTCTTTTACATGTGTAAATTATCTTATGAGAGAGAGAGAGAGAGAGAGAGAGATGTGTGATGTTATGAATGGAAGGAGAGAGATGCTTCATATTTATAATGAATGGATCAGACTGTTCCAGAGCCATTTATCAAGGGTGCATTAAGAAGTAATCCTCATGACCATTAATGTTCTGGGAGCGTATCTGAAAAAGCAAGCAAGAACTTGTTCCTAACAATCAAAGAAAACAGTAGGCCAATGATGGATAATTAGTGGGACATATTTGATAAACTTACTCTTTTGCAGATGTAGAAAGTTTTGGAGTTCAAAGGAATAAATAAGATATTTCAGTATTCTGAAGGATATGTATGAAATATTACCACAGTTCAGCAATTTGAGAAGAACAGAATGCCTTTTGTTGCCTTTCTTTTGCAACATCCTTGCATTACCTATAAGGCTTCCATACACAATGAGTGCTAGAAAAGATTCTAATTTGACACGCAGAGTTCCTGGACAAAGCGTGCTGCAGAGGTTGACAGCTCCCAGCCTATATCTTCTTCAGATAGGTTAGCTGATCCGCCTGATAGTACTTGTGCACAAGTAATTCATGCGACACCCAAAACCTTTTGTAAAGATCTGCTGCCTACATCTGCCAACAGAGAAAACCAGGGTAAGCTAATATTACTTCAAAAACAACTAACTTGTCACATATTTCCAGTGTTCTTGTAAAACTTTGGTCTGTCCTCTAGATGATTGCATGGGCAAAGACTTGGAGATTGGAGTCTGCAGGGCTCCAGAAATGCAAAATGAAACTAATCCTAGTGAGCAGCATTGTACCAAACAAACAGACACAATAGTGGATAAATTGTCCACAAAGGACCCCAAGAATGAGGGCCTTCTAAGCACTCTTCGCAACAATCTGTTTGATGATTCAAGTGCTCAAGCTGCTAACCTGACTGATGCAATTGATAATAGCTCTGATACTCAAGTGGTGACCGGAGCTATTCAGACTCTCAGTGGCTTCTCCAAGATCTCAGAAGGCCAAAATAAGATTAACTACACCTCAAAAGATTTGCTGCCCCTTGAGCTGAGTTTAAAGAGGTTGAGATCAATTGGTGAGAGTGGAACTGCCACTCAAGATGACCGAAATGTTGTAAGACGTTCAGATTTGTCTGCATTTTCAAGGTGCAGCAAACAAACAATTTAAAAATATATTGTTCATTATATAGCTCAGAAAGATAGAAGTTCTAACTGCTCTTATACATGCAAGGTATCACACATCTGCTGCTTCTAATCAAGCCCCCATCGGAGGTGGAGGAAGGTTCTCCCCACTTGACAATAGCTCAGAAGCAATTAAGACAGTATCTACAAACAATTTTATCTCTGGTTCCAATGTGGCTTTCCTGAAGCAAGGCTCCAATGGCAGTAGTAACAACAATGACATGGGATCCTACACCAAGAATGTTTTCACAAAACCAGCATCATACAAAGATAAAGCAGCAACTTCATTATTAGTCAAGTGTGCACAGACCTCAGCTTTTCATCCGGTGCAGTATCGAGCCTCAGAAAGCCAGGAGCCTGTGCAGGAGAATGTGGAAAATGTGACAACAGCTTCAGCCACAGGACATTTGAGGGATATCCAGCATCAAGTCCTGGCACAACATCATCATCATCACCACTATCATCACCATCACCATGTTCACAATGTGCAGCAGCACAAACCACAGCTGCCACAAAATCGCAGTGACTTGTCACTAAAGAACAATGCAGGAGCTGCACCACAATGTGGGTCATCCAGTGTGTTTAATGGGCCAGTTGAGTGTAATGCTGCAAATTATAGCATAAATGGAAGCCACTCAGGCAGTAATCATGGAAGCAATGGAAATAATGGAAGTAGTACTTCTATCCAAACTGGAGGATTGAACATGGAGAGTGCTAATGGTATTGCAGAACAGAATGGCCCTGGAAGTGGAAATGGAAGTGGGAGTGGCAGCGGTAGTGGAATAGATAAGAACCGACTAGCTCAAAGAGAGGCTGCCTTGAAGAAGTTTCGGCAAAAAAGGAAAGAAAGGAACTATGGAAAGAAGGTAGCTCTATCTTTGCTTTGATAGTTTTAAATTGATTTTATTTTGAGAGCATGCACATTTATTTGAACAGTGAAGCATATGCACCTAGTGCACCTCCAATTTGAATTATCTTTGGCAAACTAAAGTTGTGCCTTTGAGATAAAATTGATTGGTGCACAATCTTCAGCTCAATACATCATCATGTTGAAACCAAGGTTTTTAATCTCATATTGTACTGACATATTGAGTTTTGCTCGGTATGGTATGGTACCAGTGTACCATGCGGTATGCTAGAGTGTATCGAGTGGTATGCCTAAAATATGCATAAAACCCCTTCGAAAATATCTTGAAAATAGAAAAAAGTTAGGATAAAGTTTTTAAGTTAGAAATAAATATACATTTAGTATAGTTTTAACAAAACTAATGTAAATTAGACAAGAATAGTGCCACATATCTTTTTCGAGCTTTGAGGAGTTGCCTTGTGCAAGGTTCGCAATTTCAGTTTGTTTCGGATCATCCTTCCATTAATATTGAATTATCTATAGAGAAACTATTTGAATTGTTAGATTATTTTGTATATAACTTAAATTTTAAGATTCAAATAAATTAAGCAATCATATGTGTAGATATACCTGATTCTACTACCAAAACGAACGATAGGCCGGCCTCCATGGGTGGTGGATCGGGATCATCGATCCTATGTATCTGTATATTAATATGATATGTTTGTCAGACCTAATCCTGAAATTAATCCCACGACATAGTGTATTGATATACCATATGCCATTTGCTCATTAATGTGGTAATGGTCGTAGGTTGATCATCGTAAATCACATGTGTCCGAGGCGGCTCCTGAGGCATGTATTGGTGAATGTCAGAACTTCTACTTTCGCTACTGATCTGTTGCTTCGTATCATATTGTTGCTCGGAGAAGTATGACCAACTATCACCGTACTGCTGTTGGCCATAACATTCTCCATAATACGACAATTGTGAATACAATGAGTTTCGTTCTGTGTCTATGTCGTGTAGGCTTTGTCGCATCTACTGAAAATCATCCACTGGCTTCCCCTTCCCCTTTCGTACATAAACTTGACCAGTACCTCGTCAAGCTCCATGATTTGAATCTTTGATGGCATGTGTAAAACACTGCTCCTTGGTCCATACACCACCCTCAAATTGTGTAAACGGGACCAACGACTCCCCAGTGTCGCCACTATCATTGGTCAAGGCATTGTTGTCCACGTCATTGCCATGTCTCTGGACTAAGCAAGTTGCTGAATGCGATTGTGAAGGTGTCTCATCGCCTGACTCAATTTTTTCCAACAGTGCAACTGATGCTACTGCTTTCCCCTTTGTCTTTGCCTTTGTATGTTGGGCGGATGATTGTGATGGTTGGGTGTCTCTAGTTTCTAAAGTAGATCTTGTCTAGCTCCTTCCGCCATGTTCTGACCGAGGGGGATTTTCCTTCTACTTGGGATGTGCTTCCTCTTCTTCTATTGCCTCGGTGATAAAACACAAAGGACGTTGAGGATCTCCCACCCTATCTAGTAGAGGATCCTCTTGGTTCTCCGTCACTTCGACCCACTTTAACATCAGCTCTAAATCTTCATTGTAGAAATGGAGGTCGAGGGGATCAATCTTTGGTTCCTCTGGCTCCTTGTCCAGCTCGGCACACCGCAACCTTAGTCGCTTGTTATAGTGGACCTATACCAATTTCTCTAACCGTTTATACGATTGTTGTGGACCTTCGTATAAATTAATGCGAACGTTAACTAATTACGTTTGCAACCCCTAGATATCATCGTTTGTGAAAGTACACGAACGACAATCTTCCTTAAATTTAGTGCATCCCCCCCAAATTGTGGCCACCACTCTGTCACAGACTTAGCTGGAATTACTGACGTCACGAGGCACCCTTGCGACAAAGACACGGACTTAGCTGGAGTTGCCTAAGTCGTGAAGTACCCTTGCGCCAACTCCTCGGACTTAGTTGGGATTGCCCAAGTCATGAGGCACCCTTGCGACATATGCGTCCGCAAAGGGTTAGCCTAGTTGCAACCTCGTATAGGTCCCGAAGGACCTGTAAAACAGAAAGTTGATTAGACTAAAAATGAGCGACGGACAAGTCCTGACGTCTCGCGAAGAGGGAAGCTTTACAAGCAATTCAGCGAGCACCTTGAGTGTAAGAGAGAAAAGAGAGGAAGGAGAAAACAAGGATTTTAGAAGGTAGAACGAGCAGTTGCAAGTCCACAAACAACTGCTCACCGGGTGCCGAGCGTGAAGGCAAGTTCTCATCAAGTTAACGTGCGAACTTATGAAGATAGTTCAACACTCGGCACTATACCGAAGCCCTATCCAGCCCTATACCACCCGGGGGGTTCCAGGGTGCTGAGATGGCTGACATCTTGCTTGCAGTTGTGGTCTGCAGAAATAGCCCGTGGCACGTGAAAACGGAGCCATTTTAGGATAATTTTGCCCGGCGTAGTGATTAGTTGCATTGTAGTGCTGCAACCTATTCCAACATGCATTTTTACAAGCAAAAACACACAAAACCAAGGCAAAAGATGCTGCTAAGCATCTGTACATGGATGCAAAAGCGACGAACGGTTCACTGAACGAAGTTGTTGCAAATGCACGACGATCGTTCGTGACAACTCGATTGCAAAAAGATATAAATAAGACTTTATTAGCATAACAAATAATCAATATCAAATATAGTTGATAATAAATACCAGGATCCATAGGGTAATGCACGAAACTAACCAACTGTATATCGGAATAATTGACCCTCCATAAAAACATCGACTACATCAGTAGTGGATGACAAGAGTCAATATATAACATTTTTTAGTGTCGTTAGTAAATCATTTTGCGTTCCAAGAGTATATCGAAATTGAATTGTTGGGTTTAGATAATATGCTGCAAGACATAATATTGTTAGTAGAAATTTTTTATTTAATAAAAAATTATGAATTAAATTACACTGAATATTATAAATTTACTTGTATTATGGATATCTTGGTCCATATGAATTTTAGTCCTATGATCAATGATTTATAAGTATTGGTTGGCCTTAAAATTATCTTTGAATGCTTTCCTGACCTCCTCTCTTGTTGTAATCAACATATGTTTAAGATAAGGCATCTGTGGACACTTGTCCATATCGACCTTACAGAGGACAATATAAAGTGGTTCCACACTTTTTATGATTTTTATTCACGATCTCCCAAAATCTAGAAGAAAGAATGGTCTTTTCCATCTTTTCATCGCTCAATCTCGAATATTTGGAATCATACCATTCTTGTGAGGTGACCATTGCCTTGAGACCCTACCTCTTTTATTATAATGACTTTAACGTAATGAAATTGGCAGCAAACCGAATGACTCTAGGTCGGAGTATCTCACCATTTACATACCTTTATATTAAAGAGTCGACCCAAATATGATTATATATAAACTTTGTAATTGACTGTACTCGAGCTACCCACTTGCTGACCAATGCTAGCTCGCCAATATCCTTCAGCATTATATCCATGCAATGAGCTGCACATGTAGTCTAAAACAATGTTTTTTTTTTTTTTATCAATTGTAAACCGGTCCATTTTAAATTTGCTCTATTATTGGTGACTATTTAGACAATATATTGTGGTCCAATCTCCTCTATTATAGTGTCCATCAAGTTTTCAATATAGTTTGTATCTTGGATTTTGTTAGAAACATTAACCGACTTATGAAACACCACCCGTCTGTTGCAATAAACAAAAAAAATTATGATACTCATTCTTGTTGATCCTATCCAATTGTCACATATTAATGTTACCCCATATTCGTCTCATTGTCTCTTGAAAGATTTGATCCAATCCTTTAATTATGTCACCTAATCTAAATACACGTTGTGGATCTCCCTCGGTGTTTAAGGTTGGATCCCTATGCTAGACTTTTGAATAGAAGAGATCATGCTATAGTAATATGGACCTTGGGCCATGTTTGCTGGAATCCTATGAAAGCTGAACTATTTTGAAATTGCCTTCCCAATATTCCGCTTCTTTTCTTTTGTATATGTATCGTCAATCCGTGTTTGTTTCGCTGTTTGTGGAGGATAGACTTGCGAATCAATATCAACAATATCTGGTACGGACATCCTGTCAAGACCTCTCATTAAAACCACAGAGTCTACCATGCCTTTTGCTACTAGTCCAGCTTAACTGATGAGGGGCAGTTGGTTTGCTCATGTTGGCTAACCTCTGGATTCCACTACTACTACTATGCTCCCATTGTGAGTCAGGTCGTAGATGTCTCGTTGCTTCGTCATACATATACTGATGCTCTAGTGATGCACAAATACCAGTTGCGAGATTCGGGTTGATTTCATCACCGCGACCCTTATAGTTGTCATAAACTGGTTCCTGCATAGTCCCACAGTATTCTTATTCAACTCTTACCTTCTTTTTTGTTGTATCTTCTCTTGCTTGGTGTAACTTATTTCGAAATAATTTACGGACCTCCATCGGAACCTTCTTATATTTTGTAACATTGGGATACTCACCGGTTAAATTCATCTTCACCTGAGTGATTCCTCCATCATTGCCAATGTAGTCACAATAAATATATTGCCAATGATGATAATTCTCATCCATCTTTCGAGTATGAACCCAAGCGTCATCATATGGTTGTTATTTTAATGTCATGTTCTTACCAAATTTAAATCAAATAAGTTATAATCATGTAAAGCATCCTAATAGGTATTAAAGATATTAAATTGACTCAATATCGATCAAATTTCAATTAAATCATCATTAAAAACATTAATCATAGTATTAAATTTTTTTATTAAAACCTAATTAAACCTATTTTACCACCATAAACATGTTAAACACATAAAAAAAAAGTAATTTTAATCTAATATAGGTTAAATTATGATAAAATCATCATTACACACACTAATCACATAATTAATATAGTTAATTATCCATTAATTATTTCTCTTTCAACACTATAAGCATGTCGAACACTAATAGGTATTAAAGACATTGAATTGATAACTAAATTTTGATTAAATTATCATTAAAACTATTAATTATAATATTAAAAAAATTTATTAGAGCTTAATTAAACCTATTTTACCATCATAAATATGTTAAACATATAAAAAAATTATTAAATATGTATTTTTGATCTAATATAGGTCACATTACGATGAAATCATCATTCGATATACTAGTCACAATTAACATAGTTAATTACCCACCAATTATTTCTCTTTTAATACCATGTCAAACACCCTAATATGTATTAAAGAAATTGAATTGACCCAATATCAATCAGATTTGATTAAATCATCATTAAAACCACTAATCGTAATATTAAAAAACTTTCTAATTAAATCTATTATACCATCACAAACATATGATCCAATACTTAATATGCATGAAATATAAACATTTAATCTATTAAGTGTCTAATTTTGAATAAATCAATATTAAACACAATAATCATAATATTAAAGACCTTAATTACTCCCTAATTAATACTATTCTACTATCAAAAGCATATCAAACAACATATTAGACATAAAGTCATACATTGAATAGGCTTAGTAATCTCATAAATCAATAAAAATCTAGAAAGAGAATACATATGTCTTGATAAAAAGGTTCTTCCTCTTAATCCTACCATGTTTGCCTCTTAAATTTAATTCAATCTACAAATCATTACTTTGTTGAGTTTAGGAGAATGAAAATGTGATAATAAAAGAGAGATTGTGAGTAAAAATGAGTTTTAGAGAGTTTAAGAGAGTGTAAGAATGAAATGGATTGAAAGAGAGAGGAGGAAAGGATTTAAAAACCCTTTAGGATACCTCCAACGGTCAAATTGATCATTTGAAAACCGTTATCAACCGGTAATGGTTGAAATCGATCGGTATCGCTTGGTACAGGTCAGTAATGGTCGAAATCGATCGGTACCGCTCGGTACAACCTCGTATCGCTCAATATGGAACCAAAAACCTGATATTGCCTGGTAATGGGTGGTTCGCATGCTAGTCTGCTAGCGAATTGGTACATACCATTCATATCAGGCGGTACAATACGAAATTAAAAACCCTAGTTGAAACTACCAATCCTGCCTTCTATCTAATAGAAGTAGAAAAGGAAAAAATTAATGCAAAAAGAAAAAGTGAAGCAAATTAAAAGGAAAAGGGCAAGCTAAAATATGGATATGGACTTTTACTAAAATATCTTGAAGAATCTTAATACTGGACCTCACTGCTTTTTTGTTTTTTTACTGGTTCTTGGGAAAAATTGACACCAGAGTTTATTGAAGCAACATGAAATATAACTACTTGCAAACTCTTGTAAGTAATTGCTTTCTTTATTAAAAAAATGCTTTTTTTTTTAGGAAAATTACATTTGATGTGCTGACTCTCGACATATGTGGATTTTGTTAGACCTGAAAGAGAAATAATCATCTGGAGATGGAGGTAATTAGCATAGAAGAGAAAATTGAATGTAGTGCAAAATAAAGAAAAACATGGGACTCAGAATTTATCCTTGATTTGACCACAGCCTAAAAAAAATCTCAATTGTCATTAGAAGTAGCATGTTTCCTTACTTCAAGCACAGTATGTATACTCAGGAGGTAATGCATAATATGTTTTTCGGATCTTGTATTCTTCTTCGTTTCGGTTGTCACTATTCATTTTTTCTTCGGATAAAATAACCTCAAATTTGCAAGAACATTTACTTGTTCGATTAGGACAAGCTTTATAAAGAAGAAACCTTGTAGCATATCCCAAAGATTTGTTAATGTTGGTGTGCCCAATTACCCTTGATATTCTGATCATTGAGTGATAATTTTATAGATCATCTGTGACCATGTGATTGCACCATAAGTTGAAAATACAGATGAAAGTGAAGTTTTAGTGGCTTTGATTTTCAGGTCCGCTACCAGAGCAGGAAAAGACTTGCGGTGCAGCGGCCTCGTGTGCGTGGGCAATTTGTGCGGCAATCCATGCATGAACATACTAGCCAAGAGGCAGAAAGATGGCCTTCGTGACCATCTGATTGGACTGTTAGCCAGCAGGCATTTGCATTATCTCGATCCAAGTCAGCTAATTGATGGATGGATCTTGTATACACATGGCTTGAGAACACTAGAAAAAAGGGACTCTCTCTGTGCTGTACTAATTAGCAACTACATAATGTTTCTTAACCTTGTTCCATATCTATCAGCTACATTATGAAACTACATTCCTTAAATCGGTAGAATTTTAATTATTGCTCTCAAAACTTCTGCTCTTATCATGATCTCTTTACATTGTCGGCTGTTGGAATTATATTTGCAGATTAGCTTTGTTTTACCGATTTGAATTATGTTTGCAACGATCACTTGAAACTTGTGTGTGTCATGAGTGGCAGGCTTCGGGACACTTGGCCTTTCGGGATGTCTCACTTCTTCATTTGTCATAAACTTTGTTGCTAGAGGACGAGATCTACAATGAATGCCTATGATGACTTCGCCACTTCAGAGGTCAGAGAGCCACACATCACTTGATATCCAGGTCTGGATCAAGTCTTTCCCTGTCTCAGAAATATAGCTCTTCGTCAGTATAATGGAAATCTAGTTTTGTTTACCTGCTTTTTCTTTTCGTATTTTTTTTTTTTTGGTCTTCCTAAAATGTAACCCTTTCTTTTCCCACTTTACCAAGGGACAAAAAAAAAGGGCTATATGTGATGTCTTTATTTGCGTCATTCGCGGTTCATTGCTCCATAGATCATTACTGCCATGATGTCAATTAACAGTGGTAGGAGAAGGCTTCATGGAAGATTCGGTAGCTGATGGTACTTCCACAGTTTTGAGTGCTATCTTGCTTCCCGTCATCTTGGCCATGTGATCCCAATTCTATTCAGCTTCCTTGAAAGCAAAGTCATCACTACTGACACAAGGGAATATGTCCGCAATAAAAAAAAAAAGATCGACACGACGTGGATTCTGCTCTTCCTTTTGTTAATAGTTCCAATAGTTCATTTCTCTTTCTCTTTTTGTTTTTAATAATTAGGGAAGAAACTTGAGATGCATGTCTTCTTCGCCAGCATGCCGTGGTGGTATCATTGGCTCACGGGACCAACATATTTGACAGTCTCCCTGCGGTGACATTTTCCCGTAAAAGTTTTAGTCTCTTTGGAAGACTAAAGAGGTCAAAATGGACTTGGAAGACTAAAGAATGGGAGGACGAATGGATGGTTAATTAATCAGTAAAATAATAGACGCAAAAGGTAATCAGAGGCATAAGAGAGTCAATTGATCTTAAAGTAAATCTAATAAATATCAAGATAAAAGGCAGAGTACAAACAGTTTTTATTGTAAATGTTCATAATTGTGTAAAAAGGTATATCTATATACTATCTTCCGTTGTATAAATTATACACAGTGCCTCACGCTATCTAGAATGTACTACGGACTTTTATCAGATAACTGTAAAATATTTGGGATCAAAATCTGCATCACTCATTATTTGACAATATCAATATATATATATATATAATATTTTTGTCATCAGAAAATATGTAGAAGGAATAAAGAAAAGAAAATATTACTATGAGAATGTGAATGCGAAGTAGTGAAGTAGATATTCGAATTATGAAAAGATATACATCAAAAATGTTATTGCTAAATTTGCTCGAATCGTACATTTCGCTATTTTAAGCCGTTACGTTATAAATGAGAGGGGAGACCTCTCGCTTCCCCTAAATTATTTCTCCTCTGTCAGTCTCTCGCACTCTCTTTCCTTCTCATTCTTACTTCATCTGCGTCTATAGGAAACACGGGAAGCGAAGAAATCGGAGGAAATTTTGGTGGGAGAGCGATGGGCGGTTGCTTTCCCTGCCTCGGCAAGCCAGACACCGACGACAACGATCCGATCCCACCTCCGTTAGGTACTCTCTCCGGGCTTCTTGGCGCACAACTGCGTTTTTTAGTCTATTTGGTCTTCCATACCAGATCGATCGAGTCGATGGCTCCTGATGTTCTTTCCTTGGTGTTTTGGATAATCGAGTTTTGGTTGGATGCTTTTGGTTTCCAGCTGAAAGTTTGGATCTTTACAAACCCATAACACCGCCCACCCCCCCCTCCCAAATCTGCGGCAGCGGTTCCTTCAGATTTTGTTCAGATGATGCGCCAAAGTTGGGTTTTTGCGGTGCGGTTTGGTGTTTGGTTACTGCTAGGATCTCCGTTCGTTGATGTCTTAGGAAGTCACGATGACGATCGATAGAATGGTTGCGATTTGTTTCTTTCAATCTACTGACCAAGTAGTCGATCTTTTTTATCTAAAGTATTTTGTCGCCTGATTTGGGCGAAGATTTGATATTTCTTCTTTAATTAGCGATATGGTGTGCCAAACTGAAGGAATACACATCTGCACTGTGGTTCCTCCTTGTATTCCTCAAAATTTGAGCCTCCGCTTGTGTGTGCCATCTTATTGATCCCAAGCAAGAGACTTTTCTGGTCATGTAGAGTAAAATGCAAGATCTTTTGATCAGTTTCCGCTTTTTTTCCCGTTGTTCATGATTTTTAGCCATTGCTTTCTTGGATGTATAGCAGATAAGTCAAAATCAAAACCAAAATCCCCACTGGTCGTAAAGAAACAAAGCTCAGTGAAGGAAACAAAGATCTCGAGCAGTGGCTCTGGACGGATTGCTGCCCAGACATTCACATTTCGCGAACTAGCTGTGGCAACTAAGAATTTTAGAGCTGATTGCCTCTTGGGCGAAGGAGGATTCGGCCGAGTTTATAAAGGAAGGTTGGAAGGTAGCAACCAGGTCAGTGAATGTCATGTATTTGACCCTTTAATTACTTCTTTTGACCTTGCAAATCAATATCTCGGTGTGACTTTCAATTAATGAATTAAATCTTCGTACGTAGTTGTGAAACTCTAATATGCAAGGTGTTATTGTTGTTTATTTGACCCATTTATTCTTTCATTTTGCAACAAGATATCTTGTCAGGAGCGCTTTGGTTATCCCTTTTGATTCTCCGAGCTCCTCCTCTTCATCATCTATTTAGGAAACAGTAAAACAAGGCCACCATTTGAAAACTCTAAGAATTAGTTGTTGCTTGTCGAATATATGATATATTTGTATAAAGTTGGTAACAAGAAACTTATTTCACTTTCAATAGATTGTGGCTATCAAGCAGCTCGATCGAAATGGCTTACAAGGAAACAGGGAATTTCTTGTTGAAGTTCTGATGTTAAGTCTTCTTCACCACCCTAACCTTGTTAATCTGATCGGGTATTGTGCTGATGGAGATCAAAGGCTTTTGGTCTATGAATATATGCCATTAGGATCCTTGGAAGACCATCTTCATGGTATGATACATTAGCTTCATCATCATGTTGCTTTCATTACCATTTTGTAAATATTTATTTCCATTTCAATAATGTCTGGTCATGTGAATGCAACAGACCCTTCTCCAGACAAGAAGTGGCTTGATTGGAACACTAGAATGAAAATAGCTGCTGGTGCAGCAAAAGGATTAGAGTACTTGCATGATAAGGCGAGTCCTCCAGTAATATATCGTGATTTAAAATGCTCCAACATTTTGCTTGATGAGGAGTATAATCCCAAGTTATCGGATTTTGGCTTGGCAAAGCTTGGTCCTGTCGGTGATAATACTCATGTGTCCACCAGAGTGATGGGCACGTATGGGTACTGTGCACCTGAATATGCAATGACCGGACAACTGACACTAAAATCAGATGTTTATAGCTTTGGGGTTGTTCTTTTAGAGCTCATCACTGGAAGAAGGGCTATTGACAATTCTAGAGCGGCTGGTGAGCACAATCTTGTTGCATGGGTGAGTACCTCTGGTATTTTTTTTCCCTGTGCATGCATATCTTATGAGGGTTGATTATTTAATCTGTCTCCCTTTTATTGTTTTATATCAAAATTCAACTACCATTGGTCAATAGTTATCTTGCACTCTGCTGAACCATCTGTTTTACTTTTGCCTCTGAAGTTTACAAACAGCACAAATGTATCAATGTGACTGCAAACATAAGGTAAAATGAGTCTTGAGGTCTCACTTTCTTCATCTATGTTTTCATCTTGTCCGATACTAGTAATTGCAAAATACCACAGCTACCTCTTTGGTTTCATTAAGTAGGACCTGAATTCCCTTGTTTCTGGTGCCTCTGGATCTAGGCTATGGCACCAATGTTTCTGCTTTATGCTTTATTATGAGCTGTCATCTGGGCATGCTTGACTAAGACCTTGTTATATCATCTTAGCATCAAGTCTGTGGTTGGAACCAAGGTAACAGGTCCTGGCTCAAGATCTCTAGCTTTATATAAAGTTAGATTTAAAAAAAGAGAGTATTGCTATTATGAGTATTCCTGTCGATTTGGAATTACTTCTGTTCGGCACACAGTTATTTTTGGCTTGTGACCTGCATGATTCTTTCCAGAGAGAGATTCTTCGTGATATCAATTCTATGAAACTCTTGGATTCTCTTATGCATCAACAATCTTTGTCGATATGCTCTATTTGGTTGCAGGCACGACCATTATTCAGAGACAGGAGGAAATTTTCACAGATGGCTGATCCTATGCTTCAGGGCCAGTACCCAGTCCGCGGCTTGTACCAGGCACTTGCCGTTGCTGCAATGTGTGTGCAGGAACAGCCTAGCATGAGGCCTCTAATAGCTGATGTTGTAACAGCCCTCGCTTACCTCGCTTCGCAAACTTACAACCCCAAGAACCAACAAAACCAGCACACTTCTCGGCTACCAGCACCGGGTACACCTCCTCAGACACGATTGGACATTGAAAAGAAACCAAGCGGTGGATCTGAAAGAGATCGATTGAGAGGATTGAAGTGAAATCATCCAACAGCATCAATGTTTATTCGTTTGTTGATCCATTAACTCGCCCACTATGCCATGTCTCATGGCGGAACAGAGGAAAACTACACCATGTGTTCACATGGTTCGGGTCTCACCACTATTCAGTCTTTGGCTGTCTGTTTGGAGTATGTATAACAAATTTGCCATGCTTGAGCATAAAGTGTCAGGAGGAGGTAATCTTTTTCGGGATTGTATATGTAATTTTTGGTCTTTGTATCTAAGTGCATTGTGTTAGACATCATGTATCATATTGATATTATTTTTCGATCTGGTTCTACAATCAAGCCTTTATATTTGTTTCTACTCAAATTCTTTGGTATGTCTTTCTTTTATTGTCACCACCACATGCTATCACATCCAGTTGATGGAGCTGATTTATAGTGAGGCTTTTGTCTTTGTTTTAACATACTTAAGAAACGATAATTAGCCATCCTTTCTCTACCAACAAGCTTAATGACATGCTTCTTTTCTTGGTTTCTTAATTTGGTAGTTCCATGCAGATCCAAAATGACTGCTTAAAATCTGTTCTCAACAATGTTACATGCTTTTGTGTCCAAAGGAAGAAAAAAAGAGAATGTTGCATGATTTGGTTATGAGAAAGACAGCATAGGCATGCATCAGGTGAGTTTGCAAATGACAACAGTCAGGTCCAGCCTAGCAAGTGTGGCATTGATGAAGGATGACTTGTGTGCACAGGTCGGTCCCAGTATTATGTGTCTTGCCCATGCTAGGATGCTATAAAAAAACTCACGCACACAACTTGCATGAGAGAGAGAGAGAGAGAGGAATTGTCAAACTATAGAGAAGGACAGCCTTAAATAGTACCTTTGGATCCCTGGAGTAAATTCAAATTACTCTTCTTGTTGTACTATGAAAGAGCTGGCACCTGCAGGCTTCAAGAACTCTTCGAGTGGATGCTCCCTCTGATGGAAGAGCACTGTAGAGAACAGAACCACAAAGACACATCACACTCTCTCAGATCAAGAAATCACATTCAATGACTCCACAGATTTTTGGATCCATTCTTTGATTGTATAGATGAGGCTCTTCTTCTTCTTCTTCCCTCTGTTGTGAGAACATGTCAGAGAATCTTGTAGTAGATCCTGGTCCTTCTTATAGAATTATTTATGGGATAATGTTGGTTTTGGTAAGGTGGATAAGTGGATTTGCTAATCCAACGCTGTCCTTGGTTGTCCACCACCATATCTTTCCGCCACTATTGAAGTCATCCATGACTTGTGTGCACGGAGCCCAATAGTAGCAGTTGACTCGTCACGCGGCCGGAAGAGAGAGAGAGATGCACACGTTCATGGAGTGGGTGTTCATGCCTGCCGGACTGCCGGAAATGTAGTCAAGGACCATATATAAGTCATAACCATGAAATAAGGAAGGCAAGCACGCATCTAATGGCCAGCATAAAGATCTAAGCACGCATCTAATGCCATAAAGTTGGCATGTGGAAACAACACAGGGACTGACAGGGCTCGAATCTTTGACCTACTATTGTCTCGGTTACGTGTTGCTGGTAGCACACGACAACGGAGATTCCAGACACCCACCCACTGTAGCAGCCATACGAGATAGCCTGAAACTGCCCCATTCTACTTTCTCTTTCTTGGATCTAAAACAAAAATCTTGTCTTCATCGTTACCTTTGTGTTATTACATTATACCATATTCATGATACGATATATCAAACAAAAAACTATCATTTGTTATTATATTGATGACATAAATATACAAATTGTCATTTTAGCTTTAAACATATTACTTGTATATATATATATATATATATATATATATATATATATATATGGGTCTGAAACCTCATTCTATAATTAAATTAGTAAGCTTGTGTCATATCATCACAAAATTCTAGGATATATATAAATATATATTCACCGATTATTATTTAATAGAAAATGGGCTATATATATAATAACCAACCATCAACTAAGAAACATAATCTTATAATCTTATAGTAGTAGTGCATATCAAAATGGAAGAGCTTAAGAGGCATACATGAGACCTTAGTTAAACATGAGAAAAACTTGAAAAGACGATTTCTTTGGAAAATATTTTATTTTTTTAATTGATTTTTTTATATTATTTTTTTAAAATTGTATTTTAATTTAAATATATTCGAAATTATCCTAAAAAAAATTTCATTTATTGTTTTGGCCTGAGTGTTTTGGCCACCATAAAAAAATACTGTAAAACCTATTTAAAAATACTATTAATAATCTAAACAGACTTTTTCATCTTAATTTAATTAATAATAACTTAAAAATATAATATTATAATGATTTATGAACGATGATAATAATACGATGTCATTTATAATACATTTTCAATAATATTTACCGTATCTTCAATATATTAATAAAATATTATAAATATTATTAAAAATATATTATAAATAAGTTATTATAATGATTAAAAATTGATTTAAAAATTAAAAAAAAACTAAAAAGAAAATTTTTAGAAAGTGTTTTGAATATGAAGTATTTATTATCTGAGGGGAATAGCGAGCGAGGAGATGCCAAGAAATCGCCCAACTTCGGATGTAGTTTTCTCCCCCGGAAAACACATTCCGCCGCCCACAACGTGGTCAACCATTTGCATTCGAATCCAACGAGGAGCAGCGTGTGATTTGACATCGACATAAAAGCAAACACTTTGTCGGCAGACACAGGCCTTGGTAGGTGGCAGCCCTTCTCGAGCTTCGCAGTCCCCCCCGCGGTCTGGTGGGTGGGCGACATCCCCTCTGGCTGAGGAGAGCAGCCCTTCCATAAGATAAAAAGCTTTCGTCCTTTCTTTCTCGGTTGTGTACGTAACCAAGCACGGTAGAACAGTGTCGTAGTACTGCTCCGCAATGCATAGGCTGGCTGGATACAGCATCCACAACCATCACAGCAGGAGCCAGCAAGTCAAACCACGTCTGGTGTTTCACAGTTCCATGTGTCAACCCATCGTAGACCATTGCCATCGTCGGTACTCTTCATCTGTGCAATCACTGTTTCCAAGTGGTAGCAACGACAGCTCGATATTGTCCTTTGTATCATCCAGTACAAGTCGATGCACTGCTCGATATCTCAGCAACATGTTCGCCACAACTGCATCTCCCATGAGATCAGTGCAAACCTGCAGGTGGGACATGGCGATGTCTTGTTCTTATGATAGACAAGGCAAAGAGCCGCAGACTCCATCATCCTTTTTTCTTACGACGAGTTCAAACGAACTCCCAAAGGAGAGAACAGCAGTAAAAGCTTCGAATGGGCGTGGAGTACGTCGATGCATGCATATGCTGTGTAAATGCAACTGATATCACAAGTATCCACCGCCAATGGAATAACACACGACCCAATATATAGATGTTGGCAGAGAGACGAAAAGGCAAATAACAACGGTGCGATGTATTCACAGAGGAAAACAAGTCTGTCATCAACTACTACATGTTACAGTGCAACTTCGCATTCACATCTAAGCTGTTGGATGCTCTCCATGTCAGTGACGCTGTTAAACTCTCCATACTCACCTATAGGATCCTCCTCATCAAAGTAATCGGATCTTGCGTTCATCGTCAACATCTGACAGATGAGCCAGAAGATAGCAGCGTCGAGGGCAAGGAAAGCACCGCCACCAAAGAGACCAGTCTTAGCAGTAGGGCACCGTGTCGTGAGATCATGGTGGACATTGCGAGATCTGTGAAGGCCTTCGGAGACGGTAGTCCACACCAGCATGGCCAGAGCTATAAATGTAACACCTCTGCGACCGGAGCAGTAGAACATGAGAAACAATGACTCGTATAAATGGCATTTGAAGAAGATGATGGAAGCTTACTCTGCAACGATGAAGAATGGAAGCAAGATGGTGTTCTGGAACAAAGCATTACTTGGAACAGACTTGCCTTTGTAGGGAAAGTAAATGGCAACATGGCCTGCTACGGCAGCTAGAATGAGTGTGACAACAGACGAAGTTCCCAGTAGCACTGTTGGATCATCTGGGAAATTGCAGATAATAACATCCTTTCCTTGGATTGGAGTGCCGAAAGCAGGCTGTAGGAAACATGAACGGATCCTTGTGAGGGGGGTTTGAGAAGAACAGAAGAAAATGAGAAGATAAAGACATGTTAACTGCATCCAATCCATCACCATGGAATCATTTTTTGTTTGCACAGAGGTGAGGTGGAGACCCATTATTTGTATTGGAAAGGAGGAGAATGAATGCTTGATGAGAAATATGATAATAACTACAACCCATAATTTAGTTTCCGAAAAGTTGGCATGACAATAAATAATTATAAGGCTTTTCTTTTTCTAACATTTTTACTAATTAAGTACAAAAGTCTGATAACCCAACCACAGAGTTCCCTCTATCCTACATAAAATCAAGACTCCCATTTCGGACCACTTCGACCCGTTTAACGAATGCGAGCTTCTCTTCATCCGAACATGAGCATGTCTCAACTCATGTGCTATCACTGTTATTACTCGGCGATGGGTCATGTGCTATCGACAAGTATGTTTCCTCCTTCCTTCTCTCTTTCTCTACCACCTCCTCTCTTTTCCTCCTCCTTCATCTTTTTTTTTCATTTCTTCTTTCTTCTTTCTCCTTTCTCCACCACTCCTTCATCTTCTCCTCTCTTTTATTTTTTTTTCTTTCTCTTCAAAATACTAATAACGACTAATATTCGATCAGATCATCGAAATGGATCCGATGCTCGAAACTGAGATCTTTGCATAAAATAGAAAAATCAATCTAATATAATTTATTATATAACCAGAAATCATTTATATCGAAGGAGTCTTGAACATGTAGAAATTAAGAAAAAAAGGAGAAATCTTGGAGCACAAAATGACATTGGAAACAAATGACAAAGCGGCCTACCTTCAAATTTTTTAGCTACATTTTCTTCACGCTAGGAAGTTCATATGGTTGCATGTAATTAAACAGAAGCCTTGGGTTTCATTTATATATCCAAGTGATGTGCCATGAAGAAGAACATACTCATAAGGAATGCTGGCTGATATCCAAAATAAAATATGCGAAAACAACATGCTGCCTTAAAAACCAGACTGCGACATAAGACATGCCTTTTTGTTTTCTGCAACTATACCAAATGCGAAGGACACGGACCCAAGAAAAAGCACAGAGAGTGCAATACTTGTGGTTTGATCGAAGGCCATTGCTTCAATCCTCAAATAGCACTCCTGCAACAACAAAGTGGAATGAGATCCCGATTAATCGATTCCAAGCCCAGAAAATTAAAAATGGATAAAAAGCATCACCTTTAGCTCGCCAAATCAAAGGAAAACAAGAAAGAAAACAATGAAACATCACCAGACGAAACCAGATCAAATCAAAATGCTCCTTCTCGGATCGTCGACAAGGACGAACAAGCTCAGATTTTGACGACGCCACAACATAGATCCAACAACAGATGGAAAGACGGAACTGCATGAAATCTACAGACTGGGGTTTCCATACCTGCGGGATCCCTCTGGAGAGATGCCTGGAGGTGATGATTTGGGGGTCCGGTCACCTGTCCAACTCCCCGTCGACCATCATTTTATGCTACACGGAGACGAGGGTATTTTAGTAAATACGTTAGAATTAAGCATCCGAACCGTAGATCCCACCTGTGATGCTCTATTGGACGGCTCTGATGTCGGTATCGGACGGAGGTATGCGGTAGCCATTGGAGGCAATCCTACAACCGAGGAATCCGCGTACGCGCAACGGAGCTGTCCAATTTAAGATCGATGAGTTAACGAAACTGCCACCGAACGGTAGGTAGATCCCACCAGTGATGCTCTATCGGACGGTTGTGGTTTGGGAATCAGACGGCAACGTATGCGGTAGTCATTGGAGACAATCCCAGAACCGAGGAATCCGCGTCCGCTCAACAGATCCAGAAAGATTCCGTCGTCTGTCCAAATTAAGATCGATCAACTGACAAACCGCCACCGAACGCGACGGTTAGCCGTTAAATTCTGGCGCGCAAGCTCGAATGGCGCCTAAAAACTGGTTAATGAATCCGCACCAATCAATTCGTAGGCAGTGCGAGCAGCTATTTCAAGCTACCGACACTGACAGAAATTTACCTCATCCTGCACACGATGAACTGATGTATCTGTCAATCATCTTCAAGGTTTTGGGATTCTTCATATCCATGGCACTGGGAGTTGCTGAAACCTGCAATGAAGCTTCCTCTGTTCCATTGATAAATTTGAACTAATTTCTGAAATATTTATTTCATAATTTCTCATATCGACATCCATATTCGTCTAACAATAACAGCCGAGGGGGATCCAATGAACCAAAGCATATAAACTTGTAGGCATGATTTCATTGTCATAGTTGCAGAAAAGTTTAAGATCCAGATACAGTTAATGGACGAAATCACAATTCGTCGACCATATAAACTTGGCATAAACATGCACCCGGGAAATTGGGATAAAAGGAGAGATCAACCTCAGAGAAACCCACCATCAGTCCACAATGAACCAGATTTTCCATTTTGATTGACACCCTTGTTTAGATTATCATGGCCAGCATCATCTCTAACATCATCCCAACCTGCCCAGCTTTCGCCCCTTTGTGTTCCCTTCCCAGGCTCTTCCCTCCTCTCTTTCTTATCCCAGTCATCCCAGGAACTGATGGAATTGTATTGTTTGTTTGAGTCCTCTTGACGGGAACTCCAACCTCGCTTGTCCTGACCAAATTCTTGATAGTAGCTGCTCTTTTCACTCTCTTTACGTGGCCAATCGTCCACATTCCAGCTGATCCCTTCTTTGGTGTAAACCTCTACTTTTTGTGATGCCATTGCCATTACACCTTTCATGATTCCCCATGTCTTATGCCCAATTTCGGTGGTTTTTGTGGCTACCACACTCATAGTTTCATTGACTTTCTGATCATACCCTGACTCTTTCATCTGTGTTACAGAAAAGTACAAATGAAGATATGAATATGATACTTTTGGTTGATATATTCGTATGCCTAAATTAAACACTTGCATTACATAATTCCTCAAAGATCAGGTATAAAGAAAAAGTTCCTTAAATTCTCTGAACATACCTTTCAATTGTTAGAATATAATACATTGCATGCTAATATTACTTCTTGTTGCATGTAGGACAAAAACATTTCTGGAACTTACTTTTCTAGCAAGTTAAAAGAGTTCGTGATAATATCTCATCCATTAAAAGAATATAAGCAAAACACCAAAAAGAGAAACATCGACAAGCAAGCGGTGTTAAAGAAAAGAAAAAATAAAGTCATATGTTTGCAAATTGATAAACAATTTGGACATATGAACATTTTCAAAGCATACAAGATGACTCTCCGTGTAAGCTACGGTAGAGTGAGCTACAAAGTTTCATAAGATTTACATGTTATGCAGCAATATGAATATTTGCCCACATTGACATACCTTATTATTATGTTTGGAAATAAAATTCAAGAACCGAGATATGATTCACTGAACCAGCCTAGGCTACCCTAGACATGAATCATTCTTTGTAATGTGGTTCTTCCTTGTAAATTATGTTGTTTATAGAATTTTGGAAGTATTGGCTGCTACTACTAAGTTGGTGGTCATAGCAACAACAAAAACAAGTCTTTGTATGCCTACAGGGATTTCTTGCTATTGAATTCTGTCAAGGACAGTTATCCCCGGATTGTTTCTAAGCAAGTCTCTTGAGACCTTCCTATGACCACCAGTCACACTCCTCAAATTAATACATTTAAGAGGTGTGAACCTATCTTTAATCAAGAATATTATAATTCGTCCACAATCCAAACCCAGGATCCAAAATGATATTTGAGGACACTGAAAATCATTCAAACATCATTCACATCCATAAAACTTATATAGTTTATAATTATACATCATATCACTCGATAATTCATGAAACCTAAGGCCAGCTAAAAAATTCCAACTTCATATTCTAAAATTCCAAACATAAGAGGTCTTTTAACGTTTATAAGATGCATTAGTTTGGATTTGTTGACAATAATTCATGACAAACATAGTGTACTCATACAACAACAACATATCAACCAACAAAGACTTGTCCAAAATCTCCTAGCTTTCCACTGTCTCAGCCCAATCGTAACATTTTAGTGAGTGACAAGCTAACTTGAAAATTTTATATAACAACAAGGTGAGCTACAAAGCTCAGCAAACAACTAACATATCTATGACGAAAGGTGGTAGTTCATATAACCTTAATATCAAGGTGTAAGACAGGGATACAAGAATTCATATTTGTCATTTCATTAAATATAAGAATCGCAAATGTCATTTCATTAAGAATATACTTTGTTCATAACAATGGAGTAAAGAGTATTTAGGAGCATATCAATGACATAAGAATATTTAGGAATATATCAAGAGAACAAATGAGAAACATAAGCTCAAGTGTCATATTTGACATTACATTCATTTCATTCATATCCAAAGAGCACATAGGAATACATAAGCAATACTTTAAATAACATGTTAAAGGACATAGAGGGTGAAATGGGATTATAACATAATATGGTCCATCAATTTCTGGATGACTATCAACACAAGTCTCCCACGTCTGGGAGTTTCATCCCCCCATGTCCGAATGAAGCCATAAAAGAGCATCGCAAGCTCTATATATAACTCTCTTTCCCATTTCTAGCAAAGGTTTACATTATCCCACAAACACTAAAGTATAAAAGGATGTTGTGAATAAAAAAATGAGCATGTATAGGAAGCACATGTGAAACAATAAAAATATACATGTGCATATATGAAACAATTTGAGGCAAGATAAAACTTTTACATAATGCATTTAGATAGATAAAAATCAATGACAAGAGATACCAAAGTTCAAAGCAATCAAATAAGGCTTAGTTTAGGGAAAAATTCTAGCAGAATCTACGAGGCACATTGCACGAATTACTTGAACAATCAATCATGCTCCAATTTACTTAAGAGATATATCATTTGAAAGATATATCAGTTTACTTTGAAATGAATCAAGTTTTGTACAAATTAAAATTTTCAATTGGGAGTTACAAACAATTTGGTATAGATAGGTCATAAAATATTATCTCTGTTTTACAAAATCTGAAGGGTCAAGTGAAACAGATGTTTGGGCAGGCAATTGCATTCCAAATCTTTCAAGATATTGAAAGAAAGATATATGAGTCTAGTTTCTAAAGAATTAAGTTTCATACAAATTGGAGTTTCCAACAGAGAGTTACAAGCAATTTAGTATAAAAATGTCAGAAATTATCATCCCTATTTTGCAGAATCCAAAGGGTCAATTGAAACAAATGTTTAGGCAGACATTTGTATTCGAAATCTTTCAATAAGATACTGCAAGAAAGATATACGAGTCTAATTTCCAAAGAATTAAGTTTCGTACAAATTAGAGTTTTATACAAAATGTTATAGTTAAACTCTACAAAGTACTCATAATCAAGATGAAATCAAGGATAAGAATTGTTGTAGGATGGGTTAGAAACTTGCCTTAGAAGAATTTGATCCCAAGCGTGAGGAATTGATCCAAAAATCTCAAGCCAAGCAAAACTTCTTCGTTTCCTTACAATTCCTCTTCCCTTCCCTTCCTCTCTTTCCTTCTCTATTCTTCCCTTCTTCCTCTATCATACTCGCAGCCTTCTCTTTCCTTCCTCTCTCTCACTCTCTCTCTCTCTCTCTCTCTCTCTTTTCTTCTCCCCTTTCCTTCTTCTCCCTTCTCCCTTCTCTTCACTTTCATTCTTCTCCCTTCTCTTCTTCCCTTTCCTTCTTCTCCCTTCTCTTCCACCGATGCAGCAAATCCTCTATTTTCCTTGGGCAAAAGGTAGAGGGATAAGTGTGCATAGAAGGCGGTGGGAAGAAAACCCTTTTTTGTATCTTTTGCAATTTAGTCCTCGTAATATCTATATTTACAAATACGTCCTCGGATAAAAACATTACATCCTTCCCTCTGAATGAAAAGTTTAGTCCTATAAACTTCACTTCTAATTCAAAAGATAACCACTATTGATATTTCTTCATGACATCAATCATATCATAACATCATATTTGGCTTAACTTAATATGAATCTTTCCTAACTCACATTCAATGGCTAGGATTCACAATTTGGTCCCTAGCAATAAGTTTTCAATATAAAATCATTTAATGCAAGAAATTATTAAATAATCCTCATTAAAATAACAAGAAAATCATGGACATCATAAACAATTCAAAAACAAAGGATATCACAGCTACCCATATGATCCCCAACTTACAACGCATTACTAGATTTCCTTCATTTTATTTGAGATTCATACCATCATTAATTTTCATAAAAATAGTCATTTTTATTGACTTTCTAGATAACAACAAACATTCATCTCAACATTTAGATCTGTGCTAGAATAGCTTTTTTGATATGTTGTTCACTAACTACTCAACATGAACAAAGCATAGACGGTTTTATAATAGACTTGTAACATACTTCCTTTTTAAGTAAAAGTGTGTTTCGTGGGCACACAAACGTGGAGGTTTCCACAGGTTCTCTGAAAGATAAAATGGTTACGATGACAATAAAAATTATCAGCACCAATATTTGTTTGAAGCTCAAGATTGTCACATGGTAGAAGCACCCAAAAGATGTACAACGTCTACACCATTGTTTGGAAAGCTAGATTTTGAAATATTCCCCAGAATAATCAAATTGTGCTGAAAAGGTGAGATATGAAAAATGGGTAAAAAGGGCAAAAATTACCTTGGAAGTCAGCTCCTTTCTGCCTGCTTGGACAGCATTAGCAGCAGAGCTTGCAACTAAGGATAGTCGGCCAAGACCCTAACAACATGAACAATAGTCAGTTGAAAGTTATTCAAGTTAGTAAGCCCCATGACCTAGAAACTGAACTGATGGGTAACAAAGAAAAATCTCATAAACCATGAATATGGGAAATAGAGTATTTACATAACTGAACCTAAGTGCTAACTAAATGCACATTCAGAATTTAGTTACTAATTTCATGCAAAAAATTGGATCGTGTCTAACTGGTGAGGTCCCTACAGCAAACACTATGATCAGAAATATAAAGTTATAGACATCTGTCCGGGAGAATAAAACAGAAAGTATTAGAAATTGAAGGAAACACAGAAGACAGTGTCAACGGAAAAAGAAGGCAAGGCTCCAACAAATGCATGGTTTGGGGAGGTCTAATATACACAGCTGTACCCTGCAAGAAAGGGTGTTTCCATGAGTTAAACCTTGATGATCCAGGCAGCAAAGAAGCAATTTTAACATGGTGACACATCCAGTAAAAATGTCAGATAAAAATTGAGGTTTACACGGTTGATAATGATTGAGAACAAAACTTGAACCATGAGGGTAACATACTGAAGGGTGGATAGGAAAGTGTGCTTTATGGTGGTTAAGTTTGCACGAGAACAGCTTGTTGCAACCTCAAGTTGAGGACTGGAATAGATAGTTGAGAGCTAGTTAAAACTTATTGGAAACAAACATCAAAATGGATTTGTATGAACTGGTCAACGGATTGTCCTCTTTCGTAAGGTCGAACTAGCAGAGCAACATGGTAAAAAGGGGTTCCATGCAGATCAACCTTAAATTTTGGGACCAATGCAACACACATAATTTAAAAGCTCATGCTTTGTGGCAAATTATATATGTTTAGGCATGAAACTCAAGAAAGAAAAAAAAAAAAAAAATCACTAAGGGGCTTCTTGCCCAAAATCTTATTAGTTAAAAAAGGAATCTGCTAAGTCATCAAAAAGTGGCCAGTGGCCCAAAAATTTTCAAAAGTTGCAACACAACTAGGTCTCCTAGCAGGCCATATAAATGCAACTGAAGAAAGAATATTGATCAACAAAGTCACCTATTACAATATATACTTTCAGGAATCACAAAATACATGACCCATGAGTCTTCTAAACCCCAAAGTGAAGAACATTCATGCAATGAAAACATAGTTATTTTGAGATATCAGAACATGAACCGGAAGGTATTTTTTGTGTGAACTTATGTTAATGTATTATTTCCATGATCAAGAAAGAACACATGACTTAGAAAAAGGGTCTCGGTATCAAACTGATGTTGCTGAGTGAGAAACAGTATTTAGTGAATGACAATTCTTGTTATGATTTCTAGAAGAACAACGCAATACACCAAGTGATTGCACCTTTGCTTATAAAACTCTAGAAAACCTTATCGATCACGGAGTTTCACACTCGTATAAATGGAATTCTCTTGGTCGCCTAACTACAGATAAGAGACAGATGCGAAGATAGAGTATACAGATAGGCAAGTCATATGTGCCTTGTTCGTCACCTGAGAAACAACAGATACTGTATCTCGGAGCACATCGCCCTGTGAATTATTCCTTCGAGGCGGCGGCGGTGTCGACCCGAATCCCACGTATTTCCCCCCCTGCGATGGAGGGATTCCTTCAGGCCGAGATCCATTTTCTTCCATCTTCCTTGCGAAAAAGCTCTCCTTGTTAGCCGCGGAGGCCTCCAGCTGTGCCCTGGTGTAGATATCCTGTGTCGATCTGTTTCTGGCGGGCTGGTGCGCCCCTCCAGCACTCGGGTCCCTGGAATCACCCGTCCATTGGTTCCTTCTCACATCGGAAGAGGAGGACTGGAAGACATGGTTGTCCCAACTGTCGCACCCACCGTTGCCCGTCAAGGTTCTGCCATTCCCACCGCTCTGCACCAAAGGCGGCCTTTTCGCCCCGGCATCGGGAGTTTCTTTGACGACCGGCGGGTCCGTCCAGGGGCGGCCCTCAGCAAGGGCCAGGATGCGCTCCCGGTAGACGGCGGCCGCACGGGTATTGTACTTGGGGACGATGTCGGTCTCCCTGGAGACGCCATATCCGGCGAGGAAGGCGTTGAGGCGGTCGTTGCCGCCAGCCTCCATCTTCTTGAGCTGGATCTCGGACCACGAGTCCATGGTGACGGACCGGACGAAGCTGATGTGGACGCCCAGGCCGCGGTGCTTGCCGGAGCACTCGAGGCAGATGAAGACGCCGTAGGAGACCGAGGCCCACTGCGGGTTCTTCTGGGCGCAGTCGACGCACGACTTGTTCCCCGGCTGCGACTGGAGCTGGCGGAGGCGTCGCGAGGCCGCGGCGGCAGCCATCCCGATCCGGACGTGTCCCGGATTAGAAGAGGGACGAGAGATTAGGGATTGATTGATCTAACAAGGCTTGATCCTCTCCTTACTGGTCTCTCTCTCTCTCTCTCTCTCTCTCTCTCTCTCTCCGTCGGCTTCCCTTTCGTGGGTGGTCGCGGACACGATGTCAAAGGAAGTCTCCAGGTTTTCTTTTTTGGGGAATAAAGTTTCGCGTGTTGAGTGGGAGACGCGAAGTGGAAATTGCATGGATCGCGCACGATTAGCGGACAGTCGGTGCCGAACTCGTGGCCGGAGCCTCGCTGTATTATAACAGCGATGACAACTCGGCCGCTTTCGGCCGTGGAGAGCACCCACGATTTTGACAACGACAACCGCGGAGCATTCCTCTCCACGTGGATCTCGGTGCCACATCACCGGGCAGGTGGTCGCGCTGCTTCTGTGGTGCGTCACGTGGAACATGTTCTTTCAAGATCAACGTGAGAGTTGACGACCTGCGGAATGTATTTTGACCTCTGACTGTCTAAGCATTGGGAGGAATATGGATGGATTTCTTCAACTCGAAGAGAGAAGGAAAGATTCTATTCTTTCGATTCAAGTCAACCCGACTTATTCCAACCCCAATCCATCATCTAAATTCCGGAGAAACGTATCCAAAAAAATCCTTCTCGATTTGGCAATTTGACTGATATGGTCAAATCTTATCATCGATCCACGTTAGGAAATATTATTGATGATGATGAAACTGGACGGAGGAATGTTTTGTTCCCAAGGTGGAAAACACTTGTCATATCCATTATCTACTTCTATAAAGACTAAATTGGGTTTATCCGATAAAAACTCTCTTAATGATTAAATTAGTATCTTTTTAGTTTTAGGCATAAAAGCGTATAAAGAATTTTTGTTTATATCTTAAGTTCGCAATAAAGATACATTTTGAGGGATAATTTTATATAGTTTCAATCCTGTAACTATCGACCGATTTAATATAAAAACATCTTTTATATGTTATATTGACGTAGTGATTTGAGTCTGTATATCATTCGAATTGATCAAAAATAATAATCATATCATTTGTTCCTGTGCTTTGAGATATTAATTTTGTCCACGATAAAATATATTATTTATTTTAAGATTTCTTCGTTGTTTATATTAAAAAATTAATTAAATTGATTTTTGATTGTCATCTTATTGGATGCATAGAAAGAAAGAGAAAGAGGATACTTTCATTGCATCAAGCATATTGAATATTTTTTTCTCTTCAATAAATATATCACGTACAATGGATATGATTCACAAGTATTGTGTACAATCTTCTTCTTTCTATTTTATTTCTATCATGATATTAGAGCTCTCGCCATGAAGGTCACTTCTAAATATCTCGAAGTAGACCCATCTTCCCACCGGACTCCATCGAATCTCGGCTCTTTCTCCTACTATCTCGTGGACCGCGACTTCATCTCAAAGTAGTGGAGCATTTTTCACGGACGTCCTCCAGGATCGTTGCGTCGACCTCCTTCGAAGCTGAATAAGGGCCACCATGCTGCGCCCACTTCTCCTTCTTGTGCCAACGATATTCTTTACTGTCGCCCTTCCTCTGCCTCTTCCTGTAAAAGTAGAGCCGATGTAGCCTCGTAACTGCTCCCTGGCCAGTGACCTCTCCTCCTCATTCTCGCATCTTGCTCGAGTGAGAAGTGCCATTGTCGTCGTCCTTGCCGTAGCAGCCCTCATAGCCACAGCAGCCCTCGCAGTCGCAGTAGCCCTCTCTGCTGCAGCAACTGCAGTAGTGATCTGCTCTTCTCCCAAGATACTGTCCTCTACCTCTTCTTCGCCTCGACAAGCAACATCCGGAACCATTTCTAAGTTCCCAACTACAGAACTATTGCACAGAGACTGTAGCATTGTTGCACAGAGATCTACAGCTTTACACAATATTGATCATTGTCAATATTGATCAACAACCCACAACCCATTTGCCACCATTTACCACCACAACCCATTTGCCACCAACACCTCTTCCTCCCTGATCATTGTCTCGTTGCAGACTTCTAGTTGCTCCCACATATTGGTACATATCCTCCATATGTCCTCATCATCTATCTCTGATGCTCCCATTACTGTTCCTGCAAGGAACTGTTGAATCTCAGATTTTGATGATGACATCAATTGTCATTTGTTATCTAATCCATATGTTGAGATAAGTGTGCAGGATTAACTACGATGAAAGTAAGACATGCAGCAGGAGTTGCGCCGGAGTCAGGACTATGATCACGTTAGGATTTCGAGAGCTTGACGGAAGTCCGGACGGTCGTCGGAGGTTCTGCGGGAACAAATCCGAGAAGTCCAGGAGCTTGCCAAAAGAAGCTCGTCAGAACTCGCTAAGTGGATCGTCACAAGTCCAGAAGTTTGCCGGAAGTCCGTAGGAGCATCGTCGGAGGACCGTCGGATGTTCGCCAGAAGCTCGCCGGAAGAAGTGATTGATGCACCAGAGTAAGCTGTAGTAAAAGTCTTAAGAATTGTCGTAGTTAGCCTGATGATTAAGTTAGAATTGGGATGTGATCCCATTAACTTAATATAGGGGCAATTGGGCCCTTGAAAGAACCAAATTGGGCCGAATAGATCAACCCATTCAGACCTAGATCTCTCGCCTAGAGGTGGCACTGCCTGGTGCTAGTCATAAGTGCCCAGCAAGCCAATCATGTGAGTGATGGCATGTGTGACTTAATATAGAATCTTTTTGCTTATTATATTTTGACATATATCACTTTACATAAATGCATACATATATTGTGATGTCCTTGGATTTATGCAATGGGAATCGGATCATGATGAGATCACGATAGTGAGATCGATTCACCTTTAAACACATATCCTAAATAATCCCAGTCATAGGTTACTCGAGAGGGATATCGTGATAACCGGATAGACTGGTGTGTTGTATACTTGTCCATATGATGGATGCAAATGGTCTCATTTTGCTTGTGTAGGGACACTAGGGTTCTGAAAGAGTGTGCTCATTGGAGAATGAGTTCATTGATTGATTCGCCACGGAATCTTTGGATGGTTGATGATGCCTTATTGTTGGCAATGATTCCATAGTCCTAGTGGTGTATCTGGTCCTTAGACTTGAGATACCAAGGATGTCCTGTATGAGTGCTCCACTCTTTGATACCGGACTTATAGGTTTGTTTGTCCCGGATCTAGTATATATTGGTCATTGGGAGTGGTAGTCGACCTCACGAGGGCTATTGAGTGTCGATAGAGGATCATCCACTCTCGGCGTCATGAGAGGAATATCCCATGTGTTCTTGCTTTCGGACAAATCCTAGCCGGGGTCATTGGATTGAGAGAGAAAGAGTTCTCAGGAGAGAATCCGATTAGAGCGAGACTTCGAGAAGAAACCGTGTGGGTCGACAACACCATGCTTTCGATATCGGTTTTGGTATATTAGATGGATGAGGACTATAGGTACACGGTAACTAAGGACAGACAGGTCCAATGGATTGGATTCCCCAGTATCGTTTGGGGACTACTGGCAGTAGTGGCCTAAACGCGTCAAGTAGTCGATGAGTCGAGTGAATTATTACAGAGATAATAATTCACTGAGTTAGAAGGAGTTCTGACAGTTATGACTCACGGCCAGCTCGATATTGGGCCTAGAGGGTCACACACATATGGTAGGCATTACGATAAATAGAGGTTCGGATATGAGATATCCGACGGAGCTCTTGTCTTATTGGATGCAGATCCAATACCCACTAGGGGAGGACCCATTAGGGTTTGATAGGGGACCTCTATAATAGGAGGGATTCATAGCCCCATGGGCTAGAGAGTTTTTGTTTGCCTTTTCCTATTCTCCTCTCCATCTCCACCTCAGAGTAGGTTTGGAGTTTTGAGGAGCGTCGTCGCAACCCTGCTGTGTGGATCACCGCTAGAGAGGAGGACGCTTGACCTCCTTCACCCTCTCCTAAGGATCTGCATGGAAATAGGGATATACGATCTTCCTAGGTAACACAATCTACTCTATACACAGTTTCATGTTTCGCGGATTTTTGCGTACCAATCTTTACCGACAATGAACATCTCTTTGGGAATCGGGATTTTATTTTCTTGTTCTTACGCTGCGCGATATGATGTAAGCCCCAAAGGATTTCCCAACGGTGGTATCGAGCCAGGGTTGCTTCGTGCTAATGATTGGTTTTGAACACGTGTGTTGTGTTTAGGAAGAATTTTGGCGTCAAAATTGTTGTATAAAAACAAGGAAGGGCAACAACGGTTGCTACCCCCTCGATCTGTGTGTGCTGGCCGAAAGGCAGCAACCACAGGGGCAAATCTCTTCCCGGCCCGGTAGAACTGCTGCGATGAGCTTTCTTGCCGCCGACGGGGTTGGCGACCCAGGCGGGCGGCGCCAGGGCAGGCGGCGACGCTGCCGTCGGCTGCTTCCCATGGCGAAACCCCCTAAAGGCGGTCGCCCGGCGGGGGGCCTGACCGCCACTGAGGTGGGCGAACCGAAAGGGCACCCACTCGCGGCAACCAGTCTTTGCTAGGCGGGCGTGCGCTTCCGAGCGAAGGCGATGCCCTCGCCCGTCGCCCGTCGCCGGCAGGGTGGCGGCGGCGGCAACAGCGAAAAGGGGAAAGGGCATTAGGGTTTTCTTGGCAAAAGACAGTTTTGCCCCTCAGAATTTGAGAAATTCCAATTTCTCTCTTTTTGTCCAAATTACGTAAATACCCTTATGAATTCAGAAATTCCCTATAATGTCCCTGATTTCAAAAAATATTAATTAATTAAAAAGTTTAGTTGATTATTATTTTTTATTATTATTATCTAGTAGTCCTACATGATGATAATTATTTATACATGTGATGTATGATGTGTGGACGGATGATCATGGACCGTGTGATGTGTGTACCTGTGATTATTATTATTGAGGTCTGCGAACCTCCATTATATTTCTCGTTTATTGTCGGGCCTGCGTGCCTATGATTAAGTTGTAATCACATGAGGAGGCCTGGCGGGAGCGTGGATGCGATAAGCGGACCCACGAGACGAACGATCGTGATGCATGAAGATGCATCAAGATGTCAACGGAGGCAAGCAAGGACGAAATGGACGATCACTGGGCATGGAGATGCACCGTTGCACACATAGATCTTGATGTGAGTGATTAGGCCCCTCGGCTCGGGCCTAATCATATTAGGTTGTGGTCCATGATCATCGGTGTAATTGCGTATACACATACTAGATATGTATATATATTTGCATGCGATGTAGATATATATTAAATATGTATATGTGTGACATGTCATATTAGGGAGACCAAATCATAGAAACATCTCGATAATATTAAGTCGGGTAAACGTGAGGCAATTAGATTGACCCCATGGCCTTCCATCGTTATAAGTAGGAACCAGATTTCGGTGTAGGTTGAGTTGGTCGAGTCCCTCGAGACTCACCTATATCGCGATTCGCTATCTTGCTTATGACATAGAGATGTCACCGGTGACCTAAGGGCATGGTATATTTGGTTGAGTCCCTCGAGGGTATATCATCAAATCAGACTCATCTTGTAACGAAGGTGTTGACTTAACTGAGCATCATGGTTGGTCGAGTCCCTCGAGGCCATGGTGATTCGGAGGCCGAATATGACGGGAATCACAAGGAGTTGTGATCGACAAGAGTTGCCTACCTTTTAGGCTTTAGTGTGATTGATCGAAAGTACCGAGGTTACACTAAGACGCCGATTGGATCGATCCCCACTAGAAGTCGCCGAGAGACTTCCGTTTCACGTCTTTGAGGGTGTCGCGTGACTCGTTAGTAAAATAGTGGGAGCATATTAAGATAGAAGTCCATATCTTGATAGTTTATTTCTTGCAAAATCTGCATGTTATTCATTTTGCTGCATCTTTATTTTGAGAAAATGTCGCTTTCAAATCCCTTTACGTGGCATACTTGATGTCAACCGCCTTTATTGGTCCAAATTATACGGATTGGCTCAAGTAACTTGAGAATTGTTCTCACAGCGGAGAAAATCGTATGCGTCCCTGATCTGATGATGCCTGCTACGAAGAAGGGCAAACGAGGATGAGATCGCCGCCACGTGAAGTACATTGATGACTCCACTCTTGCTCGGTGCTATATGTTGGGCTCTATGACTCGAAAGTTCTGAGAGACAACATGAAAAGATGGATGCCAGATCCATTCTCCTACATGTCCGCAAATTGTTTGAGGAAAAGGGAAGGACTCAGCGATATGAGATATCTAGGAGCCTCTTCCACGCTAGGATGACTGAGAGGACACCGGTTCAGAACCATGTCATAAAGATGATTGAGTGGATAGAGAAACTCACAGGTCTAGGAATGGTCATAGAGGATAACTTATGTGTGGACATTGTGCTTCAGTCCCTACCAGATTACTTTTCACAGTTCATAATGAATTTTAATATGAACACGCTTGAAGTGACTCTCCCAGAGCTTCTCAATATGTTGAGGGAGGCAGAGAGTACTATCAAGAAAGAGAAGCCAGTTCTCTACACTGGTGAGACCAAAAGGAAAAGGAAAGCAGAAAGGTCCCTTAAGAAGGGAAAGGGCAAGGTCAAACTAGGTAAAGCAAAGGTTGCTAAGAAAGACCCAGCAAAGGACAAAGGCCAGTGCTTCCACTATGGTAAAGATGGGCACTGGAAGAGAAACTGCAAAGAGTACCTTACAGAAAGGGCGAAACAAAAGCTTGATGAAGCTTCAGGTACATTCATGATCAGTCTCAATTTGTCAGACTCTTATGATAACATATGGGTATTGGATACCGGTAGTGCTTATCATATATGCAATTCGTTGCAGGTTCTGGCAAGGGCTAGGAGACTAGAGAGAGGCGAGATGGACCTCAAGATGGGTAATGGAGCCAAAGTTGCTGTAGTAGCTATTGGCGAGGTCGCCCTACATCTGCCTAGTGGAGCTTTTATTGCATTATATGCATGTTATTTTGTTCCTTCTATTATCAAAAATATTATCTCCATTTCATGTTTAACAGTTAGTGGATATAAATTTATTTTTGAGAACAATGGTTGTTCGATATTATTAGATGATAAGATCATCATGAAAGGAACATTGCATAATAGTTTATTTATATTAGACACCACTCCACATATCATGAATGTAAATGTGTCCAAAAGGAAATGAGATGAGTTGAACAGTGCATACCTGTGGCATTGTAAGCTAGGTCACATCCATGAAAGAAGGATTCAAAAGTTGCTAAATGATAGATATCTAGATCCATTCGACTATGTGTTATATGCAACTTGTGAGCCTTGCATTCGTGGAAAAGTAACCAACTCTCCATTTAGTGGAATTGGAGAGAGAGCCACTGAGTTGTTGGAACTCATACATAGTGATGTATGTAGACCCATGTCAACTCATGCCATTGGAGGTTACTCCTACTTCATTACATTTACTAATGATTTCTCAAGGTATGGATATGTGTACTTAATGAAGTACAAGCCCGAGGCCTTTGAGAAATTCAGAGAGTATAAGAATGAGGTGGAGAACCAGACTGGAAAGAGTATCAAAACTCTTCGATCAGATCGAGGAGGTGAGTACTTAAGTACAGAGTTCACTCAGTTCCTCAAGGACCATGGGATATTATCCCAATGGACACCTCCTTATACACCTCAGCTCAATGGTATCTCTGAAAGGAGAAATCGTACATTGTTAGATATGGTACTGTCCATGATGAGTTTCGTTGACCTACCCATCTCATTCTGGGATATGCCCTAGAAACCGCAGCTTACCTTCTGAACAGAGTTCCAACTAAGTCGGTAGTGTCTACACCATATGAGATATGGAAAGGGAAGAAGCCTGATCTTAAGGTTATTAAGATTTCAAGCACCACTCTACAGCCCGAGTCTGTTCAGGTACCTAATACACAAGTTTCAACTTTACGCAGGTCTGATAGAGTATCCCATCCTCCTGAGAGATATGTGGGACATATTAGAGGAGAGGATGCAGAGGATATTGATCCTCAGACCTACGAGGAGGCTATTATAAGTATAGACTCCGGGAAGTGGCAAGAAGCCATGAATTCTGAGATGGATTCTATGTACTCCAATAAGGTTTGGAACCTAGTTGATGCGCCCGAAGGTATTGTACCCATCGGTTACAAGTGGATCTTTAAGAAAAAGATCGGAGTAGATGGAAAGGTAGAGACCTATAAAGCAAGGCTAGTAGCTAAGGGGTATCGTCAAAGGCAAGGTGTTGACTATGACGAAACCTTCTCACCCATAGCAATGCTAAAATCCATCAGAATTCTATTGGCTATTGCAGCACACTATGATTATGAGATCTGGCAGATGGATGTGGAAACCATATTCCTCAATGGGAACCTCGAGGAGGAGGTGTATATGATGCAACCTGAGGGATACATGTCCAAAAACTATCCAGATAAGGTGTGTAGGTTGCTTAGATCCATTTATGGATTAAAGCAAGCTTCCCGATTTGGAACATAAGATTTGATGAGACAATCAGATCTTATGACTTCGTTAAGAACGAAGATAAGCCTTGTGTATACAGAAAAGTAAGTGGGAGCGCTATCACCTTTTTGGTGTTATATGTGGATGACATCCTGATCATTGGGAATGACGTAGGAATGTTATCCACAGTAAAGGCTTGGTTATCTAGACACTTCTCCATGAAGGACTAAGGGGAAGCATCCTATATTTTGGGGATTAGAATCTATAGAGATGGATCCAAGAGGATGCTTGGCTTGTCCTAGTCCAAGTACATAGAAACCATTGTCAAAAGGTTTGGCATGGAAAATTCCAAGAGAGGTCTTGTACCGATGAGACATGGGATATTGTTTTCTATGAGTATGTCCCTAAAGACTCCAGAAGAAAGGGCAAACATGGATATGATACCTTATGCCTCAGCAATAGGGTCTATCATGTATGCCATGCTATGTACTAGGCCTGATATAGCGCATGCTCGAAAGTGTCCTGGCGGTATCAAAGCGGATCCAAGCTTGGAGCATGGAAAGCAATAAAGTGTATCCTTAAGTACTTGAGAAGGACTAAGGATCTTTTACTAGTATATGGAGGTAATAGCCTTAAGGTTAAAGGCTACACTGACTTGACTCAAGTTTTCAGTCGATGTCGATGATAGCAAGTCGAATTAAGGGTATGTGTACACCTTGAATGGAGGAGCAAGTGTCTTGAAAAGAGTTCCAAGCAAGATACCACTTGATTTCGACCACAAAGGCGGAGTACATTGCTGCATCGATGCAGCAAAGGAGGGAGTTTAGGTGAAGAAGTTCATCACAGATTTAGGAGTCGTGCTTGGGGTAGCTTAAGAGCCGATCTCCCTATATTACGACAACAACGGGCGATTGCTCAAGCAAAGGAACCTAGGTCTCATCAGAAATCTAAGCATGTTCCGAGGAGGTTCCACCTTATCGAGAGATCGTGACCGAGGGAGATGTAGCGGTGGAAAGAGTTCCATCCGAAGATAACATTGCAGATCCACTAACAAAGTCGTTGTCTCGATTTGTTTTGAAGCGTCGCTGTGGGTCCGATGGGGATGGAACACATAGGTGATTGGCTTTAGGTCAAGTGGGAGATTGCTAGTCATAGGTGCCCAGCAAGCCAATCACGTGAGTGATGGCACGTGTGACTTAATATAGAATCTTTTTGCTTATTATATTTTGGCATATATCACTTTATATAAATACATACATATATTGTGATGTCCTTGGATTTATGCAATGGGAATCGGATCGTGATGAGATCATGATAGTGAGATCGATTCACCTTTAAACACATATCCTAAATAATCCCGATCATAGGTTACTCGAGAGGATATCGATAACCTTAAGGACAAACCGGTGTGCTCTATACCGTCCATATGATGGATGCTGCTGGTCTCATAGCTGCTTGTGTAGGGACACTAGGGATACGATACAGTGCTCATTGGAGAATGAGTTCACTTGATTGATCCGCTTACGAATTTGGATGGTTGATGATACCTTATTGTCGACGGGTGATTCCAGTAGTCCTAGTGGTGTATCTGGTCCTTAGACTTGAGACACCAAGGATGTCCTATATGAGTGTTCCACTCTTTGATACCAGACTTATAGGTTTGGCTGTCCCAGATCTAGTACAGCTGGTCATTGGGAGTGGTAGTCAACCTTACGAGGGCTATTGAGTGTCGATAGAGGATCATCTACTCTCGGCGTCATGAGAGGAATATCCCATGTATTCTTGCTCAGACAAATCCCTGGCCAAGGTCATTCGGGTTGAGAGAGAAAGAGTTCTCCGGGAGAATCCGATTAGAGCGAGACTCGAGAAGAAACCATGTGGGTCTGACAACACTATGCTCGATATACGGTCTCTGGTATATTAGATGGATGAGGGACTATAGGTACACGGTGGCGAGGAAGACGCAGGTCCAATGGATTGGATTCCCTTTATATCAACGGGGACTACTACAGAGTGGCCTAGTACGTCCAAAGTAGTCGATGAGTCGAGTGAATTATTACAGAGATAATAATTCTTTGAGTTAGAAGGAGTTCTAACAGGTATGACTCACGGCCAACTTCGATATTGGGCCTAGAGGGTCACACACATATGGTAGGCATTGCGATGAATAGAGGTTGGATATGAGATATCCGGCCTGGAGCCCCTTGTCTTATTGAATGCAGATCCAATACCCACTAGGGGAGGACCCATTAGGGTTTGAGAGGGGACCTCTATAAATAGGAGGGATTGAGCCCCATGGGCTAGAGAGCTTTTTTGTTTGCCTTTTCCTATTCTCCTCTCCATCTCCACCTTAGAGTAGGTCTGGAGTTTTGAGGCGTTGTCATAACCCCTGGCTGTGTGGATCACCGCCAGAGAGGAGGACGCTTGACCTCCCTTCACCCTCTCCTAAGGATCTGCAAGGAAACAGGGATATACGATCTCCCTAGGTAACACAATCTACTCTATATGCAGTTTCATGTTTTGCGGATTTTACGTACCAATCTTCGCACGATGACGAACATCTCTTTGGGAATCGGGGATTTTATTTTTCTTGTTCTTCCGCTGCGCATATGATGTCGCCCCCAAGGATTTCCCAACAAAAAGTTTGTAAGGGTTGTCTCCTAAGCTCGTCAAAAGGAGTGAATCTGTAAAAGGGTGGTTGGCCTTCGCCTATTGAAGGAAGGCCTCTAATGGACGTCGGCGACCTCATCGGTGGAGGAAGCCAAAAGTGGATGTAGGTCAAGATTGACCGAACCACTCTAAATTGTGCTGCTCTCTGGTTTGCATTTACTTTGAGCTTATTATCCTTACTGCAAACCTCCTTCATAGCTTATTACCTTCTGCGCTTTTACGATTGCGTTTCCAAGCTCAATATTTTCTGAATCGTGTTTAGACGTAAATCGCTTTTCTCGTACGAACATCGTATTTTAGTTTGCGCTTACATTCTGATTTCCATCACAACAGCAAACTGCCTTAACAGATTCGTTTTAACTGCTTCTTGCTTAATCACAAGTTAAAGTGATTTACGAATCGACTTTTCTACTGAAATTGCTTTTACTGTACGAACATCGTATTTCAGTTTGCGCTTACATTCTGATTTACATCATAACTGCAAACTGCCTTTATAGATTTGTTTTAACTGCTTCTTACCTGATCTTAAGTCAAAGATATTTACGAATCGACTTTTCTACTGAAATCAGCTTTGTCGTACGAATGCAGTTTTAAACGTTGAAAGTTTTTCGCTGCACTAATTCACCCCCCCCTCCCCCCTCTTAGTGCTCTTGATCCTAACAATTGGTATCAGAGTGGGGTTCACTCTCAAACGGATTAAAACCCAAGAGAGATGGCATATGCCGGAAACCAAGAGGGCTATTCTATTACACGTCCACCCATGTTCAATGGGACGGACTACACCTATTGGAAGACCCGAATGAGGATCTTCCTTATTTCGATGGATTTTGAACTTTGGAATCTTGTCGAAAATGGTTTTTTGAAATCTTCTCTTCCAATGATCGATTAAAATGAATTGGAGAAGAAGACTTTCGATCTTAATGCAAAGGCTATGAATGCCTTATTTTGTGCGCTTGATAAAAATGAGTTTAATCATGTTTCAGTTTGTGAAACCGCGTTTGATATTTGGCATACACTTGAAGTGACTCATGAAGGCACAAGTAGAGTAAAAGAGTCAAAAATCAATCTTTTAATACACTCTTTCGAACTTTTCCGAATGAAACCGAGCGAGACTATTGGCGACATGTACACCCGATTCACGGATGTCGTCAATGGTCTAAAAGGACTCGGCAAAAGCTTTTCGGACTTTGAGCTCGTAAATAAGATTCTAAGATCCCTTCCTAAGAGTTGGGACCCTAAAGTCACTGCTATTCAAGAGGCTAAAGATTTAAGCAACTTCCCTCTTGAAGAACTAATCGGGTCATTAATGACCTATGAAATGACATGCAAGGCTCATGAAGAGCAAGAAGACATCCTTCCAAAGAACCGGAAGGATATGGCACTTAGAACTTTAGATAACCACTTGAGAGAAAACTCAAGTGATGAGGACTGTGACGATGACTTGGCACTTCTAACAAGGAAATTCAAAAAATTCATTAAAAGAAACAAGTTTAAAAATGACGCAAAAAATAAACTTGAACCCAAAAGGGACCAAGTTATTTGCTATGAGTGCAAAAAGCCGGGACACTACAAGAGTGATTGTCCCCAAGCCAAGAAGAGAATATCAAAGAAGAAGGCACTCAAAGCAACATGGGATGATTCGAGCACATCCAAAGAAGAGGAGTCCAACACCGAGCAAGTTGCTAATTACGCCTTAATGACCATCGGAGAGGAGGTAATAAATTTAATTGATGCAGATTTATTATTTGATGAATTATTAAATGTCTTCCATGATTTATTTGATGAATGCAAGATTATTAGTAGAAAATATAAATTGCTAAAAAAGGAGCATGATAGTCTTAATTGTGATTTCGATAAGTTAAAGACTGAATATCATAATAGTTTAGGCTCTTGTATCAAATGCTATGATCTAGAAACTATCCAAAAGCAAAACTTGCTACTTATAGACACTTTGAAGAAATTTGAGGTTGGTAGCAAGTCTTTGAACATGATCCTTATAAACAAGGGTCATGTTCCCAAAAGAAGTGGAATCGGATTTGTGAGAAATTCTCACCAAAATCCAACCACCTTCATAAAAGGCCCCATCCTACATATTCGACACCAAAGTAAATGCAACTTTTGTTGCAAGCATGGACACAAAATGCATTATTGTCCATTCAAGAAAATTAGTCCGAACAAATTAATTTGGGTTCCTAAAGGAACCATGATAAACTCTATACAACATGACGAACAATATAGATCAACTTTTGAGGCACCCAAAAGTAAATGGGTACCTAAAAATTATCCTTTCTTATAGAGATAGACACTATCACAAGCTGGGAGCAAGAAATAATATCCTGCTCTTTGGATTCTCCATATTCATAACCCGAGATCCAAAAAGAACACGTGATGCTCCCTAAGCGTAAATAAAAAGAAGATTAGAAAACTAAAATTACAAAAGCAATACAAACCTATTTTATCTCTCAGAATTGGAAACCCATATGTACCTTCACATATCCTTTGGATTTCCGATCCCATGAAACTGATAAGTTTGTTACTTTTAAATTCAACTATATCATGAACTTACGTTTTGTAAGCAAAGTTTGTCATGAACTCGCAAAGCTTACCAACGTGGACAAACTATCACAAACATGAATACGATATTTGAAGAAGAATATGTGTGTCACTAGATCTATCTTGATCGTACAAATGTCTCATCTTAAAATGAAAATTCTTACGTAGTTACGAAAGTAAAGTTGACTGCTCCATAAATAAAAACTTTTCTCAAGTAAGAAACATTCAAAATAGACCACACAATAGTCAAAACGAGTGCTCACTGCTTACAGGCGGTGGCACTGCCGGTTGTCACGGGTTGCAAGCGGTTGCACCGCCCCAGCCAGCGGTGCAACCGCCCGCAATCTTGCCCCCTATTAAACCGAGCTAGGGCCGGCGGTGGAACCGACCCTAACTTACTCCCTTCCCCTCATTTCTCTTCCAAATCCTCTCCACCTCCATTTCTCCCATCTTAGCATCCCAAATCCTCCTCATCTCGAAGCAAAAGATCAACAATTTCTCCTACTCTTGAAGATCTCACTCAAGGTATTCTCTAAGAGCCCTCTAAATTCTGTTTTTGATTCATTTACTTTTGCTCATTACTATCCTCTCAAATAAAAGTAGTTATGGGCTCTAGAAGATCCTCAAGGGACAAAGGAAAGAGGAGATTAGTGGAAGATTTTGATCTTACCCTCTTTGATTCAAAGTATCATGCTGAAAAATTCTCCTCCTTTGAATTTAGAAGTGTCAATAAGAGAAAACATGTAGATTTAGATGAACTAAGAGACTTAGAGACAATCCAATGGTTTGCCAACCTAGATCTACTCTCTATTTTATAAATTAGTAAACCCATCTATCCAAGACTTGTTAGACTATTTTACAACAATCTACAAGTAGATGAAGAAGAAAGAATGTCCACCTATCTCTTAGGACAACACATCTCAATTACGGATAAATTCATTTGTGACATGATAGGCATTCCCGTAAAAAATAGAGGACTTTATTTTAGAGGATCATGGGACAATGAAACAGTTGGGACAACATATGTTGAAGCCTTAGGAACAATTTTCGGTAATCCCAACTTAGTGATAATTCCTAAAAGTTATGAACACCTATTACCACTAAACACTAAAGTACTTCATCATATCCTAACTAGCATCATTCTTCCTAAACAATATCATCATGATGAAGTAAGTCAATTGGAGTTAGGAATCATGTATTGGATCATGAAAGGACATAACATCTGCTTTGGATACCTCATTCACCAAAACATGATAGAACTATCTAAGAGATGCTTCCATATGATGGTATAATCACTAGAATCCTTATAGCCTACGATATCCAAATCCCACCTGACGAAGAAGTGATGAAAGTGGATAGGTTTAGCATAATAAACAAAAATCTACTTCATCGATTGAGATGTGTTTATAGAAATGGTAATTGGGTTAGAATGCCTAGAAGAACCGATCACCCTCAACCTGAACCTGAACCCGAAACACCAATCTTTAGGGGCACTCAATCTCCTCCGATCTGTCCCTTTGAGGAAACACATCTATTTGAGCAAGCTCATGCATCATCCATTGAAGACATTGGGATTCGAATGGACCGATTTGAATAAAGACAAGATCGGCTTGAACACCGACAAGATCAAATCCTATATGAACTGCAACTAATTCATCGACAATTTGACTCTTTATTTAGGCACTTTAATTTTCCACCTCCCGAATAAAACTTGTATATGTAGACACAATAACCTCTTGTTGTAACAACTACGTTGTTGTAAACTTTTTATATTACTCACCTTGATCACAATGCTTTATGGTTACTTGATGTAAGAATATGCAGGGTTACGTTGCTCAATCTCATTACTCATTGTCGGATTTCGTATTGATATTAAATGTTTCTATAATACCAACTTTGAAATCCTTGTGTCATGGTTTCCATGATGAATGTGAAAGTAATATAACCTTGAAATTGATGTATCATGTGACATAATAATATTGATATATTACCATGATGTTGATGTATTGCCATGATGATGTGTCCGAATGCATAAACTTGTTAAAATTATTATTTGGACTTTATTGATTGAATGATCAAATCACTTAATCGCCATTGCATGCCAAAAATAATATGTTGGAAATTAATACAACGATGAGCATGTCCTCATAGTCTTGCATGAAAGTGTTAAATTAAATTTTCGGTTCCAATCGGATTTCAATATTCTCTTTCGGATTTTGATTCACATCATTAATTCTTGATAAAAAAAATTATCTAGCAAATTTATGGCTTTTAGACTTATCATGTGAAAAATATTGCCTTTGAGAAATAAATTTAATGATTCCTTCTTGTAAAAGGAAGATATTTTTTTTGCAAGGACTTTACTCACATAAATATCCTAATCCTTGTAAAGCATGCTATCAATTTGAACTACACAAATGGCTTTCCTCCTTCATGCAAAAAGAATAATAACAAATAAAAAGGAAGAAGTTTTCACTCTATGTAGATAATCTCCATGTCATGGTCTTCTTGAGATGTTTGTATCCTATAAATGACATGAACCTACTTATGACATCACACGTATATTCAAAAGATGCTTATATCGTTCTCCTTTTTGTTGATGACAAAGGAGGGGAAGTATATGAATTGATGCTATAAATGTCATATTATGTTGAAAGAAACAGACATATGATTATTGATGCTATGCCATGTTTGCTATGATTGCCATATTTGCATCATATTAAGATATCAAGAACTTGCATTGTAATTTTACAAGTTGATATCTTTCCATATGATGAATTGTTATCATTACAACAATTCACATTTGAAAATGGATGTCGAGTCTTGACATCATACAGAAAGATACATCATGATAGGAATTATGATGGGAGTATGGATAAGGTTAAATGACTTTAACTTATCAATATGTCTCTTGAATTCAAAGGCTTTGAATTCAAGAATGACTTATCTCAATTATGACACATAGATAGGGGGAGTTAAGGTTAACTCCATTATCAATTGATTGTCATCATCAAAAAGGGGGAGATTGTTGAATCTCGGATTTTGATGATGACATCAATTGTCATTTGTTATCTAATCCATATGTTGAGATAAGTGTGCAGGATTAACTATGATGAAAGTAAGACATGCAGCAGGAGTTGCGATGGAGTCAGGACTATGATCATGTTGGGAGTTCGAGAGCTTGACGGAAGTCCGGACGGTCGTCGGAGGTTCTGCGGGAACAAATCCGAGAAGTCCAGGAGCTTGCCAAAAGAAGCTCGTCAGAACTCACCAAGTGGATCGTCGCAAGTCCAGGAGTTTGCCGGAAGTCCATAGGAGCATCGTCGGAGGACCATCGGATGTTCACCGGAAGTTCGCAAGAAGCTCGCCGGAAGAAGCGATTGACGCACCGGAGCAAGCTGTAGTAAAAGTCTTAAGAATTATCGTAGTTAGCATGATGATTAAGTTAGAATTGGGAGGTGATCCCATTAACTTAATCTAGGGGCAATTGGGCCCTTGAAAGAACCAAATTGGGCCGAATAGATCAACCCATTCGGACCTAGATCTCTCGCCCAGAGGTGGCACCGCTTGGGTCGGCGGTGGCACCGCCTAGGGCTCAGTCTCTGAGTTCTGGTTGGGCGGTGCAACCGCCTCTGACAACGGTACAACCGCCTAAGCTCAGTCTCTGAGCTCTGGCTGGGTGGTGCAACCACCCCAGTCAGGCGATGGCACTGCCTGAACTCGGTCTCCGAGCTCTGCCATGCAGTGCAACCGCCCCTGACAAGCGGTGGCACCACCCAGAGGCTCAGTCTTCGAACCCTGTCAGGCGGTGCAACCGCCCCAGTCAGGCGGTGCAACTGCCAAACCCTGGAATTCCGGGAATTGATAGTTTTGAGCTCGGAATTCAAATTGGTTTGGGGCCTATAAATACCCCACTCTTTCAGCAATGAAAGAGCAACGAAAAACCATCAAAATCCTGATCTTACTCTGAGATTTTTGAGCTCAAAAGTGTTGTAATAAGTTAAAGGTTCTTCTCCCTCTTTTCTTCCAAGTTCAGATCTTTCAAGAGAGGAGAGAAAAGTTTGTAAGGGTTGTCTCCTAAGCCCGTCAAAAGGAGTGAATTTGTAAAAGGGTGGTTGACCTTCGCCTATTGAAGGAAGGCCTCTAGTGGACGTCGGCGACCTCATCGGTGGAGGAAGCCAGAAGTGGATGTAGGTCAAGATTGACCGAACCACTCTAAATTGCGCTGCTCTCTGGTTTGCATTTACTTTGAGCTTATTATTCTTACTACAAACCTCCTTCATAGCTTACTGCCTTCTGCGCTTTTACGATTGCGTTTCCAAGCGCAATATTTTCCGAATCGTGTTAAGACGTAAATCACTTTCTCATACGAACATCGTATTTCAGTTTGCGCTTACATTCTGATTTCCATCACAACAGCAAACAGCCTTAACAGATTCGTTTTAACTGCTTCTTGCCTAATCACAAGTTAAAGTGATTTACGAATCGGCTTTTCTACTGAAATCACTTTTACCGTACGGAAATCGTATTTCAGTTTGTGCTTACATTCTGATTTCCATCATAACTGCAAACTGCCTTTATAGATTTGTTTTAACTGCTTCTTACCTGATCTTAAGTCAAAGAAATTTATGAATCAACTTTTCTACTGAAATTGACTTTGTCGTACGAACACAGTTTTAAACGTTAAAAGTTTTCCGCTGCACTAATTCCCCCCCCTCTTAGTGCTCTTGATCCTAACAGGAACCACAGTACTTTCCCACATACAGGCCTTATCTCCATAAATGTAGTAACCCTCATTTCCTTCAAATTATACAAAGGTGGCAACTACGCATCTTGGCGTGCTCAATTCTCTAATCTACTATTTGGTTCTGATCTTCTAGGCTATGTCGATGGCTCTCTTCGTTGTCCACCGATGATGCTTAACATCCCAGGCGCACTTAGTCCAGTACCAAATCCGGACCACAAATTATGGTTAAGCTAGGATCGTCTCATCCTTCAAGTTATTCAAGCCTCAGTTGCTGGATCCCTTGCCCCACTCATTTCTTCATGTGACACTACTGCCGAAACTTGGTGTAAGTTGCAAACCACCCTAGCCAATCGTTCCCGCACTCACATGCATAGTCTCTTGTCTAATCTCATGATAATAAAACAAGAGGGAAGTATTGTTGCTGATTATCTACATAACATAGGTCATTCCCTCAGTGATGAAGAAGTTACTGTCCATATCCTCAACGGCCTAGGAGATGAGTACAAGGAATTGGCAATAGCAATACGCACACGTGATTCACCAATGTCATTTGAAGAACTCTATGACAAGTTGATTGACTATGAGATATATCTCAAGCGTGAGGACAAGTTGCTATGACCATCCATCACAGCTCAAGTTAGTAAAAAATCTAAGAACAAGAGCAACCGGTACAATAAATCTATCAACAAAGGTTTGGCCAGCATGCCTGCACTTGTGGGCTCCAAACAAACCTTCCCTCCTCAACATTTCAATTACAACCATCAAGGCGGGTACTTCAATTATCCTCAACCCTGGCGTCCTGAACACACAAATCAACAAAGAGTTGTCTGCCAACTATATAACAAAGTTGGCTACTCTATAAAAGTCTGTAGAACTCGACCCAGACTTTCTCCTTCATCGCATTGGCCTCACATAAATCTTACAGTTACTTTGACTACTGGTCATCAAAATTGGATTGTGGACTCTGGCGCATCTCGTCACATCGCCTCTGATTTACAAAACTTATCCATCCACAACGACTATGGCGGAAATGAAAACATCATCATCGGTGACGGTAACAGACTCCCCATTACTTATATTGGTTCTACGATGCTTAATTCACATAGCACTTTATTTACGCTAGATAATGTTTTATGTGCACCCCACATCAAAGAAAACCTCATTTCTGTTTCTTAATTCTACAAACAGAATCATACCTCAATTGAATTCTTTTCTAACTCCTTTCTTGTCAAGGATTTGAGCACGGGGGCACCCTTGGTCCGAGGCCAAAGTAAAGACAATATTTATGAGTGGTCATCAGTTCCACAAATCACCCAACCCACTGCCTACTCTTCGGTCGCAGCTCCAACTGATGTGTGGCATCGTCGTCTTGGTCATCCCTTAACTTTTATTCAGCAAAAATTACTTTCCCGTTATTCTCTTCCTACGCTTACAACCAATAATATCATAACTCATTATGATGCTTGTTTAAGTAATAAAAGTCATAGACTTCTCTTTGGAAAATCCTCCATATCTTGCTCTAAACTCCTTGAGGTTATTTATACTGATGTTTGGGGCCCTGCTCCAATCACTTCCTTTGACAAATTCAGATTTTATGTTATTTTCGTAGACCATTTCACCAAATACACATGGTTATATCCTTTTCACCATAAATCTGAAGTTTCCACAGTCTTTACCAACTTTCGAAGATTGGTCGAGTACTTTTTTCAGTTTAAAATTAAAATTGTTTGCTCCGATGGTGGTGGTGAATATCAAGCCCTCACATTATGTCTATCTGCTTGTGGTATACAACACCTCAAGTCACCTCCACACACTCCTCAACTCGTTGATTCTGCTGAACGCAAAGTGTTTGGATGTTTATGTTATCCATGGCTCCGTTCCTATGTCTCATATAAGTTAACATCAAAATCTAAACCTTGTGTTTTCATTAGATACTCCCTTAACCATAATGCTTTTCGATGTTATGAACCCCAATCTCGAAAAGTCTTTATGTCCCGTCATATTATTTTTATAGAGACTACCTTTTCGTTTCACAACCTTGAGTCTCCTGCTGTGCGACCGACTCCATCACATACACATCATTGGAGTACGCCATTAATCCCATCAATCGAGTCTCCCATAATATCATTTAGTCCTTCTCCTTAGGATCCACACTCTCTCCTTCTCCCGGTGTAACAGCTCCTCACCCCCTCCATTGTGCCTCTCCCTTCTTCACAAGGTTCCCCTCTGACTGAAGGTATTCCCTCGGAATCACATTCACTACCTTTATCCTCTTTTGGGACCAATGACATTGAAGTCTCTCAGCCTACCCTAATATGTGCCCCTCAACCGCCCATACCTACAATACTCTCTATAGCCCCTGGACATCCAATGACAACACGCTCCAAAAGTGGTGTCTTTAAACCATGACAAATCCTTGACCTACATATCATCACAATATCCTCGTCAGAGACCACTGAACCTACCACAATTACTCAAGCCCAAAAATCTCCATATTGGCATAAAGCCATGTGTGAAGAATATGATTCACTCCTCCATAATTCTACATGGACCCTTGTACCCTCTCATCCCACACAAAATATCATTGGGTGTAAGTGGGTCTTTTGAATTAAGCAAAACCCAGATGGATCCGTAACCAGATATAAAGTACGTCTAGTGGCCAAAAGGTTTCATCAACGACCTGGTATTGACTTCACAAAGACATTCAGCCCTATTGTTAAACCCACAACAATTCGACTTATTCTGAGTTTGGCCATCTCAAAAGGCTGGCATTTACGTCAACTCGACGTTAACAATGCTTTTCTACAAGGGACCCTAACTGATGATGTCTTCATGCAGCAGCCTCTTGGCTTCATCCACCCTCAATATCCAAAGCATGTTTGTAAACTACAAAAAACTATTTATGGACTTTGTCAGGTCCATGAGTTTGGTACACTAAACTTGGCTTGTTTTTGGCATCAATTGGCTTCATCAACTCTAAGTCTAATACCTCCTTATTTCTTCGTCACCAAAGTGACAATATATTATATCTTCTGGTATATGTAGATGATATTATTATCACAGGCAACAATCCTATGGAAATCAAGGCATTCCTCAAGCATTTAGCAAATCGATTCTCCCTTTAAAGATCTAGGAACCTTAAGCTATTTTTTGGGAGTGGAAGCAACATACATATCTTCCAGGCTCTTCCTATCACAACGAAAGTATATTCAAGATCTATTATCTAAAATGAACATGCAAAATGCAAAGGCAGTTACAACACCTCTATCTACTAGCGAGTCGCTCAAACTATGTGATGGAAGCCCTACTATAGACCCAACTCAATACCGTCAAATCCTTGGCTCCTTACAGTACTTATCTCTCACCCGTCCAGATATCTCATTTACCGTCAATAAATTATCCCAATTCATGCATCGACCATCTACTATGCATTGGTCTACAGTCAAACGAATATTACGATATCTTCACGGGACTATCAATCATGGCCTCTTTTTTCGCAAACACTCCCCCCTTCATCTCTATGCCTTTGCTGATGCTAATTGGGTAGGGAATTTTGATGATAGAATATCCACATCGGGGTATATTCTCTTCCTTAGACCTAATCCAATCAGTTGGAGTTTCAAGAAGCAAAAGACAGTTGCATGTTCTACAACTGAAGCTGAATACCATGCTATTGCCACTACTATTGTAGAACTCAATTGGGTCATGAATCTCCTCAAGGAACTTGGCATTAACATCAACTCTACTCCTACAATATATTGTGATAATGTCGGAGCCACTTATCTATGCGCTAATCCAGTATTCCACTCACGCATAAAACACATCGCCATCGACTTTCACTTTGTGAGAGAACAAGTTGTCAGATATCAACTATGTGTTTCTCACGTACATACGGCTGATCAACTAGATAAGATATCATAAATCTATTAAGGAAAATCCTTCTTTGTTGAGGAAAATTCTTCCTTCTAAACATGTCTAAATATGGAGTATTATGTATTGTTTCAATCAATACAATCTTCTTCTTTCTATTTCATTTCTATCAATAATATACTTCGATCGTATTAGTTACATTAAACACTTTAGTTACACGAGGCACATTAATTACTCTTTTTTGGTACGAACAAACAAAGGAGACACATCATTAGCATTGAGGACATCAGTTATTTTTTATCTTAGATAGACATATCATACATAAAAAAATATTTATTATATCATATATAAAAATATATTTTTAAATTTTCTTGCATTAGATTATATTACTAAGGAAAAAGGTCCAAAATCAAAAAAAAAAAAAAACCTTCAACAAGTACTTTTTGGTAAGGGAACCAATGATTAATATAAAATCATCCTCGGATCCAAAATTGATCAACTCAAATGTTGAAAACACTTACTCCAAAATTCGTGCCATGAGTCAGGGCATTAGGTTAGAAGGATCGAAAATTACATCAAGAAGATCGGATGTTGCAGGAGGTCAACATGCCAATGGATTGGGTGATACGATGAAGCACCGTATGAACCAATGGCATACCAGACAATATGGTATGAGAGACTTAGTTCCTTTCTAATTAAGAATAATTTTTTGAAAGATAAGGCTGATATCATATTGTTTATTAAATATTTTAAAAATAATTTTTTTATAGTTCAAATTTATATTGATGATATCATTTTCAGTTCTTCAAATGAGTCTTTGTGTGAATCTTTTGCCAATAGTATAAGTCAGGCGAAATGAGTTTAATGAGTGAAATAACTTTTTTTCGTAGGATTATAAATTAAGCAACTTAGTGATGGAATGTTTGTTAGTCAAACTAAGTATATTTTAGATCTATTAAAATAATTTAATATAGATAGTGCTAAGGTTATTAATACACCAATGAGCACTTCTACAAAATTAGATATAGACATTAATGAAAAATATTTTAATCAAAAGACTTATAGGGGTATGATATGTAGTTTACTATACCTCACAACAATTAGACTTTATATTATGTTTAGAGTTGGACTATGTATTAGATTTCAATCTAATCCCAAGCAATCTCACTTAAAAATTGTTAAAAGGATTTTTAAATTCCTAAAAGGATACCTAATCTAGGATTATGGTATCTAAAAACTAAAAATCTTGAATTGATTGCTTCTGTCGATGTTGATTTTGTTAGATATAGAATAGATAGAAAAAACACATATGAAATATATAACTTTTAGGTCATTCACTTGTTTCTTGGTCTTCCAAGAAATAAAATTTTATTGCATTATATACAGTTGAGGTTGAATATATAGTAGCAGGTGCATATTGTGTACAAGTTATTTAGATGAAAAATACTTTTGAAGATTATGGACTTTACTTGAAAAACATTCCTATAAAATGTGATAATACTAGTGCTATTTGTTTAACAAACAATCTCATTCAATATTCTAGAACTAAACATATTGATATTAGGCATCATTTTATTATAGATCATATTAATAATCATGATATATCTTTAGAATTTATTGATATAAAGCAACAATTAGCATATATTTTTACAAAATCGAGAAGTAATTTGATTTTATTAGAATAGAAATAGGCATGTTAAATCTTCCAAATGCATAAATGTTTCTTATATCTATTGAATCTCGAATTTTGATGATGAAGTCAATTGTCATTTGTTATCTAATTTATATGTTGAGATAAGTGTGTAGGATTAACTACGATGAAAGTAAGACATGCAGCAGGAGTTACGTCGGAGTCAAGACTATAATCACGTTAGGAGTTCAAGAGTTCGACGGAAGTCCGGACGGTCGTCGGAGGTTCTACGGGAACAAATCCGAGAAGTCCAGGAGCTTACCAAAAGAAGCTCGTTAGAACTCGCCAAGTGGATCATCGCAAGTCCAAGAGTTTGCCGGAAGTCCGTCGGAGCATCGTTGGAGGTTCGTCGGATGTTCGCCGGAAGTTCGCCAGAAGCTCGTCGGAAGAAGCGATTGACGCACCGGAGCAAGCTGTAGTAAATGTCTTAAGAAATGTCATAGTTAGCATGTGATTAAGTTAGGAATGGGAGGTGATCCCATTAACTTAATATGGGGGCAATTGGGCCCTTGACAGACCCAAATTGGGCCGAATGAATCAACCCATTCGGACCAGAATTCCTGCTAGGCGGTGGCACCGCCTAGGAGAGGGTTTCCCAGGAAAGCTGGGCGGTGCAACCACCCCAAGCAGGCGGTGGCACCGCTTGGGCTTAGTCTCCAAGCGAGACTGGGCGGTGCAACCGCCCCTGACAAGCGGTGGAACCGCCTGAGCTCGGTCTCCGAGCTCTGCCATGCGATGCCACCGCCAAGGCTCAGTCTCTGAGCGAGACTAGGCGGTGCAACCGCCCCTGTCAAGCGATGGCACTGCCTAGAGGCTCAGTCTCCGAGCTGTCAGGCGGTTATACCACCCCAGTCAAGCGGTAGTACCGCCAGGACCCCGAAAATCTAGGATATGATATTTTTGAGCTCCAAATTCAAACAAGTTTGGGGCCCATATATACCCCACCCTTTCCTGCATGAAAGGGCACCGAAAATCCAATCTTACTCTGTGATTTTTAGAGCTCAAAAGTGTTGTAAAGGCTAGAAGTTCTCCTCCCTCTTTTTCCAAGTTTTGATCTTTCAAGAGATGAGAGAAAAGTTTGTAAGGGTTGTCTCCTAAGCTCGTCAAAAGGAGTGAAACTGTAAAATGGTGGTTGGCCTTCGCCTATTAAAGGAAGGCCTCTAGTGGACGTCGGTGACCTCGTTGGTGGAGGAAGCCAAAAGTGGATGTAGGTCAAGATTGACCGAACCACTCTAAATCTCGGTTTGCATTTACTTTGAGCATCTTATTTTTACTGCAAACCTCCTCAATAGCTTACTACCTTCTCCTCATTTACGAACGTGTTTCATAGTTAAGTATTTTTCGAATCGGCGTTAAGACAGAAATCAGTTTTATCGTACGAACATTATATTCCAGTTTGCGCTTACATTCTGATTTCTATCTTAATTGCACACTGCCTTCCTTACTTTACTTCAAATACGTTTCCATAAGCTTTCAAAGTTATTATCTACATGAAATGACTTTTACATCGGAATCAGATTTCAACGTACGAACACAGTTTTAATCGTCAAAAGTTTTCCGCTGCACTAATTCACCCCCCCTCTTAGTGCTCTTGATCCTAACAATTGGTATCAGAGCGTGGTTAACTCTCAAATGGATTAAAACCCAAGAGAGATGGCATATGCTGGAAACCAAGAGGGCCACTCTATTACACGTCCACCCATGTTCAATGGGATGGACTACACCTATTGGAAGACCCGAATGATGATCTTCCTTATTTCAATGGATTTTGAACTTTGGAATCTTGTCGAAAATGGTTTTTGGAAGTCTTCTCTTCCAATGATCGATTAGAATGAATTGGAGAAGAAGACTTTCGCTCTTAATGCAAAGGCTATGAATGCCTTATTTTGTGCGCTTGATAAAAATGAGTTCAATCGTGTTTCGGTTTGTGAAACCGCGTTTGATATTTGGCATACACTTGAAGTGACTCACGAAGGCTCAAGTAGAGTGAAAGAGTCAAAAATCAATCTTTTGATACATTTTTTTAAACTTTTCTGAATGAAACCGAGCGAGACTATTGGCGACATGTACACCCGTTTCACGAATGTCGTCAATGGTCTAAAAGGACTCGACAAAAGTTTTTCAGATTTTGAGCTCGTAAATAAAATTCTAAGATCCCTTCCTAAGAGTTGGGACCCTAAAGTCACTGCTATTCATGAGGCTAAAGATTTAAACAACTTTCTTCTTGAAGAACTAATTGGGTCATTAATAACCTATGAAATGACTTGTAAGGCTCATGAAGAGCAAGAAGACATCCTTCCAAAGAACAAGAAGGATTTGACACTTAGAACTTTAGATGACCACTTAAGAGAAAACTCAAGTGATGAGGACTGTGACGATGACTTGGCACTTCTAACAAGGAAATTCAAAAAATTCATTAAGAGAAACAAGTTTAAAACTGACACAAAAAATAAACTTGAACCCAAAAAGGACCAAGTTATTTGCTATGAATGCAAAAAGTCGAGACACTACAAAAGTGATTGTCCCCAAACCAAGAAGAGAACATTAAAGAATAATGCGCTTAAAGCAACGTGGGATGACTCGAGCGCGTTCGAAGAAGAGGAGGCCAATACCAAGCAAGTTGCTCATTACACCTTAATGGCCATCGGAGAAGAGGTAACAAATTTAATTGATGCAAATTTATCATTTGATGAATTATTAAATGCCTTCCATAACTTATTTGATGAATGTAAAACAATTAGTAGAAAATATAAATTATTGAAAAATAAGCATGATAGTCTTGTTAGCAATTTTGATAAATTAAAAACCGAATATCATGATAGTTTAGCTCAATGTGAAAAATGCCATGATCTAGAAACTCTCCAAAAGGAAAACTTGCTACTTAAGGACACCTTGAAGAAATTCAAGGTTGGTAGCAAGTCTTTGAACATGATCCTTGCAAACAAGGGTCATGTTCCCAAAAGAAGTGGAATCGGATTTGTGAGAAGTCCTCACCAAAATCCAACCACCTTTATAAAAGGCCCCATCTTACATGTTCGACACCAAAGCAAATACAACTTTTGTTACAAATATAGACACAAAACACATCAGTGTCCATTCAAGAAAATTAGTCTGAACAAATTAATTTGGGTTCCTAAAGAAACCATGATAAACTCTATGCAATATGATAAACAATGTAGATCAGTTTTTGAGGCACCCAAAAGTAAATAGGTACCTAAAAATCACCCCTTCTTGTAGAAACATATACCATCAAAAGCTAGGAGCAAGAGATAATATCTTACTTTTTGGGTACTCGATATTCATGACTCGAGATCCAAAAGAACACGTAATGCTCTCTAGCCTAAATAGTAAAAAGAGGATTAAAAAATTAATATTGTAGAGTGATGCTAATACAATCCTGTTTAATCCCTTAGATTTTGAAACTCATAATTCTCCCTTCATATACCCTCCGAATTTTTGAACTCATTGAATTGATTTCTTCTTTACCTTCGGATCCAACTATATCATGAACTTACGTCTTGCAAACAAAGTTTGTCATAAACTTGCGAAGCTTACCAACTTAGATAATAAGTCATGAACATGTCTAAAATTATGTACGACATTTAAAGTAGAATATGTGTGTCACAAGATCTACCTTGAACGTACGAAATTTCTCATCTTGAAATAAAAACTCTTACGTAATTATGAAAATAAAGTTGATTGCTCCACAAATGAAAACTCTCCTCAAGTTGAAAACATCTAAATCAGCCCATACAGCCCCCAAACAAGTGCTCACCGCCTGTAGGCGGTGGCACCGCCCAGTTGGCGGTAGCACCGCCGACTGTCATGGGTTGCAAGTGGTTGCACCACCCCAGCCAGCGGTGCAACCGCCCGCAATCTTGCCCCCTTTTAAACCGAGCTAGGGCCGGCGGTGGAACCGACCCCAACTCACTCCCTTTCCCTCTTTACACCACCAAAGCTTCTCCACCTCCATTTCTCCCATCTTAGCATCCCAAATACTCCTCATTTCAAAGCAAAAGATCAGCAATCTCTCCTTCTCTTAAGGATCTCACTTAAGGTATTCTCTAAGAAGTCTTTAAATTTTGTTTTTGAGTCATTTACTCTTGCTCATTACTATCTTCTTAAATAGCAGTAGTTATGGCCTCTAGAAGATCCTCTAGGGACAAAGGGAAGAGGAGATTAGAAGAAGACTTTGATCTTACCCTTTTCGATTTAAAATATCATGCTGAAAAATTTTCTTCCTTCGAATTTAGAAGTGTCAATAAGGGAAAACATGTAAACCTAGATGAACTAAGAGACTTAAAGACAATCCAATGGTTTGCAAACTTAGATCTTCTCCCAATTTTATAAATTAGTGAACCCATCTATCCAAGACTTGTCAGATTGTTTTACAACAATCTACAAGTAGATGAAGATGAAAGAGTGTCTACCTATCTCTTAGGACAACACATCTCCATTACGGATAGATTCATTTGCGATATGATAGGCATTCCCGTAAAAAATAGAGGTCTTTATTTTAGAGGATCATGGGATAATGAAATAGTTAGGACAACATATGTTGAAGCCTTAGGAACAATTTTTGATAATCCCAACTTAGTGATAGTTCCTAAAAGCTGTGAACATCTGCTACCACTAAATACTAAGGTACTTCATCATATCATAACTAGCATCATTCTCCCTAAACAATACCATCATGATGAAGTAAGTCAAATGAAATTAGGAACCATGTATTAGATCATGAAATGACATAACATCTGCTTTGGTTACCTTATCCAACAAAACATAATAGAACTATCTAAGAAAGACATGATGCTTCCATATGGTGGTATAATAACTAGAATACTTAAAGCCTATGATATTCCAATACCACCAGACGAAGAAGTTATGAAAGTAGATAGGTTTAGCATAATAAATAAAAATCTACTTCACCGATTGAGATGTTTTTATAGAAACGGTAATTGAGTTAGAATGCCTAGAAGAACCGATCCCCCTCGACCTAAACCAGAACCCGAAACACTAGTCTTTAGGGGTACTCAATCTCCTCCGATCTGTCCTTTTGAGGAAATACATCCATTTGAGCAAGCTCCTACATCATCTATCGAAGACATTGGGATTCGGATGGACCGATTTGAACAAAGACAAGATCAGCTTGAACATCGACAAGATCAAATCCTATCTAAGCTGCAGCAAATTTATCGACAATTTGACTCTTTATTTAGGCATTTTAATTTTTCACCTCCTGAATAAGCTTGTATATGTGGACATAATCACCTCTTGTTGTAACAATTATGTTGTTGTAAACTCTTTATGTTACTCACCTTGATCACAATGCCTTTACTAATCTTTGATATAGTTACTTGATGTATTAATTAGTGAGAATATGCAGAGTTACGTTGCTTAATCCTGTTACTCATTGTTGGATTTCACGTTGAAATTAAATGTTTCTATAATGCCTACTTTGAAAACCTTATGTCTTGGTTTCCATGATAAATATGATTTGAGAAAGTAATATAGCCATGAAATTGATGTGTCATTTCCATGATGTTAATATGTCATGATATTACCATGATATTGATGTATTGCCATGATGTTAATGTGTCATTATATTGCCATAATACTAAACATCAACTAGCTGATATTTTTATAAAACCTCTAAGTGAAGAACAATTTGATTTCATTAGAAGAGAATTAGGAATGTTAATGTATCAGAATGCATAAACTTGTTTTCCGGACTTTATTGATTGAATGATCAAATCACTTGATTGCCATTATATGCCTAAAATTACATGTTGGAAATTATGTTTATAAAAATTTCCATAACAATGAGCATGTTTTGTCTTCATGATTGTATTTGAAAATCTATAGTATAGTCTTATCCGAATGCATGAAAGTGTTAATTTCATTTTCGGATTCTCTTAACTAGTGGTATCCTAACAATTGGATTTTCTCGATACATTATCTTTTTTCGAACTTAATAAGCATATGTTATATCGAGTTTGATTCTCATCATTGATTTTTGACATATGGAATCAACTAGCAAAAACATCTCTCATACACTTATCATGTGAAAAATATTTTTTTGAGAAATGGATTTGAGAAAATGATTCCTGCTTGTAAATTCCTTCTTGAAATATAGATGTTAGTGTTTTTACTTGCAAGGATTTATTTCACATACATATCTTGATCCTTATAAAAATGGAGTATGATTTAATCTCTCATCGATTTTAACTTCATTCAAAGTAAACTCACAAATAGCTAGTATCACAAATAGCCTTCCTCCTTCATGCAAAAAGATAATAACAAATGAAAAGGAAGAAGTATTAAAAGCTATCTCTATGTCATGTTTTCCTTGATATGTTTGCATAATTGGTATCTTATCACTAACTGTTAGAAAATGACATGAACCTAGTTATGACATGAATAAATACCGCACTTATGCTTAAAATTTGCTTATATCGTTCTCCTTTTTGTTGATGACAAAGGGGGAGAGATATATTAATTGATGCTATGATTATGCCATGCTTGCATAATCGAAAATATATGAATTGATGATAACTATGATTGCCATATTTACATTATGTCATGCTTGCATCATCGAAAATATATGAATTGATGATAACTATGATTGCCATATTTGCATTATGCCATGTTTGCATCATGTTAAGATATCAAGAACTTGCATTGTAATTTTACGTGTTGATATCTTACCATATGATGAAATACTATGATTGCTAAACACTTGAAATGTTTGCTTTACATTAAGATATCAAAAGCTTCAATTGTAAATTTACATGTTGATATCTTATGTTGAACTGCTACCATCATTCATATTTGAAATGTAAAACTTGATAATGGATGTCAAGTCTTAACATCATTTTCAGTAAGATACATCATGATAAGAATCATGATAGGAGTAATTGATAAGGTTAAGAGTTCTTAAATTATCAATAAGTCTATTGAATTCAAAGGCCTTGAATTCAAGAATGACTTATCTCAAGTATGACATATAGATAGGGGGAGTTAATGGTAACTTCGTTATCAATTGATTGTCATCATCAAAAAGGGGGAGATTGTTGAATATCGGATTTTGATGATGAAGTCAATTGTCATTTGTTATCTAATTCATATGTTGAGATAAGTGTGCAGGATTAACTACGATGAAAGTAAGACATGCAGCAGGAGTTGCACCGGAGTCAAGACTATGATCACGTTGGGAGTTCAAGAGTTCGATTGAAGTCCGGACGGTCGTCGGAGGTTTTGCGGGAATAAATTCGAGAAGTCCAAGAGCTTGCCAAAAGAAGCTAGTCGAAACTCGCCAAGTGGATCGTCGCAAGTCCGTCGGAGCATCACCGGAGGTTTGTCGGATGTTCGCCGGAAGTTCACCGGAAGCTTGCCAGAAGAAGCGATTGACGCACCGGAGCAAGCTGTAGTAAATGTCCTAAGAAATATCATAGTTAGCATATAGATTAAGTTATGAATAGGAGGTGATCCCATTAACTTAATCTGGGGGCAATTGGGCCCTTGACAGACCCAAATTGGGTCGAATGGATCGACCCATTCGGACCAAAATTCCTGCTAGGTGGTGGCACCGCCTAGGAGAGGGTCTCCCAGGAAAGCTGGGTGGTGCAACCGCCCCAAGTAGGCGGTGGCACTACCTGGGCTCAATCTCCGAGCGAGACTGGGCGGTGCAACCGCCCCTGACAGGCGGTGCAATTGCCCTAGTCAGGCGGTGGCACCGCTAGGGCTCAGTCTCCGAGCGAGATTGGGTGGTGCAACCACCCCTGTCAAGCGGTAGCACCGCCCAAAGGCTCAATCTCCGAGCTACCAAGCAATTGTACTGCCCCAATCATGCGGTAGTACCGCCAGGACCCCAGAAATCCGGGAGATGACATTTTTGAACTCCAAATTCAAACCAGTTTGGGGCCTGTATATACCCCACCCTTTCCTGCATGAAAGGGCATCGAAAATCCAATCTTACTCTGTGATTTTTAGAGCTCAAAAGTGTTGTAAAGGCTAGAAGTTCTCCTCCCTCTTTTTCCAAGTTTTGATCTTTCAAGAGAGGAGAGAAAAGTTTGTAAGGGTTGTCTCTTAAGCCCATCAAAAGGAGTGAAACTATAAAAGGGTGGTTGGCCTTCGCCTATTGAAGGAAGGCCTCTAGTGGACGTCGGTGACCTCGTTGGTGGAGGAAGCCAAAAGTGGATATAGGTCAAGATTGACCGAACCACTCTAAATCTCGGTTTGCATTTACTTTGAGCATCTTATCTTTACTACAAACCTCCTCAATAGCTTACTGCCTTCTGCTCATTTACGAACGTGTTTCATAGTTAAGTATTTTCTGAATCGGCGTTAAGATGGAAATTGGTTTTATCGTATAAACATCATATTTCAGTTTGCACTTGCATTTTGATTTCTATCTTAACTGCAAACTGCCTTCCTTACTTTACTTCAAATATGTTTCCGTAAGCTTTCAAAGTTATTATCTGCACGAAACGACTTTTATGTTGGAATCGGATTTCAACGTACGAACGCAGTTTTAATCGTCGAAAGTTTTCCACTGCACTAATTCAACCCCCCCTCTTAGTGCTCTTGATCCTAACAATATCTTTATCATATCATTATCTTGATTTCTCAATTTTCATGACTTAAGTTTTCTTTCAAGATCATATCCTATGACTCTTCCTTTAGCTAAAGAGAATATTTTCTTTCAAACAAATCATGATCCTTTTCTTGATTTCTTGATATTTTTGACTTAATTTCACTTGAATCAAGATCATTTCCTATGATTCCTTCCTCTTTCTATTTACAAAAGTAGAACCTTGATTTATGGACTCTTGTATTCATGACTTGATCTTTCTTTTATTCATGTGATGGTTAAATTATTTGCACCATTGAATCCTTCCCTTCTCCTTTCTTGATTTAATGACAAAGGGGAGAAAGAAAATTACTAGCATCTCAAAGAAAAATAAAAGTACTATTTTGCATATCTCAAGAGAAGCAAAGTGCTAGCTTGCTCATCTCAAGAAGCAAAACTTGCAAACTTACATATCTCAAAAGAAAATTACTAGCTTACACATTTCAAGTAGAAGCAAATATTGCTAACTTTCACATCTTTAAAACTTGCTAGTTTGCATGTTCTAAAGTAATGATATATGTAAAAACTTGAAATTATGCAATGATATATGCAATTATTTTAAATTATGTTACAAAAAAATGCTAGTTTCACTTTTCTCCTTTTTATTGATGATAAAGGGGGAGAAATAATGATAATTTGAAAAATTTTTGTTTTAGTATCATGCATGCCTAAGTAATGATAATTTGAAAATTTATTGTTTCGGTATTATGCATTCTCAAGTAATGATGATTTGAGAATTTATTTTTTTAATATCATGCCCAAAGTGATGATGATTTATAATGGTTTAGAATTATGCATGTTATACCATGATAATTTAAAATATTTATGATTTGAAATGATGCATGCAATAATATGGATATAATGGAAGTAATGATATTATGATGATGCATATGATATATGTAATGCTATGCATATGAAGTGTGAAATGATGAAGTTTGCAAAGAAAATGATTAAAATTATTTTGATTTGAATTCTAAAGTTATCATTTTCTAAATTCAAAGTTTCTTTTAATATTTCATATAGATATGGGGAGTTTAGTTTAAACTTCATCATCAATTGGATGTCATAAAAAAAAAGGGAGAGATTATTGAATACCAGATTTTGATGATGAAATTAATTAATGAGTTTACGATCTAATATGTTGTTTGAGAAAAGTGATATAGGACTAACTTTGATTAGAAATGGCAAAATGATTGAAGCAAGAAGAATCAAACATTGCACTAAGATCGAAAGTTGCTGGAGTCAACTTGTCGGTGGATCAGGCGATATACTGAAGGTTCGGATGATGTGCCGAAAGTTCGTCGAGAGTTTGGATGAATAAATGACAAGCCGGATAACTTAGATGTAATATCTTGTAATTGTTTAAAGTCTTTATTGTTGAAGTTAGGTCTTAATTTGAAATAGATTTGGGTGTAACCCTACTAACTCAATTAGGGGCCAATTGAGCTTGAGTTGGGGCTATTTTGGGCCAAGTGGAAGGCCCATTCAGTGATCCTTAGTTGGCCCAATACCACCCAGATTAGGCGATGGTACCATTGATAGTTAATGCTGTCAAACAGTGATACCACCCTATCAAGTAGTGGTACCACCAAAGCCTAGTCTCATAGGCTCTATCAAGCGGTCGTACCGCTCAGACTAATGATAGTACCTATTGAATCTCATATTTTGATGATGGAATCAATTGATGAATTAATGATCTAATCCATATGTTGAGATAAGTGATGCAGGAATAAATACGATCGTGAAAAACGTAAAACAATTAAAGAAGAATTGAATGTTGAGCCGGAGTCAATAATCGAGCATTGAGCCAAATGAATCGGGAGATATACTAAAGGATTAGATGATGTAGTGAAAGCTCACCAGAAATTCATCGAGAGTTCGCTGAAAGCACACCGGAAGATTGTTGGGAGTTTACCGTAAGTTCACCGAGGATTAGGTTGAACAATTGACGTTCCAAACAACTTAGATTGCTTGTATTGGAATTGTATTAGCCTTAATTATCATAGTTAGGATTTTAATTTGAGTTAGTTTTAGTAGAAATTCTACTAACTAAATAAAGGGCTAATTGAGCCCTAAACATGGTTAAATTGGGCCTATTGGATGGCCCATTTAGCCACTCAGAGCCATGTCAGGTGATGGCACCACCCAGATTGGGCGATGGAATCGCTTGAGGCTCAACCTCCCAGGTGGTCTAGGTGGTGGTACCGTCGACAGTTAATACTACTAGGCGGTGGTATCGTCAGAGCCCAATCTTCGAGACTTTATCAGGTAGTGATACCGCCAGTACCCTAGAAACCCAGGATGAAACACTTTTTGGCTCCATTTTTGAAGTCATTGTAGCCTATATGTAGGAAAATATAGGGGCGACATCACATGCACAGCAGAAGAACAGAAAACAAAATCCCCAAATTTTTCAAAGATGTGTTCGTCGTCGTGGGAAGATTGGTGCGCAAAATCTGTAAAACTAAAAACCACGCATGAGATAGTTGTAAATTATTATAAAAATAATAATTCACTGAGTCAGAAAGAGTTCTGACAGGGATGACTCATAGCCAGCTCAATATTGTGCCTAGAGGGCCACATAAATATGGTAGGATTTACGACGAGCAGAGGTTCAGATATGAGATATCTGTTAAATCCCCTATCTTATTGGATATCCAATAAATCCTGAATTATTGGATCCTATGGATTAGATCTAATAAGAGCCAATGAGATATTATTGGATAGAGATCCACTAATCTAATAGGTTTGGATAGTTGGATGGAGATCCAATACCCAATAAGGCAAGATCCATTATGATTAAGTTGATAAGAGGGAACTAAACACTAACAGGCCAAAGGTTTTCTTGGTTGCCACCTCCTATTCTCCTCTCCCCTTCTCCTCCTCAAATAGTAGGCCTGGAAATTTGAGGAGCATCGTCGCAACCCTATTATGTGGATCACCATTAGAGAGGAGGACACTTGACCTCATTCATCCTCTCCTACAGATCTACATGGATTCAGAGATATACAATCTCCTTAGATAACACAACTATCTCATGTGTGGTTTTAAGTTTTGTAGGTTTTGCGCATAAATACAACAACAAATACATTTTTGAGAAATTTGGGGATTTTTTTTTTCTGTTCTTCTGCTTTGCATGTGATGTCACCCCTAGATTTCTCTATAGTGGTATCAAAGCCAGGTTGTTCGTGTGAAAGATTATTTTGGACTATGTGTATTGTGTTTTAGATAGGCTTTTGATGTTAAAATTATTGACGCAAAAATGAGAAAGGGCAACAATTATTATTGCCCTTGTTGCCCTCACAAATGGCAGCATTAGCCACCATCTGCATACAAGGGGCTGGCGGCCGACGACCTGCCTACAATAGGCACCACCAATGGTTTGGGCTCCTATAGGCAGGGTTGCCTATGGGCAAAGGGCTCATAGCAGCGCTCGCCCGTAGGTGCAGCGACACTCGCAGGTCACTTGCCCGCAAGGGTGGGCAGCGCTTGCATGTGAGCCGCTTAAGGGGCTGGGGCTCGCCTGTGGTGATCACCCGCACCAGCGACCATGGGCAAAAATACCCGCTAGGGCAGTGTCGCCTATGGGCAAAACCACCCGCGGGCAGGGGTGGCGCCCCCTTCCCCCACACGACGTAGTGGTCGGTGTTGGTAAGGTGGCGGCAATTGCAACGCAATAAGGGAGGAGAAGGAAATTAGGGTTTTTGGCCAAATGATAGTTTTGCCCATCAGAATTTTAAAATTTTCAAGTTCTGTCTTTTCTATCCAAATTACCAAAATATACCTCATAATTCAAAAAATATCCTACATATTCTTAATTTTAGAAAATATTAGTTAATTAAAAGTTTAATTAATTATTATTATTATTTAGTGTCCCAGCATGATAATGATGTGTACATATAATTTATGATGTGGACGGATGATCATGAACCGTATGATATGTGTACATGTGATGTGATTATTATTATTGGGGTCTGCGAGCCTCCAATTTTATTCTTGTTTATTGTCGGGCATGTGTGCCTATGATTAAGTTGTAATTACATAAGAAGGCACAATAGGAGCGTGAAAGCGATAGTGGGACCCGCGAGATAGAGATGGATGATCATGACATATAGAGATGTGTCGAGATGTCGATGAAACTGAGGATGAGATAAACGATTACAGGACATGAAGATGCACTACTACACACATAGATCTTGATGTGAGTGATTAGGCTCATTGGCTCGGGCCTAATCACATTAGGTTGTGGTCTATGATCATCTAGTGTGATTGCTTATACATCTACTAGATATGTATATATATTTGCATGTAATGTATATGTATATTAAATATGTATGTGTGTGACATGTCATATTAGGAGACCAAATCAAAATCCTCTCTTGATAATATTAAGTTGGTAAAATATGAGACAATTAAATTGACCCACATAGCCTTCCATTGTTATAGGTAGGGACTGATTCCCGACATATGTTGAGTTAGTCGAGTTCCTTAAGGCTCACCTATATTGTGATTAGCTATCTTGCTTATGACATAGATATGTCATCGGTGACCTGAGGACATGGTATGCTTGGTCAAGTCCCTCAAGGGTATATTATCGAATCAGACTCATCTTGTAACGATGGTATTAACTTAACCGAACATCATGGTTAGTCGAGTCCCTCGAGACCATCATGGTTCGGAGGCTGAACAGGATGAGAATCATAAGGAGTTGTAATCGTCAAAAGTTGCCTACTTTTTAGGCTTAGTGTGATTGGTCGAGTCCCTCGAGGTTACACTAAGATATTGATTGGATCTCGATCCCTACTAGAAGTCTACCGAAGATTTTCGTTTCACGCATTGAGGGTGTCACATGACTCGCTAGAAAAATAGTGAGAGTAGAATAAGATAGAAGTCCATATCTTGATTATTTATTTTTTTTATAAAATCTGCATGTTATTTATGTATGCTACATCTCCTGTTTGTTAGAAATATGTCACTTTCAAATCATTTATATGGCATACTTAATATCAACCAGCTCACTTGTCTGAATTATATGGATTGACTCTATAACCTAAGAATTATTCTCACTGTAGAGAAAATCATATATGTCCTTGATACGGTGATGCCTATACTTGAGAAAGGGGCAAGCGGGGATAAGATCGCTTGCTATATTAAGTACATAGATGACTCCACTCTTGCTCAGTGTTACATGTTGGGCTTCATGACTCTTGAGTTATAGAGATAAAATGAAAAGCTGGATGCTAGATCCATTCTCCTATATGTCTATAAACTATTTGAGGAACAAAGAAGAACTCAACGATATGAGATATCCAAGAGTAGATAAAGAAACTCACAAGTCTAGGAATAGTCCTAGAGGATAACCTGTGTGTGGATCTTGTGCTTCAGTCCCTACCAGATTCCTTTTCATAATTCATAATGAATTTTAATATGAATAAGCTTGAGGTGACTCTCCCTAAGCTCCTTAATATGTTGAAAGAGGCAAAAAGCACTATCAAGAAAGAGAAGCTAGTTCTATATATTAGTGAGACCAGAAAGAAAAGGAAGGCAAAAAAGTCCCTTAAGAAGGGCAAGGGAAAGGGTAGACCAGGTAAAGCAAAAGTTGCTAAGAAAGACCCGACAAAGGAAAAAGACCAATGCTTCCACTATGGCAAAGATGGGCATTGGAAGAGGATTGAAAAGAGTACCTTACAGAGAGCGTGAAACCTAGGAGATTAGTCTCTATTTTTTAAACTCCTATGATAACACATGGGTATTAGATACCAGTAGTGTTTATCATATTTATAATTTGTAGCAGGTTCTAGCAAAACCTAGGAGATTGGCGAGAGATGAGATGGACATCGAGATGGGCAATGAAGCAAATGTTGCTACAGTAGCTATTGGCGAGATCACCCTATATCTGCCTGGTAGAGTTATTATTGTATTGGATGTATGTTATTTTATTCCTTATATTATCAAAAATATTATTTCTATTTTATGTTTGACAGTTAGTGGATATAAATTAGTTTTCAAGAATATTGGTTGTTCAATATTATTAGATAATGAGATCATCACGAGAGGAACATTGCATAATTGTTTGTTTTTGCTAGACATTGCTTCACATATCATGAATGTAAGTATATCCAAGAGGAAATGAGATGAGGTGAACAATGCATACTTGTGGCATTGTATGTTAAGTCACATATATGAGGGAATGATTCAAAAGTTGCTAAATGGAGGGTTGGTCAGTTTTCCATTCGACTGTGAGTCATATGCAACTTACGAGCCTTGCCTTTGTGGAAAACTGACCAACCCTCCATTTAGTGGAATTGGAGAGAGAGCCATTGAGTTGCTGGAACTTATACATAATGATGTATGTGGTCTCATATCAACTTATGTCATAAGTGGTTACTCCTACTTTATTACCTTTACTAATGATCTCTCAAGGTAATGACATGTGTACTTGATGAAGTATAAGTCTGAGGCCTTCAAGAAATTCAAAGAGTATAAGAATGAAGTAGAGAACTAGATTAGAAAGAGTACTAAGACTCTTCGATCAGATCGAGGAGGTGAGTACAAAGTTCACCTAGTTTCTCAAAGATCTTGGGATTCTATCCCAATAGACACCTTCTTATACACCTCAACTCAATAGTATATCTGAAATGAGAAATTATACACTGTTAGACATGGTGCGGTCCATGATGAGCTTCACCAACCTACTCATCTTATTTTGGGGATACGCTTTAGAGACCACAGCTTACCTTATGAACAGAGTTCCTACTAAGTCGATAGTATCTACACTATATGAGATATGAAAATAAAAAAAGTCAGATCTTAAGGTTATTAAGATTTGGGATTGCCTACCTATGTTAAGACATAACCTCGATAAGTTGGAATCGAGGACGAAGCAGTGCAAGTTTGTGGGATACCCCAAGGAAACTTGTGGGTATTATTTCTATCACCCTAAGGACCAAAAGGTATTTATAGCCAAGAGAGTAGTGTTCCTTGAGAAGGAACACATTCTTGGCGTAGACAGTGGGAGTGTGATAGAGTTAAGTGAGGTTTGAAAACCTAGCTCAAATACCACTCCATAGCCCGAGTCTATTCATGTATCTAACACAAAGTTTCAACTTTATGTAGGTCCAACAGAGTATCATATCCTTTTGAGAGATATATATGACATATTAGAGGAGAGAATGTTGAGAATATTGATACTCAAACCTACAAGGAGTCTATTATGAGTATAGACTCTGGGAAGTGGCAAAAAGCCATGAATTCTGAGATAAATTTCATGTACTCCAACAAGATTTGGAACCTAGTTGATGCACCAAAGGGTATTATACCCATTGGTTGCAAGTGGATCTTCAAGAAGAGGATCAGAGGAGATGAAACTGTAGAGACCTATAAAGTAAGGCTAGTGGTTAAGGGGTATCGTCAAAGGCAAGGTGTTGACTGTAATGAAACATTTTCACCCATAGTCATAATAAAATCCATCCAAATTTGATTGGCTATTGTAGCACACTATAATTATGAGATTTAGCAGATAGACATGAAAATCATGTTCCCTAATGACAACCTCGAGAATTAGGTGTATATGATACAGCCTAAGGGATTTATGTCCAAGGACTACCCAGATAATATGTGTAGGTTGTTTAGGTTCATTTATGGACTGAAGCAAGCTTCTCGAAGTTGGAACATAAGATTTGATGAGGCGATCAGATCTAATGACTTCGTTAAGAATGAAGATTAGTCTTGTATGTATAAGAAGGTAAGTGAGAGTGCTATCACCTTTTTGGTTTTATATATGAATGATATTTGATCGTTGGGAATGATGTAGGAATCTTATCCACAATAAAGATTTGGTTATCTAAACACTTCTCCATGAAGGACTTAGAGAAGGCATCCTATATCTTGGGGATTCGGATTTATATAAATTAATCTAAGAGGATGCTTGGCTTATCCCAATCCAAGTATGAAAAATTGTCAAAAAGTTTCTAGGAGTATGTCCCCAAAAACACCTGAAGAAAGGGCAAACATAGATAGAATACCCTATGTCTCAGCGATAAGGTCTATCATGTATGTCATGCTATGTACCAGGCCTGATATAATGCATGCTCTAAGTGTCACGAGTAGGTTTCAGGGGGATCTAGGATTGGAGTACTAGAAAGCAATAAAGTATATCCTTAAGTACTTGAGAATGACCAAAGATCTTTTATTGATATATGGAGGTAGTAGCCTTAGGGTTGAAGGTTACACGGACTTGAGTTTCCAATCCGATGTTGATGATAGCAAGTCTAATTCGGGATATTTTTCACCCTGAATGGTGGAGCAATATGCTGAAAGAGTTCCAATCAAGATACTACTACTGACTCATCCACAAAGGTGGAGTATATTGTTACAACAAAAGCAACAAAGGAGGGAGTATGGATAAAGAAGTTCATCACAGATCTAGGAGTCGTGCCAAGCAGCGAGGAGACAATTCCCTTATATTACGACAACTATAAGGCCATTGCTCAAATAAGAAACCCGAGTCTCATCAGAAGTGTTTAAAGGAGGTTCTAGCATATTAGAGAAATCATGGCTGGAGGAGATGTAATAGTGGAAAGAGTTCCATCCGAAGATAATATCGTAGATCAATTGATAAAGTCATTATCTCATATTGTCTTGGAGCATCACAGGGGTCTGTTAGGGATCAGAAACATAGGTGATTGGCTTTAGGTCAAGTGGAAGATTGCTAGTCATATGTGCCCTACAAGCCAATTACGTGAGTGATGGCATGTGTGACATGATACACATTCTTTTTTCCTATTATATTTTGATATTTTATCATTTTATATTTCTTATTATATATATGTATATATACATATATATTGTGATATTCATAGATCTGTATAATCGAAATCGGATCATGATGATATCATAATAATGAGACTGATTCACCTTCAACACAAACCCTAAATAATCCTGGTCATAGGTTACTCAAGAGGGACACCGAGATAATCGGACAGATTAGTGTACTGTATACCTGTCTATATGATGGAGGAAGTTGGTCTCATAGTTACTCATGTGGGGACACTAGGGCTACAGTGCAGGTGCTCATTGGTGAATGAGTTTACTGATTGATTCGCTTATAGAATACTAGATAGTTAATGATACCTCATTATCATATAGTGATTTTGTTATCCTAGTAGTGTACCTGATCCTTAGACTTGAGACACCAAGAATGTCTTGTATGAGTACTCTACTCTTTGATATCAGACTTATAGGTTTGGAAGTTCTAGATCTAGTATAACCAGTCATCGGGAGTGACAATCAACCTTACGAGGGCTATTGAGTGTCGATAGAGGATCATTCGCTTTCAGTGTCATGAGAGGAATATCTATGTGTTCTTGCTTAGATAAATCCCTAACTAGGGTCATTCGGATTGAGGGAGAAAGAGTTCTCCGGGAGAATCAGATTAGAGCGAGCCTCGAGTAGAAACTATATAGGTCTGACAACACCATACTCAGTATACGGTCTTTGGAATAATAGATAGATGAGAGACTATAGGTATATGGTAATTGATGACAGATAGGTCCAAAGGATTGGATTCTCTTGTATCGTCTAAGGACTATGGCGTAGTGGCCTAGTACGTTTGTAGTCGATGAGTTGAGTGAATTATTATCACTGAGCCTGAAGGAGTTCTGATAGGTATGACTCACAACCAACTCGATATTAGGCCTAAAGGGTCTATACATATTGTAGGTATTGTGATGAGTGGATATTCGAATATAAGATATTAACCGGAGCCCCTATTTCATTAGATATCTAATAAGCCCATAAATTATTGGATCCTATGGATGAGATCCAATAAGAGCCAATGAGAGATTATTGGATGGAGATCAAATAATCTATAAGGCTTGGGTAGTTGGATGGAGATCCAATACCCAATAGGGTAAGATCCATTAAGGTTAAGTTGGCAGAGGGCCTCTATAAATAGGAGGGAACCAAAGACCTATAGGCTAGAGGCTTCTTAGTTGCCACCTCCTATTCTCCTCTCCCCTTCTACTCCTCAAATAGGTGTAGAGATTTAAATAGTGATTTAAGGAGCATCATCGTAGCCTTGTTAAGTGAATCACAATTAGAGAAGAAGATACTTGACCTCCTTCATCCTCTCCTATAGATCTGTAAGGATTCAAGGATATACAATCTCCTTAGGTAACACAACTATCTCACATATGGTTTTAAGTTTCACGGGTTTTGCGTACCAATCTTCGCACGATAACGAACATAGTTTTGAAAATTTTAAGATTTTTTATTTTTTATTCTTTCATTATGCATGTGATGTTGCTCCTAGATTTTCCTACATATACTAATCTCAACAAGGTATATTTAAAAGACAGCTATCTGCTCTCTTGGATTAATCAACTAGTTGATGCCACATCGGGTCATGAGCTCCTTATCTTTTATGGATGCATTCTCAAGGTATAACCAGATAAAGATGATAGAGGCGCAAGACTAAACGTGCCAAAACACCTGAATTAGAAAAACCCAACTCATAGGATGAGATCGTCATACGAATTAAATAATGTACTTTAAACCTCTCTTGCAAAAGCCCCAAAGCATGCCCTCGAGAGGGGGGGAGGGGGCCAAATAATAGAGAACATATAATCACTTAAAACCTCCCACGTAAACGCTATGTAAGGCTTGTGGGAGGAAAATGTACATACGAGCTGACACCCACTTGTCCTAATGGATAGGAGTCTACATGGTAACTCGGGTCGGTTACAAACTATCTTCCCTACGGAATATTCATAGGAATATTTTAGGAAGTCCAGGGATAACTCGAGTCAATTACAAACTATCTCCCCTATGAAATATTTACTGAATATTTCATCTCTTCAAGGTCAGGTATAAAAATATACCCTCAATCTAGGAAAAAGAGAAGGCGAAAAGTTGACCTCGGGACTAACTTATGCGCCGGAGGGACCGACTCAATAAGCTTATCTTGACTTTGATATTTGTATAGATGATAACTCAAGAGAATGCACATTTTACCTCGGATGACTTACATGTACGAATCAAAGCCACATCATGCTAACAAACATGTGAACGATATTTTCTCCTAACATATACCTTCGATTAACTACTCATGATAAATTAACCAATAAGCCATTTGGTCAATTCAGGATTTGATCAATTGTATCATATCGATGCTATGGTTAACTTGATGATCTAACTATCTTTAGGCCATGAATATTCCATTTCTTCAAGGTATAAAAACACATATTTAACTATAAGGAAAAGAGGGAGCACAAATTGATAACTTAGACCTAGAGAAATTGATCTAAGGATTAACTTAAATATCATATGGACTAGCTCGAGAAGCCTCTCCTGAATTGGTCTTTGTGCTAGTGATAACTACGCTTTCCACCTCAGACGACTCCGCACGTATGGAGTAAGGCCACATTATGCTGACAAAGACGTCAATAGTATTTTCCCCCAACAAATGCTTTCGATTAACTTCTAATGGCAAATCAACCAATAAGCCATCTAGTCAATTCAGGATTTGATCAATTGTACTATATCGATGTTGTGGTCAATTTGACGATCTAACTATCTCGAGGCCATGAATATTCCATCTGTCAGGTATAAAAATATACCTTCAACTCCAAAAAAAGAAGAGGTACAAATTGAGAACTTAGACTTAAAAAAGTTGAGCTCGAGACTAACAAAACATCATAGGGATCGGCTCGAGAAGTCTCTCCTGACTTCGGTCTTTATGCATATGACAATTACAAAAAAGACATTTTCTATCTTGGACAACTCCACGTGTACGGATTAAGGCTACATTATGTTGACAAGGACATCAATAATATTTTATCCCAGTAGATATGTTCGATTAACTCTTCATGGTAAATCAACCAATAAGCCATCTAGTTAATTTAGGATTTGATCAATTGTACCATATCGATGCTATGGTCAACTTGACGATCCATGCCACAAATGCCTTAGGGAACAATTGTCTTGATAACATGACCACTTGAATAGTGATCATTTTGAGAAAATGAATATTTTAAAGATTATATCCAGAAGATATGATATGTTAAGGAGCCATTATCACAAGGAAATGATTGTTTGACTACACTATTTAGGAAAAGGTTATGATATACGATTAAAATAAATATTTAACAAGTACTTTTGGGTAAGGAAACTATGATTATTATAAAATTATCATTGATAATGTGGATCCAAGATTGACCCAAATGCTCTTCATGAATTTGATTTTTCATATATATATATATATATATATATATGATTATATCATTTACTCAAACATCATATGATATCACCAAATTATTAATTTGATTCGATGAAATTGACATGTTTTCAAGTACGTTGATATGACCACGTCCATGCCGCAGCACCCTAATGGCACCGAGAACATGAATATGAAATCTCAATCTTAATGACAGGTACATAAATGGAAGAATTGTTGTGCCCAAATTAACATTGATGAAACAGGATGGATCCACAAGAAGCCTCATATCCACATGGTCTGTCTGGCTCCTGGCAAATAATTCCTAATTAGAGGCTTCACCATATCACTCGTACTGCTATGCTATGCTATGCTATTATATTATCTGCAATTCTCCAATCCAATTTGTAAATATATATTTTTGTTGGTCTTTCTATTTAGAATATAAATATATAGATCATGACTCAATCTTATTGATGAAATGACATTGATTACAAAAATTAAGATGGCATCATCAGTCACCAAATTACAAAATCAGTATATGTGTCTACAATTTCGGTACATGGCCAAACATACAACGACAGATACATGAAACAAGGTCAAGGAAAAATGTAACCTTGTAAGGTTTTAGTATACATGAAAAAGAAAAAGGATATTTCTATTGGCACAATCACAATTAACCTTTCTAATATTTCTAAGATACTTCTAACCTAAGTATTATTCTTAACTTATTACTTAATTTTCACCCTCTCCCAACTCTTTCATACAACCTCTTTTTGTTTCCCTTCTTCTTCTTCTCCTCCTCCTAATTGTCGGAGATGATCGGAGGGGAGCCAACCAATGTTTCTTACATCAGCACTCACAAGGATGATTGATCGTAGAATGAAATGAATTATATAAAGCAATGATAATTGAGGAGTGGTGAGAAATAAAAAAGTATAATCAATAATTAAGTGGTTATATTTAATAAAATTATATTCTATTTTCTTTTTAGATGGTTGTAAAAAGTAAGGGATTAACAATCTCCACATAAAAATTATACCCATACAAACCATCCATAGGATCATGTTTTAATTGAGTATAATAACAAAGGCTTATCATCATCTCTTTTGAACTACAACTAAATCGGATCTTGCTTGAAGAAGAAGTCAAGTACTTGGCAGAGGCAGACAACCCACGTTGGTAAAAGTTATGGAACTCAATAGAAGTTGAGGCCATAGTCTTCTTGATCCAGGAGTTCAACCATGGCGAAGACAGGGACAAGGCACAGTCCTCTGCTTTGCAACTCAGCATTGCTTTCTGCGAGGCCCTGAGAATTACACACACAGATGCAATGATTGTTCCTCAACCGCCACAAAATGAGACTCAGATCGATTACCTCATCACCTTCTTCCGGGGATCTCATACCGAAGTAAGGAGCAGTCAGCATCTGCGTCATGGCAGCAGAATCATGAATTTATCTTTGATGTATTTGCGTGCAAGAAGTACTCGATCAATGCCCACATGTACGTACGTACCTCTATTTGTTCGTGGAGGAACTTGATCGAAAGAGCAGCCTCGTGAAGAACCGATGCGGTATCCGCCTGCGCGTCATAAACAGGAATGGTGTATGCATTCAGTGTAGTAAATGGAGACGAGTGATGTGTTCACCTTCCCGAAGGGAGAAACGAGCTGCTGAAGAGCTGTTATTTTGTCCCCTAGCTTCTGGCTTCTCCTCGCAGGTGCCTATCCATTAATGTCGATCACGGATCATCGAGGAAAAGAACAAGAACAGCTACGAGCGGATCATGGTGAAGATCTACCTACTTTGATGAGCGGCATTCTGGCCATCGTCTTCGAACACATTGTCTTCGGGTTCTTTGATGATGGTGAAGAAGGTGTTTGATTCTTGTTTGCAGGATCCCTACTTATCGTCCGCTTCCTTCGTTCTGCCACAACCTACAAGGCAACAAAACGCTAAGAGATCGAATCAAGACAGTGTCTGACTCAAGAACAGCTCACTTTGGGAAGAACCCCGGCGGCGCTGCAGCCTGTGGTCATCATCGGATCTCCCTTTCCTGTTACGTTAGACATGCCTAAGAATCTTCGAAGTGAACCTGTCAAGGATCCTCCGTCGGACTTCTCCTGAAGAGCACCGAGGAGTCCGCCGCAGTTTCTGTTCACAAGCAAAGTTCATCACAAGAATTGCTAAAGCTGACATCCAACTCTACCGAGAGACAAAACGACTTCGAGGCTTACACTCTCTGGAGCTCCGTAGAGTCATCAGAACTCTGCAGCCATGGTGGTCCTGTGTTGCCTGCATGAACACATGACGAACTGAGAAGAACCCATTACAAGAGCTAGCAGTAATCTGTATTTTCTTCAGGTACCGAGGTTGCTGCTGAACGGGGAAGAGAGAGAGGGAAGGACTGCGTCGTTCCACATTCCCTACGATTGGATTCCAGGAATGCAGAATTCTAAGAGCGACCATAAAGCGAGTGGGGCTTCTCATTGATTTATACTGCAACAACCGCGACGAAGGCGATGGCTCTGTTGCTATCTGTTTGAGGAAGGGTTGGCATCAGAGAAGAGCGAAAGGGAAGAGACGACAGTGATCGGCATGGAAATGGCAAAACCGAGCAAGGAAATCAACGTAGAGAATGGAAAAAGATGAAGAGACGCCTTACATAGCCGAGACTAAATGGGCATCCGTTTCATATCTCTATCAATCTCCTGACCTATCATAAATGATGCAACGTCCATTAAGAGAGAGAGAGAGAGAGAGAGTGCTTGTGTCTGCTCTTTCCTTGTCCATTGAAACCGGTTGACTGTCATCCCAGGTTTGAGGGTAACTTCATTTGCATGGGACAAAATGAGGTTAAAAGAAGGTCTCAATCAATTCGTGTTTAGCTGTTTACGTGGAAGACCAATGACATGACACATCATGCTTACAAATTTAGGTCCTCTAATTTTAATCCACTGGAGCCAATATATATGAAATACAACTATAATAGACCATCGTTCACTATAACTGTAGCCTGCACTATTCTAACTTTGTTCTTGCCACATGCCATGTCTGGAGCTGAACCCTAATCTCTCTCTCTCTCTCTCTCTCTGTTTATTTTGATTAATTACTTTCCGCTTCTATCTATATATTTTTTATCACAGGTGGCTTAGGTGACACTCGGATACACATAAGGTTCATGGATTGTGTAGTTCATGAAATCCATTTAGGATCATCAAAGCCCCATTGACACAGGACTCTCGCAAAGATATCAACCTCTTATATCTACTGGTATGCAAATTAGCAGAAATAGGAGAACATTGAGGCTGTGGAATTAATGGAGTAAAATGTGAATGGAATAATTTCCAAGTCTTGCAATTTATGGGCACTTCAAAGTCTTGAATGCAGTGGCACTCAAGTATTAGATGTGAAGTCTTAGGTCATGTAAGCTAGCAATGGGTGAAAACAGCAGCACCAGCAGCAGCACATAAAAAGCCATGTAAATTTGGAATGTCTACCGCTACAAGCCTTACCACGGAACACCACGGTTCCATAGTTCCAGTAAGGTCCGATTCTGAAATCGATATAATTTTAATTTCAGAACCAAAATTAGAATAAAGATACGATTGATTAATTATATCTATGACTAAGTTGTAACCATACGAGGAGGCGTAGCGGTAGTGTGAAAGCAATAGTGGGACTAGATCGAGACGAACGATCGCGATACATGAAAATATGTCGAGATGCCGATGGAACCGACGAGGATGAGATGGACGATCACATGGAAATGTACCGCTACACACATAGATGAGTTATTAGATCTACTGCTCCGACCTAATCACATTAGGATGTGGTCCATGATCCTCTAATGTAATTATTCATATGATGTATGATTATATATATATATATATATATATATATATATATATATATATATATTCTCATCACAAATTGCTTCACATTCAATGAGAAAGTTATTCTGGAATTAGAAAATATTTGTTGGACGATTTTCTTTTAAGAAAATACTTATATTTTAAATATTTCCTACAAAATGCCTCCTCTTTTATTTTTTTCACGTGATACTTCTAATTTAAAAATATCCTTAAAATCTTTTCATCAAATTTTTTTGCCTATTTTTTAAGAGATCAAAACATTGTAACGAAAGAAAAAAATTTAATGGATGGTTTGAGTATTTTTAAAATTAAAAATACTGTTTGAGAAAAAAATATATATATATATGGAATCTCATTGAGAAATAGTATTAGAAGAAACCATAGTTATCTTATTCATCAATAGTTTGTCAAACATATTCTATACATCTAGCACACCCTCCAAATTAACGTATTGAAAAGGTGTTAATCTATCTTAAATCAATAATATTATAATTTATTAATAATCTAATCTAATCTAAAAATTATTCAAATATATTTTGTATCCATAAACCTGTGCGGTCTAGGCTCATACATTATATCACTTGATAATTTAGGAAATCCAAAACCAACTTAACAAAATATTAACCACACTTATAAATTCACTAATGTGAGACTCTATATAATCGTAAAACCAACCATTTACCATAAGTTCATATCATCATCATAAATTAAATTTAACATTCCAAAATTTCAAACGGTGAAGGTCTTTTAAAACTTTTACACGATACATCAATTCAAATTTATCGATAACATTTTATTACATATAAAATACACTTATACAATAATAACATATCAACCAATAAGATTTGCCCAAAATCTGAATAGCTTTCCAATACCTTATGCCAATTCTAATATTTCAGTGAGTTGAATTAACTTAAAAGATTTATATAGCAATTGAGTAAGCTACAAAGCTAATTATACCGAGAGAGGATAGTTTCAAACAAACATAATATCAAAACAATGAATAGGAATTGATAGATATCATCTCATTAGATACAAAATCATAAATATTATTTTATTTAAAATATATTTGGTTCGATAAAGAGTATTTTGAGCATATTAATGACGTAAGAAGTATTTCGAAGCATATCAATAATGTATAAAATATTTCAGAATATATAAATGATATACGAAATGTTTCAAAGTATATCAATATAACAAATAATAAATAAAAGTTTAAATGTCATATTTGATATTACATTCATTTCATTTTTATCCAAAACACATATAAACACATAAACAATACTTTGGATATCATATAAAAAATACAAAGGGTGCAATGGGATCATAGATGAATATGGTCTATTTATTTTCTAGATGACCATATCTTAGAGCTCTATCCACCTAAGTTTGGATAAAGTTAGAGGAGGCCAACAAAGCATCTTGGGTGGGCTGGGTGAAATCTCTCATGTCTTAGAATTCTCTTTATCATTTCTGGTAAAGGTTCACATTATCCCATAAATACTATAGTACAAAAGGATATTATGAGTAATAAAATTAGTATATATCGAAAGTATATACGAAACAATGAAAATATATATGTGCTTATATGAAACAATATGATACAAATATAAATTTTTATATAATATGTTTAAAAAGAATTAAGAACAAGAATATACAATTAGTCACCTAAGGTTCAATTGAAGAAAGAATTTCAAATATATGAAACAAGAATAAGCAAAATTAGCAAAAGTTCTCTTTTGACATATTCTATAAGGAACATTGTATAAGTAATTTGAATAATCAATTATACTTTAATTTACTCAAGAAAAATATCGTTAAAGATATATTAATCTACTTTCAAATAAAATAAGTTTTATATGAATTGAAGTTTCCCAATAAGGACTTATAATTAATTTAGTAATCAAAGATCAGAAAATAAAATCTTTATTTTACAAAATCTATAGGGTTTATTGAAATAGATATTTAGGTAGGTATTTGTACTCTAAATCTTTCAAGTAAAATACTAAAAAATAAATTTACAAGTCTAGTATCTAATAAAGTATGTTTTTTCTTAAATCGAAGTTTCCAACCAGAAGTTATAAGTAGTTTAATATCAAAATATTAAAAAGTATGATCCTTATTTTGTAGAATTTATAGGGTCAATTAAAATAGAAGTTTAAGCAATCATTTGAACTTTGAATTTTTCATCAAAGTATAAAAAAAAATCTATAAGTCTATTTTCAAATAAAGTAAGTTTTGTCTAAATCAAAATTTGGTTAAAAAAGTTATAACAAAAATAAGATAGATATGTCATAAATTCTAAAAAATTTAAACTCAAAATTTTACATATTAATGAGAGAGATATTAGATATAAGACTAGAACTCTTTAAATTTTTTATAATCAAGACAAAAGAAGAGACTAGAACTTGTCTTACAAAAAATTGATTTCCAAATATGAGGAATTGATCCAAAACCTCAAGTCAAAGAAAAATTTCCTGTACTTCAATTTCTCCTCTCATCTTCTCAAATCTACGTTAACTACAGTAGTCGATACAAAATTGAATTCCACTACACAAACTTCTTCTCAAGATCATTCTATAGTTCATTCGATACAAGAATGTGCCGAGAAGAAGTTTCTCGAGTGTTTTGTATAGTTACATCATTCTATATCTTGTAATTGAATTTCTTCCCTCGTCGGTACTTATTCTCCGCATTCTTTTATTTGTGATCATTCTTTCTCCTTCAGCGTTCAGGGTTTAGGAGGGTTCAAGGTTCTTCAGTCTCCAGCTTTATGGTTCGTGGATGAACAAAGCCAAAGTACCGAACGGGCATTGATGGTCGAAGAGACTGCATCTGCGTAAGCTCATCCTCCTCGGGCAAGTCCTCATCGTCCTCTTCCGGCGATTTGAGAATCTGAATCCAGTGTGCAACAGTCGTGCGCACAAGTTCGTCCTTCTCCATGAGCTCTTCTTTTCTCCACCACAGGTTCTAGTATCCCAAGTACGTGGAAAAGATCGCTGGGCAAGAGTTTTACCGGCCCCATCCATGACTAGCTCGCCAACTCTCATTAGTCTCTCAGTTACCACCCTATAAAACCCTTCAGTCGAGGTGTGTACATATACACATATCATCCGACATGAATTCCAACTTGAGTCAGATTCGTACATATATATTTTCTTTTTTGTTTTGTTTTGGATTTAGGTTTATTAGAAGGAAAATTTGCAATGGATAAGGTCGAGAAGATACATTAATAACTAGGAAACCTCTTTTTCTACCTTGTTAACGAGGGTAGTCCAAATGGAGGGTCCACCTCTGAGATCGTACTCCACCTCAACCAGGTTGGCGAGCAGGTCAACTAGTGAGCGGTTAGAAAATTAATGCTCTTTCACGTAATGTTAGAATTTTATTAAAACTTGATTTTTTTTTTCTTTTTTTTTAAGATTTATCTTTTTACATATATTTTTAATCTCTAAATGACTTTTGTTAATGCAGGCCTAAGCTATATTGTATGCTCGTCTCAAACCGAGGTTGAGAAACTCATAACTAGAAAGCTTAAGTTAGATTTAGTTATAAGGTGTCGATTGAATAGTAAGCTTTTTAATTATGAGGTGTCGATTGAATAGTAAGCTTTAGTTATGAGGTTGAGAAATTCGATCCTACGATACTTAAGTTAGATTAGTCATGAGGTGTCGATTGAATAGTAAGCTTTTATAATGAATCTCGTGATTGTTGTGCTTGAAGATGTGTTTTAATATGGAGGACGATTGCACATCTTGTCTGATCATAGGTGTTTCGCATTGAATATAAAAAATATGAAGGATTATAGATGCGATTATAATATCAGAGAGATACACATCTTATCGATTATATGACTTGAAGGTTTCAAACTCGTGGTGTCTAGATGTTAATTATATAATGTCAAAATATTGAACTTGTAATGCTAAGATATCAAGGGGAGCTTCCTTGTGTGATTTAGGTTAAAACCTGCACCAAGAAATCAATGGCGAATCAACGTGCATGACATGTTTTGAAGAAGTCCACATATTTCCCGATATATATATATATATATATATATATATATATATATATATATATAATACACAAGCAAACCAATCTAACAAAGAATAGGACGGTCATGAATCAAGAACATAGAATGGTCATCATCAGCTACTAGTCGACACTGCAACAATCCAACTTCATAGGAACTAATGAACCATCAATATCCTCGTCGAGCCCAAAAGGCCATTTTCACATGGCATATATGATAACGCAGCTGTAACATGGGTATGAACTTTGATCTCAACGTCATTCATGTTTTTCGTCTCCTTGTTAAGATTTAGATTGTTTCCTCTAGAAAAGTGAAGCAGTTTGTAGTTGATGCGAGCTTCTAATGTGATTAATTGTTGTCTGATTAGTTTGCGTTCTTTTCTTCTTCTTCTTCTTCTATTTTTTTCCCTTGTTTTATCCCCAGTCGATAGGTTTCCATCCTTCCTGTTCATCCTAGTTTACTTTTATGTGATCAATTGGCGGTCACTCACATGAACAAGATGTTGGATTGACAGTCCACAAATTCAACTCATTACTCACATGAATCAGATGTTGGATTTGGGCAGCTCACTTCCTTTTAACCTAATCCTAATTAACATTAAGGGGGTGTGGTGGCGGTATTTTTTGAGGCAGAAAAAGGCATAAATAAGACAATAACGTGGGAGAAGAAAACAACCATGAGATTCCAAAGAAAATGAGGAAAACAAGACAGAAAAGGAAGAGAAAGAAAGGGAAGAAGACAAGGACAATGCGAGACTATTCTCAATCATCTAGTAGTGTTCTCATCTCAGGTTAGATCAAATCTACAGTAGATTCTTACTTTGATTACTTGGGGAGGTTTTAGATATTGTAGGCAGTGACGTGATCCTTGTATCCCAGTTATTCTCTTGTGATTGTTGCTAGGGTTTAGGGCAAGAGATTGAGATTTGTATATTCATTATTTGGATTATCTCTAGTTTGTCCCGTGGTTTTTACCCTTCACATTGAAGGGGTTTTCCACGTATATCTTAGTGTTGTACTTGATTGTGGTTCCATTCAATTCCACTGCATATTATGGTCTTTTAGTATTTATTCATATACAAAGGTTATTCCTGTTTATATCCCCATCAACTAGTATCAGAGCAAGGGGTTTTGGTGATTTAATTTTGTATTTGAACATGGAGACCAGTTTCTCGCATAGTTAGTTTAAATGGAAACAATTGGATGATATGGAAACTAAGAATGGAAGATCTCTTGTATTGCAAATATTTGTATAGACCTTTACAGGGAGATAGTGCAAAACCTATAACTATGACAAATGATAAGTGGAAGAGGTTAGATCGAAAAACAATTGGATTTATTCGACGGTGACTTGATGATAGTATCTTTCACCATGTTTCTACTGAAATTTCTACATATTCTCTTTAGAAAAAGTTGGAAAGTCTCTATGAAAGAAAAACAGCTGGCAACGAAGTTTTTTTGATCAGAAAACTTGTGAACCTAAAATATAGAGAGGGTACTTCTATTGCTGAACATTTGAATGAAATGCAAAGTATTACTAACCAGTTATCCTCTATGAAAATGTCTCTTGATGATGAGTTGCAGGCATTGTTACTTCTTAGTTCATTACCAAAAAGTTGGGAGACACTGGTGGTTTCCCTCAGTAATTCTGCGCCAGATGGTGTTGTCACTATGAGTCAAGTAACAAGCAGTTTGTTGAATGAGGAGTTGAGAAGAAAGAGTTCGACAACATCTCATAATAATTCACAAGCACTTATCTCAAAGAACAGAGGAAGGTCAAAGTCTAAAAGCAGTTCATGCATGAGTAGAAGCAAGCCAAGATCAAGAAAAGATATTGTTTGCTATAATTGTGGTGAGAAAGGACATTACAAGAACCAATGTAACCAACCTAAGAAGAGCAAGAAAAAGGGAAAAGAAGTAGAGTCTATAGAGTCAAAATATAATATCACAACTACAATGTAAGGTGGTGATTATTTGATTTTGTCTCCTTCTGATGATATTTTTTCTTGTGTGTGTCAGGATCTTGAGTGAGTGATTGACACAGGTGCTTCTTGTTGAATCTCGTATTTTGATGATGAAACTACTTGATATATGATTTAATCTGCGTTTTGAGTGATGCAGGGTGCTTCGATCAGGATGAGACAATTAAAGCAGGAACATCATGTTGTGCCGAAGGAACATGTCAGAAGATTGGACGTCGGGCCGGTGGATCGGTCGACGTATCGACAGAAGGCTTCGGGCCGTGGACTCGGGCATCGGGCCAAGAAGAGCGGGTATTGTGCCAAGGATATCGGAGTTGCAGAGTCAAAATCGGCGATTGGGCAATAGGCTGCAGGAGAGGGACGATGCGCGCCAAGAATCGGACGAAGCGTCGAGGACCAATGACATCTTTGGACAACTTGGTTAATTGCTTTGGATTAATTGTCTCGATCGAAGTTTTTTGTTTTGAGTGTGCAGGATTAACTTCGATGAAAGTTAGACAAGCAGCAGGAGTTGCGCCGGAGTCAAGATCATGATCACGTTGGGAGTTCGAGAGTTCGACGGAAGTTGGGACGGTCATCGGAGGTTCTGCGAAAACAGATCCGAGAAGTCCGAAGCTTTGTTAGCGAAGCTTCGTCGAACTTCGCCAAGTGGATCGTTGTAAAGTCCAGGAGTTTGCGGAAGTCCCAGAAGAATCACCGAGGGTTCATCGGATGATCGACGGAAGTTCGCGAAGCTTCGCCGGAAGAAGCGATTGACGATCGAACAAAAGCTGCAGAAATTGTTTAGATTTAATCGTAGTTAGCACGTTGATTAAGTTGGAAAATGGGAGGTGATCCCATTAGCTTAATCTTGGGGCAATTGGGCCCCCCGAAAAGATTGAAATTGGGCGAATGGAGCTAACCATTGGGACCACGATTACACCGGGGGAGGTGCAACCGCCAGGGCGAGGAGGTGGCACCTTTGGGGCTATGTCTCCAGCGAGACTGGGCGGTGCAACCGCCCGGCCGAGGAGGTGCAACCGCCCGAGCTCGATCTTGAGCTAGACTAGGCGGTGCAACCTCCCCGATAGAGAGGTAGCACCTTTGAGCTCGGTCTTGAGCTCAGCAGAGAGATGCAACCGCCTCGGTCGGGGAGGTGGCACCCTAGGGGGCTCGATCTCGAAAGTTGGACTCGGGCGGTCGCTTAGCCCCGCCCCTAACAGAAGAGGTGCAACCACGGGCTCGATCTCGAGCTTTGCAGGCGGTTGCAACCTCTCCGGTCGAGAGGTGCAACCGCCTAATCCCGGAATTGCAGGATTTGATCGTTTTGAGCTCCAAATTTGAACTGGGTTGGGGCCTATAAATATCCCACCCATTCAGCACAGATAGAGCAAGAGAACTACACCGAAATCTTGATCTTCTCTGTGATTCTTGAGCTCAAAATTGTTGTAAAGCCTTTAAGTCTCCTCCTTCTGTTCTTTAAGTTTCTGAATTGTAAAAGTGAGGAGAGAAAGGTTCTGTAAGGGTTGTCTCCTGAACCCATCAAAAGGAGTGAAACTGTAAAAGGGCAGTTGGTCTTCGCCCATTGAAGGAAGGCAGCTAGTTGATGTCGGTGACCTCGTCGGAGGAGGAAGCCAAAAGTGGAGTAGGTCAAGACTGACCGAACCACTCTAAATCTCTGGTTTGCTTTTACTTTGAGCACTTTATCATTACTGCAAGCCTCCTACATAGCTACTGCCCTCTGTGCTTTTACGAACGAGTCTCTAAGTTCTGATCTTTCCGAATCTGCATTCAAACGTAAATCGGTGTTTTTGTACGATCTTTACACTGCAGTTTACGCTTACGTTTTGATTCCATTTATAACTGCAAATTGCTTTCTGCGTATTCATAAAACGCTTTTCAAAGTTCAAAACTGCGTTTAGACGTAAAACTGCATTTAGACGTAAAACTGCGTTTAGACGCAAAACTGCGTTTAGACGTAAAACTGCACTTAGACGTAAAACTACACTTAGACGTAAAACTACATTTAGACGCAAACTGCGCTCAGACGCAAACTGTGTTTAGATGCAAACTGTGTTTAGACGCAAACTGTGTTTTAGGCATAAACTGTGTTTAGGCATAAAACTGGCTTTTTAGGCTTAATTTACGCGGCAGGCATAAACTGGCGCTTTTTTAAATGCAAACGCGCGCTTAGGCGCAATATGCATTTAGGCATAAACTGCATTTAGGCATAAACCGCGTAAACTACATAGATAGATACAAACTGTGAATCGGCTTTTACATCGAAATCGTTTTTATCGGACTGAGCGAAGCTTTTAGTTTTTAAATAATTTGAAAGATTTCGCTGCACTAATTCACCCCCCCCCCCCCTTAGTGCTCTCGATCCTAACAATTGGTATCGAGCAAGGTTAACTCTCTAACGGATTAAAAACCCAAGAGATGGCATACACCGGAAACCAAGAGGGGCATTCTATTACACGTCCACCCATGTTCATGGGACGGACTACACCCTCTTGGAAGACCCGAATGAGGATCTTTCTTATTTCTATGGATTTTGAACTGTGGAACCTTGTTGAAAACGGATTTTCAAAGTCTTCTCTTCCAATGATCGATTGGAATGAATTGGAAAAAGAAGGCTTTTCGCTCTTAATGCAAAGGCTATGAATGCCTTATTTTTGTGACTTGATAAAAAACGAGTTTAATCGTGTTTCAACTTATGAAACTGCATTTGATATTTGGCACACACTTGAAGTGACCCACGAGGGCACAAGTAGAGTGAAAGAGTCAAAAATCAATTTGTTGTTGCATTCTTTTGAACTTTTCGAATGAAAACCGAGTGAAACCATTGGCGACATGTTTACCCGTTTCACGGATGTGCCAACGGTCTAAAAAGGACTCGGAAAAAAAGTTTTTCGGATTTTGAACTCAGTAAATAAGATACTCAGATCCCTTCCTAAAAGTTGGGATCTTAAAGTCACTGCTATTCAAGAGGCAAAAGATCTGCGCAACTTCCCTCTTGAAGAACTAATCGGGTCATTAATGACCTCTGAAATGACTTGTAAAAAGCTCATGAAGAGCAAGAAGACATCCTTCCAAAGAACAGGAAGGATATGGCACTTAAAACTTCTGAATGCCACTTGAGAGAAAACTCAAGTGATGAGGACTAATGATGATGACTTGGCACTTTTAACAAGAAAGTTTAAAAAATTCTTTAAAAGAAACAAGTTTAAGAATGATCTTAAAAAAATAAGCTTGAACCCAAGAAGGACCAAGTGATCTGCTATGAATGTAAAATGCGGGACACTACAAAGTGATTGTCCCCAAGTCAAAAAAAGAAGAACATCAAAGAAGAAGGCTCTTCAAGCAACATAGGATGACTCGAAAGATCGAAGAAGAGGAGTCCAACACCGAGCAAGTTGCTCATTCGCCTTTAATGGCCATCGGGAGAGGAGGTAACGAATTTATTAGATGCTGATTTATCTTTCGATGAACTATTAAATGCCTTCCATGACTTATTTGATGAATGCAAGATTATCAATAGAAAATACAAATTGCTAAAAAAGGAGCATGATAGTCTTACTTGTGATTTTAATAAGTTAAAAATTGAATATCATGATAGTTTAAATTCATGTATCAAATGTCATGATCTAGAAACTTTTCAAAAAGAAAACTTGCTACTTAAGGATACCTTGAAGAAATTCGAGGTTGGTAGCAAGTCATTAAACATGATTCTTACAAACAAAGGTCATGTTCCCAAAAGAAGTGGGATTGGATTTGTGAAGAGTCCTCACCAAAATCCAACTACAGCCAAAAAGGCCCCATCTTACATGTTAGACATCAAAGCAAATGCAACTTTTTGTTGCAAGTTTGGACATAGGGCGCATTATTGTCCATTCAGGAAATTTAGTCCAAACAAATTGATTTGGGTTCCTAAAGGAACCATGACAAATTCTATGCAACATGATAGAAAATCTAGATCTATTAGTGAGGCACCAAAAAGCAAATGGGTACCTAAAATCATCCCTTCCTACAAAAAAAATATTAAAACCTTAGGGTTTGGGGCAAGAATTAATGTTACGCTTCTTGATTCTCGACAGTCATGACCCAAATGCAATTTGGATACAACAACAGTAGAAATTATGAAATCACAAATGCAATTTGGATACAACCTAATGTGACTTTTCAAAATCACAAACATATATGCGACATTGGGAGTATGCGTTAAAAGGTCTATCTTGATCGTACAAAGCTTTTTTGCCTTGAAATAAAAACGCACACGTAATCATGTGAGTAACATTAATTGCTCTGAATGAAAACTCTCCTCAAGACAAAACCTACCTGATCAAATCACAACAAAGTGTTCACTGCCTACAGGCGGTGGCACCTCTCCAGCCAGCGGTGGCACCTCCAGCCATCACGGGTTACCAGCGGTTGCAGCTCTTCCAGAGAGGTGTGCAGCCCCATAACTCTGCCTTTTTTAACCCACGCTAGGGCCGGCAGTGAAACCGACCCCAACTCACCTCCCTTTCCTTCTCTACTCCTCCAAGCCTCCTCCATCCCCATTTCACCCCATTTAGCTTCCCAAATACCTCCCATTTCGGAGCAAAACATCAAGAATCGCTCCCTGTTTTGAAGATTCCACTAAGGTATTCTCCAAGAACCTCTTAAACTCTGTTTTGTTCTTCATTCACTCTTGTTCACCTTTATCTCTCTAAACAGCAGTAGTTATGGGATCTAGAAGATCCTCAAGGGACAAGGGAAAGAGGAGATTAGTAGAAGAGTTTGATTTTACCCTTTTTGATTCAAAAACCATGCTGAAAAATTTCTCTCTTTCGAACTAAGAAGCATCAATAAGGGAAAATACGTAGATCTGAATGAACTAAGAGACGTAGAGACTATCCAATGGTTTGCAAACCTAAATCTACTTCCAATCTTGCAGATCAACGAACCCATCTATCCTAGGCTAGTTAGATTATTTTACAATAACATACTAATAGATGATGAAGAAAGGATGTCCACCTATCTTTTAGGACAACACATCTCAATCACTGATAGATTCATTTGTGATATGATAGGCATTCCCATGAAAAGCATAGGACTTTACTTTAGAGGATCATGGGATGATGAAACTATTGGAACATCCTATGTTGAAGCCTTAGGAACAATCTTTGCCAATCCTAACATAGCATTTGTTCCTAAAAGTTGTGAACATCTACTGCCTTTAAACACTAAGATACTTCATCATATCATGACTAGTATAATTCTTCCTAAACAATACCATCATGATGAAGTGAGTCAATTAGAATTAGAAACTATGTACTTAATCATGAAAGGACATGACATTTGTCTTGGCTATCTTATCCAACAAAACATGTTAGAATTATCTAAGAAAGATATGATGCTCCCATATGGTGGTATAATTACTAGAATAATGAAAGCTTACGACATTCAAATACCACCAAAAGAAGAAGTAATGAAAGTAGATAGATTCAGCATAATAAACAAAAATCTACTTCACTGACTAAGATGTCACTATAGAAACGGTAACTGGGTTAGAATGCCTAGAAGAACTGATCCTCCTCAACCTAAACCTGAACCTGAACCCGAGCCGGAAACACCAGTCTTTAGGAGTACCCAATCTCCTCCGATCTGTCCCTTTGAGGAAACACATCCGGTTGAGCAAACTCACACATCATCCATCGAAGATATTGGGATTCAAATGGACCGATTCGAACAAAGACAAGAACGGCTTGAACTTCGACAAGATCAAATCCTAACTGAGCTGCAGCAAATCCATCGACAATTTGACTCTTTATTTAGGCACTTCAACCTTCCACCTCATGAATGAGCTTGTATGAACACAATCATCCGTTGTTATTATAAACCCCTCATGGACTTTGTCTTTGATATGGCATGTTGTAAGCTCCTTATGTTACTCATCATGAAGGACTTTGTTTTTGATATGGTTACCTGATATGTTGTAAACTCCATATGTTACCCTTTACCTTGATCTGTAAGCATATGCAAATTTACAAACATCTCTTGTTGTTTATCTCGGATTTTACACTAAAACTAAAATGTTTTAAAAACCTTATGCCTTGAAAAATATAAAGTGACATACCAATATAGTTGATAAGTCAGCAATATGACATTGATATGGTTGCTGTTACTGATGTTAATATGATTGCAATCACTGATACTATGATTAGGCCATACTTGCATCACCAAGAAATATATGATTGCTATCATTGCTATATGCCCTGTATCAAGATATCAAACAAAAATTTGCATCGTACGAGCTGATATCTTACCATGTGATGCAATGCTATACTTGCTAAAATATTCGAAATGTGTACATCATGAAATGATATCAAAATCTTGCTTCATAGTTATACATGTCGATATCATGCCATATGATGAAATGCTACAATTGATAAACACTTGAAATAGTTGCGTTACAATATCAAAAGCTAACACTGCAAAGGAAGCAAAAATTTGCTAGCTTGCAACTTGCATATTTCAAGAAGCAAGAGTTGCCTTCTTGAATATCTCTAAACTGCTAGCTTGCAAGTTCTAAAATATTGTAACATTGCTAGCTTGCATGTGCTATCTTGTATGCCGTAAAACTTGCATATCTAAAACTTGATAGCTTGAATGTTCTAAGCATGATGTAACATTTGCTAAATTTTCTAGCTTCAAAACTGCATGATGATAAAACTTGATATTATGATTTTCATGCAATAAGTTGAATCAATATCACAAACGATTGATTGTGATACTTCTCCTTTTTGTTGATGACAAAGGGGGAGAAGTATGTTGATGACATGACATGTGATGCATAAGTTTATGCATATGTTCATGTTGACGTGTTGCAAGTATTCATGATGAATATTGCAATGACTTGAATTCAGTTTGAATTCAAGGTTCTATCAATATGGCATATTGATAGGGGGAGTTTGTTTAAACTCTGGGAGTTAAGGTTAACTCCGTTTATGATGACATGTCGCTTAGATTTTTGAATTTAAGAGTCTCTATCAATATGGCATACTGATAGGGGGAGTTTGTTTAAACTCCGGGAGTTAAGTTTAACTCCGTCATCAAGTAGTTGTCATCATCAAAAAGGGGGAGATTGTTGAATCTCGTATTTTGATGATGAAACTACTTGATATATGATTTAATCTGCGTTTTGAGTGATGCAGGGTGCTTCGATCAGGATGAGACAATTAAAGCAGGAACATCATGTTGTGCCGAAGGAACATGTCAGAAGATTGGACGTCGGGCCGGTGGATCGGTCGACGTATCGACAGAAGGCTTCGGGCCGTGGACTCGGGCATCGGGCCAAGAAGAGCGGGTATTGTGCCAAGGATATCGGAGTTGCAGAGTCAAGCGGCCAATTGGGCAATAGGCTGCGAGGAGGGGACGATCGCAAGAAATCGGACGGCGTCGAGGGACCAATGACATGCGGACAACTTGGTTAATTGCTTTGGATTAATTGTCTCGATCGAAGTTTTTTATTTTGAGTGTGCAGGATTAACTACGATGAAAGTTAGACAGCAGGAGAGTGCGCGGAGTCAAGATCATGATCACGTTGGGAGTTCGAGAGTTCGACGGAAGTTTGGACGGTCATCGGAGGTTCTGCGAGAACAGATCCGAGAAGTCCGAAGCTTGCCTGTTTAAGCTTCGTCGGAACTTCGCCAAGTGGATCATCAAGAAAGTCCAGGAGTTTGCCGGAAGTCCATAGAAGAATCACCGAGGGTTCATGGATGATCGACGGAAGTTCGCGGAAACTTCGCCGGAAAAAGCGATTGACGATCGGAACAAAGCTGCAGAAATTGTCTTAGATTTAATCGTAGTTAGCACGTTGATTAAGTTGGAAAATGGAGGTGATCCCATTAGCTTAATCTTGGGGCAATTGGGCCCTGAAAAGATTGAAGTGGGGCGAATGGAGCTAACCATTGGACCGATTCACCGAGGGAGGTGCAACCTAGGCCAGGAGGTGGCACCGCTGGGCTATGTCTCCCCAACGAGGCTGGCGGTGTAACTGCCCCAGCCAGGAGGTGCAACCGCCCGAGCTCGATCTTCGAGCTAGGCGGGCGGTGCAACCTCCCCGACAGAGAGGTAATGCTTTGCTGAGCTCGGTCTTGAGCTCAGGAGAGAGGTGCAACCTCGATCGAGGTGGCACCGCTTAGGGCTCGATCTCGAAAGCGGACTTCAGCGGTGCAACGCCCCCGACAGAGAGGTGCAACCGCTTTGGGCTCGATCTCGAGAGCTCTGCCGGGCGGTGCAACCTCTCGATCGAGGTGTAATCACCGATCCGGAATTCCGGGATTTGATCATTTTTGAGCTTCAAATTTGAACTGGGTTGGGGCCTATAAATACCCCACCCATTCAGCACAGATAGAGCAAGAGACCTACACCGAAATCTTGATCTTTCTCGTGATTCTTGAGCTCAAAATTGTTGTAAAAGCCTTTAAGTCTCCTCCTTCGTTCTTTAAGTTTCTGAATTGTAAAAGTGAGGAGAGAAAGGTTCTGTAAGGGTTGTCTCCTAAGCCCATCAAAAGGAGTGAAACTGTAAAGGGTAGTTGGCCGCCCGCCCATTGAAGGAAGGCAGCTAGTTGACGTCGGTGACCTCATTCGGAGGAGGAAGCCAAAAGTGGAGTAGGTCAAGACCGACCCGAACCACTCTAAATCTCTGGTTTGCTTTTACTTTGAGCACTTTATCATTACTGCAAGCCTCCTACATAGCTACTGCCCTCTGCGCTTTTTTTAACGCAGTCTCTAAGTTCTGATCTTTCCGAATCTGCATTCAAACGTAAATCGGTGTTTTTGTACGATCTTTACACTGCAGTTTACGCCACGTTTTGATTCCATTTATAACTGCAAATTGCTTTTCGCGTATTCATAAAACGCTTTTCAAAGTTCAAAACTGCGTTTAGGCGTAAAACTGCGTTTAGACGCCAAAACCGCGTTTAGGCGTAAAACTGCACTTAGGCGTAAAACTGCACTTAGGCGTAAAACTGTGTTTAGGCGCAAAACTGCGCTCAGGATAAAACTGTGTTTAGACGCAAAACTGTGTTTAGATGCAAACTGCGCTTAGACGCAAACTGTGTTTAGGCGTAAACTGCGCTTAGACGCAATCTGGCGTTTTAGCGCAAAACTACGCTTTTAAATGCAAACGGCGCTTTAGACGCAATCTGCATTTAGACATAAAACTGCATTTAGGACGCAAACCGCGTAAACTACACTTTAGATACAAACTGTGAATCGACTTTTACATCGAAATCGTTTTTTATCGGACTAACGCAACTTTCGTTTTTAAATCGCTGAAAGATTTCGCTGCACTAATTCACCCCCTCTTAGTGCTCTCGATCCTAACACTTCTTATCATGCTACACCACGGAGGGAGTTTTTTGCTACATACAGGTCTGGAAACTTTGGTGTTGTTAAGATGGGCAACTATGACACAGCAAACATCATTGGCATGGGTGATATCCATTTAAAGACCAACATTGGCTGCAAGTTGGTACTTAAGGATGTGAGGCATGTGATTGACTTGAGGCTGAATTTAATTTCAGTTGGAAGGCTAAATGATGAAGACTATGATAGCAGATTTCACAAAGAGCAATGGAAGCTCGGTTCTCTTGTTATAGCTAATGGAAAGAAATGTCATACTTTGTACATGTTGCAGGCTAAAGCTTATGATTAGTTAAATGCTACAGAAAAAGACTTCAGCATGGAGTTGTGGCATAGGCGATTGGGACACATGAGCGAGAATGGGCTGCAAGCTCTTTCCAAGAGAGAGGTATTACCAGACTTTAGAGGTATACATCTGAACCCTTGTATTAATTGTTTGGCAGGTAAACAACATAGAGTTTCATTTGCTAGTTCGGCTTTGTCTAGAAAAATGTATGCCTTAGACCGTGTTTATACAGATGTATGTGGTCCTTTGAGGACAAAAACTCCTAGTGGATCTGTTGATGTTCTTGGTATAAGTGGTGCACTTTATTTTGTCACTTTTATAAATGATTTTTCCAGGAAAGTTTGGGCCTATGGTTTGAAGACCAAAGATCAGGTTATTAATGTCTTCAAAGAGTTTCATGCTAGGGTTGAAAGGGAGACAGAAAGGAAATTGAAATGCATAATATCAGATAATGATGGTGAGTATACAGGATTGTTTAATGACTATTGCAGGTCACATGAGATCCAACATGAGATGACAATTCTTGGTACACCTCAGCATAATGCAATTGCAGAGAGGATGAACTGCACCATAATGGAAAAGATCATATGTATGCTTTCACAAGCCAAGCTACTCAAAAGGTTTTGGGATGAGGCTTTGAGAACTGCAGTTCATGTGATCAACTTATCACCATGTACAGCCCTAGATGGTGATGTTGCAGAGCATGTATGGTTAGGGAAAGATGTTTCCTACAAGCATTTGAGAGTATTTGGTTGTTGCACATTTCCACATATTCCTGACAATAAGAGGTCCAAGTTGGATGGTAAGACTAAAGAATGTATTTTTCTTGGCTACTCACATGATCATTTTGGTTACAGGCTTTGGGATTCAGAAAAGCAGAAGGTGTTTAGAAGCAGAGATATAGTCTTCTTTGAGGATCAAACTTTTGAAGATTTGAAGAAGAATGCACTAGCCAATACTTCTGCAGAAGGATTAGCAGATTGTGACTCGGTTATTCCTCCAGTATATCAGGGTGACGGGGGAGATATGTAGGAAGATGGTGTAGAGCCTGATGTTGATCTACCTGCAGGACATGTTGAGCAAAAAGAAGTTGGAGAGCAAGTTCCAGCAGAACCTCAGTTGAGAAGATCTTCTAGACAACGTCAACCTTCCGGAAGATACTTTACATATTAGTACATGACGCTTACTGATGTAGGTGTTAGGATCGAGAGCACTAAGAGGGGGGGGGGGGTGAATTAGTGCAGCGGAAATCTTTCAGCGATTTAAAAACGAAAGCTGCGTTAGGTCCGATAAAAGCGATTTGATGTAAAAGCCGATTCACAGTTTGTATCTAAAGTGTAGTTTACGCGGTTTTGCGTCTAAATGCAGTTTGCGTCTAAATGCATATTGCGTCTAAAGCGCGGTTTGCATTTAAAGCGCAGTTTGCGTCTAAGCGCGGAGTTTGCGTCTAAACACAGTTTTGCGTCTAAACACAGTTTTGCGTCTAAGCGCAGTTTTGCGTCTAAACACAGTTTGCGTCGGCGCTAGTTTTGCGTCTAAACGCAGTTTTTCGTCTAAGTGCAGTTTTACGTCTAAAAGTGCAGTTTTCGTCTAAACGCAGTTTTCGTCTAAACGCAGTTTTTTTACGTCTAAACGCAGTTTTACGTCTAAATGCAGTTTTTCGTCTAAACGCAGTTTTCGTCTAAACTCACTTTACGTCTAAGCGCAGTTTTTTCGTCAAAGCGTAATTTTACGTCTAAAGCGCAGTTTTTCGCGTCTAAACGCAGTTTTGAACTTTGAAAAGCGTTTTATGAATACGCAGAAAGCAATTTGCAGTTATAAATGGAATCAAAGCGTAAAGCGTAAACTGTAGTGTAAAGATAAATGCGAAAAAACACCGATTTACGTTTGAATGCAGATTCGGAAAGATCAGAACTTAAAGACTCATTCGTAAAAGCGCAGAGGGCAGTAGGTATGTAGGAGGTTTGCAGTAATGATAAAGTGCTCAAAGTAAAAGCAAACCAGAGATTTAGAGTGGTTCGGTCAGTCTTGACCTACTCCACTTTTGGCTTCCTCCTCCGACGAGGTCACCGACGTCAACTAGCTGCCTTCCTTCAATGGGCGAAGGCTAACTGACCTTTTACAGTTTCTCTCCTTTTGACGGGCTCAGGAGACAACCCTTACAGATCCTTTCTCTCCTCTCTTTATAACTCAAGACTTGAAGAATAGAAAGAGGAGAACTTTTGGACTTTACACAAATTTGAGCTCTTAGAATCACTGAAAAGATCAAGAATTCGGTGTGGATCTGTATCTTTTCAGTATTGAATGGGTGGGGTATTTATAGGCCCCAACCCAGTTCAAATTTGGAGCTCAAAACGATCAAATCCCGGAATTCCGGGATGATGGTGACACACCTCTAAGCGGAGGAGGTTGCACCGCCGGTGAGCTCGAGATCGAGCCCAAGCGGTTGCACACCTCTCTGTCAAGGCGGTTGCACCACCGAAGTCCGCTCAAGATCGAGGAGGCGGTGCCACCTCTCGCCGAGGCGGTTGCACCTCTCTCGCTCAGCTCGAAGACCGAGCTCGGCGGTGCTACCTCTGTCGGGGAGGTTGCACCCCCGATCTAGCTCGAAGATCGAGCTCGGGCGGTTGCACCTTCGGTGGTGGGGCGGTTGCACCGCCGGTCCTCGCTGGGAGACACAGCCTCGGCGGTTGCACCTCCGGCCTAGGGCGGTTGCACCGCCTGGTGAAATCGGGTCGAATGGTTAGCTCCATTCGCCCAATTTCAATCTTTTTTCAGGGGCCCAATTGCCCCAAGATTAAGCTAATGGGATCACCTCCCATTTTCAAGCTTAATCAACGTGCTAACCACGATTAAATCTAAGACAACTTCTGCAGCTTTGCTCCGATCGTCAATCGCTTCTTCCGGCGAGTTTCCGGCGAACTTCGTCGATCATCCGATGAACCCTCGGTGATTCTTCTGCGGACATCGGCAAACTCCTGGACTTTCTGACGATCCACTTGGCGAGTTCGACGAAGCCATGCAGCAAGCTTCGGACTTCGGATCTGTTCTCGCGAGAACCTCCGGCGACCGTCGAACTTCCGTCGAACTCTCGAACTCCCAGCGTGATCATGATCTTGACTCGGCGCAACTCCTGCTGCTTGTCTGATTTTCATCGTAGTTAATCCACACTTATCTCAACACATAGATTAGACAACAAATGACAATTGACTTCATCATCAAAATCCGAGATTCAACAATCTCCCCCTTTTTGATGATGACAATCAATTGATAATGGAGTTATCCTTAACTCCCCCTATCTATATGCCATGGTTGAGATAAGTCAACCTTGAATTCAAGACCTAAGAATTCAAGTGACGTATTGATAAGTTAGATCAGTTAAACTTATCAATACTTCCATCATGATACCCATCATGATGTATCTCTTCAAGAATGATGTCAAGGCTTGACATACATCATCAAGTTTGTATGATTGTAACTATTCATCATGTAATCATATAAAGCTGCGAAGGACTATTACATGATGCACACATTTGAGATTTTCTAGCAAGTTTGCATTTACTTCACAAGATAGGATATCAACTCAAGACATAATGCAAACTATAGCACATGTTCATATATCTCTTGGTGATGCAAGGATGAAATAACTATAACATTTTTTATAGCATCACTCAAGTATTTGCAACATGATTATGGCAGTTCAACTATGACATAGACATGATTATGGCAGTGTTTATCAATTCATATGTTTCTCCCCCTTTGTCATCAACAAAAAGCATGATAGCATTATCAAAAAGCATGGTAGATGTGATTCCAGCAGGTTATCATGCACATAAAGGAAGGCATGACACATATAATACTTTGAATATCTTTTTTCCTTGTTATAGTTCGTTGCTTGAAGGAGGAAAGTCATTTTTCAAAAGTTTTCATAAGAGTGTATAGGAAAATCCCATTTTTAGCATTCAAACCGAAAAATAAACTTCTTACATGCATTCGGTTATGAGTAAGCTACTGATTTTTTAAAAACATTTGTCACATAATTTTCAACATGTTATTTGATCAAGTGATGCCAAGGCATGTAATAGTAATAACATCCGAAAAATAATTTTAACTAGTTTAAGTATTCGGACACATCAACATTCCTAATTCTCTTCTTATGTAATCAAATTGTTCTTCACATAGGGGTTTTGTAAAGATATCAGCTAGTTGATGTTTGGTATCAATGAATTCTATGGTTACATCATGATTAGTGACATGATCTCGTATAAAGTGATGTCTAATATCAATATGTTTTGTTCTTGAGTGTTGTATAGGATTTTTTAGTTAAGCATATTGCTTTTCGTGTTATCACATTTAATGGGAATATCTTTAAGATTAACTTTGTAATCTTCTAAAGTGTTTTTCATCCATACAACTTGTACATAAACATGCACTTGCTGCAATATATTCAACTTAGGTTGTTGATAGAGCAACCGAGAGCTTTGTTTCTTAGATGACCCGGGATACAAGGGCATGTCCTAAAAATTGACATGATCCTGATGTGTTTTTTTTCTATCCATTCTCTGACCAAGTGAAGTCCGCATCAAAGATAAATTTGTTAATTCAAAATTTTTTTGATTTTTGGGTACCATAATCCTAGATTTGTGGTTCCATTAAGATATCTAAGTATTCTTTTGACTGCTTTGAGATGAGATATCTTAGGGTTTGATTGAAATCTAGCACAAAGTCCTACACCTGAACATGATGTCTGCATGCGGTGGCAGTGAGGTAAAGTAAACTTCCTATCATACCCCTATAGGTTTTTTGATCGAAGCTTTCTCCATTCTCATCAATTTCTAACTTAGTGGAGGTGCTCATAGGAGTGTTAATGGCTTTTGAGTTATTCATATTGAACTTCTTTAGCAAACTCATAGCATATTTGGTTTGACTAATAAAGATGTCATTGCTTAGTTGTTTGATTTGTAGACCTAAGAAGAATGTTAACTCTCCCATTAGACTTATTTCGAATTCACGACTCATAGTTTTCGCAAAGGATTCACAAAGAGATTCATTCGTAGAACCAAAGATAATATCATCAACATAAATTTGAACAATGAGAAAATTGTTTTCAAAGTTCTTGATGAATAATGTAGTATCAACCTTGCCTTTTATGAAATTATTTTCAATAAGAAAAGAACTAAGTCTCTCATACCAAGCCCTTGGAGCTTGTTTTAAACCATAGAGAGCTTTAGTTAATCTAAATACATGATTAGGGAGACTATTATTTTCAAATCCAGGAGGTTGTTCAACATAGACTTCTTGGGAAATAAAGCCATTAAGAAAAGCTTTTAACATCCATTTGAAACAACTTAAAATTATTACTGCTAAGCGTGAGGGCAAGGAGCATCCTTATGGCTTCCAATCGAGACCCACGGGAGGCGAAGGTTTCTTAAATGTCGATACCTTCTTCTTGGTTGAAACCTTTGGCCACTAATCTAGCCTTGTTTCTAACCGATACCATTTTCATTTTGTTTGTTTCTGAATACCCATTTAGTACCAATAACTAAATGGTCATTTGGCCTAGGAACAAGCTTCCACACTTCATTTCTCTCAAATTGATTTAATTCATCTTGCATTTGCGATAATCCATGAATCATCTTTCATGGCTTCATCAATGCATTTGGGTTCAATTTGGGAGAAAGGCGACATTTGCACAAAAGGTTTTAAGAGAGGCGATCGTGTTTGAACCCCTTTGATGTGTCTCTAAGATTAGCTCCTTAGGATGAGCATCTACATACTTCCAATCCTTGGGTAAGGAAATATGAGAAGTGGATGCATCCAAGTTGCTAGTTGGAGACGGGGTTTCATTTAAATTCAAAGAATCAAAATTAACATCATCGTCAAGATCATTTTTCGTGATTTCAGAAATCTCATTGAAAACAACATGAATGAATTCTTCAATAATTAGAGTTCTTTTATTAAAGATACGAAAGGCTTTAGAAACTGTAGAATAACCAAGAAAGATTCCTTCATCGGATTTAGCATCAAATTTTCTTAAGTTGTCTTTTTCATTCAAGATAAAACACTTACACCCAAAGACTTTAAAATATGAAACGTTAGGTTTTTTATTGTTCCATAACTCATAGGGAGTTTTGGTTAGTAGAGGTCTCACTAGAACTCTATTTAAGATGTAGCATGTAGTATTTACGGCTTCGGCCCAAAAATATTTGGGTAGGTTGTGTTCATTCAACATGGTTCTTGCCATTTCTTGTAAATTTTGATTTTTTCTTTCTACAACTCCATTTTGTTGAGGGTTTCTAGGAGTAGAGAAATTATGGTTGTATCCATTGAGTTCACAAAATTCCTGGAAATCATGGTTTTGAAATTCACCACCATGATCACTTCTAATTGACGAAATCATAGAACCTTTCTCATTCTGAACGAGTTTGCAAAACTTGGTAAAAGATCTAAGGCATTCACTTTTCTGTTTTAAGAAGTAAGTCCATGTGTATCTGCTATAGTCATCTACGATGACGAAAGCGTATTTGCTACCTCCTAGGTTTGATGTGGAGATGGGTCCGAACAGGTCCATATGGATCAATTGTAAGGGCCTAGAGGTGCTTATTTGATTTTTAGATTTGAAGCTACTCTTAATTTGCTTACCTAATTGGCAGGCATCACATACATTATCTTTGATGAACTTGATATGAGGAATTCCTCTTACAAGTTCTTTGGATGATATTTGAGTGATTAGCTTTATGCTAGCATGACCTAATCTTCTGTGCCATATCCAAGAATTCTCATTTAAAGCATAAAAACATGTTTCATTACATAAATCATTGATGTCAATAGTGTATACGTTATTTTGTTTTAATGCAATCATTGATATGTTTTTGTGTGGTTTTTTAATGATGCAAGCATTAGATTCAAATCTGATAATATATCCTTTATCACACAATTGACTAATGCTCAGGAGGTTATGTTTTAGACCATCAACTAGCAAAACATCTTCAATAGAAAAGTTGGATTTGTTACCTATGGTTCCTTTGCCAATGATTTTACCCTTGTTGTTGTCTCGAAGGTGACATATCCTAAATCTATGCTAGTGAGCTTAGAGAATTGGGATGGATCTCCGGTCATATGCCTTGAGCATCCACTATCAAGGTACCATCTCTTGCTCCTAGCTTGCGATGGTTTAGTTTTCTACAAGAAAGGATGATGTTTAGGTACCCATTTGCTTTTGGGTTCCTCACAAATAAATCTACATTTTTTATCATGTTGCATAGAATTTGTCATGGTTCCTTTAGGAACCCAAATCAATTTATTTGGACTAAATTTCCTAAATGGACAATAATGTAGATCCAGTGTCCAGAACTTGCAACAAAAGTTGCATTTGCTTTGATGTCCGACATGTAAGATGGGGCCTTTTACGAAGGTAGTTGGATTTTGGTGAGGACTCCTCACAAATCCAATCCCACTTTTTTTGGGAACATGACCCTTGTTTGTAAGGATCATGTTTAATGACTTGCTACTAACCTCGAATTTCTTCAAGGTGTCCTTAAGTAGCAAGTTTTTTTTTTGAAAAGTTTCTAGATCATGACATTTGATACATGAATTTAAACTATCATGATATTCAATTTTTTAACTTATTAAAATCACAAGTAAGACTATCATGCTCCTTTTTTTAGCAATTTGTATTTTCTATTGATAATCTTGCATTCATCAAATAAGTCATGGAAGGCATTTAATAATTCATTGAAAGATAAATCAGCCTCTAATAAATTCGTTACCTCCTCTCAGATAGCCATTAAGGTGTAATGAGCAACTTGCTTTCGGTGTTGGACTCCTCTTCTTGGATCTTTTTCAGTCATCCCATGTTGCTTGAAGAGCCTTCTTTTTTTGATGTTCTTCTTTTGACTTGGGGACAATCACTCTTGTAGTGTCCGGCTTTTTTTACATTCATAGCAGATCACTTGGTCCTTCTTGGGTTCAAGTTTAATTTTCGCATCATTCTTAAACTTGTTTCTTTTGAAGAATTTCTTAAACTTTCTTGTTAAAAGTGCCAAGTCATCATCACAGTCCTCATCACTTGAGTTTTCTCTCAAGTGGCATTCAAAGTTTTAAGTGTCATATCCTTCCTGTTCTTTGGAAGGATGTCTTCTTGCTCTTCATGAGCTTTGCAAGTCATTTAAGTAGGTCATTAATGACCCAATTAGTTCTTCAAGAGGAAGTTATGCAGATCTTTTGCCTCTTGAATAGCAGTGACTTTAGGATCCCAACTTTTAGGAAGGGATCTTAGTATCTATTTTCTGAGTTCAAAATCGAAAAAAAAAATTTCCGAGTCCTTTTAGACTGTTGGCGACATCCGTGAAAGCGGTAAACATGTCGCCAATGGTTTCACTTTCGGTTTCATTGAGGAAAAGTTCAAAAGAATGCAGCAACAGATTGATTTTTGACTCTTTCACTCTACTTGTGCCCTCGTGGGTCACTTCAAGTGTGTGCCAAATATCAAATGCAGTTTAGCAAGTTAAAACACGATTAAACTCGTTTTTATCAAGTCGCGCAAAATAAGGCATTCATAGCCTTTGCATTAAGAGCGAAAGCCTTCTTTTCCAATTCATTCCAATCGATCATTGGAAGAGAAGACTTTGAAAATCCGTTTTCAACAAGGTTCCACAGTTCAAAATCCATAGAAATAAGAAAGATCCTCATTCGGGTCTTCCAGTAGGTGTAGTCCGTTCCACTGAACATGGGTGGACGTGTAATAGAATGCCCCTCTTGGTTTCCGGCGTATGCCATCTCTCTTGGGTTTTAATCCGTTAGAGAGTTAACCTTGCTCTGATACCAATTGTTAGGATCGAGAGCACTAAGAGGGGGGGGGGTGAATTAGTGCAGCGGAAATCTTTCAGCGATTTAAAAACAAAAGCTGCGTTCGTCCGATAAAAACGATTTCGATGTAAAAGTCGATTCACAGTTTGTATCTAAGTGTAGTTTACGCAGTTTGCGTCTAAATGCAGTTTGCGTCTAAATGCAGATTGCGTCTAAGCGCAGTTTGCATTTAAGCGCAGATTGCGTCTAAGCGCAGTTTGCGTCTAAACACAGTTTGCGTCTAAACACAGTTTGCGTCTAAGCGTAGTTTGCGTCTAAACACAGTTTGCGTCTAAACACAGTTTGCGTCTGAGCGCAGTTTGCGTCTAAACACAGTTTTACGTCTAAGTGCAGTTTTACGTCTAAGTGCAGTTTTACGTCTAAACGCAGTTTTGCGTCTAAACGTAGTTTTACGTCTAAACGCAGTTTTACGTCTAAATGCAGTTTTACGTCTAAACGCAGTTTTGCGTCTAAACTCACTTTACGTCTAAACGTAGTTTTTACGTCAAAGCGTAATTTTACGTCTAAACGTAGTTTTGCGTCTAAACGCAGTTTTGAACTTTGAAAAGCGTTTTATGAATACGCAGAAAGCAATTTGCAGTTATAAATAGAATCAAAACGTAAGCGTAAACTACAGTGTAAAGATCGCATTAAAAAACAGCGATTTACGTTTGAATGCAGATTCGGAAAGATCAGAACTTAGAGACTCGTTAAGTAAAAGCGCCAGAGGGCAGTAGGTATGTAGGAGGTTTGCAGTAATGATAAAGTGCTCAAAGTAAAAGCAAACCAGAGATTTAGAGTGGTTCGGTGGGTCTTGACCTACTCCACTTTTGGCTTCCTCCTCCGGCGAGGTCACCGACATCAACTAGCTGCCTTCCTTCAATGGGTGAAGGCTAACTGCCCTTTTACAGTTTCTCTCCTTTTGACGGGCTCGGGGAGACAACCCTTACAGATCCTTTCTCTCCTCTCTTTACAACTCAAGACTTAAAGAACGTAAAGAGGAGAACTTTTGGACTTTACACAAATTTGAGCTCTTAGAATCACTTTGAAAAGATCAAGAATTCGGTGTGGATCAGTATCTTTTCGAGTCTTTGAATGGGTGGGGTATTTATAGGCCCCAACCCAGTTCAAATTTGGAGCTCAAAACGATCAAATCCCGGAATTAGGGATGGGCGGTTACACCTCTTGATCGGAGAGGTTGCACCTTTTGGCGAGCTTCAGAGATCGAGCCCGGCGGTTGCACCTCTCTATCGGCGGTTGCACCGCCGCGAAGTCCGCTCAAGATCGAGCCCCAGCGGCGGTGCCACCTCCTCGAGGCGGTTGCACCTCTGCACGAGCTTCAAGACCCGAGCTCGGCGGTGCTACCTCTGTCGGGGAGGTTGCACCGCCCGATCCTTCAAGATCGAGCTCGGGCGGTTGCACCTCTCGGCTGGGGCGGTTGCACCGCCCTCGCTGGGAGACACACCCTGGCGGTTGCACCTCTGGCCTGGCGGTTGCACCGCCTGGTGCAATCGTGGTCCGAATGGTTAGCTCCATTCGGCCCATTTCAATCTTTCGGGGGCCCCATTGCCCCAAGATTAAGCTAATGGGATCACCTCCCATTTTCAAGCTTAATCAACGTGCTAACTACGATTAAATCTAAGACAACTTCTGCAGCTTTTGCCGTCGTCAATCGCTTCTTCCGGCGAAGTTTCCGCGAACTTCCGTCGATCATCCGATGAACCTCGGTGATTCTTTGCGGACATCCGGCAAACTCACGGACTTTCGCGACGATCCACTTGGCGAAGTTCGACGAGCTTAAAGCTTGGCAAGCCGGACTTTCGGATCTGTTTCGCAGAGAACCTCCGACGACCGTCCGAACTTCCGTCGAACTCTCGAACTCCCAACGTGATCATGATCTTGACTCCGGCGCAACTCCTGCTGCTTGTCTGACTTTCATCGTAGTTAATCCTGCACACTTATCTCAACACATAGATTAGACAACAAATGACAATTGACTTCATCATCAAAATCCGAGATTCAACAGTAGGTGAACCAGAGAGTTACCAGGAAGCAGTTGAAAGTGAGCAGAAAAAGAAGTGGTTAGTTGCTATGCAGGAAGAGATGGATGCTCTTCAGAAGAACCACACTTATGATTTGGTACTACTACCAAATGGAATGAAGACCTTACCAAAAGAAATATAGGAGATATGCCGACAACTGGTCGACATGGCTTCACATTGAGGACTCATGAGACAACCTCCCTTATGGCTTGAAGGGGGAGGTTGTTGGGCTGACAGCCCACAAATTCAGCCCATAGTGGGCTTGGGCAGCCCACAGCTCACCCCCTCTTAACATAACCCTAATTAACATTAAGGGGGGTGTGGTGGCTACGTTTTTGGACGTAGAAAAATGCATAAATATAGCAACAACGTGGTTGAAGAAAACAGTGGATTCCAAAGAAAAAGAGGAAAACAAGGCAGAAAAGGAAGAGAAAGAAAGGAAAGAAGACAAGGACAACGCAGAGAGACTGTTCTTAATCATCTAGCAGTGTTCTCATCTCAGGTTAGATCAAATCTACAGTAGACTCTTGCTGTGATTACTTAGGGAGGTTTTAGATATTGTAGACAGTGACGGTGATCCTTATATCTCAATTATTCTCTTGTAATTGTTGATAGGATTTAGGACAAGAGATTGAGATTTGTATATTCATTATTCTCATAGTGGATTATCTCTAGTTTGTCCCATGGTTTTTACCCTTGACATTGAAAGGAATTTTTCACGTATATCTTGGTGTTATATTTTATTGTGGTTCTATTTAATTTCGCTGCGTATCATAATCTTCTAATATTTATTTATATAGATTATTTCTGTTTATATCCCCGTCACCATGTTTTTACCCTTGACAAAACCTGTAGCTAATCTCGAAAGCAACCTACCCGAATGGAAATGTTCTGACAAAACCCGTAGCTAATCTCGAAAGCAACCTACCCGAATGGAACTGTTCTGACAAAACCCGTAGCTAATCTCGAAAGCAACCTACCCGAATGGAACTGTTCTGACAAAACCCGTAGCTAATCTCGTAAGCAACCTACCCGAATGGAACTGTTCTGACATCCAACAATTCCCGTTACCATACCATCATCTTGAGGAATTAAGAAATGACATCCAGACGTCATGTTTAAGCGAACATTCAACTCTGGAGTTCTGCGAAAGGTAGGTGTGACGATTGCATAGCTTCTGAGTGTCTGTGAGTGCTTCTACTTTGTCACGACGGAGCTGCTGTTCCTTTCAATGGGTCCATCACGGCTACAGGATTTCTAGAATTGCTAGCTAACTTTTCCAAGACATAAACCAGATGAGGTTTCCAATAGCGTATCCTAATAACCTCTCAACCCACAATAATGCTTGCGTAGGGGTTAAGTTCGAGAGGCAAGAGGCCCAGTGTGAACAGAAAGAGAGCATTTTGAAAGGCTGCTGCTGACTTGTTGACCTGACCCACCTTGGTTGACTCCCAAACACTTGGGCATGCGATGCGGAAGGATTTGCCGGTTGTGTGCGTCTGCTGGACGGCCATTGCCGAATTATCGTTCAACAAACAACGGGATTCGACTTGAAAACTGGCTTCCTAAGTTATATAAGTCGTACGAGTCGTCGTATGATCACATTGTTTTGGCCAGTGATGGATCAATTTGTATGAGAAGAAGCGATCAACGGGTTGAACGCTCCACCGTCCACACAAGTGTTCGACCAAATTCCAACCATCGGAACTTTCAAGGCAATGGGTGGATTTTGCGTGCACTCCTCGTTACTCTTCTCTATGTTCAGACAACCAAACCATAAAGCTCTCTAGTGATGGAAATTAGGTGCACTCCTTGTCACTCACAACCAAACCCTATAGCTCTCGTGTTGGAAATTAGTCGCCCCTCTGCAACAGCAAACCAAGGAAGAAGAAGTCATCTTCCTCGTCGTTATCATCATCATTAGTCGCCCCTCTGCAACAGCAAACCAAGGAAGAAGAAGTCATCTTCCTCGTCGTTATCATCATCATTGTAGTTGAATTATTTGGAAAGAGGGCTCCATGCACATTTCAAGTGTCAATTCATATTTGATATATTTTTTTTCTCAAAATAATGCTAAATGCTCAAATGTTATCTGAGGGTAGTATTGGTATTTCAGTATTTACAGGATGTTTTGTATTTTTTTTTTAATTTCAAAATTATCATGTAAATTTATCTAAAATTATAAGATTGTTAAAATAATCTAGTGAGAAACTAACATGATTTATATTTTTTATAAGATAAATTTTTATTTATTTATTTTAAAAATATTTTTATATTTATTATTATGATTATATTTTATATTTAATATATATTTGGGCCATAATTTTTTTATGAGATTATATATATATATAATTTACTTATTAATTTAAATACAAATATATTTATTTTTGAATAAATATTAAAGATATTAGAAGGGTAAATTTATCAAAAAAAAATTAATAAATTCTTAAAATATAATTTTATCAAATAAAACTTACATCAATCAATACACATTTAAAATATAATTTGTACCTATCATTTATCAAACCTTCAAATCATTCGACAACGACATATCTACTCAAATCATAAATAAAATTGAGTTTTCAACTCTTCCAAGGTTTCTTGCGTTCGCGAACGAAGCATCACCATTGACCGGTTCCAGCTGAAGCAACAAAAACTGCTTCATCGATCTCTCATGCCTTCTGATAGGGGTAATAATGGCGACATGATGCGTCGCGACGTCGGCCTCACCTGGGCGCCACTCTGTCCGAGGAGGAGGGCAATAATGCTGACTCGACATACGCTGACGTCATCCGCTCTCAGACAATGACTTCATCGTTGCCTGACCCCATGCGTTTGACCGAGGCAGAGGAGGACGAAGACTGACCCTCACCCATACCCTGCGACATTTCGGTTCTCCACGCAACGTCAATAACAATGTCAGATGCCATCAGAGGTACGATCCCGCCTCCCACTGGCAGGTACATAAGGTAATACTAAACTACCCTATAAATGCCCTCCTTCTAGCGCCAGGAGGGGGGGACTGCTTCACGAGGAAAACTCCCTTCCACATCAGCTGACTTGATCGTCGGAGGGGTCGGGCCGAGCTTCCGACCTGACCTACGTGCAGGAACGAAGGCGAGGTTGCACCTCCCCAACGCCACATTCCATTCGGACTACCGCGACCAGTCACCCCGGCTACCCAGAGGAGCGCCACGCCGGATCTTTGCACATTCGGATCCGAATCAAACCGCGTCAGCCCCGAGACCATGGCTTACGGTTGTTTCCCGCAACACCTTCCCTGGACATGGATTGCTATTGATAACACAGCCCCTTCTTCCTCGGATACACCTCCACCGGTTCACGTGAGATCAAGTGCTTGACGTTTAGGGGTTAGATCCTTGTCACCGTCAAGAATCCAAACACCTGGTCCAACTGCAATAACTAACTCGTGTTCCAATTTTTACCCAGACGAAGGTTGCCGGAAACTGTGGAATTAGTGATGGACACGTTCGCCAACCCATGACCCGTGGCGGAGACTTGGAACCTTCCACCTTCCTTAATCATTCCAAGAACAACACATGATCCCATGACGTTGTTGTCGTTTTACATTGCTACCTTTAAGTGTCAGTCGGCCTCTTCCTAAGCCAACAGAAACAAAAAGGAACTCTTCTCCTCCTCCTCCTACTCCAATTCTATACTGACTGCAGTGTTAGAGTTGTTGAAGGAGGATGACGATAAAGGGTTTGCGACGCCTGTTGTCTTCCTATTCCTTCGGGCACCACCACCACCACCACCATCACGACCGTCCGCCCTCATCGTCATCGCCCGCATCATCTCCTCATACGACGCCGCCGCCGCTGCAGCAGCAACAGCTGATCGCGGGCGGGGTGATGAAGGACGACGTCGCGGCGATCGAGGCCATCCTGGCTAAGTGGGAGCCAGACGACGCCGCGTACGCCAAGAGCTCCTCCCTCTTCCACGGGGACCGCGCAGAGGCCCGCGAGTACCTCGCCGCCGTCCGTGACCTCCAGCGCGCCATGGTGTCCTTTGTCTCCAGCGATGCCTCCTCGGAGTCGTCGTCCCACGCCGCCCTCATCCGCGCCCAGACCCTAATGCAGACCGCCATGCGCCGCCTCGAGAAGGAGTTCTATCAGATACTCGCCGCCAACCGCCACCGCCTTGATCCCGAGTCCGTCTCCGCCCGCTCCCCCACCCACTCCAGCGCCTCCGACGACACCGAGTACGACGAAGTACGGGGAGCCAGGGACTCCATGGGCGATGTCGAGGGCGCCGCGGCAATCGCCATGGATGACCTTCACGCCATCGCCGAGACCATGATCTCTGTCGGGTACGGCAAGGAGTGCGTCAAGGTCTACAAGGTCCTTCGCAAGTCCATCGTCGACGAGGGGCTCTACCGCCTCGGGTTCGAGCTGCTCAGCCCGTCCCAAGTCCACAAGCTCGATTGGCAGGTGCTCGAGCCAAAGATCCGATCTTGGCTCGGCGCCTCGCGCGTGGCCGTCAGCACTCTGTTTTCTGGCGAGCGGGTCCTCTCGGACCATGTCTTCGCAAGCTCCGACTCCATACGGGAGGCCGTCTTCGCCGACATCTCAGGCGACGCCGCCGTGCAGTTCCTCCGGTTCCCGGAGTCGGTGGCGAAATGCAAGCGCTCCACGGAGAAGATGTTTCGGATCTTGGATCTCTGCGAAGCCGTCTCGGAACTGTTGCCGGAGATCGAACCTGTGTTCTCCTTCGTGTCTACCGCCGCCGTCCGGGTCCAGGCCCTCTCTGCATACTCCAAGCTCGCCGAGACCGCTCGCGCCATCCTCGCCGACTTCGAAGCGGCCATCCACAAGGAGCACTCCAAGTCGCTGCCTCCCGGTGGAGGGATCCACCCGCTCACCCGTCACGCGATGGACTACGTCATTACCCTCACCGACTACGAGCCAACCCTCGCTGAGATCTTCGCGGATTTCCCCCTTCATACCCAGAGCTCCCTCTCTGACTTCTTCGATAGCTCGTACTCGGAGTCGCGGCCGTCCTCGCCGGCGTTCTCCTCCTCCATTTCCTCCATCGACGACGGCCACGGGTCGGAAATCGCCGTGCGGTTCGCGTGGCTCATATTGGTCCTGCTCTGCAAGCTCGACGGCAAGGCGGCCGCGTACCGAGATGCTGGCCTATCGTACCTCTTCCTGGCGAACAACCTGCAGTACATAGTGAACAAGGTGCGGTCTTGCCGGCTGTGGGGGATGTTGGGCGAGGAGTGGACGGCGCGGCACGCGGCAAAGGCGAGGCAACACGCTGCCGGGTACGAGAGGGTGGCGTGGGGGAAGGTGCTGGCGTTGGTGACGGCGGAGGAGGTGTCGCCGGGCGAGGCGCGGGATCGGATGCGTGCGTTCAACGCGGCGCTGGAGGAGGCATGCACCGCCCAGGCCGGGTGGGTGGTGGCTGACGCCGAGATGAGGAAGGAGGTGAGAGTGGCGGTGCGGGGGATGGTGCTTCCAGCGTACCGAGGGTTCTACGAGCAGTGGAGAGTGGTGCTCGAGGGCAGCGGCGCGGTGAGGTTTTCGCCGGAGGAAGTACGAGACAGGCTGGCGGAGCTGTTCGACGGCTCCGACGATTCCGGCTCCGGTTCGTGCTCGAGTTATCGCCTCAGTTCGGATTCTAGCTCTGTCCGGTCCGAGCCATAACCCAGGGCCATATAAGTCGACAAACACTACTGCCTGCACGGACCTGAAAGCAGCTCCTTCGTAACTTGGCATTGATGTCGTCATCGAACAATTTACAATAAGTACCGGTCTCTTCGTAGTTCTACATGTGATCATATATATATATATATATATGTATATGTATGTATATATATATGTATATGTATGTATATATATATGTATATATGTATGTATGTATATACATACATATATATATATATATATGTATGTACATATGGATGATCATATCTGGACAAACTGAATGGCAGATCGCAATGCTATACAATACTCGATTATATTATTATATAATTAATTTAGAAAAAAAAGACCCATTATCGATTCATATTCTGCAGGAGATGCCTAGTTGGACATGGGAACAAGCCAAGTTAATCCAAGATGAATTAACAATAGCCGAACCTTTTCAAGTACCCGATTTGCTTACATGAATAGGCATATAAGATTTAGCCCAATCCAAGTTAGTGTTGGAGTTATAAGATATGTTTTAAGAACTAATGTTGAGATTATTGTATTTGTAGGATACATATAGTCAAAGTAAAGAATTAAAACACAAAAAATACAAATAATTCATATGAAAACTGATTCAGAGAGCTTATCAGCATATTCAATAAAAGGAGAATTCTGCATGGTGTGATAGTTTTAGACTAATGTCATATGATATTTTTAGACTTTTTATTTAAAAATATAAAGATATATATATATATATATATATATATATATATATATATATATATATATATATATATATATATATATATATATATATTTAACAAGAAGAAAATTATATTGTACATTATTTAGCAAATTTTGAGGGGTGATTATGGTGTGATAGCTTATGGTAGAACACACATAACATCCCAATTTAATTCTACATTGCAATTGGGTTAGGACTAAGATTAACTAACCCGTAATAATTTTATGGATATGCATATTATTATTGATGAGGATAGTAATTATGATAAGACTCGGCTGACTTCAGATGACGCCTCACGTCTCGATCGACGTGACAGCACCTGATCAAACAGATCAAAACGTCGGCCGAGGCGCATTAACGCGCTCGGTTCTTCACGCCATGCCAACACCAATGTCAGATGCTACCAGCCTGCCCTCTACAAGCCGGCATATTAGGAAACAGTAAGCTTCCCTATAAATACCCTCGTATTCTGAACGGGAAGATGAGGAGACACACCAAAAAGACTTCATCTAAAATCCCCTTCATATCATCTGACTTGATCGTCGGAGGGGTCGAGCCGAGCACCCCGACCCGGCCTTTGTGCAGGTGCAAAGCCGAAGGTCCCCACCGGACGTGCAGGCGAGGAGTTCTTACCCGGAGGAAACAACGACCCCATCCCAATCGGACCTCCATGAGCGGCCGCCTCAGCAGTCTCGGGACATGTCCCCGGGAGATCCCCTATCATCCGGACCCGAACCAAGCCGCATCGGCCCCGAGGCCATGACTCAAAGTTGTTTACACTAACATTTTAGCGCTAGAAGGAGGGCTTGGAATGTCGGGTGATCACCCGAACGACTTAGATGAGCCCACGGCCGAGAGGTCACACCCGACTGAAGCCACGGGGGAACATCCCCCGCACGGAGACTATCGTGACGAACACCCTGCCACGACCTCAGAACGATATGGGCGGATATTCAACGACCCGGGCTTGTCGCCGCCTGACGGCGCCCCTGCCGACCCCTCGCTCGTGTCGTCTGAGGCCTTTCAGGACCTCGCTCATCAAGTCCGAGCTCTGATGGGTATGGTGCAAACCATTATCCCGCTCGTTCTGGTCTTTGACGAGTGGTCATAGGCCACGAAGTGGAGCTCGAAGTCTTTGACGAGCTGGTCGAAGGAAGTGATCATTCTGGTCTTCAAGCTGTCATACCACGCATGGGTCGGCCCTCTCAGAGTGGTAGGGAATGCTCTGCACATCAGTGCTAGTCATAGGTGCCCAGCAAGCCAATCACGTGAGTGATGGCACGTGTGACTTGATACAAAATCTTTTTGCTTATTATATTTTGGCGTATATCACTTTATAACTATTGCATAAATGCATATATATATATATATATTGTGATGTCCTTGGATTTGTGCAATGGGAATCGGATCGTGATGAGATCACGATAATGAGATCGATTCACCTTTAAACACATATCCTAAATAATCCGGTCATAGGTTACTCGAGAGGGACATCGTGATAACGGATAGATCGGTGTCTTTGTATACATCCATATGATGGATGCAATTTGGTCTCATAGGCTGCTCGTGTAGGGACACTAGGGATCTGATCACAGTGCTCATTGGAGAATGAGCTCTTTGATTGATCCGCTTACGGAATCTTTGGATGGTTGATGATGCCTTATTGTCGACGGCGATTCCAGTAGTCCTAATGGTGTATCTGGTCCTTAGACTTGAGACACCAAGGATGTCTGTATGAGTGCTCCACTCTTTGATACTGGACTTATAGGTTTGGTTGTCCCGGATCTAGTACAAATTTGGTCATTGGGAGTGGTAGTCGACCTTACTGAAGAGCTATTGAGTGTCGATAGAGGATCATCCACTCTCGGCGTCATGAGAGGAATATCCCATGTGTTCTTGCTCGGACAAATCCCCGGCGAGGGTCATTTGGGTTGAGAGAGAAAGAGTTCTCAGGGAGAATCCGATTAGAGCGAGACTTCAGTAGAAACCAAAGTATGGGTCCGACAACACCATGCTCGATATATACGGTCTCGGGATATTAGATGGATGAGGGACTATAGGTACATGGTAATCGAGGATGACCGGGTCCAATGGATTGGATACCCCTCATTGTAATGGGGACTACTACAGTAGTGGCCTAATACGTCCGTAGTCGATGAGTCGAAAGTGAATTATTACGAGATAATAATTCACCGAGTTAGAAGGAGTTTACGACAGGTATGACTCACGGCCACTCGATATTGGGCCTAGAGGGTCACACACATATGGTAGGCATTGCGATGAGTAGAGGTTCGGATATGAGATATCCGAGCTTGGAGCCCTTGTCTTATTGGATGCGAGATCCAATACCCACTAGGGAAGGACCCATTAGGGGTTTGACACGGGATCTCTATAAATAGGAGGGATTCATGACCCTCATAGGCTAGAGTCTTTGCTTGCCTTTCCCATTCTCCTCTCCTCTCCACCTCGGAGGCTGGAGTTTTGAGGAGGGTCGCCGCCAACCGGGGCTTTGTGTGGATCACCGCCAGAGAGGAGGACGCTTGACCTCCTTCACCCTCTCCTAAGGATCTGCAAGGAAACAGGGGATATCGATCTCCCTAGGTAACACAATCTCTATACGCAGTTTTGTGTTTTTTATGGATTTTTTTGCACCAATCTCTCGCACGACTACCTAACATCATTTTTTGGGAATCGGGGATTTTTGTTTTCTTGTTCTTCCGTTGCGCATATGATGTCGCCCCCATGATTTCCCAACAGTTTCGTCATAGTCAACACCTTGCCTTTGACGATACCCCTTAGCCACTAGCCTTGCTTTATAGGTCTCTACCTTTCCATCTACTCCGATCTTTTTCTTAAAGATTCACTTGCAACCGATGGGTACAATACCTTCGGGCGCATCAACTAGGTTCCAAACCTTATTGGAGTACATAGAATCCATCTCAGAATTCATGGCTTCTTACCACTTCCCGGAGTCTATACTCATAATAGCCTCCTCGTAGGTCTGAGGATCAATATCCTCTGTATCCTCTCCTCTAATATGTCCCACATATCTCTCAAGAGGATGTGATACTCTATCAGATTTGCGTAAAGTTGAAACTTGTGTATTAGGTACCTGAACAGACTTAGGCTGTAGAGTGGTGCTTGAGCTTTGTTCTCCAACCTCGCTCAATTCTATCATTCTCCCACTATCTCCGCCAAGAATGTGTTCCTTCTTAAGGAACACTGCTCTCTTAGCTACAAAGACCTTTTGGTCCTCGAAATGATAGAAATAATACCCACAAGTTTCCTTGGGGTATCCCACAAATTTGCATTGCTCTGTCCTTGATTCTAACTTATCGGGGTTGTGTCTTTTAACATGTGCAGGGCAACCCCAAATCTTAACAACCTTAAGATCAGGCTTCTTCCCTTTCCATATCTCATATGGTGTAGACGCTACCGACTTAGTTGGAACTCTGTTCAGAAGGTAAGCTGCGGTTTCTAGGGCATATCCCCAGAATGAGATGAGTAGGTCAACGAAACTCATCATGGACCGTACCATATCTAATAATATACGATTTCTCCTTTCGGGGAGACACCATTGAGCTGAGGTGTATAAGGAGGTGTCCATTGGGATAATATCCCATGGTCCTTGAGGAACCGAGTGAACTCAGATTTTAAGTACTCACCTCCTCGATCCGATCGAAGAGTTTTGATACTCTTTCGGTCTGGTTTTCCACCTCATTCTTATACTCTCTGAATTTCTCAAAGGCCTCGGACTTGTACTTCATTAAGTACACATATCCATACATTGAGAAATCATCAAGAAATGTAATGAAGTAGGAGTAACCTCCAATGGCATGAGTTGACATGGGTCCACATACATCACTATGTATGAGTTCCAACAACTTCAGTGGCTCTCTCTCGATTCCACTAAATGGAGAGTTGGTGGAGTTTTCCACGAATGCAAGGCTCACAAGTTGCATATGACACATAGTCGAATGAATCTAGATATCCATCATTTAGCAACTTTTGAATCATTCTTTCATGGATGTGACCTAGCCTACAATGCCACAGGTATGCACTGTTCAACTCATCTCGTTTCCTTTTGGACACATTTACATTCATGATATGTGGAGTGGTGTCTAATATAAATAAACCATTATGCAATGTTCCTTTCATGATGATCTTATCATCTAATAATATCAAACAACCATTGTTCTAAAAAACAAATTTATATCCACTAACTGTTAAACATGAAATGGAGATAATATTTTTTATAATAGAAGGAACAAAATAACATACATATAATGCAATAAAAGCTCCACTAGGCAGATATAGGGAGATCTCGTCAACAGCTACTACAGCAACTTTTGCTCCGTTACCCATCTTGAGGTCCATCTCGCCTCTCTCTAGTCTCCTAGGCTTTGCCAGAACTTGCAACGAATTGCATATATGATAAGCACTATCGGTATCCAATACCCATATGTTATCATAAGAGTCTGACAAATGGAGACGGATCATGAATGTACCTGAAGCTTCATCAAGCTTTTGTTTCGCCCTTTCTGCAAGGTACTCTTTGCAGTTTCTCTTCCAGTGCCCATCTTTACCACAGTGGAAGCACTGGCCTTTTGTCCTTTTTGGGTCTTTCTTAGCAACCTTTGCTTTACCTGGTTTGACCTTGCCCTTTCCTTCTTAAGGGACCTTTTCGCTTTCCTTTTCCTTTTGGTCTCACCCGGTGTAGAGAACTAGCTTCTCTTTCTTGATAGTACTCTCTGCCTCCCTCAACATATTGAGAAGCTCTGGGAGAGTCACTTCAAGCTTGTTCATATTAAAATTCATTATGAACTGTGAAAAGGAAACGGTAGGAACCCAAGCACAATGTCCACATACAAGTTATCCTCTAGGACCATTCCTAGACCTATGAGTTTCTCTATCCACTCAATCATCTTTAGGACATGGTTTCAAACGGTGTCCCTCAATCATCTAGCGGAAGAGACTCTTAGATATCTCATATGCTGAGTCCTTCCCCTGTTCCTCAAACAATTTACGGACATGTAGGAGAATGGATCGGCATCCATCTTTTCATGTTATATCTCAGAACTCAGAGTCATAGAGCCCAACATATAGCAATCGAGCAAGAGTGGAGTCATCAATGTACTTTCACGTGGCGTGCGATCTCATCCTCGTTTGCCCCCTTCTTGGTCAAGCGGGGCATCATCAGTATCAAGGACATACACGATTTTCTCCTTTGTGAGAACAATTCTCAAGTTACGGAGCCAATCCGTATAATTTGGACCAGTGAGGCGGTTGACATTAAGTATGCCACGTAAGGGATTTGAAAGCGACATTTTCTGAAAATAAAGATGCAGCAGAAATGAATAACATGCAGATTTTACAAAAAATAAACTATCAAGATATGGACTTCTATCTTAATATGCTCCCACTATTTTACTAACGAGTCACGCGACACCCTCAGCACGTGAAACAGAAGTCTCCGGCAGACTTCTAGTGGGGATCAAGATCCAATCAGTGTCTTAGTGTAACCTCAAGGGACTCGACCAATCACACTAAGCCTAAAAGGTAGGTAACTCTTGTCGATCACAACTCCTTGTGATTCCCGTCCTGTTCGACCTCCGAATCACCATGGCCTTGAGAGACTCGACCAACCATGATGCTCGATTAAGTCAACTCTTTTGTTACAAGATGAGTCTGATTTGATGATATACCCTCGAGGGACTCGACCAAGTATACCATGCCCTCAGGTCACCGGTGACATCTCTATGCCTTAAGCAAGATAGCGAATCGCGATATAGGTGAGTCTCGAGGGACTCGACCAACTCAACCTACACCGGGAATCGGTTCCTACTTATAACAATGGAAGGCCATGTGGGTCAATCTAATTGCCTCACGTTTACCAACTTAATATTATCGAGAGATATTTCTGTGATTTGGTCTCCTAATTTGACATGCCACACATATACATATTTAATATATATCTATATCGCATGCAAATATATATATATATATCTAGTATGTGTATAAGCAATTACACCAAATGATCATGGACCACAACCTAATATGATTAGGCCCGAGCCAGTAGGCCTAATCACTCACATCAAGATCTATGTGTGCAACGGTGCATCTCCATACCCTGTGATCGTCCATTTCGTCCTTGTCGGTTCCGTCGACATCTTGATGCATCTTCATGCATCACGATCGTCCGTCTCGTGGGTCCCGCTATCGCATCCACGCTCCCGCTGTGCCTCCTCATGTGATTACAACTTAATCATAGGCACGCAGGCCTGACAATAAACGAGAAATATAATGGAGGTTCGTAGACCTCAATAATAATCACAGGTACACACATCACACGGTCCATGATCATCCGTCCACACATCATACATCACATGTATAAATAATCATTATCATGTAGGACTACTCGATAATAATAATAAAAAATAATAATCAACTAAACCTTTTAATTAATTAATATTTTCTGAAATCAGGGACATTATATGGAATTTCTGAATTTATAGGGGTATTTTCGTAATTTGGACAAAAGACAGAAACTGGAATTTGTCAAATTCTGAGGGGCAAAACTGTCTTTTGTCTAGAAAACCCTAATGCCCTTTCCCCTTTTCGCTGCTGTCGTCACCGCCACCCTGCCGGCAGCGGCCTGTGCGGTGGGGCGAGGGCACTGCCCTCGCCTCCAGGCAGCACGCCCGCTGGCAGCGCTGCCGCTGCGGGTGGGCGCCCCCTTCGGGCGGCGACGGCGGCCTGTGCGGCGGGGTGAGGGCACTGCCCTCGCCTGCTGGCAGCGCTGCCGCTGCGGGTGGGCGCCTCCTTCGGGCGTCGCCGCCTCCGCAGGCGTTGCTGTCCCACCGGGCGACCGCCCCTATGGGGGGTTTCGCCCGCGGGAGCAGCGGCGGCGGGCGCCGCTGCCCTGCGGTGCCTCTGCCCGTGGGCTGCCATCCCCGCCGGCAGCAAGCCTGTTGTAAGCAGGCCCCCGGCCGACTGCAGCAGACGCAGCCCCTGTGCTGCCCACCTTTGACTGCGCTGCACACACGCAGATCGAGGGCAGCAACTGTTGCTGCCATTCCTTATTTTTGCGTCAACAATTTTGACGTCAAAATTCTTCCTAAACACAACACACGCAGTTCAAAACCAATCATTCGCACGAGCAACCTGGCTTTGATACCACTATTGGGAAATCCTTAGGGGGTGACATCATATGCGCAGCGGAAGAACAAGAAAAACAAAATGCCCGATTCCCAAAGAGATGTTCGTCGTCGTGCGAAGATTGGTACGCAAAAATCCGCGAAACATGAAACTGCGTATAGAGTAGATTATGTTACCTAGGGAGATCGTATATCCCTGTTTCCTTGCAGATCCTTAGGAGACGGTGAAGGAGGTCAAGCGTCCTCCTCTCTAGCGGTGATCCACACAGTAGGGTTGCGACGACGCTCCTCAAAACTCCAGACCTACTCTGAGGTGGAGATGGAGAGGAGAATAGGAAAAGGAAAACAAAAGCTCTCTAGACCATGGGGCTCTGAATCCCTCCTATTTATAGAGGTCCCCTGTCAAACCCTAATGGGTCCTCCCCTAGTGGGTATTGGATCTGCATCCAATAAGACAATGGCTCCGTCGGATATCTCATATCCGAACCTCTATTCATCGCAATGCCTACCATTTGTGTGTGACCCTCTAGGCCCAATATCGAGCTGGCCGTGAGTCATACTTGTCAGAACTCCTTCTGACTCAGTGAATTATTATCTGTAAATAATTCACTGACTCGGCGACTACTGGACGTATTTAGGCCACTACGCCCGTAGTCCCAAGACGATACTGGGGGAATCCAATCCATTGGACCAATGCGTCTCGATTCGCCGTGTACCTATAGTCCCTCATCCATCTAATATACCGGAGACCAGATATCGAGCATGGTGTTGTCGGACCCCACACGGTTTCTTCTCGAGTCTCGCTCTAATCGGATTCTCCGGAGAACTCTTTCTCTCTCAACCCGAATGACCCGCCGAGGATTTGTCTCGAAAGCAAGAACACATGGGATTTTTTTTCTCTCATGACGCCGAGAGTGGATGATCCTCTATCGACACTCAATAGCCCTCGTAAAGGTCGACTACCACTCCCAATGACCAGCTGTACTAGATGCGGGACAGCCAAACCTATAAGTCCGGTATCAAAGAGTGGAGCTCTCATACAGACATCCTTGGTGTCTCAAGTCTAAGGACCGGATATACCACTAGGACTACGGAATCATTGTGTCGACAATAAGGCATCATCAACCATCCAAAGCATTCCGTAAGCGGATCAATCAAATGAACTCATTCTCCAATGAGCAATCAGATTTGTATCCCTAGTGTCCCTACACAAGCAAACTATGAGACCAACTGCATCCATCATATGGACGGGTATAAAAACACACGGTCTGTTCGGTTATCACGATATCGTCTCGAAGTAACCTATGACCGGGATTATTTAGGATATGTGTTTAAAGGTGAATCGATCTCACTATCGTGATCTCATCACGATCCGATTCCCATTGCACAAATCCAAGGACATCACAATATATGTATGCATTTATGCAATAGTTATAAAGTGATATATGCCAAAATATAATAAGCAAAAAGATTCTATATTAAGTCACACGTGCCATCATTCACGTGATTGGCTTGCTGGGCACCTATGACTAGCACTGATGTGCAGAGTGTTCCCTACCACTCTGAGAGGGCCGGCCCATGCGTGGTATGACAACTTGAAGACCAGAACGATCGCTTCCTTCGACCAGCTCGTCAAAGACTTCGAGCTCCACTTCGTGGCCTATGCACGGCTGAAGCCTTCCGCGACACTACTCCTCGGACTCAAACAAAGGGAGGACGAGCCCCTCTCACATTTTGTGGATTGCTTTGCCACGCAAATCCGGAGTTTGCTAGACACTCACCCCTCTCTGTTAGTGCATGCATTTATGATAGGCCTCCGACCTTCCAGATTCCTCTAGTCCCTCGCGGAGCGACCTCCCACCACGGTGCCAGAGATGCTCCAGCGGGCTAACCGGTACACCGTGACGGAGGCTTGGGCGGCCGTGAGGAGAAGGGACAACTTCTGGCAGTGGGCTCCATAGAATAAGTCAAGCACCCGCGGTGGCTATCCGATGTAGTCCTCGTAAAAGGAATCTAGGCCTTGCCTCAATCTCTTTCGAGCGAAGGCTCAGTATCTACCTGACTGCCTCCCAGCTTTGCGGTTAGCTCCGACCTAACCCCCTTCGGTATCTACATGGCTCGGCCGTAGACTCAATCGTAGGCTACCTGATCCATCTCAGGGCGGCCTCCCCGCTTGAGTCGTGTCCCTCAGCCTTTGCCATATCCCTCGGCCGTAGGCTACCCGAGTCCACCTCAGGGTGGCCTTCCCGCTTGAGCCATATCCCTCAGTCGAAGACTGCCGAGTCCACCTCAGGGCGGCCTTCCCGCCTGAGCTACATCTCTCGGCCGTAGACTGCCGAGTTCCCCTCGGGGCGGCCTCCCCGCCTGCATCGCGCTCCTCGGCCGCATGATGCCCGAGACCACACCTGCACGGCCTACCCGCCTGCGTCGTGCTCCTCGGTCGCATGATGCCCGAGACCACACCTGCGCGGCCAGCCCGCCTGCGTCGTGCTCCTCGGCTCCATGCCCCCCGAGACACACCTACGCGGCCAGCCCACCTGCGTCGTGCTCCTTGGCTCCATGCTCCCCGAGACACACTTGTGCGGCTAGCCCGCCTGCGTCGTGCTCCTTGGCTCCATGCTCCCCGAGACACACCTGTGTGACCAGCCTGCCTGCGTCGTGCTTCTCGGCTCCATGCGCCTTGAGATCACGCCTGCGCGGCCTGCCCGCCTGCGTCGTGCTCCTCGGCTCCATGCCTCGGACTCCCGTTACAATGACCGACGCATAGCTTCTTTCCGGGGGTGAATATGATGAGGATAGTAATTATGATAAGACTCGGCTGACGTCAGATGACGCCTCACACCTCGATCGACGCGACAGCACCTGGTCAAACGGACCAAAACGTCGGCCGAGGCGTATTAACGCCTGCTCAGGCTCGGTTCTTCACGCCATGCCAACACCAATGTCAGACGCTACCAGCCTGCCCCTACAAGCGGGCACATCAAGAAATAGTAAGCTTCCCTATAAATACCCTCGCATTCTGAACGGGAAGAGGAGGAGACACACCAAAAAGACTTCTTCATCTGAAATCCCCTTCACATCATCTGACTTATCGTCGGAGGGGTCGGGCCGAGCACCCCGACTCGCCCTTTGTGCAGGTGCGAAGCTGAAGATCCCCACCGGACGCGCAGGCGAGGAGTTCTTGCCCGGAGGAAACAGCGACCCCATCCCAATCGGACCCCCACGAGCGGTCGCCTCAGCAATCTCGAGACACGTCCCCGAGAGATCCCCTATCATCCGGACCCGAACCAAGCCGCGTCGGCCCCGAAACCACGGCTCAAAGTTATTTACACTAACAATTATTATAGATAGGCCTAATAAAATTAATAAATCGTCGGGCCATGATGATTGATAACTTATGAAACGTAACAATATATTTCCTCTAATTTGAAAAATTTTTATCTATAAAAGAAACGGTGGCATGAGGTTTCCACCTTTAACAGTAGCCCTGTTTTCACTGTTCTAAATTATGAATTGGATATCAAAACATGGATCAGTAATGTAATAGCAGTCCCAAACTTGAAGTGCTTCTTTATTTGAATCAACAAGTTTGAGGAGGAAGACGAGAAGAAAACATGCATCAAACTAATGGAGAGAAGGACCCAGCTATAGCCTGTACACCTCTCACATGTAACTTCACAGGATGAATACATAGACGAACTACAGATAACTTAATTATCTGCTTATCGAGAGAACAAAGCACAAGGAGAAACACCAGTGCTCGAGAAGAATAGGCATACGAGATGCAGAATAAAGAGGACGCTCGTCAACTCCGTGATGCATGTCACCCTCGATCCACCACATCGACGCTGGAAGTGCAGGAAAGGAGACGATGGAAGATGAAACAAAGGGTGGAGTAGGACATCTCGCGCAGCTTCCTCGCTGTCACGCAAGCCTTTTTCTTCTTCCTTTTGGTCTTCGTCTTCGTCTTCCTCTTATCGATGTTCTTCTTACTACTGGTATCACCGTCAATACTTCCTGCAGCGTCTTCATTCTTCTGTTGGAGGAAAGGGAACACAGCGGCTCTCTCCTTGACTCTTCCGAGGCACCGCAGTGTCTTCTCGGGGACACTCTCCTTCCTCGAAAAAGTGTAGCTCCTCAGATAAATCTGCCTGCATGAGTAGCTATCGACCACCGTCGGTCCTGCACTCCACCTCCTCCTCCCATCAAAGCTGGTGCTGCCCACGCGGTCGTCGACTCTTCCTCCTCCTCCTCCATCACCACCTCCTCTGGTCACTGACTTCACGAACTCGGCGTCGGACTCCGGCCACTTGTAGAGGTTCACATAGGTTGCTCTCACAGGCACACGTGCGTCCACGCAGCTGAGAGACGACCTGCACCCGGAGCTCATGGAAGCCTCTCAACGCCCTGCGCTCCCCTAAGCTCAAGTTCCGGTCTACTTGCGAGTTTAAAGGGAGAGCAGCGAGTAAGACTGTGGAATAGGCTTCAGGTGCAAGAAAAGGTAGGGAAGTGCAAGTGAGACTTTGAGAGATGGGGATGGTTTTATAGCTCAAAAGCCATGTTTACTCTACCAAAGCGATGGGGAAGGAATGATGTGGCATCATGAGCTATGAGTGTCATGTCTCTCTCTCTCTCTCTCTCTCTCTCTCTCTCTCTCTCGCCTCGAATTCTTCCTCTACTTAATTGAGTTAGATGATGGAGACCTGTAAACAGCGGGAAGAAAATACTGAAAGGAGACTAATTAAGTTGAATGCTAACATAGTAGGCACGTCAGAGAGGCACTACAAGTTTAAGACAGCTCAGGGGTCCAAAGCCACGGTATATGATGCACATGGATGGGTCATTATGGTCGCCACCGAGAGACATGGCCACTGCCATGAATACACGAACACTTGTTAAACCATGGTCCACAACTCTTAATGAGAGCCTCCTCTGCGTTCCCAGTAGTGTAGAAGCAGTGATGAGAGTGGCAGGAACAAGTGTCTCCGTGGAGCTCTCTCTAATCACACGCCTAAGTTTTAACTATATGACCATGGGGACCAACCAAGCTCTGAGCAAAGAACGTGAGGCCTGCATTATTACAGATACAGTATGTTACAACCTTCGTCCACACTTCAAGTCTGTAAGATGATAACATCTGCTGCTTTAGACGCCAACACCAAAATAACAATTTACCACTTCGAAGATACAAGAAGGCCATCATCGTCAGACTAGCGAATAAGGGAAGGAATCGTAGAAGACAAGAATAAGCAAATGGTCGAGGAAAAGCGCATGGTGAAGGGATTTAGAGTTGTCGAGCGACCACTGGACAGATTAAATTTTATTGGCCAAAGCTCATGCGTGCAATAAATTAAACAGTTGGAATAAGAAATACTCTCACGCACAGTAAATGACCAAGTCGGATTACATACATTACATTAATAAACTTTGCATCTGGAGATACCATTATTATGTGTCCACGTGAAACCAAAAAAGGCTTAAGCTTAGCACAGGGCTTGAAAGATGGCATCGACTACAGTTCCAACATGCAAAATGATCGAATTGAACATTCTCAAATACATATGCAAGTCTTTGGTGGTGTTAAGCTGCTGCTGCTGCTCTTTTGGTTTTGTTTCGATCATGGAGATGAGACGGAACTTCAATCAGCTATTATTAGCACAATTTATCTGCATCCGCTACCATTAGTTTTGTGGACTTAACAAGCAAGCTAGAACAATTTGGAAACCTGCTGTGTATAATAATTTAAACACAAACAGTAAAGATAAAAGCAGACGGCTTGTTACAAAAATTCAATAAATGCTTTCCTTCAGCAACAAGCCGATTCTCCTCTTTATAAATAAGCCTTGCACTCAGCTGTAAAAATGTATCTGATTGGTGATTAATTGTGGCTTATAGGAAGGCTCAATTGCTATTCTAAACAACTACTTTCAAGCTCTTCCATTGTCATACATATATATGTATATATATTGCACTCATAATTATATAATTGAAAGATTGAACCTAGAACACGTCCGGATGGAAATGACCTGGGATAGAACTAGCACCCTGTGCCTTCTGTAGATGAATCTTCAATGTATAATTGCTCATCTGCAACAAACAAGTGGTGTTTCATCATCCGATCAATCAAACAACTTAAAACTAAGCCCTAAGGCTATGTGAAGAAAGCTCACCAAGTCCCTAGATCTTATGAAACACCAACTTACAAGTGAAACTCAGGATTAAGTCAACCCTGTATCCCTTTGGCTTAAACAGAAAACACTAAAAGGCAACGAGAGTAACTTCTAATTACCTCCAATGCCCGGACTTGCTCTTGATACTGGCTTATAACGTTCTTCAAATGTTGCACCTCCTTAACCTTCTCATCGTGATCTGAATTGCGCTCATGCTGGATAGTGACAGCCCTCTTTAGGATCTGGTTATCTCTTAATAAACCTTGCAATTGCTCTTTCAAGGAATTGATCTCGTGCTGCTCCTCATAGCCAATCAGTTAGCAAGAAAACATCATAGACTACATGCTTCTACAACAATACAAATTTAGTATTCAGATGACTTACCTCCACAGCTGTTGTCGTCTGAGCAACAACGTTTCTTTCAAAAACTTCTAAAATCTTCATGGCACGACCACGGACATCATCCCAATCTGACGCACTCATCATTTCCTGTACAAATATATCAACCCAAGAAGATCCATTTTGGGCTTCCCTAGGCTGAGAATCTGCACTATTATTCTGAGAGACTTCGACCTTGTGTTCAGATGCCTGCGAGCTCACAACACCTGAATTGTATAATGAGATAAATGTCTGATACAAAAGAGAACAAACAATGATTCCAATAAAATAATAGCATCATCACCAAAGTGGTAGGTATCAACTGGTGATACAGGCACTTACTTTCAAGGGCATTATCACTTGATTGCAAAACTAAATTAACTCCTTCGATGCTCACAGAACCATCACCAAGACACAAAGCATGAAGACTCTTAATTGCATCATCAATTTTGTGGTCATGGGAATTCAAAACTGTTTCAACAACCTGGATGAGTAGTGGCAAAGAAAAACCTCAACAGGTTAGGTCACGAAAACCAAGATCACTAGCTCCCTAATATGAAAAGTAAGATACCATCATCAACCACTGAATGACACCTTTAATCAATGAGAAATTCTGATATCTACTAAAGTCTATCTCATCAACATATTTTCCATACAAAAATTCATTTCATAGGAAAAAAAAAATTGAAAGCTTAAAATTTCCAATCGAGATTTTGACCAGTAGAGGATGTGTGTGTATGTGTGCATCAAATATGTAGAGCAGTGTGTACAACCTAAGAGATGTTATATATACAGGTAAGGACAAAGCTCTATTGAGACAGAAACTGTCATGCTTATCCATAACACAATCTATAGTTCAAGAATTTCTATCCCTAGTTTGTTCTCTAACTTACCCATGACTCATTAATAAATTGGAATCCAGATATCTGTGATTACCAATTAGGAAGATTTTGTTTTGATACAAAGGTTCAAAGCATTTTAGTGGTAAAGTCCTGAAAGAGAAACAATACAAGGTTCACATGGCCATGATGGTAAATGCATTATAATAACAAGAGGAAGGAAGTGCGGCTTTCCCGCATTCCATCAGTACATTATAATTTTTTTATCGCTGATAAAAATCTGTTCAAATGTGGCCAACTACTTAGATGCCGCATTATGTGCAATCAACATCCCAATTGGGACCATGCACAACCAGAAAAGTCAAATTTCATAAGCCATCGCATTGATGTCGAACCAATTGCAGCCAAGACTGATCGGTTGGCCATCTCATCATGTCAGCAAATCCAGTCCACTCAGCAGCAAAGAAGCTCAGAAACCTCATAACCACAAATCCAAAACAATCTCTCCTACTTTTCCATTCTCCTTGCAGATTTACTAACGAAAGATGACTGGGTAATTTCTCTTTAATGATAATTCAATCTCCCACCTTGTTCGCAACTTTTCATCGCATGATCTGATCCGACGAATTCCTTCGAATTCAACGTGTTCAGTCGCTCGCCGATGACTATGTTAGGCACCAACAATTCCTAGAATCCTATAGCGTTCACCAAGAACTAACACAGAGCTTTACAGATTGAAACCGCAGTCTAATAGGGGCGCGAACACCCAGAATGAGAAGAAGAGAGAGAGAGAGAGAGAGAGAGAGAGAGAGAGAGAGAGAGAAAGAGAGAGCAAGGATACCTCCCGATCCATTGAAGGGAACATGCGGAGGAGTACGGAGAGCTTATCCTCAGATCCGTAGAGGGCGCAACGAGATCTCTTGGCCGACGGTGGGGACGGCGCCGGAGATCCGAAGATTTCCTCCAACCCTAGGCGCTTCCCGCAGATCCCTGCAGACATGGCAGCCGAGCCGCAGGCTCCAATTGAAGCCCCACCCAAATCCTCCTTCCCCTTCCCCTCCCTCTCCCCTTCCCCTTCCTCCCTTCTTCGGCGCCCACCACTTCGCTTTCTACTTGTATACCCCTTCGCTGTTTCCTCCCCGATTCCCAAATGGCAATTGCTCTCCTCTCTCGCCGCCTTTCCAATTGCGGTGTTATGTTCCCAACAACAATACCAACAACAAACAAACTTCCCCACTCAATGACGCCTACCCTTTCGGCTACCTCATTATGTCCATCAAGTGGGCCCCACGCAGCCACTGTTCCTTCTGTCCCTTGGAGTGATTACGAGTAACAAGAGCAATTACATGATGAACTTCCCACCTCTTGTCGGACACGCTCGTTTACCAATCTCGTCGATGGATGCAGGAATATCCCCGCAGGTGGGTCCCGATGAAGGTGTCACTATGCAGCCTCTTTCCCCTCCCGGCATAAGTAGGAATTACGAGTAATAGATAGGAAATCCATCGAGAGTCGCGTTCTTGGGTCTCCATTCTTTTCATTCATAAAATAAAAATATAAAATTAATACTTTTCAATAAAATGATTATAGATAATTTGAAGTGTATATATCTCATCGCACCTTTTGTCGAGAATACACGTGATAAGTTAGGGAGGATTCCAAACCAGTTTTTGATAGAAGTACAGAATTTAGTTGGTTTATGGAATAGAGCTCCTCTACTAGTTAACATCTATTTTAACCTATAGTACGTGGTTTTGATAGATAATATTTTTATGATTTATTTATATTTAAAATAATTTTTATATTTTAAAAAATAGTATATAAATTCGTTGTTGTATGAAGTTTGAGTTAATAAACATTAAAATTTAGTTATATGTTGACTTATAATAAATCATCAATATAATAATATATATATAATTTAAATTTAAAAAAGAGTTAAGATCCATTTTAGTCCTTGTGATTTTGGTCATCATCTATTTAAGCTCTTATGATTTATTTGTGTCTAAAATAACTCTTATATTTTTAAAAATATAGTATATAAGTCCCTCTCGTAAAGTCTAAATTAACATATGTTAGAGTCTGTTTATATGATATGCAAGCTCACAATAAATCATTAATATAATAACATATGTATTTTAAGTTTTAAAAAAAAAATCGAGACCACCATCAATCGTGGGAGGAAGCATCGTTGTGGAAGCAAACACCAACAACAGCACCGAACCGCTATTGTCTAGTAGGGCATCATACACATGTAGTTTCTCTTGCGCTGACGACGAGCTTAGGAGCTTTCAGTCCTACCTTAGGTGGATGTGCATCAAGTAGTCTGACATTGGGCACGTTGTGGTCTATTGATCTCTCTTCCTCCTCTTGGGCATCTTCATCCTCAATGCCTCTCACTTCATCCTCTCTTATGCCCTCACCCGTCATGCTTATGACGTGGTGGTCTAGCTCTCCCTCACCTCCACCTTCGACCTCTCCTACCTCTGCCTCTCCGCTTTCGTCCGTCGCTACGACCTCTGTCGCTTCCTCTTCCTCAACAAGATAGGCTTTAACCCTTTTTTAAACTTAAATTATATGTCATTATTGTTAGTCATAGGTGTCCTATAAGCCAATCACGCGAGTGATGACATGTGTGATATGATACATATTTTTTATTATATTATTTAATAATTTATCACTTTATATGCTTATTGCATGTATATATTGTGATGTATGTGGATCTTGTTAAATCTTGGATTTTGATGATGAAATTAATTGATGAGTTTGTGATCTAATATGTATTTTGAGTGACGTAGAACTAGCTTCGATCAAGGAGAGGTAAATTGATTAAAGCAGGAGGAATCAGATGTTAGGCTAGAGTGAACATGTCAGAAGATTGTACGTCGGGCTAGAGGATCGATTGATGTGTTAGCAAAAGGCTTCGTGCTATGAATTCGAGCATCAGACTGAATGAGCGGACATTGCGCCAAGGAGATCGGAGTTGCAGAGGTCAACATCCCAATTGAGCAAAAGGCCGCATAAGAGGATAATGTGCCGAAGGATTAGACGAAGCGCTGATGAACCAATGACATACCAGACAAAGATTGAAGTAGTTTAGGGGGCTAATTGAGTTAGCTTTGGCGTAACCATGTTAACTCAATTAGGGGCTAATTGGGCCTTAATTGGGATTGATTTGGGCTCATTATGAGGCCCATTCAGTGACCTAAAGGTCAAGCGGTGGATCCACTTGTGAGTTGAAAAACTCGATCTCCGAAGCTGTCAAGCGGTGGTACTACCAGACTAGGCAGTGGTACCATCCAGTGACAATGTGTCAAGCGGTGGTACCGCCCATTGTCAGACTACAGGTGGTGGTACTGCCCAGTGCAGGCAGCGGTACTACCCGTACTTTGAAATCTCGGGGATTTAAATTTTGGGCTCTAAATTTGAATTCATTTGGGGCTTATAAATACTCTACTCTTTCGTGCTTGGAAAAGCAAGAAAGTGAGTTGAAAAGAGGGAAATAATCCTGGAGTAAAAATTATAATCTCTCTTAAAGAGTAGAGTCTCTTCTTCTTAGTATTTAGAAAGTTCTTCTAAATGGAGAAGAGAGGTTTATGTCTAAAAGAGAGATGTAAAGGTTCTCTCCTGAGCCTATTAAAATGAGAATAGAGTTGTAAGAGGGTAGTTGGTCTTCGCCCATTGAAGGAAGACCGTAGTGAAAGCTAGTGGCCTCGACGGAAGAGGAATTGAGAGTAAATGTAGGTCACGACGACCAAACCAATATAAATCTAGTTTGTATTTCTATTTTGCTCTTTACTTTCATTGCAAACTACTTTACTTTTACTATGCTTTTGTACGCTTTCAAGTTAAACTCTTTTCTAATATATTTTCATCGAACAAGATTTCCAAATCGATGTAATTTTATCACTGCACTAATTCATCCCCCACTCTTAGTGCCGACTCGATCCTAATAGATCTATGCAATGAGAATTGGATCGTGATAATATCACGATATTGAGACTGATTTATCTTTAAACATAAACTCTAAATATCAATCATAGGTTACTCAATAGGGACATCGAGATAACCGGATAAATTGGTATATTGTATACTCGTCCATATGATAGAGGCGATTGGTCTCATAACTACTTGTATGGGGACACTAGGGATACAATGTAGGTGCTAATTAGAGAATGAGTTTAATTGATCCGCTCACTAAATATTGGATAGTTGATGATGTCTTATTGTCAAACAGTGATTTTATCGTCTCAATGGTGTATCTGGTACTTAGATTTGAGACACCAAGGATGTCTTGTATGAGTGCTCCATTATTTGATACTAGACCTATAGGCTTGAAAGTTCCAAATCTAACATGATCGGTCATCGGGAGTGACAGCTAACCTTACGAGGGTAATTGAGTGTCGATAGAGAATCATCCGCTCTCGGTGTCATAAGAGGAGTATCCCATGTGTTCTTACTCGGATAAATCACTGACCAAGGACATTTGGATTGAGAGAGAAAGAGTTCTCCATGAGAATCCAATTAGAGCAAGACTCAAGTAGAAACTATATGAGCCTGATAACACCATGCTCAGTACATGGTCTCTATGATATTAGATGAATGAGAAACTATAGATATATGGTAATTGAGGATATATAGGTCCAATGGATTGGATTTTCCTGTATCGTCTAGGAACTACGACATAGTGGCCCAGTACATTTGCAATCGATGAGTCGAGTGAATTATTATAGAGATAATAATTCACTAAGCCAAAAGGAGTTCTGATAGGTATGACTCATGTAGGGAAATCTAAGGGTGAAATCACATGCATGAGTCCACGTGAAATCACATGCGCAGCGAAAGAACATAAAATAAAAAATCTCAAATTTTCCAAAAAGGTCTTCATCGTTGTGCGAAGATTGGTGCGTAAAAACCTGTAAAACTTGAATCCACGTGTAAGATAGATATGTTTTACCTAGGAAGATCGTATATCCCTAAATCCTTTTAGATCTATAGGAGAGGGTGAAGGAGGTCAAACATCCTCCTCTCTAGCGGTTATCCACATAGTAAGGCTACGACGCTCCTCCTCAAATCTCCATGCCCGTTATTTGAGTAGGAGAAAGGGGAGAGGAGAATAGGATGTGGCAACTAGGAAGCCCCAACCTTTGGGTCTTTAGTTTTCTCCTATTTATATAGAGGCCCCTAGTTAACTTAACCCTAATGAATCCTACCATATTGGGTATTGGATCTATATCCAATTACCCAAGTCCCTTAGATTAGTGGGTCTCTACCTAAAATAATCTCTTATTAGCTCTTATTGGATCTCATCCATGGGATCCAATAATTCAGGGGCTTATTGAATTCTAATAACATAGGGCCTCTAGCAGATATCTCATATATGAACTTCTACTTGTCACAACGCCACCATATGTGTGTGACCTCTAGGCCCAATATCAAGTGGGTCATGAGTCATACTTATCAGAACTCATTCTAGCTTAGTGAATTATTATCTTCATAATAATTCACTCGACTCATCGACTGCGAATGTACTAGGCCACTACGCTGCATTCCCCAAATGATATAGGGGAATCCAATCCATTGGACTTATCTATCCTCAGTTACTGTGTACCTATAGACCCTCATCCATCTAATATCCCAGAAACCATATACCATGCATGGTGTTGTCATGCCCACACGGTTTCTCATCGAGTCTTGCTCTAATCGGATTCTCCCGTATAACTCTTTCTCTCTCAATTCGAATGACGTTGACTAAGGATTTGTCTGAGCAAGAAACATGAGGTATTCCTCTCATGACACTGAAAGTTAATGATCCTATATCGATACTTAATATACCTCGTAAGGTTGACTACCACTCCCGATGATTGGTTGTGCTAGATCTGGAACTTCTAAACCTATAAGTCTTGTATCAAAGAGTGGAGAACTCATATATTAGTGTCTCAAGTCTAAGAACTAGATATACCACTAGGATGATAGAATTATTGTCTGACAATGAGGTATCATTAACCATCCAACATTTTGTGAGCGGATCAATCAGTGAACACATTCTCCATTAAGCACATGCACTGTAGCTCTAGTGTCCCCACATGAGCATCTATGAGACTAATTGCCTCCATCATATGGATGGGTATACAACACACCAATTTATCTAGTTATCTTGATGTCTCTCTCGAATAACCTATGACTATGATTATTTAGGGTCTGTGTTTAAAGGTGAATCGATCTCATTATCATGATCTCATCACGATCTGATTCCTATTGCACAGATCCATGAACATCATAAAATATATGCATATATGTAACAAGCAATATAAAGTGATAAAATGCTAAATAATATAATAAATAAAAAAATGTGTATCATGTCACACGTGTCATCGCTCACGTGATTGGCTTACAGAGCATCTATGACTAGCAATCTCTCACTTGACCTAAAGTTAATCACCTACGTGTCTGATCCCCATCAGACCCTTGTGACACTTGTGAGTGGATCTGCATGTTATCTCCGGATGAAATTCTTTCCACTACTATATCTCCTCGGGCCACGATCTCTCTAATAAGCTGGAACCTCCTCAGAACACTTCTGATAAGACTCATGTTCCCTTATTTAAGCAATCGCCCTATAGTTACTATAATATAAGGGAATCGACTCCTCGCTACCCGACATGACTCCCATATGTATGATAAACTTCTTCATCTAGACTCCCTTATTTGTTGTCTCTACTATAAAAATATAATCTGTCTCTATAATCAAGTCAGTAGTAGTATCATGCTTTAAACTCTTCCAGATTACTACTCCTCTATTCAGGATGTACACATACACCGAATTCGACTTGGTGTTATTAATATCATATTGGAAACTGAATCAGTGTAGCCTTCAACCCTAAGGCTACTACCTCCATATACTAGTAAAAGATCCTTAGTCCTTCTCAAATACTTAAGGATATACTTTACTACTTTCTAATACTCCAAGCCTGGATCTGCTTGATACCTGCTCGTGACACTCAAAGCATGTGCTATATCAGGCCCGGTACATAGCATGACATACATGATAGACTCTATCGATGAGGCATAAGGTATCATATCTATGTTCGTCATTTCTTTATGAGTTTTTGGGGATATACTCTTAGAAAGTGATATCTAATGTCCTATTGGTATGAGACATCTCTTGGAATTTTTCATGCCAAAACCTTTTGATAATGATATCTATGTACTTTGAATAGGACAAGCCAAGCATTCTTTTGGATCTATCTCTATAGATCCAAATTCCCAAAATATAAGATGCTTCCCCTAAGTCCTTCATGGAAAAGTGTCTAGATAACAAAGCCTTTATTATAGATAGCATTCCTACATAATTCTCAATTATCATGATGTCATCCACATATAACACCAAGAAGGTGATAGCGCTCCCACTTACCTTTCTATACACATAAGGCTCATCTTCGTTCTTAATGAAATCATAAGATTTGATCGTCTCATCAAATCTTATGTTCCAACTTTGGGAAGCTTGCTTTAGTTTATAAATGGACCTAAGCAACCTACTCATCTTATCTAGACTATCATTGGATATAAATCCCTTTGGTTGTATCATATACACCTCCCCCACGAGGATGTTATTGAGGAATGTGGTTTTCACGTCCATCTGCTAGATCTCATAATCATAGTGTGCTATAATAGCCAATTGAATTCGGATGTATTTTAGCATGGCTACGAGTGAGAAAGTTTCGTTATAGTCAATATTTTGCTTTTGACGATACCCCTTAGCCACTAGCCTTGCTTTATAGGTCTCTACCTTTTCATCTACTTCAATCTTCTTCTTGAAGATCTACTTATAACCAATGGGTACAATACCCTTGGGTGTATCAACTAGGTTCGAAATATTGTTGGAGTATATAAAATACATATCAAAATTTATGGCTTCTTGTCACTTTCGGAGTCTATGCTTGTAATAGCCTCCTTGTAGGTCTAATGAACAATATCCTTAACAACCTCTCCTCTAATATGTCCCACATATGTCTCAAGAGGATGTGATACTCTACTGAACCTATATAAAGTTGGAACTTGTGTGTTAGGTACCTGAACAAACTCGGGCTGTAGAGTGGTGCTTGAGCTAGGTTATCCAATCTCACTCAATTCTATCACGCTCTCACTATCTTCGTTAAGAATATGTTTCTTCTTAAAGAACACCGTTCTCTTGGCTACAAAGACATTTTGGTCCTCGGGGTGATAGAAATAATACGCACAAGTTTCCTTAGGGTATCCCACGAACTTACACCACTCCGTCCTCGATTCCAACTTATAAGAGTTATTTTTTAATGTGGGCAGGGCAACCCCAAATCTTAACAACCTTAAGATCGGGCTTCTTCTATTTCCATATCTCATATTGTGTAGATACTACCGACTTAGTTGAAACTCTGCTTAGAATGTAAGTTGTAGTCTCTATGGTGTATCTAAAAAATGAGATGAGTATGTCGACAAAGCTCATCATAAACCACGCCATGTCTAATAGTATATGATTCCTCTTTTTAGATACACCGTTGAATTGAGGTGTATAAGAAGGTGTCCATTGTGATAGAATCACATAGTCCTTGAGGAATTGGGTGAACTATATACTCAAGCACTCACCTTCTCGATTTGATCGAAGTGTCCTAATTCTCTTTTCAATCGAGTTCTCTACTTCATTTTTATACTCTCTAAACTTCTTAAAGGTCTCGGACTTGTACTTCATCGAGTACATATGTTCATACCTTAAGAAATAATCAATAAAAGTAATAAAGTAGGAGTAACCACCTATGACATGAGTTGACATGGGTCCACATACATCACTATATATGAGTTCCAACAACTCAATGGCTCTCTCTCCAATTCTACTAAATGGAGAGTTGGTCAGTTTTCTATGAAGGCAAAGCTTGCAAGTTACATATGACTCATAGTCGAATGGATCTAGATATCAATTCTTTAATAAATTTTGAATCATTCCCTCATGGATATGACCTAGCCTACAATGTCACAAGTATACACTGTTCATATATCTTGTTTCCTCTTGGACAAACTTATATTCATGATATGTGGAGCAATATCTAGCATATAAATAAACTATTATGCAATAATTTTCTCATGATTATCTCCTCATCTGCTAACTATCAAACATAAAATAGAAATAATATTTTTAATAATAGAAGGAAGAAAATAACAAGCATCCAATGCAATAATAGCTCCACCAAGCAGATGTAGGGTGACCTCGCCAATAGTTACTGTAGCAACTTTTACTTTATTGCCCATCTTGTAGTCCATCTCGCCTCTCACCAATCTATTAGTTTTGTTAGAACTTACAATGAATTAAAAATATGATAAGCACTACCGGTATCCAATAACCATGTGTTATCATAAGATCTGACAAATAGAGACTGATCATGAATATACTTGAAGCTTCTCCAAGCTTCTATTTTGCCCTCTCTATAAAGTACTCGTTGTAGTTCCTCTTCCAATGCCCATCTTTGTCGCAGTGGAAGCACATATCTTTGTCTTTTGCCACATCTTTTTTAGTAACTTTTCCTTTACCTAGACCCTTGCCCTTCTTAAGGGACTTTTCTATCTTCCTTTTCTTTCTGGGTTTACTAGTATAGAGATTTGGCTTCTCTTTCTTGATATTGCTCTCTACCTCCCTCAATATATTGAGGAGCTAAGGGAGAGTCACATCAAACTTGTTCAAATCAAAATTTATTATAAATTATGAAAAGGAATCTGGTAATGACTGAAACACAAGATCCACACATAGGTTATCCTCTAGGACAATTCCTAGACTTGTGAGTTTCTCTATCCACTTAATCATCTTTAGTCCAGGGTTCTGAACTGGTGTCCCCTCAGTTATCATAGCATAGAAGAGGCTCTTCGATATCTCATATCGTTGAGTCCTTCCTTGTTCCTCAAATAGTTTGCAAACATATAAGAGAATGAATCTGACATCTATCTTTTTATGTTGTCTTTGTAACTCATGAGTCATAGAACCCAACATTTAACACTGAGCAAGGGTGGAGCCATCTATATACTTCATATAGCGAGCGATCTCCTCCTCGCTTGCCCCTTCCTTAGGCGTAGGCATTATTGTATTAACGACGTACGTAATTTTCTCCACCATGAGAATAATTCTCTGGTTGTAGAGTCAATCCATATAATTTGAACCAGTGAGGCGATTGACATCAAATATGCTATGTAAGGGATTTGAAAGCAAAATTTTTTGAAAATAAAGATGCCATAAAAATAAATAATATGTAGATTTTATAGAAAAATAAATAATTAAGATAGGAACTTCTATCTTATTCTGCTCCCACTATTTTATTAACGAGTCATGCGACACCCTCAGAATGTGAAACGGAAGTCTCTAGCAGACTTCTAGTGGGGATCAAGATCCAATCAGCATCTTAGTATAACCTCAAGGGACTCGACCAATCACATTTAACCCAAAAGGTATGCAACTCTTGCCAATAACAATACCTTGTGACTCCCGTCCTATTCGACCTATGAAGCACTATGGTCTCGAGGGACTCGACCAACTATAATGTTCAGTTACGTTAATATCATCGTTACAAGATGAGTCTGATTTGATGATATACCATCTAGGGACTCGACCAAGCATACCATGTCCTCAGGTCACTGGTGACATCTATATATCATAGGAAAGATAACGAATCAAGATATAGGTGAGCCTTGAGTGACTCGACCAACTCAACCTACGTCGAGAATTGATCCCTACCTATTGTAGGGAAATCTAGGGGCGACATCAAAATTCTTACAAAGGTGTTCATCGTCGTACGAAGATTAATGCATAAAAACCCGCAAAACTTAAATCTACGTGTTAGATAGTTGTGTTTTACATAGGGAGATCGTATATACCTGAATTCTTGCATATCTGTAGGAGAGGATGAATGAGGTCAAGCACCCTCCTCTCTAACGGTGATCCACACAGCAAGATTGCGACGACGCTTCACAAATTGCTATCCAAAACTCCACATCTACTATCTGAGGAGGAGAACAGGAGAAGAGAATAGGAGGTGGCAACCAAAAAAACCTCTAGCCTATGGGCCTGTAATTCTCTCCTATTTATAGAGGCCCCTTGTCAACTTAACCCTAATGGATCCTACCATGAATCTTCATCCAACTACCCAAGCCTATTAGATTAGTGGATTTCTATCCAATAATCTCTTATTTACTCTTATTAGATCTCATCCATATGATCCAATAATTCAGGGGCTTATTGGATATCCAATAAGACAAGGGTTCTGGTGGATATCTCATATCCGAGCCTCTACTCATCATAATGTCTACCATATATGTATGACTCTCTAGGCCCAATATCGAGCTAACCATGAGTTATATCTGTCAAAAATCTTTCTAGCTCAGTTAATTATTATTTCCATTATAATTCACTTAACACATCAACTACGGACGTACTATGGCACTATGCCACAGTCCCTAGATGATATATGGGAATCTAATCGATTGGACCTATCTATCCTCAGTTACCATGTATCTATAGTCACTCATCTATCTAATATCCTAGAAATCGTATACCGGGCAAGGTGTTGTTAATCCCATACGGTTTCTCCTTGAGTCTCGCTCTAATCGGATTCTCTTGGAGAACTCTTTCTCTCTAAATCTGAATGGCCCTAGCCAGGGATTTGTCTGAGTAAGAATATATAGGATATTCCTCTCATGACATCAAGAGCAGATGATCCTCTATCAATACTCAATAGCCCTCGTAAGGTTGGCTACCACTTCCGATGATCGACTATGCTAGATCTAGAACTTTCATACCAATAAGTCTAGTATCAAAGAGTGGAGTACTCATACAGGACATCCTTGGTGTCTCAAGTCTAAAGGTCATATACACCACCAGGATTATGAAATAATTTTCTGACAATAAGTTATCATCAATCATCTAACATTCAGTAAACGGATCAATTAGTGAACTAATTCTCTAATGAGTACCTACATTGTAGCCCTCATGTCTCCACACAAGCAGCTATAAGACTAATTGTCTACATTATATGGATGGGTATACAGCACACCAGTTTGTCCGATTACCTCGATGTCCCTCTCGAGTAACCTATAACTAGGATTATTTAGGGTATGTGTTTAAAGGTGAATTGGTCTCATTATCGTGACCTCATTACGATCCGATTACCATTTCACAGATCCAATATATATATATATATATATATATATATATATATATATATATATATATACACACATGCACACACATAACAAGAAATATAAAGTGATAAAATGCCAAATAATATAATAAGTAAAAGGAGTGTGTGTCATATTACACGTGTCATTACTCACGTGATTGGCTTGCAGCTCACCTATGACTAGTAGTATCAAGCAGATCTAGGCTTGGAGGATTGGAAAGCAGTAAAGTGTATCGTTAAGTACTTGAGAAGGACTAAAGATCTTTTACTAGTATATGAGGGAATTAGCCTTAGGGTTGAGGGCTACATGGACTTGAGCTTCTAATCCGATGTCGATGATAGTAAGTCTAATTCAGGGTATGTGTTCACCTTGAATGGAGTAGCAGTATGCTGAAAGAGTTCCAAGAAAGATACTACTGTTAACTCGACTACAAAGGCGAAGTACACTACTACAGTAGAGGCAGCAAAGAAAGGAGTTTGGATGAAGAAGTTCATCACAGATCTAGGAGTCTTACCGAGTAACGAGGAGTCGATTCCATTGTATTACGACAACTACGGAGCGATTACTCAAATGCAGGAACTTGGGTCTCATCAGAAGTGTTTTGAAGAGGTTCCAACTTATTAGAGAGATAGTGGCCCGAGGAGATGTAGTAGTGGAAAGAATTCCATCCAAAGATAACATCACAGATCCATTGATAAAGTCATTATCTCATATTGTCTTTGAGCATTACAGGGGTTTCATGAGGACCAAACACATAGGTGATTGACTTTTGGCCAAGTGAGAGATTGCTAGTCATAGGTGCCCTGCAAGCCAATCACGTGAGTGAAGACACGTGTGACATGACATGCAAATTTTTTACTTACTATTATTATGATATTTTCTCACTTTATATTTCTTGTTGCACAAATATATTGTGATGTCCATGGATTTATACAATGAGAATCAGATTGTTATGAGATAATGATAATGAGATTGATTCACCTTTAAACATAGACCATAAATAATCCTTGTCATAAGTTACTCGAGAGGGACATCGAGATGATCGGACAGACTAATGTGTTATATACCCATCCATATAATGGAGGCAACTGGTCTCATAACTGCTCGTGTGGGGATACTAAGGCTACAGTGCATGTACTTATTAGAGAATGAGTTTACTGATTGATCCGCTCACGGAATGCTAGATAGTTGATGATACCTCATTGTTAGACAGTGATTCCGTTATCCCAGTAATATACCTAGTCTTTAGACTTAATACACTAATGATATCTTTTATGAGTACTCCACTCTTTGATACCAGACTTATAGGTTTGAAAGTTTCATATCTAGTACAACTAATCATTAAGAGTGATAACCAACCTTGTAAGGGCTATTGAGTATCGATAGAAGATTATCCGCTCTCGGTATCATGAGAGAAATATTCTATATATTCTTACTCAGACAAATCCTTGGCCATAGTCATTTGGATTAAGAGAAAAAGAGTTTTTTAAGAGAATTTAATTAGAGCGAGACTCGATGAGAAACCGTATGGGCCTGACAGCACCATGTCTGGTATACAGTCTCTAGGATATTATAAGGATAAGGGACTATAGGTATATGGTAACTAAGGATAGATAGGTCCAAAGGATTGGATTCCCTTATCTCATTTGGGGATTGCAGCGTAGTGGCCCAATACGTCCGTAGTCGATGAGTCGAGTAAATTATTATAAAGATAATAATTCATTGAGTTATAAGGTGTTATGACAGGTATAACTCACGGTCAACTCAATATTAGGCCTAGAGGGTCACACACATATGATAGGTATTGCAACAAGTAGAGGCTCGGATATGAGATATCCATTGGAGCTCCTATCTTATTGGATATCCAATAAACCCTTGAATTATTGGATCTTATGGATAAGATCCAATAAGAGTCAATTAGAGATTATTGAATAGAGATCTACTAATCTAAGAGGCTTGGGTAATTGGATGAAGATCTAATACCTAATATGGTAGGATCAATTATGGTTAAGTTAATATGGGGCATCTATAAATAGAAGTCCAAAGGGTAATAAGTTAGGTTTCTTGGTTGCCACTGTCACGACCCGGGTCTGATGAGCTAACTGGCCAATAACTCCATTTTGGTCCTTGCAACCACGGACCAAAATGCTTAAGCGGGAGGTAACGTAGTACACTCATCAGGCCCTTATAAGCTAATCACACACATTCCCCACTTCCGATGTGGGACTAATGGGATGTTACATTATCCCCAACTCAATTAGCTTGACGCCCTCGCCAAGGCGGACATAACCCAGATCGAACCCTAGCAGAGTGCATGTGAGGTTTAACTCAGTGGTGGCTCCACGCCGTGATGAGTTCTCGACTCCATTCACGGGTAGCCCTTTTCCTACTCGAGCCCTCTCACCCCGCCCAAATGCTAGGTCGCTCGATACCAAATGTCACGACCGGGTCCCGATGAGCTAACTGGCCAATAACTCCATTTTGGTCCTTGCAACCACGGACCAAAAATGCTTAAGCTGAGGTAACGTAGTACACTCATCGTGCCCTTATAAGCTAATCACACATTCCCCACTTCCGATGTGGGACTAATGGGATGTTACATTATCCCCAACTCAATTAGCTTGACGCCCTCGTCAAGGCCAGACATAACCCGGATCGAACCCTAGCAGAGTGCATGTGAGGTTTAACTCGGTGGTGGCTCCTCCGTGATGAGTTCTCGACTCCATTCACGGGTAGCCCTTTCCTACTCGAGCCCTCTCACCCCTGCCCAAATGCTAGGTCGGCTCGATAAAAAATGTCACGACCCGGTCCGATGAGCTAATCGCCAATAACTCCATTTTGGTCCTTGCAACCACGGACCAAAATGCTTAAGAGGAGGTTACGAGTACACTCATCGAGACCTTTATAAGCTAATCACACATTCCCCACTTCCGATGTGGGACTAATGGGATATTACATTATCCCCAACTCAATTAGCTTGACGCCCTCGTCAAGGCCGATTATAACCCAGATCGAACCCTAGCAGAGTGCATGTGAGGTTTAACTCAAGTGGTGGCTCCCGCCGTGATGAGTTCTCGACTCCATTCACGGGTAGCCCTTTTCCTACTGAGCCCCTCTCACCCCCTGCCCCAAATGCTAGGTCGGCTCTGATACCAAATGTCACGACCCGGGTCTGATGAGCTAACTGGCCAATAACTCCATTTTGGTCCTTGCAACCACGGACCAAAATGCTTAAGCGGGAGGTAACGTAGTACACTCATCAGGCCCTTATAAGCTAATCACACACATTCCCCACTTCCGATGTGGGACTAATGGGATGTTACAGCCACCTCCTATTCTCTTCTTATAATCATCCATAATTTATCACTTAATATAAATTAATTACTATAAATTGTATTGCTTTATTATTAACCTTTATGTTTGTGTACTATAGTTAAGAAAATGATTAAATTTGGTTTCCTTAATCACGTGGATAAGTTAAGAATTCTATTAATCAATTAAATTATTAATTGATTTATTTCATAATGAGTGATTTGATTTTTAGGAAGTAAATAGTTAACATTCCATTTTAGTATATAAACTATAAGAAATGAATATTATATTTCTCTCTTTGTGTGTGAAAGGAAATTAAAAATAAGAATTAAATTATTACTTACCTTATGGGGATATCTCATCTTCTTTTATATAAAGGGGACTACTCCTCCCTCATTCCTCATCAAGCCTAACAATGGGAGGATTGAGGAGATAACTTCCCGAGGAGATGATATCGAGGAAAAGATAGCTAAGGAGAGGTAGGATCCTTTATTTTTTAATTAGCTTTGATTTATGTTTTGAAATATTGATGTTGAGATTGTTGTAATTTTATAATGCATGATGATGTTTTTGTTGAATCTTGGATTTTGATGATTAAACCAAATGATACTATTTATGATTTGATCTACATTTTGAGTGACGTAGGAAGCTTCGATCAAGGAGAGACAATTAAAAGCAGGAAGAATCATGTTGGGCCAGAGTGGAACATGTCAAAAGATTGGACGTCAAGCCAGAGGACATGTCAACGTACCGGTAGAAGGCTTCGAGCCATGAGTTCGGGCATCGGGCCAAGAAGAGTAGAAGTTGTACCAAAGTATTAGAGTTGCGAAGGTCAATTGGCCGATCGGGCAATAGGCCACAAGAGATGATGATACGCCGAAGAATCGAACGAAGTGTCGATGAACCAATGACTTGTCGGACAACATTTGATTTAAGCTTTATAATAATTGTTTAGATCGAATTAGGTTTTAAGTGTGCAGGATTAACTACAATAGCGACTAAGGTATAAACCAAAATGAAGTCCCGAAGTCAAGAACGAGATTTCATTGGGAGTTCGAGAGTTCATTGGAAGTCCGGACGTTCGTCAGAAGTTCTATCGGAATTGACCAAGAAGTCCAGGAGCTTGCCAAAGAAGCTCATCGGAACTCACCAAGAAGATCATTGTGAAGTCTAGGAGCTTACTGGGAGTCCATTAGAACACTACCGAGAGATCGTCAGAAGTTTGTTGGAAGATCGTTCGAAGCTCGCTAGAAGAAACCTAGACTTATCGGACTTATTTAGCTTAGTGTATGCATTAAAATTCGTAGTTAATACATAATTGGGTTGGAATTGGGCCAACTTAATTAGGGGCCAATTGGGCCCAAGTTTGGGCTGTGTTGGCCTAAGCGAAAAGGTCCAAACAATGACCCAACAGGTGGAACCGTTATGGCACAATCTCCGAGACTGTGTCAGGTGGTGGTATTATCGGTCTGGGCAGTGGTACCTCCCAGACATAGTCTCCGAGAGATTATCAGGTGGTGGTACCACCAGACTAGGCGTTGGTATCGCCCAACGTCAATGCTACAAGCGGTGGTACCACCCAACATAGGTGGTGGTACCACTAGGATCCGAGAAACCTGGGGTGAGATCTTTTTTGGTTCCAATTTTGAAGTCATTTGAGGTCTATAAATACCCCAACTATTCTTGCATGGATTAGCAAGAATTGATCATAAAATTGATTTTAAAAAAGGGGGAAAGAATACTTGAAAAAAGGGGGAAAGAATACTTGAAAAATTGGGAAACTCTCTTAGGATTTAGGATCACTTCTCCCTAGTATTTAGAAGTTTGTCTAAAGGGAGAAGTGAGGTCTAAGAAAGAGAGGCTTGTAATGGTTGTCTCCTAAACCTATGAATAAGAGAAAGAGCATAAAAGGGTAGTTAATCTTTACCTGTTGAAAGAAGATCATTAGTGAATGCTGGTGGCCTCGACGGAAGAGGAATCGGGAGTAGATGTAGGTCACGATGACTGAACTAGTATAAAATATGGTTTACATTTCTGCTTTGCTATTTACATTTATTGCAAACTACCATACTTCCTCATTACTTTAGTTGCACACTCTTATGAATGTGTTTCGTTTTAACATCTTTCCGAAATTGGTTTTAATCATATGAAGTTTTTTGAACCGATGTAATTTTATTTGCTGTACTAATTCACCCCCCTCTCTTAGTACCGACTTGATCCTAACAATTGGTATCAGAGCTACATCTTTCTCATTTGGTTTAACACTCTAGAGAAATGACTTTTTTTGGCTTTAAAGATGATCATTCTATCATTCGTCCTCCTATGTTCAATGGGACCAACTACACATATTGAAAAACTCGAATGAGAGTTTTCTTACTTTCCTTTGATTTAAATTTATAGAGTATTGTGTAAAATAGCTTTCAAAAGTCTTCTCGTCCAATGAATGATTGGAATGAGTTGGAGAAGAAGACATTCTCTTTAAATGCCAAGGCTATTAATGCCTTGTTTTACGCTTTAGATAAAAATGAGTTCAATCAAGTGCCTATTTGTGAAACGGCTTTTGATATTTTACACCCTCTTGAAATCACACACAAAGGCACTAGTAGAGTTAAGGATTCAAAGATTAATATTTTGATGCATGATTTTGAATTATTTCGAATAAAGCCAAGAAAAACTACCAATTGACATGTATACCCATTTTATGGATGTTATCAATAGTTTAAAATCTCTTGGTAAAAGTTTTTCGAATTTTAAACTTATGAATAAAGTTTTATGTTCTCTTCCTAAAAACTGGGAATCAAAAGTAACTACCATACAAGAGGTAAAAAACTTAAATAATTTATCACTGGAAGAACTTATTGGGTTTTTAATGACCTATAAAATGACTTATGTGACACTTGATAAACTTGAGAACAACCTTCCAAAGAACATGAAGAATTTGATACTTAGAATAAATGAAGACCACTTGAGCGTGATGATGACTTTGAACTCTTAACTATAAAGCTTAAAAAATTCTTAAAACAAGAATCAAAGAACAAAAATGAACCTAAAAAAAGAACCTACAAAAAAAGAAGAAAACACTCAAGGTAGCTTGGGACTAATCGAGTTCATCCAAAGATGAAGAAAACAACAAAGGCGAGGTGGCAAACTATGCCTTAACGTCTTTCGACAACGAGGTAATCAAAACCCCTTTGCTTTATTTTGAAATTACTTGATGCATTTCATGAGTTATTTTTAAATCAGTTTAGAAAAATTATATGTAAATTATTAATAAAAATAAAAATAAAAAATTAGGATCATGCTAGTAATTTTAAAAATGATAATGACAATTGCATGTTTTATGAAAATATAATAAAATGTCATATTTAAATCTAATGATTAATCCTATGTATGTTTTTAAGAAAAAATAATGTGTATCTAAATTGATGATTTTTTATTTTGATTTAAAATGCTTTATGAAATCATGTTTGATGATTATGCTTAATGAGTTTCTATTTTGAAATTATGCATGATGATTATTATGATTAATGGCTTATCGATCTTTGCTATAATGAAAGTTCTTTTTCCTTTTTAAACGTTGATGCATATTTTGATTTGACATAAAAAATTTGGGCATGCTAGTAAGAAATCAAACTGAATAAATTGAGACAACTAAAAAGGGAATACATTTTGAAAATTTCTCTATCACTCTTATCGATTTTTCAAAAAGAGATTAATGAATCTATTTATATTTTGAATTTCTTGAAAGTGATTTTAATGATTTTGATTATTTGAATTTGAATAAGTTTTTACCTATATCATAATTTTGATTCCTCCGAATTATAGCTTGAAATCTTTTATGAATCAAGATTTCTTATTATGTGTTCTCATATCAATTAAGAGGAGATTTTTTTTATGAATCATGATTTTTTGAATTATAACTTGAGATCTTTCATTAATATATAAATCATGATCTTGACAACTTGAGATTCTTAAGAATCAAGATTGTTTAATATGTTTCTTCTTTTTGCTACCCAAAAGTGTCATAAATTATCTCTTGATATTCATAATTTGTCTTCATGAATTATATACCTCATTACCAAGTTAATTTTTCTTGATATATTTCATGTGATAATTTGAAAAATAATGTAATGGGAAAAGTTTTGCACATTAAGGGAGATAGTTTTGCTAGCTTAGATAAATTGGTGTAAAACTTACTTGATATGCTTTCAAATTCTTGCATTGTTGAATGATTCTCCTTTTTGCCTATGACAAAGGGAGAGAAAAAAAAAATGATGAATGTTTAGTACCAACAATCATAAAGCGATAAATTTTTAAAAAAATTAATTTAATGTTTGGTATCATGAATGCTTTAGTATTATGTACGAGAGAAATGATAAATGTTTGGTATCATGATCAAAATATTGATTTAATGCGTAAAATGATAAATGCTTGAAAATATTAATGTCTTAGTATCATGTATGATATGCTCGGAGTGATGATTGATTTATTTTTAGTATTATGCATGAAGCAATGATGAAAAGTAATGGTTTGAAGTTATGCATGTTATATATTGAAGACTTGAAACAATGTTTTGATATCATGCATACCCAAGTAATATTGATTTGAAAATTTATTGATTTAGTATCATGCCCAACGTGATAATGATGATGACTTGTCATTTCTTACTAGAACACTTTATGGGTTAAGATTTATTTTTTTTATCCAAATCATGATCTTGATTTCTTGATATTTGATACATGAGATTTTTTTATGAATCAAGATCTTATTTTTGAACTCCCTTGTTTCTTTTTGTTATTTACTAAAAGGGAAAAGAATTGCAACATTGTATTCTTCCCTTCTATTTGACAATGACATAGAGGGAGCAAATCTTGCTAGCTTGCTATTTTGCATTCTTTTTCAAAAATTTACCAACCTTTATACTTCAAAGAGAAGTAAAACTTGACAATTCGCTATCCTGCAAAATGATGAAAAATTTACTAAATTATATGTTTAAAAAATATACTAGTTGCACTTTTCTTCTTTTTGTTGATGACAAAGGGGGAGAAGGTATGATAATGATTTAAATCATGATATGATGCACTTTGATATTTTAAAATTATGCTTATATATGTAATACTCATGATTTTAGTATGATGTATTGCATATGATGTGAATCATGATTGCTTTGACTTAAATTCAACTTGAATCCAATGTTCTATCAATATGGCATATTGATAGGGGGAGTTAAAGTTAATTCCGTAATCAATTGGTTATCATTATCAAAAAGGGAGAGATTGTTGAATCTTGGATTTTAATGATGAAACCAATTGATATTGTTTATGATTTGATCTGTGTTTCGAGTGATGCAGGAAGCTTCGATCAAGGAGAGACAATTAAAAGTAGGAAGAATCATGTTAAGCCGGAGTGGAACATGTCAGAAAATTAGACGTCGAGCCAAAGGACCGGTGGATATATCGGTAAAAGGCTTCGGGCCATGGGTTTAGGCATCTGGCCAAGAAGAGCAAAAAATACGCCAAGGAAATCAGACTTACGGAGGTCATCTGGCCGATTGGACAATAGGCCGCAAGAGATAACGATGCGCTGAAGAATCACACAAAGTGTCGATGAACCAATGACATGTCGGACAACATTTGATTCAAGCTTTGTAATAATTGTTTAGATCGAAGTAGGTTTTAATTGTGCAGGATTAACTATGATAGTGATCAAGGCATAAAGAAAAATAAAGTCTCGGAGTCAAGAATGAGATTTCATTGGGAGTTCAAGAGTTCATCGGAAGTCTGGACGTTCATCGGAAGTTCTATCGGAATTGACCGAGAAGTCCAAGAGCTTGCCAAAGAAGCTCATCAAAACTCACTAAGAAGATCGTTGTGAAGTCCAGGAGCTTGCTGGGAGTCCGCTAGAACACTACCGAGGGATCGTCGGAAGTTCGATGGAAGTTCACCGGAAGAAACCTAGACTTACCGGACTTATTTAGCTTAGTGTATGCCTTAAAATTTGTAATTAACACATAATTGGGTTGAAATTAGACCAACTCAATTAGGGGCCAATTGGACCCAAGTTTCGATTATGTTGAGCTAAGTGAAAAGGCCCAAACAGTGACCCAACAGGTGGAACCATCGTGGCACAGTCTCTAAGACTGTGTCAAGCGGTGGTACCGCCTAGACACAGTCTCCGAGAGACTGTCAGGCGGTGGAACCGCTTAGTGGCAGGGTGCCAAGCGATGGTACCGCCTAATGTCAGTGCTACAGGTGGTGGTATGGCCCAGCACAAGCAATGATACCGCCAGGACCTGGGAAACCCAAGATGAGACCTTTTTTTGCTTTAATTTTTAAGTAATTTGGGGTCTATAAATACCCTAGCTATTCTTGTATGGATTAGCAAGAATTGAGCACAAAATTGAGTTGAAAAAAGGGGGAAAGAATATTTCAAAATTTGAGAAACTCTCTTAGGATTTAGGATCACTTCTTCCTAGATTTTAGAAGTTTATCTAAAGGGAGAAGTGAGGTCTAAGAAAGAAAGGTTTATAAGGGTTGTTTCTTAAACCTGTGAAAAGAAAAAAGAGTGTAAAGGGATAGTTGATCTTCGCCAGATAAAAAAGTTCGTTAGTGGATGCCCGTGGCTTCGACGGAAGAGGAATCGAGAGTGGATGTAGGTCACGATGACCGAATCACTATAAAATCTGGTTTGCATTTCTGCTTTGCTATTTACATTTATTGCAAACTATCATACTTCCCTATTACTTTAGCTGCATACTCTTATGAACGTGTTTCATGTTAACATCTTTTTGAAATAGGTTTTAATCGTATGAAGATTTTTGAACCGACGTAATTTTATCCGCTATCCTAATTCACCCCCCCGCCCCGCTCTTAGTGCCAACTCGATCCTAATAGTTTAAATTTTGAAATTTTATGATTATAAAATAATAATAATTGATTTATGATATTAGAGTGATTATTTGATTTATATTGATCTCTTAAGCTTAAGTGAATTTTAATATTGATTTAATTATTAAAAAAAATATTTTTGAATTACCATAATAATTCTAATTTATTTAATTAGATATATCTATGTTCTTACAATTATGTGTGAAATTCTATAATGTAATTAGTTTTAAATTTAAGATCATGAATTTAATTTTTTAGTTAATGGATTTGAGTCATTCTTTAATAATTTTAATTATTAAAATTTAATTTGATTAGAAGAGTCTAATTAGGGTTTGACTTGAGTCAAGTCGATCTATCATATCATATCGACTCAGCCCATGTGGTCATGTACAACCTAGCTCATGTGACCAAGGATAACTTAGCCCGTATAACTTGGCATGACCCAACCCATATGACAAGGTACAATCCAATCATGTGGTCAGGCATGAGCCAACTCATGCAGCTAGGTACGACCCAATCCATGTTGTCAGATACGACCTCAATTCATGTGTCTAGGTATAGCTAACTCGCGAGCCAAGCATGGCCTAGTTTAGTAGTAAGGCTCGGCCTAACTTATAAGTGAGGCTTAGCCTAGTCCATGAAGTTAAACTTGCCTAACTATGTGATTGGAATTAGAAACATCATTGCTCATCTATCTCGCCCGTTATACCTCAACTCAACCTATTACTTAGAATAGGCATGTGCAGTGCATAAGACCCATCAAAGACTCAAGTGGGCTGGTTCGGTCTAGGTTAGCACTATATGATATAGTCTATTTTTTTTCTTTCTTTATTGGTTTAAGCTCGTTAATTGACTAAATCAGATAGGTTTAATCGGTTAAAGTTGGTTTAGGGTGATAACAAACTAACTTGACTAGTTCAAATCTACTTAACTTAATCGAGATCAATTAAATCTAAGTTAGAACAGTCTAAGGTGATTCCAGATTGGTTCTATAAGGATTTGAGGTTGGTTCCATTAGGTCATAATCAAATTGAGATTGGTTTAACTCAATTGAGCTATTCCAATTAGAGTTTTGGTTGATTGAGGACTATTAAGAGATTGATGTTTCATATCTTTATAATTTGATGAATTTAAAGGATTTATCTAGAGATATCATTTGAAAATGATTATTGGTTTTATACTTTTCTCAATTTTATGATATTGATATGATTGTTATTATATAGTAGATGTAACTATGCTAGTAGTTCATATTGGAAGTATAACATGTGAAAGGAGCTACGGGCTCATCACAGTGTGGAGCCACCAATGAACATAGTTTAGTAGATTTACATCAAGTATGGTCTCTCATAATATTTAATTATATTAATTTCTTGATGCATGTGTGAGTGAATGGATGAGTATAAATAAATGATCATGGATGTTTATGTATCCCTATTGAGGGCAAGTATGACGATTCCCTTTTGGGATTAACAGGCCATCAAACGTGATGGTTAGACGGTTCCTCTATCCGCTGTTGGAAGGAATGTGTCTCCACTTGAGCAAGTGAGGGATACCACTCCATCCGTTGTTAGAAGTGCGATATGGATTATCTCCATCCGTTATTAGGAGAAATCCATCCCGTAGAATATGCCTCTCTATCCACTATTGGGAGAGTGCACCATCGGGTGATGTACGCCTTTGTTATTATGTATGTATTGTATGTGGCTAATGTATGATTTTATTTATTATGTAAGAAATTATCATCGTTTTTCTTATGCATAAGTTTTATGATGAATCGATATACTATCATTTATTATTGAATTATTGATATTTATTTTTATTTCATGAATATTGAAGATTATTTTTATGTTTTTTTGAGGTTCCCACCAGAATGTGTAGTTGCTGATATATTTTTATCTTATATTTATTTTCAGAGTAATCTACTACTTTGTAATAGATCTGAAGCTTGGGTGGAAGAGACTTGTGACCATACTAAGAAGATGTAGTCCTTTTTCTAATTAATATAATATTTACTATTGTAAAGACAAGGATTTGAATTAAAGATGAAAGAAAAAAAGAAAAAGAGGGAGTTTATTATATAAATTATGAATAATAAATTACTGATTTATTATTCTTTTTATAAATCCGAGTCATGACACTTCTTCCCTTCTCCTCCTCAACCGACAAGTGTAAAGATTTAGGCAGCGACTTAAGGAGCATCTTCGCATCCCCTACCATGTGGATCACTGCTAGAGAGGAGGACCCTTGACTTCCTTCATCCTCTCTCATAGATCTGCAGGAATTCAAGGATATATGATCTCCCTAGGTAACACAACTATCTTATACGTGGTTTTCAATTTCACGAGTTTTACACACCAATCCTCGCACGACGTTCAATATATTTTGGAAAATTTAAGATTTTTATTTAATATTCTTCTGATGTGCTTGTGATATCACCCCTATATTTTCTTACATCGCCTCCATCATATAGATGTGTATACAGCACATTAGTCTTTTTGGTTATCTCGATGTCCCTCTCGAGCAACCTATGATCAGGATTATTTATGGTTTGTAATGAAAGATGAATCGATCTTATTATCATGATATCATCATGATCTGATTCTCATTGCACAAATCTACGAATATCATAGTATATGCAATAGGCAATATAATATGAGAAAATATTAATAAATAATAATAAGTAAAAAAGAGTGCATATCGTGTCACACGTGTCATCACTCATGTGATTGGCTTGCAAGGCACTCATGACTAGCATAATAGAGAAAAGAGAGAAAGGAGCACTTTAGAAAGTTGAATGAACAGTTGCAAGTCCGTAAACAGCTGCCCACCGAGTGTCGAGCACGAAGGCAAGTTCCTACTAAGTTAACGTATAAACTTGTGAAGATTGTTTAACACTCGACACTACCCTAAAGCCCCATCCCCCCTGGTGCCACCTAGGGGGTTCTAGGGTGCTGAGATAACTAACGTTTTATATGCAATTGCGATCTACAGAAAATAGGTTGTGACATGCAAAAATGAAACCATTTTAGGGTAATTTTGCCCAACGCAGTGAGCGGTCACATTGTAGCACTATAACCTGTTCGAGCTTATATTTTTATAAGCAAAAACACACAAAACCAAGGCAAAATATATTGCTAAGTATCTATATAAGTATGCAAAAGTGACGAACGATTCGTTGAGCGAAGTTGTTGCGGGTGCGCGATGACTATTCGTGACACAGGTGCAATTGTGCAATAGGGTTAGGCAAATAAGCATGGGAGCACATGAAGGGCTGTAGAGCCAAGTGCGATGACATGATAGGGTCAGATGAATATGTGCAAGAGCATGCAAAGGGTTGCACAACAAGGTGCTATGGTGCAATAAGGTTAGGCAAACAAGCACGGAGGCATACGAAAGGCCATAAGGCTAGGTGCAGTGGTGTGATAGGTTCATGCGAATAGGCGCTGGGGCGCATAAAGGGCCATAGGGCTAGATGCATTGGCATATGTCACCAATACCACTGTTGTACGGTGGCACAAGGGTCCAATCAATGCATGTTTAGAGCATGCAACTCCATGGATGAGTGAGAGAAATTAAGCGGATCATGATATAAGTGTACACACCATACCCGCTTACAACAAAGACAAGTCATGAAAAAATGGCATGTTGATGTGTGGCCATTATGTAAATCGTGATAGATTCAATGATCATAGTGATGATTTTGTTGAATATCGGATTTTGATGATGAAGTCAATTGTCATTTGGTTATCTAATTCGTATGTTGAGATAAGTGTGTCGGACTAACTACGATGGTAGTAAGACATGCAGTAGGTGTTAAGCCGGAGTTAAGACCAAGATCACATTAGGGGTTCGAGAGTTCGTCGGAAGTCCGGACAATCGTCGGAGGTTCTGAGGGAACAATCCAAGAAGTCCAAGAGCTTGCCAACGAAGTTCGTCGGAACTTGCCAAGAGGATCGTTAGAAGTCCAAGAGTTTGCCGGGAGTCCACCGGAGCATCGCCGAGGGTTCGTCGGATATTCGATGGAAGTTCGTCGGAAGCTCGCAGGAAGAAGTGATTGACACACCGGAACATGATTTGTAGTATTTATGTCTTATTTATCATAATTAGCATGTAGATTAAGTTAGGATTGAGAGGTGATCCCATTAACTTAATATGGGGCCAACTGGGCCCTTGGTAGACCCAAATTGGGCCGAATGGATCAGCCCATTCGGACCCAGTATTCTTGGCCGGCGGTGGCACCGCTCAGGAGACTCAGTCTCCTAGGAGTTCTCAGTGGTAGTACCGCCCCTATCAGGTAGTGGTACCATCGACAGTTATTATTGCTAGCGGTGGTACCGCCCCTGTCAAGCGGTGGTACCGCCTAAGCTCGGTCTCCGAGCAATGTCAAGTAATAGTACCGTCCAGACTGAGCGGTAATATCGCTTAGTGACAGATGATAGGCGGTAGTACCACCCAGTTATAACGGTGGTATCGCCAAGACCCCGAAAATTCGAGAATGGACACTTTTGAGCTCCGAATTCAAATTGGTTGGGGCCTATATAAACCCCACTCTTTTCTTTCTAAGTCTTGATCATTCAAGAGAGGAGTAAAAACTTGTAAGGGTTGTCTCTTAAGCCCATCAAAAGGAGAAAAGTTGTAAAAGGGTAGTTGGCCTTTGCCTATTGAAGGAAGGCCTCTAGTGGACGTCGATGACCTCGTCGGAGGAGGAAGCCAAAAGTGGATGTAGGTCAAGATTGACTGAACCACTCTAAATCTCGGTTTGCATTTACATTCTGCTCTTTATCTTAACTGCAAACTGCTTTTGTTGCTTTACATCAACTATACTTTCGTTTGCTCTCAAGTTAAAGATCTTTCCGAAATAGTTTTCGTACAAAGTCTTTTTGAACCGACGAAAGTTTTTCGCTGCACTAATTCACCCCACCCCTCTCTTAGTGCTCTTGATCCTAACAATTGGTATCAGAGTGGGTTCACTCTTAGTTGGATTAAAACCCAAGAGAGATGGCATATGCTGGAAACCAAGAGGGTCACTCTGTTATACATCCGCCCATATTCAATGGGACGAACTACACCTATTGGAAGACCCGAATGAGGATCTTCTTTATTTCCATGGATTTTAAACTTTAGAATATTGTTGAAAATGGATTTTCAAAGTCTTCTCTTTCAGTGATCAATTGGAATGAATTCGAGAAGAAGACTTTCACTCTAAATGCAAAGGCTATGAATGCCTTATTTTGTGCTCTTGATAAAAACTAGTTCAATCGTGTTTCGATTTATGAAACTGCATTTGATATTTGGCATACACTCAAAATGACTCACAAAAGCATGAGTAAAGTGAAAGAGTCAAAAATCAATCTTTTAGTACGTTCTTATAAACTTTTTTGAATGAAACCGAGCGAGACCACAGGTGACATGTACACCCATTTCACGGATGTCGTCAATAGTCTAAAAGGACTCAGTAAAATTTTTTCGGATTTCGAGCTCATTAATAATATTCTAAGATTCCTTTCAAAGAGTTGAGACCCTAAAGTCACTGTTATTCAAGAGGCTAAAGATTTAAACAACTTCTCTCTTGAAGAATTAATCGGGTCATTAATGACCTATGAAATGACTTGCAAAGTTCATGAAGAGCATGAGGACACCCTTCCAAAGAACAAGAAGGATGTGACACTTAGAACTCAAAAAGACCACTTGAGAGAAAACTCAAGTGATGAGGACTTTGACGATGACTTGGCACTTCTAACAAGAAAATTTAAAAAAATTATTAAAACAAATAAATTTAAAAATGACACTAAAAATAAATTTGAACCCAAAAATGATCAAGTTATTTGCTACGAATGCAAGAAGTCGGGACACTATAAAAGTGATTATCCCCAAGCTAAGAAGAGAACACCAAAGAAGAAGGCACTCAAAGCAACGTGGGATGACTCAAATGCATCTGAAAAAGAGGAGTCCAACACCGAGCAAGTTGCTCATTATGCACTCATGGCCATTGGAGAGGAGGTAACAAATTTAATTGATGCAGATTTATCATTTGATGAATTGTTAAATGCTTTCCATGATTTATTTTATGAATGCAAAATAATTAGTAGAAAATATAAATTATTAAAAAAGAAGCATTATATTCTTGTTAGTAATTTTGATAAATTAAAAATTAAACATAATAATAATTTAGTTTCATGTACAAAATGTCATGACTTAGAAGTACTCCAAAAGGAGAACTTGCTACTTATGACACATTGAAGAAATTCGAGGTTGGTAGCAAGTCCTTGAACATGATTCTTACGATAAGGGTCACGTTCCTAAAAGAAGTGGAATCGGATTTGTGAGAAGCTCTCACCAAAATCCAACCACTTTTATTAAAGGCCCTATCTTACATGTTTCGCATCAAAACAAGTGCAACTTTTGTTGCAAACATGACATAGAACTTATCATTGTCCATTCAAGAAGATTAATCCTAACAAATTGATTTAGGTTCCTAAAGGAACCGTAATAAATTCCATGCAACATGACAAATAATTTAGATCGATTTTTGAGGCACCCAAGATTAAATAGGTACCTAAAAATCATCCTTTTTTGTAGAAACATATATCACCATAAGCTAAGAGCAAGAGATGGTACCTTGATAGTGGATGCTGAAGGCCTATGACTAAGAGATCCAAAATGACTCATAACGCTCTCTAGCTAAAATGACAAAAAGAGGATCAGTAAAATTGAAACTATCAATTACAAAATGATACTGATACAATCGTGTTTGATCCCTCAAATTTTGAAACTCATGATTTCCCCTTCACACATCCTCTGGAATTTTGAATTCATCGAATACATTTCTTCTTCAAATTTTTTCGGATCCAACTATATCTTACAAGATCACGAACTTACGGCTTGCAAGCCAAGTCTGCATACAAATCATGAACTAGCAATGCTTACAAGCTTTCATGACAAGTCATGAACATATTGAAAACCCTATCATAAACACATTTGAGTAGAGTATGTATTTCACAAGATCTATCATGAACGTACAAAATTTCTCATCTTGTGATGGAAACTTTTATATAATTAAGGTTGGCTGCTCCACAAATAAAAACTCTCTTCAAATTGAAAACACCCACATCAGCCCACACAGCCCTGAAAGCAGTGCTCACTGCCTATAGGCGGTGGCACCGCCCAGCTGGCGGTAGCACCACCGGCTATCACAGGTGGCAGGCGATTGCATCACCCAGCCAACGGTGCCACCGCCCGCAACCTGCCCCTTTTTAAACCCGAGCTAGGGACGACAGTAGAACCGACACCAACTCATTCCCTTCTCCTCCTTGTAGCTCTAAACTCTCCTCCAACTACATTTCTCCCCTTTAGCTGCCTAAAAACTGCCTATTTCCTACAAGATCAAGAATCAATCCTACAAGATCAAGTTCAAAGCGATCCATCCGAATCCCTATGTCTTCTATAGATGATGAAGGAGCTTGCTTAATTGGATGTGATTCCTCAAAGGGACCAGTTGGAGGAGATTGATTACCCCTAAAGATTGGTGTTTCTAGTTCTGGTTTTGGTTGAGGGAGATCGGTTCTTCTAGGCATTCTAATCCACATACCATTTCTAAATATACATCTCATTCGACGAAGTAGATTTTTATTTATTATGCTAAATCTATCTACCTTTATAACCTCTTCGTCGGGTGGCATTGCAATATCATAGGCATTAAGTATTCTAGTGATTATGCTATCATATGGAAGCATCATATCCTTTTTAGATATCTCTATCATATTTTGTCGGATAAGGTAACCAAAACAGTTGTTAAATCCTTTCATGATCCAATATATGGTTCCTAGTTCCATTTGACTTACTTCACCATGATGGTATTGTTTAGGAAGAATGATACTAATTAGGATATGATAAAGTATTTTGATGTTTAATGGTAATAGATGTTCACAACTTTTAGGAAGTACCATTAAGTTGGGATTACCAAAAATTGTTTCTAAGGCATCAACATACGTGGTCCCAACCATTTCATCATCCCATTATCCTCTAAAATAACAACCTCTATCTTTTACAGGGATGCCTATGATATTGCAAAGGGATCTATCCGTAATGGATATGTGATGTCCTAGAAGATAGGTAGACACCCTTTCTTCTTTATCTGCATGTAGATTGTTATAAAATAACCTAACAAGTCTATGGTAGATGGGTTCACTTATTTGTAGGATTGAGAGAAAATCTAGATTTATAAACCATTGAATTGACTCTAAATCACTTAGTTCATCTAGATCAACATACTTTCCCTTATGAACATTTCTAAATTCTATGAAAGCAAATTTTTGGGCATGTAGATTTGAATCAAAAAGTGTGGAATGTGGACACAATTCCTTTTTGTCATGTTGTAAAACTATGTTGTTGTAAACTCTTTATGCTACTCACCTTGATCACAATACCACTTGCTTTGATATGTTTAAACTATTGGTATCTATGACTTGATGTATTATTTGGTGAGCACTTATGGAATTAGGAATGTTAATGTTTTCAGATTTTCTTGATTCTATGATCAATCACTTAATGCTGAAAATCTTATGATACGAATTTTACATGACTATATGCTTCAATAACATGTTGAAAATTGTGTATCTTGATTTCCATGAAAAGCATGTTTTACCTTCATGATTGTGTTTGAAAAGCTATGGCAAAACTTTGTCCGAATGCATGAACTTATTAAATTGGTTTTTCGGACTTTCTTGATTCTATAATCAATCACTTAATGGTGAAAATCTTATGATATGAATTTTACATGACTATATGCTTCAATAACATGTTGGAAATTGTGTGTCTTGATTTCCATGATGATAAGCATATTTTACCTTCATGATTGTGTTTGAAAAGCTATGGCAAAACTTTGTCCGAATGCATGAATTTGTTAAACTTCATTTTTGGACTTTCTTGATCCTAACAATGCATGATTTTGTATTTCTCTTCTGGATTAAATATATTTCTTGAATGGAGCTTTCATGAGCCTATGTCATATCAAGTTTATTTCATATCAATGCTCCATGATTTTTGACATATGGAATTGATTAGCAAATGCATCTCTCATGGATTTACCTTGTGAAAAATGATTTTTAATCGAGAAATGGATTTGATGAAATGAATTCCTTCTTATTGAAGGAAGATTTTTTTTTAATGAACACTTGCAAGAATTTAATTTCACATGTATATCTTGATTCTTTTAAAAATGAAGCATGATTTAATCTCTTATCATTTTAAACTTCATTCAAAGTTAGTTCACAATAGCTTTTCTACTTCATGCAAAACGTTAATGACAAATAAAGAAGAAGTAATGAAAGCTATCTCCTCAATGGACTTTTGAATGATACCATGTCATGATTGCTTAAAAAATAATTTGTATGAATGGTATCTTATGGTTGAAAAATAACATGAATCTTTACCACACTTATTACTATGCTTGAAATACGCTTAAATCGTTCTCCTTTTTTATGATGACAAAGGGGGAGAAATATGTGGTAAATTGATGATAGAATGAATTGATATGATTACCATATTTGCATTAATGATAAGATATATAGAACTTACATTGCAATTTTACAGTGTTGATATCTTACCATATGATGAATTGCTATGATTGTCATATTTGCATCATGTTAAGATATTTAGAGCTTACATCATAATCTTACAAATTGATATCTTGCCATGTGATGAATTGCTACGATTGCTATCTTTCATATATGAAATATAAGACTTGAAAATGGATATCTAAGCCTTGACATCATTTTCAGAAAGATACATCATGATAGGAATCATGATGGGGGTATTGATAAGTTTAAATGAACTTAACTTATCAATATGTCTCTTGAATTCAAAGGCTTTGAATTCAAGAATGACTTATCTCAAGTATGGCATATAGATAGGGGGAGTTAAGGTTAACTCCGTCATCAATTGATTGTCATCATAAAAAAGGGGGAGATTGTTAAATCTCATATTTTAATGTTGAAGTCAATTGTCATTTGGTTATCTAATCTGTATGTTGAGATAAGTGTGCAGGATTAACTACGATGGCAATAAGACATTCAACATGTGTTAAGCCGGAGTCAAGACCAAGATCACGTTGGGGGTTCGAGAGTTCGTCAGAAGTTCGGGCGGTCTGTCATGGACTTGGCTGGTTTCACCTAAGTCATGCGGTACCCTTGCATGTCCGTCCGCAAAGGTCAGCCTCCCCGAAGCCTCCCATGGTCTCTTAGGACCCACAAAAGAGAAAACGGGTTAGAGAAAACGCCTCACTCGGGATCCACAAACAAACATTTTTTAAAACACTTTATAGACAATGCAAATTATAAACAGACTTTACAAGCTCTGAACAGTTGCACAACAAAGGGTCAAAATGGTCCACTATAGATCGAAAATCTCTCATAAGTGTCCACATGACACAACCTTTATTTACAAGTCTAAAGCGATCACCAAACCCAACTAAAATTGGACTATTAAGCCTTCAGTCGTCCCTCTATATACTGTGCAAAGCATAAACATACCAAAAGACACAGACAAACATAAGCATTACATCAAACATCCTGTTTAGAAGTTTGTCCATGACATTCTCCCCCACTTATTCCTTTGACGTCCTCGTCAAAGCCTTTGCCGACACTGCAACTCCTTGCCTTTGTTGAGTCTTCAATCTTTTGCTCTAGCTGCAATGCACCTCCTGGCTCCTAGCTGTTCTTCGTTGCTATTTTTGAGTAGTTGAACCTTTGATCTGTCATGCTGCTTCAACTCACCAATGACTCTAACTCTTGTGTGGGGTTGGCTGAGTTGTGTTGATCCCTATTGGTTACTGTGAATCTTCTAGATGAAGGAAAAGACCATCTTTACTATGCGCCAGTCTCTCAAATGCCCCATGCTACTTGAATTGGGTGGACGCTTGTTGAAACTTTAATGAGCATCTCCTCGTAAACTTCTGAATTTTTGGTCCTTCCTCCACAAAATTTATCCATTGACTCTTCTTTCACTTAGTTGTCACTTCCAAGTAGATTCACATCACTTCCACTATCGATTGGCATTTCGTTGGGAAATGAAGCGGACAATCTACTCTCAGTAGCACCGATCACCGTTGGTGAGGATTTGACAACTATTATCTTATATTATCTTCGAAGGGTCTTTGAACATGTGCAGAGCTCCTCTATTAGATAAATAAGAGAATTGGGGTACTCGATTTCGCCCATTCTCTTGAGAGTTGAGAAGGCAAAGGTTAATTGACTTCGCCCGCCTCCTTGAGGTTGTACTCCATGTATCAAGCTGGTTACTAGTCTTCGCCTGCTCTTTGCTCACATTTTTGAAGCACTTGAAGTGTTTGCACTCCTTGTGTTGAGTTAGTTATTGTGATTCACCTGTTGAATCTCGGATTTTGATGATGAAACTAATTGATTGTGTTTAGATGTTTAACTGCATATTGAGTGATGCAGGTCTACTCGATCAGAATTAGACAAGATTAGCAGAGGAGGAATTGACGCTATACGGGAGGAGATCACGCCAGGATATTGGACGCGAAGGCTTGAACGTCGGGCATCGGGCCAAGGAGAGCGGAATTGCGCCAAGGATATCGGGGGGTTCGGAGGTCAACCGCCGATTGGGCAACAAGCCGCAAGAGAGGACGATGTGCTAAAGAATCGAATTAAGCGCCAACCAATGACGTCTTGGGCAAATGAGAATGTCAATTAGCGTAATAATAACCGTCTAGATCGGAGTAGAGTTTTGGTTTGCATGTGCAGGATTAACTACGATAACGATGAAGGCATAAAGTGAAACAAAGTGTGGAGTCAAGCAGGAAGGATTCGTTGGGAGTTCAAGAGTTCGACGGAAGTCAGAAGGATCATCGGGATTATTCACGGAACTAGCCGAGAATGAGTAGGGAGCTTGCTTAAGCGTTTTTTGGAAGCTCATTTGGAAGGTTCGTGGGAAGTTCGCAGAGTTTGCCGAGAAAGATCGAGCTTGTCAAGAAGCTCGTTGGAACTCGCCAAGATCAAATCGTGAAGTTTAAGAGCTTGGGGAGTCCGCAGAATGGTTTCAGAGTTTATCGGGAAGACCGCCAAAAGTTCATGGAAGCTTCATGGGAAGAAGTCTTGACTTATGGACTTTGTAATAGCTTATATAATGTCTTTAAAATTCGTAGTTAGCATGTTAATTAGGGTTAGGATTAGGTATTAATCCTATAACCCAAGTAGGGGCCTATAACATCAGAAGGGAAAAAACACTATAGGCGGTGAGCTGAAAACATCAGAAGGGCTGAAAACACTGTAGGCGGTGGCACCGCTGGGCTGTGGTGGCATCGCCCAGCACCCGAAAGTGCTGGGCGGTGACACCTCCTGGACTGGGTGGTGGCACCGCCCAGCACCCGAAGCGCTAATGGTCAGACATTGACTGGTGGCACCGCCAAAGATCGGGAACCCAAAGAGAATTTGAATTTTGGAGCCCAAATTTGAATCCTCTTGAGGCCTATAAATACCCCTCGAATCACAGCTGAGATCACAACTTTTTGAGCAACAAGACTTTGAGAGAAAGGTCTTAGAAAAGTGTTAGCTTGTCTTCTTTTCAATTTACTAGTGTTCACCTCATCTCTTCTCGAAAATCTGTAAGAGAGTGAACCGCTTGTAAAGAGTTGTAAGAGGGGTATTTACCCTTCCATTTCAAGAGACTTGCTAGTGGAAGGTGGTAGCCTCATCGAAGAGGGGCCTCGCAAGTGGAGTAGGTTATTTGACCGAACCACTCTAAAATCGGCGTGATCCTTGGTTTGCATTTCATTATTGCTATTTACATTATTGCAAACCTTCTTATATGCTTTAGTTCCTCATTACTTTTGCTGCGCATATTTAAGAATACGCTTTCAAGATTAAGCTTGTCAAGTTCCGCTCTTATCATACTGAAAGATTTTTTTTAAAACCGAGAAGTTTTAATCATTTGCACTAATTCACCCCCCCCTCTTAGTGCTGCTCGATCCTAACAATTGGTATCGAGCCACGGTTTTCTACTTTGGTTTAACACCCAAATAGAAATGGCTCTTTATGGCTTTCAAGAGGGTCACTCTCTCATTCGTCCTCCCTTTTTCAATGGGACGGACTACACCTATTGGAAAAAAACTCGAATGAGAGTTTTCTTACTTTCGTTGAATCTCGAGCTTTGGAATATTGTCGAAAATGGATTTAAAAAATCTTCTCTTCCGATGAGTGAATGGGATGAATTGGAGAAGAAAGTTTTTGCTTTAAATGCAAAGGCTATGAATGCTTTATATTGTGCACTTGACAAAAATGAATTTAATCGCATTTCGATTTGTGATTCGGCTTTTGATATTTGGAGAACTCTTGAGGTCACTCATGAAGGCACTAGCCGAGTGAAAGAGTCCAAAATCAACATTCTTGTGCACTCTTACGAACTTTTCTGGATGAAACCAAGTGAGTCCATCGGAGACATGCACACCCGTTTCTCGGATGTCATCAATGGACTCAAAGCTCTTGGTAAAAGTTTTTCTAACTTTGAACTAGTCACTAAAATCTTAAGATCCCTTCCAAAAAGATGGGAATCAAAAGTTACGGCTATTCAAGAGGCCAAGGACCTTAAAACATTTCCTCTTGAAGAACTTGTTGGGTCTCTAATGACCTACGAAATGAACAATGTGACAAAAAGAAAACTCGAGAACAACCTTCCAAAGGACAGGAAGGATTTGGGACATAGAACACATGAAGACCACTCGAGCATAAGCTCAAGTGATGGTGAACTTAAACTACAAATGAAACAAAAATTAAAAAGAAAAAAGAATGGAACTACTTGCTTTGAACGCAAGAAGAATAAAAATTGGGATGAATTGAGCTCTTCCGAAGATGAGGAGAAAATCAAGAAAGGCGAGGTGGCAAACTATGCCTCAATCACTCTCAATAATGAGGTAATCAAAATCCCCTAATTTATTTCGAAATTACATAATACTTTCATGAGTCATTTTTTTAATTTAGTTTAGGATTAATTTTTTAAAAATTGCATGTGTTATGTTAATGCAATAAAATGTTAGATATAAATCTAATGCTTATACACCTAGTAAGATTAATCTTATGTATGTGTTTGAGAAGTAAGAATGTATATTTTGACGATTTCCATATTGATTTTCAATGACGATGCATGGCTTTTGAATGGAAGGCTTGATGATTTTTTTTGAACCTTATATTTGGTTTTCAAACATGATGTATGGTTTTGACATATGAATAAAATTTGAGCATGCTAAGATAAAGTCAATCGTATAAATTAAAACTAAAGAAGTTTTAGTTATCTATAAGAATCATTCAAAATTATGTTCAATAAAACCAATTCAAAATGATGGAATGAAAATATTAAATGTTTCGATACCATTTTATGCATGAGATTTTAAAAGTTATACATAATGATCTTGATGGTTTTTATGAAGAAATTTATTTTTCGATCCTAAATGATTGATGATATATATGTATATTTTGGCACAAAAAGGACAAAGGCATGCTTATATAAAACAATTAAATAGATAAAAGTATTTTTCTTGAATATTCTTGGTTTGATGAATCTATTTTATCATCATTTTTTATGAATATCTTAAAAATGATTTTGATTTGATGATTTGAATTTAAATGAGCTTTATCTTGATTTTTTTGAGATTTATAACTTGAGATTTACTCTATAAAAATCAAGATCTTGTATCCTCAATGTTCCTTTTTTAGCATCTACTATCCAAATGAATTATGATTGGTATCATTGCTATATTTCTTCTTATCATGCACTAAAGAGAAAATTTTCCTAAATGAATCATGATTTTTTGGAACCATAATTCTTTTTATGATTCATAATGAATTGAGAAATTTTATATGCTTGAATTAATATCTTATTCTCTTATAAGATTGAATGAATTTTATCTATATCATGATCTCCTAAGATTTTCCCTTGATTATTATTATAAATCTATGTATACCATTTTGAATCTCTTGAAAGTAATGTTGAGATTTTGATGAATTTGACAATTTAAATTTAAATGAGTTTGTATTCAACTTACGATCTTGATTTCTTGGATTTACTACTTGAGATTCTTTTTTAATCACAATCTCTTCTTTGTACACCTACAATTTTTGTTATTTATAAAAGGAAGATATTTGATTAAATGAATCATGTCTTTTGGTATTCAAATGGTCTTATCTTTGATGATATGATTTCTTTATATCTATGATACAAATGCCATGAAATGATTGAAATATTTTACACTTTTATGCTCTTCCCTACTTCTTTCTTGTTTTCAATGATAAAATAGGGAGAAGATTTGATCATGCATGGTAGGATATAATTTGACAAAATTGATACCATTATGAAACATTTATGATTGGCAATGATGCATACAATACTTGTGCTTTCTAATTATGATGTGATGTATTGCATATGATGTAAATCATGATTTAAAATACTATGAGTTATTGCCAAAAAGATGTATCATGTATGATATGCTCATAATGTTGATTGATTTATTCAATATCGCGCATGAATGAAATATAAGGTTTTTGAAATAGTGCATGTTTTAATTTGAAAATATAATGATGCACAAATGAGATTGATACTTACCTTTGTCATAATTGATGTAAAGGGTCTTTCCTTCTTTTTAACAACGACAAAGGGGGAGATAGCTAGCTTACACAAGACAAGAGAAGCAAAAAAAATTACAAACGTAGACATCACAAAAAGGGGCAAAACTTATTAGTTTGCTCATCTCGAAAGCAAGAATCATGAGCTTACACAAGAAAGCTATCTTGCATTTGCTTTTGAAATTTTTACTAGCTTTTATGTAGTAAAACTTACATATCGTAAAAATTTCCTAGCTCAATCATTTCATTGAAAGAACTTACTATCTTGAACATCACAAAAGTTTGCTACCTTGCATGATATAAAATTTGCTATATCAAACATCATAAATATTGTTACTTGCAAAGAAAAGCAAAGTGCAATCTTGCACAAGAAGCAAGTGTTGAATTGCCATGATTGAACTTAAGAATCTTGCTATGCTTTTTGTGCTTATATGTTGTGATGAAAATCTAGCTTCATGTTGTAAAAAACTTGCATATCTTTTAAAATAGCTAGAGCTACTTCTCCTTTTTGTTGATGACATAGGGGAGAAGTATATTGATGACTTCATGCATTGAATTGAATATTTTATATATTTGCATGATGGTTTAAATGTTTTTCATAACATGTGATGAATGTTACTTGGATTTGAGATAATCCAAGTGTTCTATCAATGGCATATTGATAGGGGAGTTTGTTTAAACTCAGGGGAGTTAAGGTTAACTCGTTAGTCATCAATTAGTTGTCATCATCAAAAAGGGGAGATTGTTGAATCTCGGATTTTGATGATGAAACTAATTGATTGTGTTTAGATGTTTAACTGCATTTTGAGTGATGCAGGTCTACTCGATCAGAATTAGCCGATTAAGCAGGAGGAATTGACGTTGCGTCGGAGGAGATCACGTCGGGGATATTGGATGGCGAAGGCTTTGAACGTCGGACATCCGGACCCAAGGAGAGCGGAATTGCGCCAAGGATATCGGGGTTCGGAGGGAGGTCAACCGCCGATTGGGCAACAAGCCGCAAGAGAGGACGATGTGCTAAAGAATCGACGGCGCCAACCAACCAACGACGTTGAGACACGAATGTCAATTAGCGTTGTAATAACCTTGTCTAGATCGGAGTAGAGTTTTGGTTTGCATGTGCAGGATTAACTACGATAACGATGAAGGCATAAAGTGAAACAAAGTGTGGAGTCAAGCACGGAAGGATTAGTTGGGAGTTCAAGAGTTCGATGAAAAGTCCGAAGGATCATCGGGAACGCTGCCGGAACTAGAAGAGAATGAGTAGGGAGCTTCAAGGGGTTTTGGAAGCTCGTAGGAAGGTTCGTGGGAAGTTCGCAGAGTTTGCCGAGAAAAGATCGGAACTTGCCGAAGAAGCTCGTTGGAACTCGCCAAGATCAAATCGTGAAGTTTAAGAGCTTGCCCGAGTCCCATGAGAATGGTTTAGAGTTTATCGGAAGACCGCCGAAAGTTCACGGAAGCTTCATGGGAAGAAGTCTTGACTTATGGACTTTGTAATAGCTTATATAATGTCTTTAAAATTGTAGTTAGCATGTTAATTAGGGTTAGGATTAGGTATTAATCCTATAACCCAAGTAGGGGCCTATAACACCTTGAATGAAAACATCAGTAGGCGGTGAGTGAAAACACTTGTAGTGGGGCTGAAAACTTGTAGGCGGTGGCACTGCTGGGGGCTGGTGGTGGCACCGCCCAGCACCTGAGGCTTTGGGCGGTGACACCTCCCTGGCTGGGTGGTGGCACCGCTTGGCTGGGCGGTGGCACCGCCAGCATCGGGAACCCAAAGAGAATTTAAATTTTGGAGCCCAAATTTGAATCCTCTTGAGGCCTATAAATACCCCTCAAATCTCAGCTGAGATCACAACTTTTTGAGCAGCAAGAGTTTGAGAGAAAGGTCTTAGAAAAGTGTTAGCTTGTCTTCTTTTCAATTTGCTAGTGTTCACCTCATCTCTTCGAAAATCTGTAAGAGAGTGAACCGCTTGTAAAGAGTTGTAAGAGGGTATTTACCCTTCCATTTCAAGAGACTTGCTAGTGGAAGGTGGGAGCCTCATCGAAGAGGGGCCTCATGAAGTGGAGTAGGTCATTTGACCGAACCACTCTAAAATCGGCGTGATCCTTGGTTTGCATTTCATTATTGCTATTTACATTATTGCAAACCTTCTTATATGCTTTAGTTCCTCATTACTTTTGCTGCGCATATTTAAGAATACGCTTTCAAGATTAAGCTTGTCAAGTTCCGCTCTTATCATACGAAAGATTTTTTAAAAACCGAAGTTTTAATCCGCTGCACTAATTCACCCCCCCCCTCTTAGTGCTGCTCCGATCCTAACATCACCTTCTCAATGCCATCGAACTTCTGGAATGCAGGAAGTTTTCACCCCAACTTGGAGTAATTCTCTAATAGATTTGGTCACCTTTGGGATTGTACCGTCTTCTCCATCAACCCTGCCGCCTACTCCACTAAGTAGCAAAGGTACAGCACTGCATACTACCTGCTTCGTTCCTTGGTCGTGCACTCTTGCATGACCCGAAGTCCTTCACTTTCGGCTATCTTGATGAGAAGCTCGTTGACACCAGTCTTACGAAGTTTCTTGGCCTTTTCCCTTCAGCTTTGTCTCGGTACTTGGAGTTTGCCTCTACATGCTCCACCTTCTCGGCCCCTTTCACGACCAAGCGCTCTCCCTCCATGAGAGTAAGGGATCAATGACTTTTACGGAAGTCCCACCTCTATGGTACCATGGCACTGCCATGCCCATGGCCCTACTATCCGTTGCCTTGCATCTGCATCCATTTTCTTCATAATCAGTAGATGTCTCTGTGGCACTCCTCCGAGTCTACCTCCATTCTAATTAATGCTTGATTTTAGGTAGCTAAATCCCTTTGGACTCGTCGTCACTTCCTCGACTCTTTCGACCCCCTGCTTTAACACCTCTGTGTTATCCAAGTAGCTCCCTTTGGTCGATTGAAAGATAGACTGCAACTCCCATGCATGGCCTCTGCCATCACGTTGTAGGGTTTGCACCGATTCTGTTCTCCTTAGCTTCCGTGGTAGCAATGTTCGCTTACTCGACCTTGTCCTCTGACTTGCTGGGCTCCCTTAAGCGAATATGGGCTCTAGAGCAGTCCAACTCTCCAAGTGCTTCGATCATACCTCTACATGATCAAGTCCCTCCCATGGGACTCACTGGTACTTGCATTCGAACTTTCCCTTGGTGGAACACAGCCCCCATATGCTGATAACCTGGGTTTTCATCCGATGCAAAATTCGATGCACGCACGGAAGACCCGTCTCTGCGGTACCATGACCTTCACTCTTTGAATCCATAGTCCTTGTCGTCATGTTGTTCACTAAAGTAGAGCTTCCAGTAGCTCCCGATTATACCTCCATATGATCTAGTCCCTCAGGGGACTATGTCGTGTGTATCGCATTACCACGAACTGTCCCACCATGATCCGTCGCACCATGTTGCCTCCTGATGACATCTTCATTACATTCTGATCCTTATGGGATAAACTCGAATTGTGATTCCTCCAGGTGTGGCCTCTGCCAATACATCGCAGGGTCTCTTCCACCTTCGATTTTGTTCACTCCTTTGGCAATCGACCTTCATCCACCCACTCTTGGGTCACACCTAGATGAAGCACCACTCTAGGATAGTCCATCGAATAGTAGCTCCAAAGTCCATCGACTTCGCTGAAAATGGTGCACCATCGTCTGGATCCTGGGCCTCTGCCCCTACCAGCACAATCTCCGTTGCACACCTCTTTCTGCCTAGCAACTTGACTGACAATACCGTGGCATATTTTTCCAGAGTACCCACCTCCGCGTCCTCTTGCCCCGTGCCAAGGCCTTCTGAACCCAACTTCACCTCCGCAAGTTGAATTGCTTAGTTCCTCTATAAAATGCTTCTCCAAGATAAGGTGCATGTGCCCAAAAGCTCCCTTCATCTTTGGCACCATGCAAGATTGAGTCTGCTCCATCAGAATGAAAGACCCATAGAGCAACATAAACCTGCTCTTACCTCTGCAAGAGTTCATGTCCTTGACCTCTATCCAAGGAAAGCATTGTGCCTCCGCTACATGTTTCATCTTCTATGCTGGCTCCCTTCATCCGGTTTGGGTACTTCGCCAAGTTACACCCAAGTTGCTCCACTTCTCGTTTTTGCATTGAGTTGATGGTGGCCCTTGCGCCCACCATTCCATGGGTCAGCCCTCCCTTGAGTATGATCTCCATATCAACTCTAAGTGTGCCTTCATTTGTGTTACTTTGGGTCGCTCCCCGACTTGATCTCGCAATGCATCCACCAATGCATTCTCTCAAGTGAGATCATGCGACAACTCGTCGCTTGCTTGGTCCATTGAGCTTCATGGAGTTGTTGTTTATTGAGGTACTCCTCCTCAACATATGCGGTCTGTCCCACATGATTCTCCCTCTAGAGAGCCGGGACTTATCCCTCCTGGATAACTATCCCGTTGGAGCAACATCTCTCTTCATTTTGGAGACCACCATCCCCTTAGACTATTCCGATTTGCTGAACAAACTATGCATTGTTCTGCCTCCTACAAATGCACTTGCTAGATTGCGACTCCACGTCAATACAGCTCCCGTTGCACCACTCAAGGCCTAGCAACATGTTGAACTCGTTGCACACTTCAGCCTCCTACGGACGTATCCTTTACATGCCAAAGAGAAAGTTTCAATGCTCCATGGCGCCGAGTTTCGGTCGCCTTGGGATGGCCGCGAACATTCCATCGTCCGCATACAAGCCCATGCATGAGTATCGAATTCTTCGAGTTAGCAATTCCCCTCACCTCTGTGAGCTTTGCACAACTCTTTCGATCGCTGAGTAACTCATTCCACCTTACATGGTCTCATCCTTTACCAAGAGTCTTGCTTGCCTTGAGCACCATCAAGTATAGTTGTCAATATTGAGCCGTAGCTCAAACTCAGCTATCCCAACCTTTGTGCGCCCCGCATTCTTCCAAACTTGCATGTTCTCATGGCGCCTCTTGCACGAAGGGTTGGCCATTCCTCTGAATGCCAATCTCAAATGCCCGCTCCTCCGAGCGACTCCTTTTCCCTACATCTCCATGCCCGTTTTCCCCCAAACGGTCGCGCGTGTGGTGACTACCCTCAATGCAGCCTCGCTAGGTCCCCCACATTTGCATGCTAAGTGTTTCTATGAGTGCTTGTCCCACTCTGATACCATCTGTCACGGACTTAGTTGGTTTCGCCTAAGTCGTGCGACACCCTTGCGTGTCCGTCCGCAAAGGTTAGCCTCCCCGAAGCCTCCCATGGTCCCTTAGGACCCATAAAAGAGAAAATGGGTTAGAGAAAATGCCTCACTCAGGATCCACGAGCAAACATTTCTGAAAACACTTCATGGACAATGCAAATTACAAACATATTTTATAAGCTCTGAACAGTTGCACAACAAAGGGTCAAAATAGTCCACTATAGATCGAAAATCTCTCATAAGTGTCCACATGACACAACCTTTATTTACAAGCCTAAAGTGGCCACCAAACCCAACTAAAATGGGACTACTAAGCCTTCGGTTGTCCCTCTACATACTGTGCAAAGCATGAACATACCAAAAGACACGGACATACATAAGCATTACATCAAATATCCTGTTTAGAAGTTTGTCCATGATAGGTCGTCGGAGGTTCTGAGGGAACAATCCAAGAAGTCTAGGAGCTTGCCAAAGAAACTCGTCGAAACTCGTCAAGAGAATCGTCGCAAATCCAGGAGTTTGCAGGGAGTCCACCGGAGCACCACCGAGGGTTCGTTGGATGTTCGCCAGAAGTTCGCTGGAAGCTCACCGGAAGAAGCGATTGACGCACCATAACATGATATGTAGTATTGATGTCTTAATTATCGTAGTTAGCATGTAGATTAAGTTAGGATTGGGATGTGATCCCATTAACTTAATCTGGGGCCAACTGGGCCCTTGGCAGACCCAAATTAGGCTGAATGGATCAACCCATTTGGACCCAGAATTCCTGATCGGCGGTGGCACCGCCCCAGAGACTCGGTCTCCCAGGAGTTCTGGGCGATAGTACCACCCCTGTCAGGCGATGGTACCGCCGGCAGTTATTACTGCCAGTGGTGGTACCGCCCCTATCAGGCGGTAGTACCGCCTGAGCTCGGTCTCCGAGCAATGTCAGGCAGTAGTACCACCCAGACTTAGCAGTAGTACCACTCAATGACAGATGACAAGCGATAGTACCCCCTAATTATGGCGATGGTACCGCCAGGACCCCGAAAATCCGAGAATGGACACTTTTGAGCTCCAAATTCAAACTGATTAGGGCCTATATAAACCCCACCCTTTCCTGCATGAAAGAGCACCGAAAGCTTGCTTTTATTCTGAGTATTTGAGAGCTTAAAAGTGTTATAAAAGGCTAGAGTTCATCTCCCTCTTTTCTTTCTAAGTATTAATCATTCAAGAGAGGAGTGAAAACTTGTAAGGGTTGTCTCCTAAGCCCGTCAAAAGGAGAAAAGCTGTAAAAGGGTGGTTGGCCTTCGCCTATTGAAGGAAGGCCTCTAGTGGACGTCGATGACCTCGTCGGAGGAGGAAGCCAAAAGTGGATGTAGGTCAAGATTGACCGAACCACTCTAAATCTCGATTTGCATTTACATTCTGCTCTTTATCTTAACTGCAAACTACCTCCATTATCTTCACCTCCTATAAATACCCATCAGCTACTTCAGTGATGTTAGAAATGAAACACTAAGAGGGCTGGGGTGGTGAATTAGTGCAATGGATAAAATTACGTCGGTTTTAAATTTCTTCATACGATAAAAATCAATCTCGAAAATGCTTAACTTGAAAGCATACGGAAGTGTAGTGAAAGTAAGAATTCCATTTACAATAAAGGTAAATAGTAAGAAATAAATGCAAACTAGATTTATATAGTGGTTCGGTCGTCGTGACCTACATCCACTTCGCTGATTCCTCTTCCGTCGAGGCTACCGGCATCCACTAACGATCTTCCTTCAATGGGCGAAGATCAACTACCCTTTTACACCTCTTTTTCACAGGTTTAGGGGATAACCTTTAGACCCCTCTTTTATAAGGTTTCCCTCATACACCTCTCTTAGAACTCTCTTTAAGCTTTAGGAGGAGGGAACTCAACTTTCTAATAGGGTTTACAATTTTATCATCATAGAGTTTTGCTCAACTTTCTTGCTTCTCTATACATGAATAGTTATGGTATTTATAGACCCCAAATGACTTCAAAACTTGGAGCCAAAATTTAAATCCCTGAAATTTCGAGGTACGGGCGGTACCACCACCTACAGCTTGACACTAGGTGGTATCACCACCTGACAATCTCTCGGAGATTGTCTTTGGGCGGTACCACCGACGGACTGGCAGTATGACCACTAGACATAGTCTCAGAGATTATGCCACGACGGTTCCACCTGTTTGGTCACTGTTTGGACCTTTCACTTGGCCTAAAATATCTCAAACTTGGGCCCAATTGGCCCATAATTGAGTTGGTCTAATTACATTCTAAATCAACTCAATTAGACTCTAAACTAACTTGATCTAGACATAATCGATTACAAGCGAATCCTATGTTATCTGACATGTCATTGGTTCTTCCGACAATTCGTCAGATCTTTCGATACATCATCCTCTCCTTCGGCGTATTGCCCAATTAGCACGTTGTCTTCTCGTAACTTATGATCTCCTTGGTGCAATGTCTGATCTTCTTGGCCCGATGCTCGAATTCACGGACCAAAGTCTTCTGTTGACACGTCGATCGATCCTCCGGCTCAATGTCTAATCTTCTGACATGTTTGCTCTGACCCAACGTTTGATTCCTCCTAATTTAATTGATTTGCCTTTTCTGATCGAAGCTAGTCCTATGTCACTTAAACGCACATCAGATAAACACCATCAATTGGTTTCATCATCAAAATTTGAGATTTAATAATCTCTCCCTTTTTTTATGATGACAACCAATTAATGACGGAGTTAACCTTAACTCCCCCTATCAATATGCATATATGAGATGAACTTTAAATTCAAAATGAATTCAAGTCAAAGCAAATTTAATCATGAATATGTGCAACACGTAATCATAAAATCATGTATAATCAAATTTTTAATATATCATTCCATGCATGATTGTCATCATAACTTCTCTCCTTTTGTCATCAACAAAAAGAAGAAGTACAACTAGTAAATTTTTAGACATAATTTCAAATCATTGCATAATAAACATAATCTCAGGTTTTATCATCATGCAAGTTAGTAATTTTCTTTTTTCTGTTTTGAGAAGTACAATTTTTGCTTCCTTTGCAATGTTCGAACTAGCAATTTTTGCTTCATTTGCAAAGTGTAAGCTAGCAAAATTTAATATCATTTCACAACATGCAAGCTAGTAATGATTTTGAGTTTTGCAAGTTTGTAAATTTTGCTAGATGTGCAAGTTAGTATGTTTGCTTTTTTTTACGATGTTCAAACTAGCAAGTTTTTCTATCTTTGAAATGTGCAAGCCAACAAATTTATCTCCCCCTTTGTCATTATAAAAAAGAAGAGAAAATTATAATTTTGTAATTTTTTTCCCTTTACATCAATTTACACATTATGACAAAGATAAATAATCATTCTTAATTCAATATGTTTGTACATCAATATAGTTTCAAATTAAAACATGCACAATTTCAAAACCTTATATTTCATCCTTATAAAAATAAATCAATCATCACTATGGGCATATCATACACGATAGTCAAGCGTTCATGATACATCATTTTGGGCATAACATTTATGATGCTAAAACTTTAAATTTTTTACATTTATTATATTAAATCAACAATTTGATCATGATACCAAATATTCATCATTTATTTTCTCTCCCTTTGTCATCAATGAAAGGAGAATCATTCAACAATGCAAGTGTTTGAAAGCATGTCAAGTAAGTTTTACACCAATTTATCTAAGCTAGCACTAACATTTTTGCTTAAGAACTTTTTTGTTCTTTTTAAGATAGTGCAAGTTTCTTTCTTTCTTTGTCATAAAAAGATAAGAAGAAGACGAAAAAGAGTAAGAGAGAAATTCATTCAAGAACCAAACCAATCATAATATTGCATGCAACATCATAAATATTTCAAATAATTATGGTATCAAAATATTCTCTTTAATAAAATACAAGAAATCATTCGGGAATAAAAAGTGAGGGATCTTGATTTATATAAAGAAACTATCAAGTTTTGATTCTGAGAATTCAAGATCGATGATATAGATAAAGATTTTTCTATAGCAAATAGTCATGGGAGAACACATAAAAGATCTTGATTCATGTATAATAATTCTCATAATTCATATAGTAAATCTCCTCTTTAAATAAAATACCAAAAAAAATCATAGGAGTAAAAAGAAAAGATCTTGATTAAAAAAACTCAGGTAATTCCAAGAAATCAAGATCTTGATTTAGATAAAACTCATTCAAATTCAAATCATCAAATTATTAAAATTACTTCCAAGAGATTTAAAATGGCATAAATAACTTTATCAATCTCTTAGTGAAAAATTGATAAGTTGAGAAAAAGAAATTTTCAATGATGCATTCTCATTTTAGTTGTTTCAATTTATGTGATTGATTTCATATAAGCATGCCCAATTTTGAATGCCAAAAAGAAAACATGCATCAACCAAAAAAGAACTTTCATTACGGTCAAAGATCGATAATCCATAAATCACAAGAATCATCATGCATAATTTTAAAATATAAACTCATTAAACATGATATCAAACCTCTTAACATTTTCATTAAACCATCAAGCATGGTTTCATTGAACATAAGGCATCTTCAATCAAAATCGAAAAGCAATACGGAAATCAACATGATTACATGTACATAAGATTATAATTAGATCTAATATTTTGTTCCTTTATCATAAAACATGTAATTTTCATGATCATTTTTAAAATAACTAGAAAAAGAAGCATGATATATTTTTTACAAATTTTTTAATTTTTTTTGTTTACTAACTAATTTAAAAATAACTCATGAAAAAGTATCAAATAATTTTAAAATAAAGTAAATGAGTTTCATTTGAGTTGTTTACCTCATTGTCGAGAGTCACCAAAGCGAAGTTCGTCACTCTGTCTTCATCGATTTGCTCCTCGTCTTCTAATGCACTCGTTTCATCCTAAGTCATCTTGACTGTCATCTTCTTCTAATGTGGTCTTCATTTGTTCTAAATGTAGTAAAAATAAGAATTTCATTTGTAATAAAGGTAAATAGTAAGAAATAAATACAAACCAGACTTTTATAGTGGTTCGATCGTCGTGACCTATATCCACTTCGCTGATTCCTCTTCTGTCAAGGCTACCAATATCCACTAACGATCTTCCTTCAATGGGCAAAATCAACTACCCTTTTACACCTTCTCCTTTTCACAGGTTTAGGAGACAATCTTTACACCCCTCTTTTACAAGATTTCTCTTACACATCTCCCTTAGAGGCCAATTGGGCCTTTCACTTGGCCCAAAATAGCCTAAACTTGAGCTTAATTGGCCCCTAATTGAGTTGATCTAATTACATTCTAAATCAATTCAATTAGACTATAAACTAACTCGATCTAGATATAATCGATTACAAGCGAATCCTATGTTATTCGGCATGTCATTGGTTCTTCCGGCGATTCGTCTGATCCTTCGATGCATCAGCCTCTCCTTCGGGATATTGCCCAATCAGCATGTTGTCTTCTCGTAACTTCTGATCTCCTTGGCGCAATGTTTGATCTTCTTGGCCCGATGCTCGAATTCACGGACCGAAGCCTTCTGCCGACATGTCGACCGATCCTCCGGCTCGACGTCTAATCTTCTGACATGTTTGCTCCGACCCAACGTCTGATTCCTCCTGCTTTAATCGATTTGCCTCTTTGATCGAAGCTAGTCCTGCGTCACTTAAACACACATCAGATAAATACTATCAATTGATTTCATTATCAAAATTCGCGATTCAACAAGTGATTTCTTACCTTCACTTGCAATCAAAGAGCTTCCACCTCCGACACACTAGACTCGGATATGATATTATCCTTATCACCTCTCTTAGTGTTGGTAATAGAGGTTAAAAGTCGAGTTGGCTCCTCTGACGGAGGCTGCCCATCCCCAACCCACCCCCGCGCTCACCCCACAAGCAAAAGTGAATCCATTGTGTGGTATATCTTTGCCACCTAGTGCAGACTTGATAATGAAAGCTTCTAACCTAAATATTCTCTAAAAGATCTATTATATTTCGATCAAGATTGAGTTAATGCCTATTTGGTCGGGTGACGAACCTTATGCATCAGGTCACGTGTTTTGCATTAACACAAATACATTTTTATTGAAGTTTTCAACTGTTAGAAGTTCTCAACTGCCCATATTGTGCTAAATTTCTAACACTTTCTTGTGATGTTTGTCGATAAGTGGTGTGAAAACATATATTTTTATCATCGGTAAGTGTGTGAAAACATATATTTTATCATCGCTAACCCATTTATTTGCCAGCTATATAATCTATGCTTTAGAGAATCCACTTACTTCCTCTGTGCCCAACCTGGTTATCAAGATAAGAGTGTTCTGAACTCCTGTTAAGGTTGAAAAGGAAGATTTTTTATATTGTATTAGACACCGGATAATCAATTTCGATTTTACGCGAATTAACGACGGGATGGTCGGCAAGTGAGGCCACCACTTGCAATCGGTTCTTAATGCATTCGTCTGTGGCCAATCGTATATATCGACAGTGAGACATATCTAGAAATGAAGTGCGGGAGACTGCACAAGAAGTCATCCTCAATAATGCAGCACAAATCACAACCACGGAAGTCTGACTTCTGTCCGCCACTTCCGGTAATGCGTCCTAATGTGTGGTCAAGAAAGACTGCAAGTGGAGCAAAATATATATCCCACGAAGCAGTAACGCAAACACACACAAAGCTTCGGATCTAACGATGGCATTGCTTCGCCATCTGCTCCTCCTCTCCCTCTTGCTTCCTTTCTCCTCCTCTGACGACTCCATCGGCTATTACTGCGACAAGAGCTTCAATGGCGGCCATATCCAGGCGGACATCAACGGCGTGCTGTCGGATCTTGTTGCAAAGGCCTCCGTTGGAGGCTTTGCCACCTCGTCCTATGGCAAAGGTGGCAGTGCAATCTACGGCCTTGCACAATGCAGAGGAGATGTCAGCTCGGAGGACTGCTCGACGTGCCTCAAGGACGCCGCAAAGGCGCTCCCGGAGGCCTGTCCGAGCCAAGCCGACGCGCGGATCTGGTATGACTACTGCTTCCTTCGCTACGACGACGAGAATTTCATCGGGCAATCCGACTCCGGCTACGCCATCATTCTCTACAACGTGGAGAACGCGACGGATCCGGATGCCTTCGACAAAAAGGTGGGTGAGGCGATGAGGACGGCGAGGGCACAGGCGGTGGCGCCGGGAAGCGGAGGGCTGGGGAGGGTGAAGACCAAGTTCTCGCCCTACATCACTATCTACGGCCTGGCGCAGTGCACCCGCGACATCCAGACGCTGGCGTGCGCCCAGTGCTTGTCGTCGGCCGTGGAGAACTTCGCTAACTACTGCGTCCACCGGAAGGGCTGCCGCGTGCTCTACAGCAGTTGCATGGTGCGTTACGAGATCTATCCCTTCTTCTTCCCTGTTGACCCTGGCAGCAGCAGCATGAGCAAAGTTGGCAGCTACTTCACGGCCATCTTGTCACCATAGGAGCCTCTATTAATGCTGTGCACTGAGGTGAATTATGAAGCTGTGACCCTGCGCATCAATGCTTTTCTATTAACTAATAAATGAATATATAGCATATATTTAACTATACAATTTCGATATCTATTTTTTTATGGATACGCATCTCAATTCCGATTAATGAAAACATAATTTCGATTTAAGCGAATCGAGTGCATAAGAACAAAATAATTTATAGGCACCCCACCCACATATTGACTTGAAGAGTTAAGCACGTTAAAGCGGGAAGACAACCTGCACCATAAAGGAAACGTTTAATAACTGTGGGAAACAGGACAGACAGGGCCCAAAAATGAGGTCAGCAAGCCGGGCCCAGTTGCGGGACGCGCGGACAGTAACCACTGGGATAGTCCCTGTACGTGGTTGCATGCTGCGCAGTTGGCAGGTGGGCTCCACTCAACCTGGCCTCGTCGCGCTTGTTTTACCGGGACACCCCGCGAAATGCCAGACAAATTTTAAGCCGTCCGATTCGGCCGGCCTGACGGCGGAGATCGTTCAGAACATTCCAGTGAAATGCCAGACAAATCTGAAGCCGTCCGATTGAGCCGGCCTGACGGAGGAGATCGTTCAGAACATTCCAGAACCCAAGCTTCCCCGAGCCCATCGTTTTATGCTCTCCGCTCCTCTCAAACATCGTAGTGGCGGATCCGAGCTTTTCCTTGCAGCTTCGACGTTCTTCCGCCCCTTGATTTCGTCGTCGATCTCCGTTCCAACCCTCCATGGCCGGAAAGGGCGAGGGTCCGGCGATCGGGATCGATCTCGGCACCACCTACTCCTGCGTCGGCGTGTGGCAGCACGATCGGGTCGAGATCATCGCCAACGACCAGGGTAACCGCACCACCCCCTCCTATGTCGCCTTCACCGACACCGAGCGCCTCATCGGCGACGCCGCCAAGAACCAGGTCGCCATGAACCCAACCAACACCGTTTTCGGTAAACTCTCCTTCAGATCCGTTGTTGATGCTTGCTACGAGAGTTGTTATCGTTCAGATATTGCGTTTTCTTATCAGTTCCTGTTTTAACTTGGGAGATCTGTTCTTGTACAGCAGATCTGTTGTTGCATTGCGCAGTAGCTGTCGCTCCTCATATTTTAATCAATTATGATGCAGATCTGTCACTATTAGTGTCTAATTTGTTAGGATATGTTTGATCTGCTGAGATCAGAGTAGTTTGTTGTTTATATTTGTTGTCGCACTTCGTTTGTCTACGATTTTCTTCAGGGCTGGCGATTGCTCTTAGCATAGTTTATCATGGATATGTTATTATCCCTGTTGCTCTGTGTCAACATAAATCATAAGTGACGAAAACAAAGCCCTAGAAACTCATCTTCCGTTTAATGCGTATTTGTTTTGCTTATCTTTTCACTGTTTTATCGATATGTGACCCTACAATGGTGGCATCTCTGTGTTCCTGACTAGATTTATATCTCAATTGGCACAGCGATAGTGGGTGTAGTACTTAATTATCTCATGCATAATCCCAAAACATGTGCAAGTAAAATTTGATATCAAGTGATAACCTGGATGAAGAATGAAAACAGTGTTGGACTTTAATTTCGTAGTTGTTGCCATTTGGTCATTTTTTATACAAGGATTTGTCATTTTGCCCAGTGATTTTCCTAGCTCCACTTGGATTTGGCATTCCAGATGACATTTGTTTTTTGTCTATGAATTAATGTTTTTTGAATTACCACAAATACTTTGTGATTTGTTGGATCTGATTAATTAGTAATAAGATGGTAGGCCTTGAGGCAATGGTGAAGTTGCTGCATGGTCACCTGAGCATGCTGATCATGGAAACAGAAGCTATCTAAGGCTGTAGCTCTGATCATTTTATGAGACCTAGTGGCAAGAGACCTCTCTTAATGCTAGACATGACCCTGGTTCGGTTCAACCCAAAACCAAACCAGCTTGGCAGTTCGTCGGTTTGTTCGTTTTTTGTTCCCATCTTTAGGGGACTGGAATTGGCGGTTCCAAATTTTTTTAAAAAAAATTACTGTTTTAAATTATTTTTAATTAAAAATTAAAAGTAAAAAAAAAAGAACTGGAGATTTGAATCAGAGTTGCAACCATCGGAACCAGAACTGAAACTGGAATGGGAAACAGGCCCTATGCTGTTCGGTTTCGTTGCCAAAATTTCTGAATTGGAACCGTCAGTTCCGGTTAGTCAGGTCTACTTAATACTGTGTTCTTAGTCTCTCTTGTCCCCTGGTTTACTTGCATGCCATACTTGTAGAGATCATGCCACATTCCGTGACCATTGCCTTTTCATCAAATGAAATATTTGCTTTATTATTTTTTTTTTTCAGGATGTACTAATTATTGTGTACTTTATATGTCTTTCAGATGCAAAGCGTCTTATCGGAAGGCGATACAGTGATGCTTCTGTCCAAAGCGATATCAAGCTCTGGCCCTTTAAGGTTGTTCCTGGTCCTGGTGACAAGCCCATGATAATTGTTCAGTACAGGGGGGAGGACAAACAGTTTTCTGCGGAAGAGATTTCTTCTATGGTCTTGATAAAAATGAAAGAAATCGCCGAAGCCTACCTGGGTTCCACCATAAAGAATGCTGTTGTTACTGTTCCTGCTTACTTTAATGACTCCCAGCGCCAGGCAACCAAAGATGCTGGTGTCATTGCTGGTCTTAATGTAATGAGGATTATCAACGAGCCAACAGCTGCTGCTATTGCCTATGGTCTCGACAAAAAGGCTAGTAGTGTTGGGGAGAAGAATGTCCTCATCTTTGACCTAGGTGGTGGCACTTTTGATGTCTCTCTTCTGACCATTGAAGAGGGTATTTTTGAGGTGAAGGCTACCGCTGGTGACACCCACCTCGGCGGTGAGGATTTTGACAATCGTATGGTCAACCATTTTGTCCAGGAATTCAAGAGAAAGAACAAGAAAGATATAAGTGGAAACCCTAGGGCTCTCAGGAGGTTGAGGACAGCATGCGAAAGAGCTAAGAGGACCTTGTCTTCCACTGCTCAAACTACAATCGAGATTGATTCCTTGTACGAGGGCATTGATTTCTACTCCACCATTACTAGAGCGAGGTTTGAAGAGCTTAACATGGACCTGTTCAGGAAGTGCATGGAACCCGTCGAGAAGTGCCTGAGGGATGCAAAGATGGACAAGAGCAGTGTCCACGATGTTGTCCTTGTTGGTGGGTCCACCAGAATTCCAAAGGTTCAGCAACTCTTGCAGGACTTCTTCAATGGGAAGGAGTTGTGCAAAAGTATTAATCCGGATGAGGCCGTTGCTTATGGTGCTGCTGTTCAGGCTGCCATACTCAGTGGGGAGGGCAATGAGAAGGTGCAGGACCTGCTTCTTTTGGATGTCACACCGCTCTCTCTTGGTCTGGAGACAGCTGGAGGAGTAATGACTGTTTTAATCCCGAGGAACACCACTATCCCTACAAAGAAGGAGCAGGTCTTCTCGACGTATTCTGATAACCAGCCTGGTGTCTTGATCCAGGTTTACGAGGGTGAGAGGACTAGGACGAGAGATAACAATCTCCTAGGCAAATTTGAGCTCTCTGGTATTCCACCTGCTCCAAGGGGTGTTCCTCAGATCACAGTTTGCTTTGACATTGATGCCAATGGTATCTTGAACGTGTCTGCCGAGGACAAGACTACCGGGCAGAAGAATAAGATTACCATCACCAACGACAAAGGTAGGCTGAGCAAGGAGGAGATTGAAAACATGGTTCAGGACGCAGAGAAGTACAAGGCAGAGGATGAGGAGCACAAGAAGAAGGTCGAGGCCAAGAATGCTTTGGAAAACTATGCGTACAACATGAGAAACACCATCAAGGATGACAAGATTGCTTCTAAGCTGGCTGCTGCCGATAGAAAGAAGATCGAGGATGCAATCGAACAGGCCATTCAGTGGCTCGATGGCAACCAGTTGGCAGAGGCAGACGAGTTTGAGGACAAAATGAAGGAGCTCGAGAGCATTTGCAATCCGATCATTGCTAAGATGTACCAGGGGGCTGGCACAGACATGGCTGGTGAAATGGACGATGACGTTCCTTCTTCTGCTGGTGGCAGCGGTGCCGGGCCAAAGATTGAAGAGGTTGACTAAGTATTATCACCTGGTGTTCCTGGTTTGGTTTGATTTCCTATGTAGGTCTACTTGCCTTGGTACGATGAGCTATGCACTTTAATTTCTTGTTTGCATGTACTTATATTATGCTGTTATGGTCATTTTGCTTCTGACGTTGGCTTCTCTCTAACCTAACTTCTATTTGTGGGGTTTATTCGAGTCAGATCAGGCATATTTTGGCTCGTGCATTCTAGTAAATACTTTTTTAATTCTTTTGATACACTGTGAGTTGCTTTGCATCTAGAACAACTGAAGTAGCAAAAACTGAACAAGGGATTGAAAAGGAGAAGGTCCAGCATTCCGAGGGTGTAGAACCAAGAATAAGACATGGCCAGCATTGAAAGCTGCAGCAGCACCTAGGTGACCTAAGGTATCTCTGAGAGATGATGGCGCAGTTGCTGATGATAGGTGGACCAAGCGGGAGGCCTAGTGCAGTCACCCAAGCGGCTGGGACGCGAAGGCGTTGACGCGGGGTCCTTGAGCAGCAAAATGAAGGCCCAGATAACCGGAGGGAGCGCGAGCAGCGTGTCTCGCTCCTTCCCTACCTGTTGCTTAGTATTCCTCCCACCTTTCATCGTTCAGATGGCAGGCTGTGGAGAAGCAGTAGCAGCTGTTGGTTCAGGAGCAGGTCACGTGTCAGCCGCATGACGGCATGTTATCACACTCGAGGTGAATTCTACCCTCCTCCATTGTGAATTATATTTCTTTTTTTCCCATTTTGATCCTGTGTTTCCTTTCAGCTCAAGCAGTCCGGTGACCGAACGTTCCCTGTTCTCATGTATGTATCAGCAATGATTTCGGATGTACTAAGCGGATGCCAAGTAGTCGTAATACCAGTGACATTTCGGATACACTGAGCAGTAGCCTCAAAAGGCTTGGCATCCTCCGCCATCGCATCATGCGGAGAGAAACGTAGCTCCGTACGCATCGCTGATAGCAGCGACATGGTGCACAGACCCTGAGATGCGTAATAAGTGGACCAAGAAGGATTCCTGCAGCGAAACTGCATCAGATATATGATGCTCTCATATCAATATCACACTCGGCGAAGAACTCATGTGACTGCGGCTGTAAAATCATACGCAGCTGTGAGCATCTTTGTCTCGTCTGTGTCATGGCCCAACATGTCCTTGAAGGAAAATAAAAATCTGGAGACTTCATTCGTTAGGTTATTAGGTTCGGGTCCTTTTCTTATGTTCGTTTGTCCAACAGGGTCGATATTTGCTCCTCCCGAGAAAAGGAAAAAAAAAAAAAAAAAAAAAAAAAGCCAGCACACAGATCTACCTCGCACCACTAACGCAATCAATGAGCACACCACACAGATCTAGCACAAATATTTGTAGTGATGATAAGACGTGAACCTCGTTTTGGTTTTGTGCTTAAAAATCGTTCTCTTTAATATATATATATATATATATATATATAGTGATAACATAAAAAAAGAAAAAAAGAAAAAGAATCAGACATATGAACCCTGCTACTATGGGAGAGACCAAGAAACCAAATAAATTATGTGATCAGAAATTAAATTTCACAATTTAGAAATTGGTGAAAAAGGATCGGAACTAAAATATTTGTAATTTATGTAGATGAGCAGCCGAGTTAGAAATAGATTATTAAGATCCTCAAGTGGGGTTCACCCCGCAACTATCTCACTGCCTTCATGGCAGATATATACGGGAGAGGCATCATCATAAGCATCAGCTACAGGCTCCAAAATCAACAGGAGATATACCTGAATACCAAGCCAACAACAAAAAACATTTGAGTCTCACATCTAAATTTAAACATCGACTGGACAACTGGCTTTTGCAACCTGATTAAACCAACATCCCAAAAATGAAGCACAGAGCACAGAAGATGCAAGCTGGTCCAGATGACATTGCCACACGAGAACCTGAAAAGGTAACGAAGGATAGAGTGATAAAAGACGGCCGCTACCTGCTACCGCTTGACCCATTGGAAGCTCTTCCCAGGCTTCTTCCGTTCAACGACACGTGGGTCTCGTGTTAAGTAACCGGCTGGATGAAGCACACAGACATATCAGCAGTCGGTTAATAAGTTACAAAACTACACAAAAGTTAAATATATCATAACCAATGTACCACCAAATCACTCCAATCAAAAATTGGCTAATGAACATAGTGCAGCTCAATGGATCAGATTCATGACAAGCACACAGATGAAAAGGTTGGATCAGCGAGCGGAGTGTTTGGATCCATATACGAGCTACACTACACTTTCTTCTTCCTGTTCCATATGCTCTTCCCTTCTCATCCACCTGTCTACCCAAGCTATATTCAGATACAATATTACGTAGAGCATGAATGAATATCTCAACGCCATTGCTCAGCACTATGAGAAAAGCACTACAAAGGAAACTTACCGAGGAAGCAGCTGTTAAAACTATCATAGCATACGTATACCAAATGTTGAGAAGACATTATTATATATAGAGATGAAAATGCAGCTACGGTTGAAGGGGGGATGTGAGTTTGTTAAGTAAATTTCCAAAGGATTGTAAGAATATATGCTTGAAATATTGTAGCTCTTACATATTTTTTCGAAAAGGATGTGAAAATTTTGTTCAAGTTCTTCAGAAAGAACCACCAGTTTTTCAAAGTAAATATCGGTGGAAGAGATGGAACGAAGTGGAAGCAAGAAACTAATTAGGATAATATTCCAATTCTTGCAAGAAGAAATTTTGAATCTTTCCCCTGAGGTCACAACAAAGAAATTACTGGTCTACATCCAAGCGTTGGCTATCGAGGTCTTCGTGTTGAAGTATACCGAATAACATAACATACGACAAGAACAGGGAAAACTATATTCACCTAAATGCATCATATTATTACGGAAACGTTGATCTATCCAAACGATATAAGAAGATCCTTGCTTGGGTCGTATTCTGTTCTATCATCCTTACCTTTCATAGTAGCTAATAGCTCTTCCTTTTTCCTCTCCAGCTGCTTACCTTATCAGGATCCTCGACATCATTCTCTTTGCCATCTCCCAACGATCACGGTTTGTACCGCTCGACCGTCTCCTATTCCTCCACTCCTCCTCCTCCCCCGCCCTCCTTTGCCGCGATCTCCATATCGATACCGTCAAATATATCGCCTTTACCTTCCGTCGTGGAACCCTTGTCCCACGAATCCCCACCCTTGGCATTAGGCCCAGTGGCAACGGCATCCATTTCGAAGCCGCCCTCTAAGCCATCCGTGATCCCAACGAGGCTGCCCTCGTGCTCCCCAAAGAGAGATCCGACCTCATCGGACTCCGTAGTGAACTTTCGGTCAATGTCATCTCTGACACGGGAGTGTCTAATTTACTATAATTTGATCATATGAATCTTGATTATAATATGATATTTTTTTCAGACAACAATGATGCCTTATAATCTTCAACTCAGCCCACTTAAATATGACAGCTCATCAGTATATTTCCTGCACAAAGTTAAAACTATTTCAATGTGTTTTTCTTCGTGACAAAGGAAAGGATTAAAGGAGTTGGTTAGGAGCTGTAAACATTTCTTCATGACCAATGAATGTATTAAAGGAGTTGGTTAGCAGCTATAAACACTTAATTTCGAAATTCCCTATGCATGAAGGAGGGTTGTTTCATGCACTAGTATTTATTTTGGTGTTTAGGACTTAGAAAGAACTTTAGAAACTGATGATATTTTGCAGAAGCTCTCTTGGAGTTCTCACTTAAACTCTATATTTCTTGGATGCTTCCTTGAGTGGTGAATTTTTTATTTTCAGTTCTGTATCCTTGTTTAATTTCCTTATGGTGGTGAACTTTCTATATCCCTTTGTGATTTTGAACTGGGTAGTGAGCTGTTTTTCGATTTTATTGAGTTCGTACATTTTCCATCTGAAAAAATTATACTATCGGTTTTCTTTCGAGTTCTATTCTACTTTACTCCTATTCTGCATCATGCCGGTATCAGAGCTAAAGGCTAGAGATCATGACAAGACGGAATGGAAAAGATATAGTTGGTGAAGGCAACAACCATGAAGATAATGTCGAGTCGTTGAGGCTGCAGCTACGAAGATTGCTGCGTAGTCTACAAGAAAAGAATAAAATAATCGAAGAACTTTAAAGTAGACAAAACTGGCATGAAAATGATGTCCATGAATATACTTCTAATGAAGATACATCTCCTCTCCCAAGGGAGTCGAGAAGATGTCAGACAAGAAATAGAGTCCAAGATGAGTAGCAGAATAAATATAACCCCAGATTGAAGATTCCAGAGTTTGAAGGTAAAATAAATGTTGATGACTTTATTAATTGGCTTAATACAATAGAAAGAATTTTCGATTTTCATGAACCACCAGAACAAAAGAAGGTCAAACTTGTAGCACTAAAACTTAGACGGAATGCATCTTTTTTATGAGAAAATATGAATAAACAAAGAAAACGTGAGAGTAAGAGTAAGATCATGACATGAAAAAAAAATGAAAAGGGAGCTAAAGAGAAAATATTTGCTTGACAATTATCGGTAAGAGATCTTTCTCAAAATCCATGATTTTAAACAAAAAGATCTTAGTGTGGAAGAGTACATTGCATAATTCGATAACCTAATGTTAAAAGGAGAGCTTGTGGAACCAGAAGAGTAAACTATTACAAGATTCTTAAGTATGAGATTACTAAAGTTGTTCAACTACAGCCATATTAGTCTTTAAATGATGTGAGCAAGCTGGCATTAAAAGTTGAAAAGCAACAGAAGTTTAAAAAGAGTTTTTGGTATTGCTCAAAAGAAGGCTATACAAAAGGAAGAAGTTTCAAACCTACTGTCCAAAGCAAGGTGATATTGAAGGTGCAAGAAAATGGTGAAGAATCTGCTAGCAGCAAAAAAACACCTAATTCTTCTACCCCAAGTGGTCGATAATGCTTCAAATGTCATGATTTTGGGCATATTGCTTTAGATTGTCCAAATATGAGGATTGTAACTTTAGTTGAAGATCATAGTGATGGAGGAGAAGATGAAGCTGACGACGAATCAAAATACGATGATGATGAGGAAGAGATTACTTATGCAGATCATAGTTTATCTATTGTATTGCAATGTGGCTTACAAGTGTCTTATGTTATCGAGGATGAAAGTTGGGTAAGAAAAAAATGTGTTTCACACTAAATGCACTTCTCTTGCCAAGGTGTGCTTGGTGATCATCGACAGCTGCAGTTTTGAGAATGTGGTATCTTTGGAGATGGTGCAGAAGCTAAAGTTGGATACAATCCCTCATCCACATCCGTATCAATTATGTCAGTTGCAAAAAGGAAATGACTTCAATGTAACTAGAAAATGTTTAGTTTCATTTTCTATTGGCAAATATTATAAAGACGAAGTATGGTGTGATGTTGCTCCTATAGATGCTTGTCATTTACTGTTATGAAGACCTTGGCATTATGATAGAAGGGTATTGTATGATGACTATAAATATACTTATTCTTTTAAGGTGAATAAAAAGAAGATTATCTTAGCTCTATTATAATCTTCCGAAATTGGTGCACCAAAAAAGGAAGTTAGTGCTTTTATGTCTTATGGTGAATACAAATGTGAATTAGACAAGGGTGGTTATGTTTTGGCCCTAATGGTAGTAGAGGAGAATGAATAATATAAGGAGACACCGACAATCATGAAACCAATTCTAGAGGAATTTTAAGATGTTATACCGAAAGAGATTCCACATGGCATTTCACCTTTGAGAGACATCCAACATCACATTGATCTTATTCCAAGGGTAGTTCTACCTAATAAGGCAACGTACAGAATGAGTCCCAAGGAGTATGAAGAACTTCAAAGGCAAGTTGATGAATTGGTGAAAAGGAGGGTTAATTCAGGAGAGCATGAGTCCTTGTGCGGTTCTAGTCTTGTTGGTGCCTAAGAATGATGGTTCTTGGAGAATGTGTGTGGACAACCGTACTATCAACAAAATCACAATGGATTATCGTTTTTCCATTCCAAGGTTAGATGATTTACTTAATCAATTATGTGGTGCTTTTATTTTCTTTAAAATTGATTTGAGGAGTGGCTATCACCAAATAAGAATGAGACGAAGATGAGTGGAAAACAGCATTTAAAACTAGAGAAGTCTTATATAAATGGTTGATTATGCCATTTGGGCTATCTAATGCTCTTAGCACTTTTATGAGATTTATGAATCACATACTTAAGCCATACATTGGAATATTTATTGTAGTTTACTTTGATGATATATTAGTGTACAATAAGAGCGAAGAAGAGCATATGAATCATTTGAAAGAGATCTTTCTTATTTTGAGATAGCAAAAGCTTTATGCTAATCTAAATAAGTATGATTTCGTTACTTCTAGTATTGTGTTTTTGGGGTATATTATTTCAAAAGATGAAATCATTATAGATCAAAGTAAGGTAGAAGTTATTCTCAATTAGCCAACACTTGCTTCATTGCATGATGTAAGGAGTTTCCATAGCTTAACTTCTTTTTATAGAAGATTCATCAAGAGTTTCAGCTCTATTGTTGCTCCAATCATCGAATGTCTGAAATATAATAAATTCAAATAGACTAATTAGGCTAATGATGCTTTTGAGCTTTTAAAAAGAAAGGTGACCGAAGCTCCTATCTTAGTTCTATCAAATTTTGACAATGTGTTTGAGATTAAATGTGATACATCTAATGTAGGAATTGGTGCTGTTTTGAGTCAAGACGGAAAATCGATTGTATTTTTTAGTGAGAAGCTAAATGATACGAGAAGGAAATATTTTACCTATGATAAGGAGTTATATGTCATATATCGAGCTTTATCTCATTGGAGTCAGTACCTTTTTGCCAAGTCATTTGTGCGATATTCAGATCATGAAGCATTAAAGTTCATAAATCACCAACACAAGCTAAACAAGAGGTATGTAGCTTGGGTAGAGTTTTTGCAATCTTAAAATTGTTATGTATCAGCAATGGAAGTCAAAATTGTTGGATTTGAGACGTTTAAAGATCTCTATGAGAATGATATGGATTTTGGCTCAATATGGCAGAATTACAAATTAGGTTACTTTCAATAATTTTCTATCTTTGATGATTTTTTTTTTCGAGCTAATGCTTTATATGTTCCATCTTATTCTTTGAGACAAGTAATTCTAACTGAAGCTCATGGTGGTGTTTTGGGTGGATATTTCGGTAGAGATAAGACTTTAGCTCTTATTCAATTAAACTTCTATTGGCCTAAGATATTTAGAGATGTGGAAAGACATGTAAAGCAATGCCGAGTGTGTCATTTGGCAAAAACAAGAAGTAAAAATTCTGTATTGTACACTCTATTGTCTGTGTCAAATGCTCCATGGGAGGAAGTGAGTCTTGATTTCATATTGGGACCGCCAAGAACTCAAAGGAACAAGAATTTTATCATGGTTATTATTGACATATTTTAAAAAATGTCTCACTTTGTTCCTTACAATAAATCGAATGATACATCTTATATTGCTGATTTATATTTTAAGAAGATTGTTAAATTGTATGGTATTCCAAGAACTATGATGTTTGAGATTCAAAATTTGTTAGTCATTTTTTTAGAACTCTTTGGAGGAAGCTAGGTACTTCTTTGAATTTCAATAGCTCGCATCATCCACAAACTAATGGGCAAACTAAGGTAACGAACAGAAGCTTGGGAAATTTGCTTAGAAGCTATGTTGGCAAGAATATTAAGTAGTGGGATCTCATTCTTCCACAAATTGAGTTTGCCTACAATCGTTCTATCCATCATAGTATTGGTAAGAGTCCTTTTGAGGTTGTTTATGGTGTTAATCCTACTAATCCTTTGAACTTAATCCCTTATTCTACAACAAAGCAATTTAGTGGAGATACTGATGAAAGAGATAAGTATATAAAGAAGCTATATGAGGGTGTGAAAGCAACCATTGAGAAGCAAAATGAGAGGTATATGCATGCTGCCAACAAACACAGAAAACATGTAGAGTTTAATGCAGGTGATTTGGTCTCGATTTATCTAAGGAAGGAGAGGTTTCCACCGAGCAAATTTGGAAAACTAAAACCAAAGGCTGATAATCCATTCAAGGTGCTTAAGAGAATTGGCAAAAATGCTTATGAGATTGAGATACCTAAAAATTACGGAGTATCCCCAACATTTAATATGGTTGATTTAAGTCTTTTTTATAATCATGTTGATGAATCAAATAAAGACTTGAGGATAAGTCTTTTTCAACTGGGAGAGATTGACACGGGAGTGTCTAATTTACTACAATTTGATCATATGAACCTTGATTATGATATGATATTTTTTTCAGCTGACAATGATGCCTTACAATCTTCAACTCAGCCCACTCAAATATGATAACTCATCAGCATATTCCCTATACAAAGTTAAAAATATTTCAAAGTGCTTTTCTTCGTGACAAAGGAATACATTAAAGGAGTTGGTTAGCAACGGTGAACATTTCTTCATGACCAAGGAATATATTGAAGGAGTTGGTTAGCAACCGTAAACACTTAATTTCGAAATTTCCTATGTATGAAGGGTTGTTTCATGCACTAATATTTATTTTGGTGTTTAGGACTTAGAAAGAACTTTAGAAACTGATGATATTTTGTAGAAGCTCTCTTGGAGTTCTCACTTAAACTTTGTATCTCTTGGATGCTTCCTTAAGTGGTGAATCTTTTATTTTCAGTTTTGTATCATTATTTAATTTCCTTATAGTGATGAACTTTCTGTATCCCTTTATGATTTTGAATTAAATGATGAGCTGTTTTTCGATTTTATTAGGTTTGTATATTTTTCATTCGAAAAAATTATACTATCAATTTTCTTTCGAGTTCTATTATACTTTACCTTATTCTGCATGACGTCGATATCAGTCGATCGTTGAAAAAAAAATCTGAGAGATTGGAAAAATGAGGTGAAATTGGCGTAAGAGGGAAGAAGAAAAGGGAGGCGGAGATCGAATGGGAGGAGTGGACGGAGAGAGGTAGGAATGGGAGGAGGCTAGGGTTAGGATTACGAAGTGACGGGGAAGTCGAAGGGAGACGAAGGGGGAGAGCATCTTTTGCGCTGAGTAGGGTTTTTAAGCGTTTCGAGCTCAACCCTCGAGCCATCACATTTCTGCGAAGCACATATTGGGCCGGATGCAGGCCACCATTCGTGATGGGCCGATATATCCATTCCGGCCCAATAATTTACCTAGCTAAATCCGTGGTAGTGGACGGGACCTCATCCCCCATCGGCCGTCCACGTGGACAATCAAGGCAACCCGAAGCATCACGTTCCGATCCCTTTTCGAAGTCTTCGCCACGTCACAGAGCCCGACATGAGTCCACCATTTCACACATTAAAAATACTTAAAAGCAACCCAATTTATTACTATATCTGCGGCCCTCTTCGCCTTCCTCTGCACAACCAATTTCCATCCCACCGCCTCAACAATGGCCGCCGCCGGAGGCCTTCTCACCGCTCTAGCGAGCCCCACAAAGCTCCTCCTTGCCCTCTTCCTTGTTCTCCACCTCGTCCCTTTCTCCTCCATCACGGCCGCCGCTGCCATTTCCATCGGCGTCAACTACGGTGCCTACGCCAACAACCTCCCCCCGCCGGCCCAAGTCGCCGCCTTCCTCAAGGACCGTACCTTCATCGACCGCGTCAAGCTTTTCGACGCCAACCCCGACATGATCCGCGCCTTCGCTGGCACCGGCATCTCCCTGATGATCACCGTCCCCGATGGGGACATCGCCTCCCTCGCCTCCCGCTCGTCCGCCCCTTCCCCCGCCGCCTCCGCTTGGGTCGCCTCGCATGTCGCTCCCTTCTACCCCGCCACCAACATCTCCCTCGTCGCCGTCGGGAACGAGGTCCTCGCCACTGCCGACCGCAACCTTATCGCCCACCTCGTACCGGCTATGCGCTCGCTCTACGCAGCCCTCTCGGCCGCCGGCTTTCACCAGATCCGGGTTTCCACCCCCCACTCTCTCGGCATCCTCTCCACCTCCGAACCGCCCTCCATCGGCCGCTTCCGCCGTGGCTATGACCGCGCCATTTTCGCCCCGATGCTCGACTTCCACCGCCGCACGCGCACCCCGTTCGTGGTGAACCCCTACCCCTACTTCGGCTACACGGCGCGCACCCTCAACTACGCCCTGTTCCGGCCCAACTCGGGGGTGTTCGACCCTGCCACAGGGGTGAACTACACCAACATGTTCGTGGCGCAGCTGGACGCGGTGCACGCCGCGATGCGTCGGCTTGGTTACGGCGACGTGGAGATCGCCGTGGGGGAGACGGGTTGGCCGTCGGCTGGGGAGCCAGGGCAGCTCGGGGTGAGCGTGGAGGACGCCATCTCCTACAACATGAACCTGATACGCTTGGTGAACTCCGGCAATGGGACGCCGATGATGCCGGACCGGCGGTTCGAGACGTACGTCTTCGCGCTGTTCAACGAGAACCTGAAGCCGGGACCGACGGCGGAGCGCCACTTCGGGCTTTTCAACGCCGACTTCTCGGCGGTCTACGACGTCGGCCTCATGCGCGGCCAGGTGAGCCCCCTCTTGCCTTTCATCCCTCGTTGTTAGTCCTCGTTTCTTACTTACTTACGATCTTGCCACTCAATTCGATATATATATATATATATATATATATATATATATATATATATATATATATCGATTGCCCCGTGGGAGCAATGCTAAGTAGCACGGCTATGTCAGCCACCTTAGAAACTAGTGGTGTAGACAAAAACGCGTAGGCATTCTTGCTGTGTAACGTGTAATTGTCTTTGTGGGAAGCTTTCGTGGGCGACTCGTCCTCGTCTGTCGAGAGAGTTACATGAACATCTTGCCATTTTGTGGTGACCGATGGTTTCCTTCTGCCCCTTCTCTTTATCTGTACCTCGTCTTTTGAACTTGAACCACGTCTTGTTTCCTGCTCTGAATCTAATCCACAATGCCTGAGAAATCCACGGATGTGGCAGACCAACATCATCTACATCTTCTGTGTGTGTTTCAAGACTGGCATTGTTCTTTCTTTTACGTCGACATGCCGTATGCTTTCAAGATGTTACACTTTGATAGGACGATTCCTTGTGTTGTTTCCTGTGATCTTCGTTGTGACGGCCATCATTGTTCTAAGTCGTCAGCTGTCCGTCTTTTATTTCGACTTGCCTTGTCGTCCATCGAGTAAGTGTATGGATTTGGACCCCTACAAAACGGCGTGTTCTTCACACCTGTCAGAGTGGAGACCAATCCGTGAAGCATTCATGGCTTTGCTTGAGAATTTACCTTTCTTTTACTGCTGCTTTCCGTAGCATGGTTGGACATTCGAAGCGTGCAATTGACGATGGTGGCGCTTTTACAGGCGCCGGCGCCCGCTGGTGGATCGGGGAGGAGGTGGTGCGTGGCGAGGGCGGACGCGAGCGCCGCGGCGCTGCAGGCCAACATCGACTATGCGTGCGGCAGCGGCGGGGCGAACTGCAGGCCCATACAAGACGGCGGCGCGTGTTTCTACCCCAATACGCCGTTGTCCCACGCCTCCTACGCCATGAACGCCTACTACCAAACCGCCGGGCGCCACGACTTCGACTGCGACTTTGGCCACACCGGCGTCCTCACCTCCACTGACCCCAGTAAGTATTCGTGCCCATTTTGCTATTTCTTTCTCCTTCGTCTGAACTGGCAGTGCTGATCTTTACTTTATTGGTTGTGGCAGGTCGTGGGAACTGCAAGTATCAGTGACAAGTTACAGTGTTTACATGCTAGCCAGCAACTCCTACCTTTAATCTATAGCTATCAGGCATCATTGCAGGGATATTTATGTTTACTGGTCATCGTAGTTGTAATCTAATTCGTGCATCAGATTATGACATACTGCCAGTTGTCCACCACAGATTACAGACGTCGATGGTTTTAAGCGGGCTTGGGTTCGTACGACGATTGCATACTACCGGTCGTTCGTTACCTGCTCTTTGGAGCCAGGCTTTAATCGGACGGCCGCTTTGCGCTTTAATTCTACCGCCCAATCGATCACTGGCTTTCATCCGAGAGAGAGGCGATGAGCTGTTTCCGTCTTTTCGTCCTCGTCGTGTTGTAGCCTCTAGTAGATCGGACGGTCGGTCTTTGTTCGCTTTAATTGTCCCGCCCAGTTGATCGCGGACGCTCATCCGTCAAAAGCGCTACTTCCATTTTCGTAATCCTCGACTTGCCATCGCCTCTTCCTCCTCTTTTTCGGTGGTGCGGTGGCCTCTCGCGGTTGTCGTGGATACAAGCGCTCATATCCAATCTCCGGACGCAAGAGAAGAGCTTTTGGATAAGCCAGGAAGGAAGGTCTTCGTCGGCGGCAACTGGAAATACGTAATCATTGCTTATACCACTAAAACGTTCTTAGTCGATCGGTTATTGCGTGCACCTTTCTTTCTTCTTCTTCTTCTTCTGCAGATCCCAATGATTGTTGTCGATCACCAACTTGAAATATCATATCCCACCGATCCTCGTGATTTATAGGTATTTTTTATGACCTAAATCGTAATATTTCGTTTCTCGTTTTTTGATTTATCTTCCGAGCCATTTAATCGTCTAATTCGGGGCAAAAGAAACGACGACGGAACCAGTGGCATTGCTGCTACTGCAACTATATTTTTGTAGAATAGTAATACATTCCATGTGATTCATTTGATATTTTCTCATCTTGGTATTGTGTTACCACTCCTGAATCCGTTTCAATAGATGAAGTAGAAGAAGGGTTCTCTGCCAATAGCCCCTTGACATAAAATAATAAGTGAAGTTCAATGAATGTTCTCCTGAGTAGAAGAAAAAGAAACGATTTTGATAGATATCAACCAACACTAATCACCTCCTGCAACTTCGGAGGTCATAAAAACCTTATGTATCCGAGTAGTATTCATTTCTGTTTGGTAGCCCTAAACAGGATGGGGCCTCTGTATAGCAAAGTAGGATGGAGCCTCTGTAGCAGGTGTCATACTGTCTTTGAATTGTTCTATCTATCTTACACTTACAGAGCAGATTTTAGACTGGACATATATAGTTTGTGGCTCATGAGCCAGTCTAGCAATTGGAGCTGGAAAAGTTGCTGCTCCAGTGCAGGCTCAGGAGGTAAGTTCAATGGACACGACTCTATGTCACCTGTAAAGTTTCCGTAGATGGAAATCAATGATAGAGATGCATGTCTTGGAAAATGAATAGTTGCAGAGCATGTAATCATCTTAATCGATGTGTTTTCCTTGGAGATCATGTTGATGTATGGTGTTCTATTAGCATTTGCCGACTGCAAATCATAAATTCCACAGTCATCAATCAAATTTGTCTGGTCCATATGTGGCCCAAAATAGTTTGGCATGCTATTTATCAAGTTGATTCGGAAAAATATCATATATATATATATAAGACCTTTTAATTTGGTGTTGGATAATTTTTTTGGTTATTTGAATACCCAGATTTGTTGCTAGGTGATTATGCTGGACATTGCATATTGATCCTGAACAGTATCAGCTTGTTCTTCCATCCTTGTGTATACTTGTCACAGGAATGAGATGGCTTAAGCTTCGTCAACTTGAGATCACCATACCAAGATGATCATGTTGGTGTTGCTCAGCTCGGTGTTGATTGTCAACTCCAGGTTCTTATAAAGAAAATATGCTGATCACCATAGTCCATAACGTATGGCAAGAAAAGCATGCATTATATCTTTATCGAAGCTATATGCTTTGTGTAATTGTCACATCTAGTTTTCATACAAATACACTGCTCCTTTTTCTAGACATGAAATTGGCATGTATAATGCTCATAGTTGGTATTTCAGCCCCTACCTGTTGGCACTGATTGTGTTTGGCATTGACAAAGTACTACAGGGGCATGCCAACACATTATTAAGATGACACAGTGCTTATGCCAGTCAGCATTCCTTTATGTAATTAGCTCCATTGATTCTCAAGTCCACTCTGAATTAAGGAAGTGAGTTCAGATAAATGCGAGTGCTGAAGTTGCAGAATCAAACAGGGCATATGTGGAGGTAAATCTTTATCATCATTTGTATTGCCTTTTATTATATTCTCGGCCATCATTGTCACTATCTGGAAGCATGAAAGTGAGTTTGTTTCTCTGGATTGAATAATGCGGATGCAATTCATAATTTAGATGTCTCTCTTCTCATTGTTTGTTCTATGATGGTTCGATTTACACTAAATTCGACCTATATTTGCAGTGACCAATAAGTTTATAGACAACCTTGACAGAGACTTCATTTCCTGTTTTCCTTGTAAACCAGTTCGTGGGAGGCTCACAAACAAGTCTGCATCTCTAAACATGTATCGTAATTAGATATCGTCTCCTCCCCTTCATTGAAACCTTGCTAAGATTCGAGCTCTTTGGCTTTGACAGGAAGACCTCGAGATCGGGATATCTCCCCACCTTATCTCAACACCACGTCGTTTGCAAGGGGCGGTGCATGGTGTTCGATGACGACAAATTCGAAGAAAATTTATGTCGGCAGACGGCGAGCCAAGGGAGTCAAACTGTGGCTGCTTGCGTCGGCCGCCGAACTGCCGCAGTAACATGGAGAGAAGGGTTCTCTCTGTCGTGTGGACGGAGCTCGGCCTCTGAAGAAAGTCCAACCTCCCTCGGGTGTCATCTGCAGGCACCTGCCCACCATTTCTATTTTTCATGCATTCAACCTCCGGAAGCCTTCGTCGTTCTCAGGTACCCACTTTGTCTCGACATAAATGATTCATCACAAAGGACTTGGGTATCTTTCTGCTGAAAGACGATAAAAATGATACATACATGTCAATTCGGCATCGGATAAAGCTCAAATCTTTGTCTTCAGTGCTCTGTTGCTGCATGATCAGGACTGCCAATGCAGACAACCTGGTGGATGCAATGATCAATCAGGACGTGGTCATCTGGTAAGTGGGAAGTTTGGGCATCCACAGAAGCTGCTCTTAATTATGTTAGCCTTAATTACCTTCACATCATGCAATCTTCAGGTCATTCTCACAAGGTGGGCCTGATTAATGGATTCATTTAAGGCGACACGGCTTTAGGCAAAGCCACTGCTGCCGGTAATATTCCTCTTTCTGTCTGTCTGACCACCGGAGCGGAGTTGAATTACTTGTTGAACATCATTGCATCTTGAGAATCAAATTTTCAAGAAAATAGATGGTTCTTTAAGGTGATTCCTTCTTGATTACTCCTTCATGTCATAAGCATCGTTCCAATATTTTAAGGAATATTCTTCTGTGCAGCTGAAGGATCCATATGGTTGTGCTCCATGTGTTGTAGGGTCCAAATCTATCCGATATATTGATCGTATAGTTTCCTTAGATCACCAGAATTTAGTTGCATGCTAAATTCTGCTTGGTGGAATATGGATTGGTATTGATAAATGAATTCGGTAGTTCCCACACAAATAAGCTTTTATGGCTACTCACCGATGCCCTCCAATAATACGAAAATATATATTATCACCGTTAAAACAACTACATAAACTATAATTAATTTGTCGACGAGCAGGTCGCATCACTGATTATATTACAATTTTCTATTGCTTCAAGATGTGGAAATGGCCCGGAAGGAAATGTCATTGTCCTACACACATTTATATTGCACCATTAGATCAGCTCCATGAGAAATTATTATTCCTCATCCATTTATATTGATATCTTATAACTGAGTCATTTAGAATAATTATTATTTTATTTTATAAAATATTTGGATGAATTCTTAGAAAAAACGCTTGTAGAGAGTTGTTAATCGTATAAAAAGATCATTTTGTTTTCGTAATATTGAAATATTCTTATTTGACTCTTAGTCTCGGTCACGCTTAGTCACTCGATTCATCGACTTTTGTATACTCATTGAAACTTATCATAGTTGATTGTAGCTCTCATGCAAAGTAGAAGACAGAAGGATCTCTCTTTTTTTTACATGATGATTATACAATGGTCATAGTCGACCTCTCTTTTTTTGACATGATGTCATAGTCGTTCTCTCTTTTTTTGATATCATCGTTGACACGATGATTATACAATGGTCATAGTCGATCTCTTTTTTTTTGCACGAGGGTCACGATCGATCGTGACGAGGATCAATAAACAAGAGTGTGAAAAAACGACCATGCGCATAACAAAAGAGACGATCAATCGAGTAAAGATATGAGTATGGTAAATATGATGGAGGACAAGCGTCCACATAGTTGAAATAATTATTTTAAAAAATAAAGGTATTATATGAGAAATTTTCTAACTTAAAGATATTTTACCGAGGAAAAAATCCAAAGTTAAGTGTTTTTTCATAAATTCATCCAAAATCTTTTACACTCAAATCCCAACTTTGACCACATAAAATATAGAAATAAAATCAGAAGTGCCTCATAATCATAATAATATAAATAATAATATAATAACAATAATTTGTATTGTTTGACTGATTGCTAATTGGGTCCCACTGCCCTCTGTCAGTTTTCTGACCTGTTTCGTCGCTGCTTCGAAGTCAACGGTAACGAAGGTCTTCAAGAAAAGAGTAATAAAAGAGCCACCTTGCACATTCCCCTTCCCTGGCCTTCTATGACGTCCTTTTATGACGTCCCCTTCCCTGGCCATTCGATCCAAGCTCGTTCCTTTTCGCTGTCGATGTGTTCTTCCATCTGGAGTTCCGGCGAGCTGGATCGGAGGGGGCATCTGATTCCTGTTGTTTTTGATACAAGAGAGAAGAAAAGGGTGTTTCATCGGTGGACCCGGTGGTTACTCCCTCGCTGATTTGGCCTCAGTAAATTCTACTTCCTGGATTGCTAATTTGAGGAGCGAGAGGGAGAGGAAGCCGATCCCTGTCGTCTCGGTTCGGGAATTCTTCTATGGGTAATTGCTGGGGTGCGAAGGTCAAGGCGGAGAGCCATTCGCATGTTGTCTTCGCGTCAGGTACTGGAAATTTCATCTTTTTAGCAAACTTTTTCGACCAGAGCTCCAGAACAAGTGTGGGAGTGGAAAGTTTTGGACTTTAGAGCGCTTTCAATAGGATTTGGATTCTTTAAGTTGTTGACGGTGAGCTCTACGGGGCCGCTTTAAGCTGGATACGATGAGTTCTGAGTGGATTAAGTGGAAAGTTAGGGTTCTTTGTTCGATGCTGAGCCAATCTAGTGAATCAGGGATTATTTGATGATAGATTTTGGTAGGTAAGAGAAGCAACGGTTCTCTTCTAATTTTAGACTGAAGTTGTTTGCTTCTCACGGTGTGAAGTTGGGTTCAGTTCTATGCTTTCATGAATCAAATTTGTTGGTTTGACAGATTTCCAAATCGTGCTGTTGCCAAAGTCAATGCCAAACTCGGCAATCATATTACTCGATTAAATTCATTGGCTGATTGTGAATGTTGATGGGGATATAGACAGGAATAACCTTTGTATAGGAACAAATACTAGAAGACCAAAATACGCAGCGGAATAAAATGGAAACACAATCAAACAGAACACCAAGATATACGTGGAAAACCCCTTCAATGTGAAGGGTAAAAACCACGGGGCAAACTAGAGATAATCCACTATGAGAATAATGAATATACAAATCTCAATCTCTTGCCTAAAACCCAAGTAACAACCACAAGAGAATAACTGGGATACAAGGATCACGTTACTGCCCACAATATCTAAAACCTCCTAAGTAATCACAGCAAGAGCCTACTGTAGATTTGATCTAACCTGAGATGAGAACACTGCTAGATGATTGTGAACAGTCTCTCTGCGTTGTCCTTGTCTTCTTCCCTTTCTTTCTCTTCCTTTTCTGCCTTGTTCTCCTTCTTCTCTTTGGAATCTCGTGGCTACCAAGATCTGCCTCGTTGCTGTCTTTTTATAGCTTTAATCTGCCTCTCAAACGCAGCCACCACACCCCCCTAATCTTAATTAGGGTTAGGTTAAGAGGGGGTGTGAGCTGTGGGCTGATAAAGCCCACATGGGCTGAATATGGGCCATCAGCCCAACAAATGTGATGTGGAATTTCTTGTGAATCTTACATCACTGTGTTTGGATTGCTAGTAGGGAACTCTAAACATGGCAGGAGGAAGGGAAATGTGTCAAGTGGTTCTAGCAGCAGGATGTCTGCCTCCTTCATGCCTCTAGCCCCACGGAGCGAGGGTGAGATCTTGTCGTCTTCCAATCTGAAGAGCTTCATCTTCAATGAACTCAGAATTGCCACCAGAAACTTCCGGCCAGACAGTGTGTTGGGAGAGGGAGGCTTTGGTTCAGTGTTCAAGGGATGGATTGATGAGCACACATTTGCAGCAGCCAAGCCTGGGACCGGATTAGTTATCGCCGTGAAGAAACTCAACCAGGACGGCTTCCAGGGTCATCAGGAGTGGTTGGTGAGTATCAATTCCTGGAAGGTTTGACTTTGATGCTTTTACTTTCTGAATATTCTGTAGCTTAAGAGCAACTTCTTTAAATCTTGTAGACAGAGGTCAATTACCTGAGCCAGCTGTCTCATCCTAACCTCGTGAAGCTTATCGGATACTGCCTGGAGGATGAACAAAGGCTTCTTGTGTATGAGTTTATGCCTCGCGGAAGCTTGGAGAATCATCTCTTCAGGAGTAAGTTATCTGTGGTGGTCTACACACCCTGCATTTGATATTCATTATACTAGATGCATTCTTCATGCCTACTGAAGATTGTCTATTTTGATGGTGATGCAGGGAGTTCATACTATCAGGCACTCTCTTGGAATCTCCGAATGAAGATTGTGCTCGGAGCTGCTAAAGGACTCGCTTTTCTTCATAGCGACAAGGCGAAAGTCATTTATCGTGATTTTAAAGCTTCCAATGTGCTTCTTGATTCAGTATATAATCATTTTGCCTTCTTTTTCTTTCCGATGGACATGCATTCGATTTGAGAATTAATCTTCTGGCCCTATATGCAGAACTATAACGCAAAGCTTTCGGACTTTGGATTGGCAAAGGATGGTCCCTCTGATGATAAAAGCCACGTCTCTACAAGGGTCATGGGCACATATGGATATGCTGCTCCCGAGTACCTTGCAACAGGTAATTTGGCTGAATAATCTTTCTCCCGTGGCATGGAATACTTTTTGCTTATCATCTGTCTGTTGAAAATATTTACATATCTCCCTCATCTTCTTAGCATTCTTGTCGGACTAATTTCCATCACTTTGTTTATTTTTCAATGATTGTAGGATCAATGAAGCTAATTAATTGTATTCTCTTTGTCTACTTCCTCGAATAGTTATCTTGTGTAGTTGATTAGTCAGGAATTGCTTCATTTGCTGTCATCGCTGCTACTTTGCCATTCCTATCCCACATTAATGGGCTAAATATTTCTAATTATGAATGCCTTTTACATTTAAGAATTCAATTCTTTGGGGTTATCTCTTTTGCAAAGAGCAATCTTTCAAATTGCACATAAGTTAATGATTAAATAGAAGCTGCCAACCGATGACTGGACTTGAGATTAAATATGAAATTAGAACCTCGGGAATTTTTTCTAATTTATCGACAAAGTCAAATGGTAGATTGAAACCTGAACTATCAAATGATGTTTGAGTTTTCGTTACACGGATGTTTTTATCATTTTTGTGAAAGATTTCCATCTGCATTGTGTAAGTTGATAGCATGTAAACTAAGCCTTGATACTTGCTGACTCATTCATTCATATCCTAATTTTCACAGGTCATTTGACTTGCAAGAGCGATGTTTATAGCTTTGGAGTCGTTCTTCTTGAGATGTTGACCGGGCAGCGTGCCATTGACAAGAAACGCCCTGTCGCAGAGCACAATCTAGTGGAGTGGGCAAAGCTTTATCTCACAAGCAAGCGAAAGACCATCCGCATCTTAGATTCCAGATTGCAAGGGCAGTACTCACCGGCAGGAGCCCAGAAAGCGGCTGCTCTCGCACTCCAGTGCCTGTCCATGCAAGCAAAGCAAAGGCCACCCATGGATCAAGTGGTGACTGCATTAGAACAGCTTCAGGACGCTAAAGACATCAGCAATAACCCTCAGATGACTGATCCGAAGTCAGCCAACGGCCATCCACGTTTGCCTCTTCGGAGAAGTTCACAGAGAGTTGGAGATGGAAAGGTTGCTCATCCAAGACCCTTAGCTTCCCCTTCTCTAGACTAGTCAAGTGTAGCTATCAAGGAGGAGTAGCAAGCTATGTATCTGTTTCATATGTTGTTGTGCATAGATTCTTGTTATTGCTCTCATGTTTTCAGTGTCAAAATGGAGGATTGGAATAAAATGCATCGTTCTCTCCTTCGAGGCTATAAAGTTGACCTTAGGGAGCTTGGGATCACCTTCATGCTCTTCTTCCAAAGGTCAAATGTTGTGTTCTTCAGCATATTAATCCCCTCATTGTTTCTAATTGCATTGCCATGTTGAGAAAACCAGCATGCTTCATTATCATGTTCTCATATAACAAAATAACTGATATATTAATATGTTGGACTCAACTATTGATTCAAAATATCTAATATGAGTTAACAATAATAGACATATCAACTCTTTATAATCTTCTCTCGTTTAAGGCTTGATGTAACAGTTAAGTTAACGATGATTGCAAAGTAAAATCAATCCCGGTATATGTGAAACCTTTTTTCAATGATAGTTTCACGTTATAACATGTCTTGCTGCAAGTATAGTCCTTTCATACTCGAACCCATTCCCATGCCCAATATTATATTATAGTATGAATTATTGGCTAAGATGCTTAAGTTCAATTAAACATATTCACTATCATATACATTCTTTCTTTAATTAATTAATACGACCAATAATTTCTTTTGGGTTGTTTCCTAAAAAAATACTCTATTACTCAAGAAGTATCTCTTTTTTTTGTTTTCTCCAAATAATATCTATAATTAAAAAAAAAAAACCCAAAATATCCCTCAAAAGTTTTTTTGGTAAATTGTTTCCCCTTTTTTTAAAATCAGTTTTCAACCATTATAGTGTTTTCATTTGGATCGTTTATAGTATTTTTCAATAACATTTATACTATTTTATTGATATATTAAAAACAAGATTAACGTTATTGAAAAATACTACAAATGTCATCATAACAATTGTCATTATTTATAGATTATTAAAATATTATATTTTTAGATTTATAGTTAGTTTAAGTGAGATTAAAAATCTACCTAGATCATTATTTATAGATTATTAAAATATTATGTTTTTGCACCAAAATATTTTTGGATATTTTTAAATTAAGGGTCTTGTTTAAAAAAAATAAAATTGAGGTATTTTCTAGAAAATCGCCCATTTCTTTTCCGAGTGATTTTTTTTTATTTCTTTGGTGTTTTCTAAGTGATATGTGATGTAATAATCATGTGCATATATACTGCGAAGACTAATTTGTATAGTTTATCGGGTCGGGTATCTGGGATCCGATCCGTTTGCAGCCTTCTGCCCCAGCAAAAAAGGCTGCTCTTGGAACGTGGCAGCGCGACTCGAAATTTGAACGGCAAACCGACTCGAAGAGGGAGAGAGGAGCCAAAACCGCTTCGTTCTCGTTGCCGAAGCGATGCAGCGGACGACGGACGAGTCGATCCACGGGAGGATGGCGGAGCAGCGGCTCGCCTGCATCCGGGAGATCGAAATCCAGCGCCAGAGGGCTGACCTCGCCGCGAGTTCCTTCCGCCATTCCCTCATCTCCGTCCGGTCCTTGGCCGGGCAAAACCTAGCTGATCGAGGTCCATTCCTCCCTTCCTCCGCTCTGCTCGCATCGGCATCCGAGAGACGACGCTTTCTTTCGATTTATTTGGTTTATCGTTTCATCATTACCTCGTTAAATCCTGATCTATTTTCTTTCTTCGCGAATTCCTGGATCAGTCTACCACGAGAGGCTCAGTGCTATTGAGGAAGGGATCTGCCGTAGTTTTTAGATTGAAGCAATTATGCTTTCAGTCATTTGTTTCAATCATTAGGGTTTGGTAATCTCTGCCAAGAATATTGCCATTAGGGTTTTCAAAGTAGGTTACGCTAATGTGGCTGTTTTGTACGCAGTACGCAGTCATGGTTGGGTTGTTGAAGATTGATCCTTATATATCATATTGACCATGAAGTTGATTGCATCTCGTTAATTTTGCCTCTTTTACCTGGAGAGGGGGAATAACATTATGAGTTTGAAGGGATTAATTTTGTTTGTTGTGGTTTATGTGGCTAAACTAATTCATAAAAAGAGTAGCTAAACCAGCAAATTCTCTGCACAAATGCTTGGCAAAAGACAAGTGACGTGAACTAACTAGTTGGTATCTGCGACAAGCAGCATAGAATATAAAAGGGAAGAATGATAATTGTTCTATCTAAGTTCATAAAGATGTTTCAAGTAATTGCCAATAGAAATACATCTTAGTTTATGATCAATAAGGATATAATTTGCAAGTTGCAATCCAATCTTATTTTCATTTTTTATGCTATTCTTTTCCAGATAAATGGAGGGTGAGCATCTATGTAGAGTATAATATCTTTCATCCATGGGTCCCAGTAATCCATCTTTAAAATTGTTATTAATTTATTTATTTTTAGTGCAGAAAAACTTTGCAGGCTGAAAGATAGCCTCAAGGAATTAGAGGCTGATTTGGTTGAAGCTCTTTCAGGTATACTCTTTCTCACGTACAAGTCTCTTCTTCTTTTATTCTTTTAAATTGTATAAACATATGCTCAAATCAAATTGGTACGCGATGCATTTCTTTTGCAGCATTCCTCATATTTTATTTCTAGAAGTGGAGAAAAACTTATTCCCATTTATTTAAGACCAGCTACATGGATCCCATCCTTCCCCACCAAGTGTCAAGGGAGACATACCTTAATCATCTTACTGCATGTGCATGATGCCAATATTTTTGCGACAGTTATGAGTCTCTTCTTATTTGTTCGTGTAAATTACCTTAATATATGCATAGTGGCTGGATAAGATCCATGTAGCAGACGCCAAATAGTTGGATCTATAATGCATATTATACTTGTTGTTGTTGTGCTTGTTAGCGAGTGAGATGGTGGAACTCCTGACTTGGCCAATTAACACGAGCACCATAACCTTGAAACGTAACTGACTTTTTATGTGTGAAAACAAACACAAAAATATGTAAGAAACAAAATAGATCGTATAAGAGCTTAAATCGTTAGGGCTATGGTATGAAAAAAACTATTTAACTGAACTAATCACCCTTGAAAAAGTTTTAGGGTGGTGCCTTGCAGACATGATCTATGGGACTTAAACATATGGGCCTCATTACATGTATGGCAGAGGTGATCCAGTCCATCTTAATATTAGAACCTGTCATTACGAGATCAGATCTGCTTCTAACCACATAAGTGCCAGAAGAAAGTATCATACTACCTGAAAATTTCTTGAAGTTTTTGTTTGGTTTCCGATCTCTAGATGCTTGGTGAAAAGTTGATATCTATTCAATGATAAATTACCTGAAAAAAATGGAATTTATAAAACTTCAGAAGCTGTTGCATTATTCAAATCTGTTTATGTTTCATGTCCAAATAAAATTTATAGCATGTTCCAGGATCTTATTCCCATTAAAGAAGGGATGACTCTGATTTACCAGGTTTGATTTATCTTGCCAGCTTTGCAGTCCAAGGTAGATCCCAATCAATCTGAAATTTGCGTATTTTTTGAGATTGTCATAGTTACTTTTCTTCTTATAATTTTACTAAAGTGGAAGCTTTAATTTGAAAGGTTGTGCTTGATCAATATTAAATTTGAAACCTATATTCTAGTTTCTTATCTAAACCCATGTTTGCAAAGTTATGTATGTGCCAGGAATGACTCCTATAGACTGTTGCTACTTTCTTTCCCCAAAATCATGCTTTATCTCCGTGTTAGGATGAAAAGAGTTTTATCCATGGTATACTGTCTTTAAACCAGAGGCTGCTACTCCAAGGAACATTGAGATGGTTTACAAGAAATGTTTAGAAACTTTTACAATGGCTTCTCCAGAAATATTGAGTTTATGTTTGATCACCTTTAGTATGATTTGCAAATTTAAACTCTTTCCCGTTATGAAGTACAAGTTGGTGTGTCTTTGTGTGTGTGTGTGCACATGCTATAATACAGTTAGTGACGTGTGATTTATTTTTGTAGTGAAGACTGGTAAAGAGGCCAAGTCCACATTTCTTGCTGAAGCCCTTTCTAGCACAGCATCTAGAACCGAGCAGCTGAAGAAGACAATTCTAGATCTAAGGAGAAAGAGAGACAAACATTCTGCAGTTATATCAGAACAACTACTTGGTATATAGCAGACCTGCTTCACTATTCCTCTTGTTGCTAGAGTAACGTTTCTACAGCTTGATTCTTTAGCTATTAAGCAAGCTGTTAGCTTTATCAAACCTGCTTCACTATTACCATAATTTCTTGTACAATGTTGGTCTTATTCTGTTACTGATTAGTTTAGTTTGCAATGCAAAGCCGAACAAATCATGGTTTCATTTTGGACCAGTATTTAAAAAAGACCTGACGGTACTGAGCCAAATGCCAGCTGATAATGTGTAATATATGAAACAAAAATCTTGATACAATATATTCATCTTAGTTAATTTAATACATAATGTTGTAATAAATGTACCATGTATCACAACATATAATATTTTCTTGTCCTCATGAATGGTATGTTTCCTCTAGATAGTTTCTTTATGTATAAAACAATGTACCTTCAAACGAGGAACCACCCTTTATAATTCTGTTTTAACTTTTCCTTTAGTTCAGTTTCATTTCATGCTCTAACTTGAGATATCCTCAAATGGAACCATTCTGATCCATGTGCACGTCTTTTCATAGTTACTATAAGGAGATTGGTGTGGACATGTTACTATGATTGATATGATTGGGAATTGGTTAATTGGTCATGTACATATGATTAAATTTTTTTTTTCTAGCTCTGGAAGCTTTAGAAGCAAAGAGTAGTCAATATATTCTTGAAAGACAAAAAACAGAGGAGGCCATTGAGTGGTACAATAGGATTCTTGGTTTCCGAGCTGAATGTGGAGAAGGTAAGTATGAAATTTGTTAATCTTTGTCCAGGAGTTTATCTCCCTAACCATTGTTTTGTACGATCAAGGGGTCAAGTTTATCTTTGACAAAATTGATTGGAAGAACCCAAATGAGGAATACTCGTTCAGCATAAGGCTTGATAATGACGCTTACAACTGTAAGTTCAAAGTTCACGTTGGCATAAGTTAAAATCCTCAAATATTTTATTTTCATTCTTCTTGATTTATACACGGAATTCTTTTGGTGATCTTCAGTACTGGACTGCAACACAATATTGGAAGGTATTCCTGAATTGATCATGGACTTAAATAAAACCAACGGCTTATTCAAGTTTGCAAGAATCATGAGAGAGAAGTTCCAGGTTGCTGCATCAAATGGTAAATTTTGCAATGACAATTTTAACTAGAACCACTGAACTGATCAAGTTCCTATTTGAAATCATTTCTGATGTAGTCAGATTCAGATGATTCTTTTCAGTATGACATTAAATTGCTTCTGATTAACCTAATCGAGTATTTTCTGTGTTCCTTTTTCTTCTTTTATCTGTCAAGTTGTAGTTCCTTTCGCTGGTATCATATTGACAACATTTGTTTTTTCTATGATTTAATTGCCTGAATCTTTAACATTTTTTGTCACACATCAGTCAGTTGATATTCACATGCAATAGAGGAAAATATCTGTTTTTTTGCTTGCCTTCACTGTGACTATTCTTTTGAGGTGAACTGGCAGCTTGTGCCAATCACAAATCATTTCCTTGATTGAAACTAGTGATGCTTAATTGGAGAAACCTGTCATATACTTTCAATTTTCAGGTTCATGGTTGTGCTATTATCATGTTGTTTTAAATGCATTTTGCTTATTACTTCCTATATAATTTACCTTCTCTACTTGAATTGTTTTGTATCTAGTGATAGTTCTGCTCAAGTTGAGCACAGGTGTGCTAATTGCTAATCCACTTGTTAGGTTTGAAAAACAGTTTGCCAAAAAAATTCAATGTTAAATCTCTTCTTTAATAATCATCTGGTTTTCAAATTTTAACTCTAGGAGACAGAATCAGACCTTGAAGTTCATAAAAGGATTCTGAGTGACATTAGACGTATTCAAATAACAGAGCGAGCTTCATGCTCAGTTGCAGATCTGGGAGGATGACAATGCTCTGCACTCTAGTTCAATGCTTATGCACAACTTTGTAGGCAGAATTGCTTAGCAATCCAATCCTCATTTCTTGTGCTTGCATATATATTTCAAGAATTCTATTGTGATGTTGCTGAGCAAATGTAGGGCTTCTGCTGACTGTGGACATTTTTGCTATGAATTTTCCCGGCAGTTTTGTCTTGTCTGTAAGCATTTGAATTTGATGCTTCCTTAATTGCATCTGATGGAACATTTTTTTATTACCTTACAGGAATGTTACCTACATCCATGTCTGTATATCCAGACTCATCTTCAGTTACAGTGTCATCTGCACCACCAGCTTCTGTGGATAGTAAAAGTGAAACATCAGTGATGCAAAATGATCTTCGTGTTAAAGTTAATGATCATCAATATGATCCTCATAAAAAGGTCAACACAGGCCAACCTGCAATTCAGTCACCCAGATCTGTGTCAGCTTTGCGTCGCTCCCCACGTTTTCTGGTGATGTGTTGCAAACTTGTTTCACAATCATCCTAGAACTGCAAAAAGACTAGATTTTAAGTGGCAAAACTCTTACTTCATGTTAGCAAGTGATTTGGCATTTAGCAACAAATCATCTTGTGCCTCTCTGCTTAGCTTGTATACTAGAGAATTAACAATTTTTTGTTTTGGTTCCGGACACATGCATCTTGGAATATGATACTTGAACGTTTTGTTTCCCCTTTTTGTATGACTTGCCAATTTTGAAAGGAAAATCGAAAACTCTTTTCTTTTGATAAAATGAAAATATGTAGAATGCTTATTTAAATGTACCTAACCTAGAATTTATTTATTTGTACTAGAGATTTTAGTGTCCGGCATACAAATGCCAGACATTCTACTTCTTAGTGTTAGTGGTGAACTAGCATTTATTAAATTGCATGAATACGGTATGTCGAATGTTTCTTCAGCTTTGGCTTCTTGCTAGCTAATTATACAATTGGATATGCATAGATAAATGATTTTTTTTTCAGAATCTTTGGTGCAGTTATTTTATTTTGATACAATTTGAAGTAGATACTATATCGTTAGCTCCTTAATTTAGCATGTGTTTAGGCTGTTGTTTTAGTCTTAATTTCTTAGTTTTGATCAATATCAGAAGTTTGCTAATGCATCCCTCTCTCCTTTTTGACTTCTGTTGTGCAACTCACTCGCAATATAAACTGTTCAAATAACAAAGTTTGTTTGTCGTAAAATATTGGACCTTTTTGTGAGAGTTGCTTTAACCTTTGTCTCCCTTTCCCAGGGCTCATTGAAAACTAGTGCAATTTAATGTCCTCTGTTATTTATATAGCTGTTGTTACTTTACCAAACAACTGATATGTTGTTGCTGTTAATATTTTTTTTTTAATCGCTAGGATTGGTGTTTTGCAGGGAAGAAGGATTAATTGAGTTTGTACTTGATCAGAGAGATTATTTAATCTGTTTGTTATGTGCAATGGGATGTGCATATCAAAGAGATGAATATGTAAGAATGAACTTTCTTCAGCAACTTGTCTTGGTTATATATCATCTCTGGTGATGGCTTTTTGCTTTTGACGGTCATTGCTTTCGGGTGTTGTGTGAAGCTGAGAACAAAAAGCACTGTTGCATGAAAATTTATGAATGTAATTAGTTCCTAAATAACTCTTGAAAGATCTTAATGACTAGATACTGACAACTCGCTTGTAACTTGGATGCATACTTTTCTTTTGTTCCACTGGCAAGTCTATTTATGTATGATCAGAGAACAGAAGTCTTTTTTTTTTTTTTAATGTATGCTGAATAGCTTTTTTAAGCATCCAACAAAAAGATCAGGTAAGAAAATGTGATGGTAAATATGAGGGGGGTGAAAAGTCAAGTGAAAAGAATGTTAGATTGCACATGAAAGAGGATATGCATGGATTGTTTGGGTCTGTACAAGTTTATTTATTTATTGGTTCAAAAATCTTGTCTAAATTATTAGTTTGATTGCATGATAATGTGGCCATGACAAGATATTTGCTCCTATAATTGATCATACAATGCATATATTTGCTCCTCTTAAAATGTGATATTGATGGATATAGTGGTTAGATTAGGTGGATGATGCCAATTCTGCGGTGGTGGTTCTTTTGCACGCAAATGATGATGATGATGATAATTATAAAGATTTTTGAATTATTATTCGTAACAAGGGATGTCGCTTTTGCGGTCAACATATAATCAAATGAAAAATCGTTTTGTGTGGATGTGGTACTCACTATTCCCCCCTTTAATCAAAATAATTGTGACAAGGTGATGTAGGAATTATGCAATCATAAGTCGCTTGAACTTTATTTTTTTTATCATGTTGTGATTGGGATCACGAAAGAAATGGAGTGCATCTACGCACAGTTTATGTAGTGACCTCGATATGTTGGTGTTATATTTTGTTGTTCGCTAGAAAGTGGGTTGGTTGCCTCTCTTCTTTTATCTGAGAGAGACACACAATTACTCGTGCGATCAAAAATTGACTGCGACGAGAATCATGATATTACTAAAAAATGAATTGACTTAGCTATCATTAGAATCTCTCGAGTCAGATTAGTAACTATTTTAGGGATCATAAATTAGGGTTCAAACTATTTTATATTTAAAATTTCTAGTGAATTAGAATTTAAATTAGAGATATAGGCGAGAAGAGAAAATCCTTAGTAAATTAGAATTTATTTGTGTAAAGGCATAATGAGTCGATATTTTGGCGACAAAAGATACTCTAGAAAGGGTTAGAGAGAAGAGAGAGTTCTTCTCAGTTTAATTAACTCAAAGGAGAATACTTCCTTGACTTAACTTTTCTCATATAGTAAATTATTTTATTTTCTTGTATTAGTTTTTTTTTACATCATAAAAATTTTAATTTTCTCTAGGAAGAGAGTGAGAGTGTTGAATTAATATAAATCTTACATTAGGTTTTCTGCAAAAAAATAAAAAAATAAAAAAAAAATCTTCTCTTTCTCTCCGCTAGTTGTTGTTAAAATTGGTGATCAGTCTATCTTACCCCATTAGAGATATATGAATCTTAGACATCTCGAAGCTATGTATGTAATGAATGGTCTTTCATACGTTCAAGCCAACAAATAAATATCCTATTTATTATTATATGAAATTCTTAAATTCTTATATCATTCCCTCCTCGTCTGAAACATATGTTTACTTAAGATTTATGACAACAAACCTCTGTGGCTTCTTTTGTACGTACCGTAGACGAATGTATTTCATGTGTTAATAATATCAATCAATATAACAAAAATGTAAAATGCTCCATAAACGTAAGATAAAGAATATATTGAATTATTATTAATTATATAAATAAATGGAGTAGCTGAGAGCAATGAACGGACGCGTGTCATGCAACGTGTTTCAGCAAATGTGCATGCTGCCTCACGTGCGCAAGAAAGCAGCAGTTGCACTTCGATTTGCCGGTGTTGACGTACCACCGAGAAGGTAGTAATAATGGCATGCATGTGCATTGGCCAAAATTTGCATGCCGAGTATGGCCCTTAACGTCGAGACGGCGATAAATCGCTGTCGTATGGGCACCCATTCGTCCACTGCAAAAACCTTCGTCTCAGCATTTCCTTCCTAATTCTTTTTTTTTTCTTTATTTTTATTATTATTTTTAGGGTGCTAAGTACCTGAAGAAGTCTCTGTTTTTTCTCGGATGATTTTTTTATTTTTATTTGATATCCATATTTTCTAATATTATAAATTTTTTTTATTTCTATAAAATAATGTTCACTCATATATCTTATCTATGGGATGGGATGCATCAACAACTTGATCTATTCAATTAGACGAGAAGGATATTTAGGATATTAGAAAAAATTAAGACACCACATATGAAATCAGGACATCACCTAAAAAATATAATTTTTTTTTTAAATTATCATCATTATGAGATTATAGTGATTTAGATATATTTCAATTTTAATTTTAATCACGCTATATATTTGTATTATTTATTTATTTATTTATTTATTTATCCTGGTAGTCATTGCACCTTACGACAAGTCTCAGTTGAGTTTTGTGGCATCTAAACATGCCATTTAAACCCAGCAACAAATATTTCATCATCAGTTCAAATTGTGAGCAGAAGCTTGTTTTTCATCAGCAGGATATCAAACTACACTAAGCTAGTTTTGGTTTAATTCCCCATCCTTAAGCTTTATTCTCACATTTTATTTAGCATGATGCATCATGATTGGATATTTCTCTTCACTCTCATGCTTTTTTGCATTCCTCCTCCTTTGCAATATAGCTTTCTTGTCTGCCCCTTCCTTATTGTGATTACAAAAGTTAGAAATTGGTCATGGAAATTCAGAATATTATAACTAGAATTCTCATGTGTATATATGAAGGTGCTACAGTTCTTGACAATGTTTTATCCTGATTCCTACAGGCCTATAAAGGAGAAGTGCCAAAGTCAAATAAAGTCTGTAGCTAATGTTGAAAGAGAAGGTTAAGAACTGGTTTTGTATAGTGCAAGCATATAAAAGATTAAATGGCCTGAGTGAAAGCATGGGCAAGAGAACCTAACAGCAAATTTGGGGACCTCGTGGTTGTCAGACATCAGATGAGGAGCCATTCCAAATGAAGCTTTGTCCATTCATAGGATGTCACTCCTCATCTGTCGTGAGATAAGAATGTATTATTTATCTGTTGTGAAGGAGACAGCTTTAGGTGATTGAAAGTTACTTCCATGGTCAGCATTTTTTGGTGATTTGGAGGCTTGCAGAAAAGCCTTGACACAGCACAACCCATCAACCATGCGAAGACTCCAAGCTGGGTTGACCTTCTCTTTTATGTGTTGGTTTCTGTGAAAATTAATTTATAGTTTCTATCATCCCTATACTTTCTTTTACATTATTCCCACCGTCACATTGTCCGACATACTGAAACTTATTACTCTTCTCGTTCGTATGTCATTGTTGTCTGTGAACTCTGGACGTCATGGAAGAGACTTTGGCGGTAGAAAGGGACCTCGATTAATGATTAAGAATGATGACCTTTGGTAAATCTATCGATTAGGTAACTAAGACTACAAGCAGTCTCCTTTTTTTGGGGTACAACATGATGTGATATGTTTACTTTGACAACTCCCCTGATGGAAGAAGGTTAATGGCTGGACTTAGTCGACGACCACAAAGAAAGAACACATGACGATGAAACGTTGACCCGTAGAATGATTCAACCAGGAAGACTTTGACTCCACCATTATAGATCATTGTTGTTGAATTGTTCACAACAAGCTCCCCTTCTTCTTGAATGAATGATCTGACGTTGTTTTCAGCTTATTATTGGAAGGCGCAGAATTATCACCGTAATGAACATAGTAAGATCAAATTATTCCGAGACCAACGGTCAAAAACAAACCACCAAAGCCTAAATAAAATTTAATACTTTTATTTTTTTTTAATCTATTCGTGTCTATCGAGAAAAAATCAAAATTTTCATAACTTGAGATCGAATTATAAATATTTCACCATCGTAAACCTTACGAGATAATCGATGACAATCACTACGTGGAAAGAAAAATATAAAAAATATCAACAGTCAAATCACAAGCAAAAAATTTTGCACTTGTTAATCAAACTTAGTATATTTATAGATTAATCAAACTCTAATTTGTAATTTTTTTATTACAAATAAATCTGATTCTTTCTTATATTATAAATAAATAAATAAATAAATATATATATATATATATATATATAGTTATAGTTATAAATTGAATGGCAGAGATACAAAAAAGAAAGGTGAATGATAATTATTTCTGGATGCCCACATTACAACATTGGACCAATCGTGGGAACAATTACATGAACCAGACAAAAGACAGACCCACGGCTACGAACGAATCCCTTACCATGTCATTTTGTGTGCTGATCTAGCGGCGCCCCCACAAGTCCGGTACAGTCCCTCCGGTCCACCGATCCCGACGATTAGGCAGTCACAGATGTCTCCATCGCAACCTTCCCCGAGTGCCGGATGCTGCCTGATTTCTCTGCCTTCTCCCACAGCTCCGGCAGCGCCTCCCTGATGTTGTGGATGCTCTCCAAAGCATGGTCCGCGCCTTTCACTCTGTGTGAAGTCCCCACCTGCATCCACCCACCGATGAGAGACTCGTGGGACAGACATGGACATGAACTCGATCGCAGGGTTCCCACCCAGTCAGTGCATGCCGAAGAGACATACCAGTACGGTCTGGAGACCGATGCGTTTTCCTGATCGAATGTTCCGTGCACTGTCATCGAAGAAAACCTGCAACGCTCGCTCCGTCAGTGAGTCTCCCCTTCGTGCTAAAGAAGCGTAATGGAGGTCAATAAGATGGGCGATGGCATCGTACACTTCTTTGGGGGTCGATGTTTGCGAGCCTCAGCGCGTGCTCCATGGCTTCCACGGACGGCTTGCACAGCACCGGCGTCTTGGGTAGTTCGATTCCGCTAGTGTCAGGCTTCGAGAAGTGGTCGACGATGTCGAAGATTTCGCTCGGGGTTTGTGTGCCGCAGGAAGACGACGGTGGATTCAGAGTCTCGAAGCATATGACCCCTTCGAAGCAGTCTTCCAGGCCCAGCCTCTTGAGCACCTCAGCAGCGTGGACCTCGTCGCCGTTCGTGAACACCTGTTTTGCAGATTGATATGGCAGAAATGAGACCTCAAGCGATGGAGAGAGACGGCGTTCGTGGTTTTGTCCTGTGCATCGTTCGGGAAACTTACGACTTTGCGCATCGGAAGGCTCAGCAAGAGCTGCCTAAGAACAGGGTCTGGCTTCAACTTGTTATACGGCAATCTTCCATGAACGAAGCTGTGGTAATCGTCATAGTCGAAGTCGTAGCCGACGGCCTGAGCAACAAGAACAACGCAACGATGGGTTTCAGTGCAGGAGCCGAAGTAATCACCGGTAAGAACAGAGATGAGCAACTTGTCGAGGTACCCTTAGACCAGCCATTGTCGTGCCGTAGTTCTTGTATAGGACATCGCACAGCTCCGGTATCTTGCTTTCCTCGATCCCAAGTTTCTCGTGCATGTAATCTAGAGAACAATGGAAACGATCGTATCAGGAAAACGATAGAACCAAGGAAAAGTCAACGGGCCAAAACACAGCGGAAGGAAAAGGGCCAAAGGAGACCGTCGTCGTCGTACCTCCAATGTTCTTACGGCACTCGGTTGCGATGCCAGAACTCAATGGGTAGAGAGTGTCATCGAGATCTGCAAGCACAACCGACGACAGGGAATCAACATTCTGCAATCACCGCAGCGACGAAGAAGCCACGGATGCAACGCGAAAGGCCAAAGCCGAGAACTTACCGAAGAGAAGGCAATCGTATGTAGCCCTCTGAGCCTGCCGGTAGTGGTCATCGAATTCCATCTTGGTCTATCGAAACAAGCAAAAGCACAAGCACAAAGTAAGCGACGATCGAAACGATCACCGAAAGAAGCAAATTTTTTTTGACGACTCGTCTCAACCGGCAGATCGAAGGAAGCAATCAAAGAAAGCAAGCTCCTTTTTCGTAGAACGGGTCGGCCGACCGTATTCCAGAGGCCAAGGAAGCGGAGCTCACCGGAATCAGAAGGCCGACGACGTCGAGAGACAATGCAGGGCAGAACACGGGGCGGAGAAACGGTGGGAAGGGTGAAGAAAGCAAGATTTGGTGTCCTCTACGAAACAGAGCGTTGGAAACAGAGGGCGAAGGGGGAAGAAGAAAGGTCGGGGTGCGTCGGCTTAAATAAGGCGACGCGTCGCCCCTCTAAACCGCAATTAGGAGGCTCGACGATACGTTTACGGGGTCAATAATAGCGAGTTTACTAAGAATAAGAAGCACAATTAAACCGAGGGAACTCGGAAACAGCGTGGCTGCTTCACCGGTCCGTCCAGGTGTCCGTCGCTGATTCGGTCGGTGGTAGCTTCTAGATACCGACCACGCGGATGTCGCATTCCCACCGGGGCGCGGACGGACGGAACTACCCCTACTGCGACATGGATAAATCTGGACCGTGGGAAGGAGGTTGGGCGGTGGAGATGGGAGGCTTCGCGTGCGGGTCACGTTGTTGCAGTGGCTCCAAGAGAGACGTGTAGAAGGGGGAGAGGGTGGCGTGAGCTATTTTTTAGGCATTAAGCAATGCTTTTTTTATTTTTTTTTCTTCTATTTTATTTTCTAGGCATTAATTTTAGTACCATAAATAATCTCTCTATTTATTTATATTGATAAAAACGAATGTCAATATCTCAGAGAATTGATTTATTGAGTCGATATTTTATCCCACTTTAAAAAGGCCAAAATCTTCACTGTTTTTTTAATTCCGAAAATAATTAATAAAAAAAGATAATTAAAAGATGTTTGGAAATTAAGTGCCATTTATTTTATTTTATTTATTTTATTTATTTATTTATTTTAATCCTCTGGAAGAGACCGAAGGGGATCAAAATCTGGTGGTGTGCTGCAAAAGTGGTTTGAATAATAGTTTTATTTCATAGTTAATTGGTGGGAGGATGAATTAAAGAGGAGAAGTTGCTGCAGCCAATGGAAGATTGGACATGTAAAAGAGCTCTACATCTTTGTAGCTGTCAGTCATGACAAGAATGCATGAGATTGCAGGTAACAGTCACCTTCTGTGATCTGTCACTTGGTATTCGGCTTAGGGGAGGAGAAGAGGCAGCTGAAACCTGCAGACTTCAATTGCTGCACTCATAATGACATCGATTAGACGACCACATCTGTGGCCACACTGCTCTTCACGTGATATTTTTTTTGTGTGATACACAGACAACCACGTTTTCCTGAGATGAAGATGTTACGCTTGCGAGTGCCACAATAATTGGGTGACGGGAACAGAAAAGCCATCTGAGTTGATGGCCGATGAACTCCTTCGGAATAGAGCTTCCTCCCCTACCGTTGCCTATTGTCCGGTGGTACTCACCGACAGCATCTCTTTCCTTCAAAATTCATGCCTATCCAATGAGCTGCGATGAGATGGGGCCATTCAAATAATTCAGTCCCAGAACGAAGATTTAGTGGGAGAAATGATGCTGCTGCTGCTGCTGCACAGGAGTTCTAACATGGAGGAAACTGGTTTTAAGCCACTGCAACAAGTGCAGTGGAGTCGGCTCCCACATCCAAAGGTGTTGTTGCTGCACGTGAAATGGTCACATGATGAGTACAGAGGTAGAGATAAGATCAAGACACAGCATCAATTATTTGTTTGCGTCTCATCAACGAGGGATTGCTTTTAAGATGCAGTTCCTGTGATGCGTTTCACATGATAAGGTCAGAGAACACTAAAGAATGCTGCACCTTTCTGCAACTATTTCAGAAAGCGGTCTGTCTCCGGTAGGTTAGGATGAACAGATCAGTAATATGAAATGAAGACTTGCTTGCATCGATGGCCTTTTTCTTTATTCAACAAGTGTGTACATGTAGATTTCTTCATGCATGGCCTTTTGTTTCCGGCAGAAGCGACCACAAGCTTATGGAGTGTGAAACAAGCAGAAGCTCATGGTTTTACAGACTAAGATTGGCTACATTATTTGCCTTGACATTTGGTTGTCCAAGTCATAATTTGCCTCTGCAAGTTTCCTAGTTTCTGCAAAATGCATGTGAAAAAAATTGAATTCGGTCTGGGAAAAGGTTGGAAGCTTCCTAGTTGGAACAAAAGCCATTTAATGCATCTTGGATACAATTCCAAGCTATATGTAATGCTTGAACTGCTGGTACTACATCACATTAAAGCATGATAGCTTAGTATTTGCCAAATACATGGGATGGATTTGTTTATATCTAAACATGCATTTCACAGGCCAATTATTTGAAAGTGACCAACCTGTCCTGATATGAATTCATAATTGTTGCTTGTGCAATCATGAAGACCTTGAGATGTCACACCAGAAACCAGGAAGACCGACCTTGTAGGTCACCTCCAGATCTAGTGGCCGGTGCAGTGCAGGTCATGAACACACAAGAACACAGATTGCTCGGTTTTTATCCGATGCAAGTAAGTCTTGGGATGTCCTTGGAAAAGCTAAATGAGAATTGCATGTGTTCCATATTTGTTTGAGCTAAATAAATGCTCATCAGATTACAGGAACATCAACAGTCACAATTCACATTATGCATCAAAATAACTGGCAGAAAATAGTATGGTTTGAATGCACAAAAGAACTAATCAAAAGCATTTTCTAGCAGCTGCACTTTTTTCTCCTCTTTTGTCCTTTTTCTTTAGCAGAATATATGGACAAGAATAAAGAAAATGTATCATTCAATCATTGGTGGCAGAGGCACAGTGGATAAGAGACCTTCAAACAAAGGAAAGTCTCCAATAATCAGCTCAAGACTTTCTCCCCCAACAACATATGGTGGGGGGAGAGATTTCCAGTCTTCAGCAAAAAAACACAAACATCAACTCATTATTGAGACTCTGATCTGTACAATTACAATATGTTATATCTAATGAAGACACTGATCTGTGCATTTCCTTAATCTACATGAACAAAGAAAAATCTGATAAAAGTACTTCAAAAGCATGCATCAGAGACATGGTGCCAGCCCACACATGATCCTTTATCTTCCAATACCACATCCTTTGGAGGATCCATGTAATCTCCTCTTAAATATAATGAATGAACCTGTCATTGCTTGTTATTTTTACTTGACTTGATCTGGACCAAGTCCTGCTGATGTGGGAAGTCCTCGTCCAGTAGCAGCTCAGGAATGAAGACAACCCGATGCTTGTGCTTCTTTGTCAATCTCCTCACCAATAATGGCTTCCTGTCTTATATAAGCTCTGGTCAATTCAAACATATCATCTCTCTCTAGGATAAGGAGAAGAGCCCAACCTTGCCACTCAAATCATAAACTACAACTCGAGTATGAGTCATCTCGATCACTTTCATCTCTTTAAGATGAGGACATGAGCCCAACCTTGCCACTCAAACCACAAACTGCAACTCGAGCATGAGTCATCTTGATCACTTTCATCTCTCTAAGATAAGGAGAAGCGTCCAACCTCGTCACTCAAACCACAAACTACAACTTGAGTATGAATCATCTTGGTCACTTTCTCAAGGTCATTATCGGCTCCAGTGTTGAGTCTTCTCCAACATAACCTGGGAGAGCATAAGTTATACAGATAATTATATTTGTTGATCTCATAATATTCAAGATAATATAAAGCTCAATCAGTAATTGAAGCAATTGAGATTATATATTCTGATTTCTATGTATTCATACATCAAAGTGTACTATTATAATGTCAATTATACCAAATCAATATCCACAAATCAAAGAGACCACTTGAGATAGCACCTCAGCTCATCTCTCCATCAAACTCGCAACACATAACATACAACAACAATAAAAATCGTAATATCTCAACTATTTGAGATTGACTATATAAATCTGTTGTTGTTACTGAGCTATATAAAAAGTCAAAAAATACTTGTTGCAAGATTCACAAATGTGAATTTTCAAGAAAAAAAAAATTAACTCTTTATGTTGTCCTGCGAAAGTCGGAAGGCGCCGACCTAGCATTGTCCCGCGAAAGTCGGGACGGCACCGACCAAGTACTGCATCGTCCCGATCTTCGCGGATGGCACCACCCGAGTACAACGTCGTCCCGCGAAAATCAGGATGGCACCGACCAAGTACAGCATCATCCCACGAAGATCAGGACGGTGCCGACCGAGTACCGTGCCATCCCGTAAAGGTCGGGATGGCATCGAGTATGACACCACCGTCTAGCGCCATGGCACGAAGAACACCCCACATAGGCTTCAGGAGTAAGCCGACCGTTAGATAGGTCGATAATCGTGAATATGATAGGTACAGTTGGTCCCCTAACGGAAGGATAAAAACCCATCGCGAGGCCGACAAAAGGGGATCGGTTTTGAGCTCATTTTCTACTCAGTGCTAACAAAATCTTCGGAGGGATTGAAGTCAAGAGCCCCCTTTTCGACCCTAACCTGAGTGCAGGGACCGGTGATAGATTGGGAGGCGACCAGCCAAGGGGAGTTTCCGAACCTTGAAGCCAGAGCCCGAGCCCGAGCGCGACCTCAATGGATGACAATCCCCACTGCCTGAGTGCCAACGTGGATGATCTTGGGCACCCGGGACTGAACCAAGCTGTACAGACTCTCTCTGCCATGATCTAAAGGAATACTATCACTAAGAAACTAAAATTCCCCGACACAAAAGTAAATTGACATATATGAAGGTTTCAAGCATATCATCTAAGTCAAGTGCTGCATTAGTGGTGTCTACTTCATATTTGCAAGCTCATGCAGGTATCAGCAGTTCCAAGTTGTCTTCCTATTCATACAGTAAACAAACTTGAACTTTCATGACGAGGGAGAGATACAGAACAGGAACAACAGAGGTGGCATATTCAGGAAGGGAACAGAGTTGTATTTTTGTGTGCATCTGTGTGAGCAGGTTTTGTTGGATCAAGCTGACTGAGACCTTACACAAAGCCCACTCCAAGTGTTGCTCAAGTTGGCTCTTTCATGAATTAGATCAAACTAATTCATGATCTTGTTTTAGTTAATCTCAAAATCCTGGTTTCAACCCTCTATAAATGAAGGATAATGTATTATATTAAATATTCAAGAGGAAACAAGAGATGAGATAGAAATTAGAGAGATTGGAAGTAACTGATGATGAATAGAAACTTTTGGTTTTCGAGTATCTCTATTGTTCTCCTCTATCATCTCATTAATATAGGGTTTGTCGAAGTCTATCACACTTTTTTGGAAAATTATCTGACAGATGTGAGTTCTCTTAATGATTAATTTATCTGATATGTGCCCCTTGTTCTCCTCATTGGTTCCTCTCACCCATGCACCTGTTCCATGTGCTCACCTAAACTAGATTGCCAAGATCTATGCTTGTCGGATGGTAGGTGGATTTGGCCCTCAGCACCCAAACAGTTGACAATCTTTCACAAGAGATGACAAAAGTTCGGATTCATCTCACACGTTTGAACCTTTTCTTATGTCATCCTTTTGTTCATCCTGTAAACTGTTCTTGCAAGAGTCGTTCTTCGTCATATGATGACAAACTCCGCTATTAGCATAAGGTGCATCAGCATGGCATTCTGATATTAGTCTATGCAAATACATATCTTTAACAGATGTGGTTAACTACACATCTTATACTTCCTTTATTTGTCTTTTTTGTCAGCTCACATGATGCTAAACCCTCTGCGCATGTACTGCTACCAACTTGGCGCTCACATTATGGTAGAAAGAACATCCAGGTCAAGGAAGGCCGAGCCGGTGGTCCATGACAGGGAAGAGTAGGACGGAGAAGATGCCGGAGACGAAGGACAAGGGTCATATGATGAGGTGGTGGAGTTGCATGGCTTTCTCACCAGTAAGGGCACAACATCTTCCAGCAGTCCTTCTGAGCTCTGCAACACATCGTCCAGTAGTCCATGCTGCAGAACACCCTCCACAGTAAATTGACCTGCAGAAGGTGGGCCTACTACTGTCCCATCCACCGCAGGTTGCGACTGCCGAATCGCCGGTGGGCTCTGTCTTGCAGGCTCCGCCGCAGTGGACTGGCATTTGAGTTTCTTTGCTACATGGAGACCGGTGTCGGAGTAATCCTGCGGCCGAGTGAAGAGGAGATGGGAGTAGGTGTAGTGAAGGTGAAGGCCCTCGTACGTGACAATGAGCAGTTCTGGGTCTTCCATGGACCTTTCCACTTGCTTCTTGGCATTGCATCTCGGGTTGGTGCACCTGTAGTAACTCCTGCCACCAATTCAAGCAAATCACAGGCCACCATCAGAAGTAATATCTTTAATCTTAGAGCAGGTTGACGGTAATAGCAACAGTTAGGCAGAGCGGTGCATGTGTAGCTTATGCTGCACTTTGAATTCTGCGGATTCCAATTCAAGAAAGGTGGTGGGGTGTTGCAGGTTGTTAATGTGCTTTGGAGGGCAACAGAGGAAGAATCATACACCGGCTCCTGATCATGGAAGGTGAGGTGATTGCAGAGGTAGTTCTCAGGTGCTGAAGAAGGAAAAGAAGCATCTTAAAGGTTGGAAAGCTTTTCTTCTTGTTGGCTGCTGTCAGATGTGACCTGCGAAAAGATGCCTCGAGTTTTTTGTGCAGATTTGACGATGGTAGGTGGTAAGGACGTGTCTGTCACTGTCTCTCACAAATTTAGTTGTCATCTTCTGGTGGAAGATTGACGTTGATTTTGGTTGGAAGAAGTCTAGTTTAGAACGGAGGTGGAAGAAGTTAGCTGAATCAAGTGATGGCAGGGAAGAATTGGTGGTGGCATAGCAACAAACCTCGGATTGGGACTGTTCTTGATAGATTTCTGCCCGTATTTCCTCCATTTGTAGCCATCATCATCAAGCCCATTGCCGCAGGTCTTGATTCTGAACACATACTTGTGCTCCATCTTGCCCAGGCCCTTGTCCGGTGAACAAACACTGCAAGAAAATGACTAGATATCATCTCACTGAAACAAGATAATTCTGGAGCAGAATGAAGACGAAGAAGAAATGGCTTGGGAAGGTACATGGGTCGAGCACTGCACCGGCCACTGGAGTCACCACTCTGGAAGGTGAGCGACAGTGCACTTTCGATGTCACTGATGGTTGGGCCTGAGTAGGCTGCAGAGATGAGCTTGTTGATGATCGATTCCTGTTGTGCAACAGACCTGGACTCTGCAACCTCGGAAGAGATGAACTGGGAGCTCGTATTCTCCTGCAGCTCCCTCATGATCTCCACTTGAGAGTAATCGAAATCATCAAACCAACTGGTCTCTGCTTCTGCAACTTCCTCCATCAGAAATGAAGTGAGGAGGAGTGATAGGAGGGATATACAGAATGAGACAGGGGGAGGAGATAAGGACTTGTGGCCTTGTATCTTGTATCATGCAATGCTCTGGCTTTTAAAGGTATCATCAGTCCACAGATTTACCATCTCCAACAGCCAGCACTCCGTTTACCGTAGCCTTTGTCTTCTTTTCTTCCCATTGTTACTATTTGACTCTGATGAGGGTCCACCTGATCTACGACTGACGTTTACAGATGCAATGGTCAACCAGGATGGATCATTCAACTCCATCTCCTTTGCCATCTCTATGTGAACTCTCTCATCTCTCCATGTATAAGTTCTTGAAACTGTACGTGGATGAAACGTGAATGTTACCTGTCACAGGAACTGGCAATGCATGTGAGTTGGAGTAATCTTTGTTTTACGTGTGGGTTGACTTTGGAAGGAGGGGAAAGGGAGGTAGAAATGAGATGTCCCAAGAAGAAAACAAGCGAAATTAATGATTAGGGAGATGGGGGAGAGAGGAGACAAGGGGGTTGACCTGCAGGCATGGGCAGCCAGGTTGTACCAAGGAGTGGTAGGAGATGAGGCAGAGTCAGCGGCAACGTGGTCGTACCAAGGAGAGATATATCGGACCACAAGAGTGTTCGAGGCGGAGGAGGGGAAACAAGTCAACGGGCGGCGGGGCCCTTGGCGTGGAGACGGATCACGTTGCTGCTTAGGGTTTTGTCCGGTTGCTTCACGCGACACATATGAAGCTGCTTGGATTTGTCTCCCGGCATCTCATACACGAGCTGTAACTGCGACACACTCTCCTTGCCCACTTCGCCTGGTGAGCCCGTCCCCCGTCTCTGCCAAGGCAGGGAACAGGGTTTTCAAGCCGCGGGAATTGGCCTGGCAAGGTGGGACCCGCACTCCGCGTCAGTGACTCAGTCAGTTGCCTGATTCGTGGGGAACGGCAGGCCAAGCAACACATCTCAGTGGATTGTGTGAATTTGCATGGTCTGGGCCTTCGCGTTGTGTCCACAGCCCATCTCGGGGACAGCGTACAATCTGCAGAAAGAAAAACAATGTGTGTATGGAATCAAGAGATCACCGTCTGCAGTTGAGCACCAAGGTTGCTGAAGCAATGAAGTCAAGAATCTCCAGGCACACTTGGACTGACGGCACTCTGCTGCGGTACGATACATTTCATTCGACGAGGAGACGATAGACACGAGTTGGCAGCCACGTAAGAACGCAGTCGCCACTGGTGTGAGGAGAAAGGGACATCTGGGAATATCGTCGAGAAAAGCCATACGGAATCGTCACCTCTCTCTCTCTACTTCTTTGGCAAGTGGTCGAGGTGAGGAAGGAGAAGAGGCCTTGGGGTTTATTTGGGCACCATGGATTGCGATGTGTAACTGTTGCTGTTGTTGTGGGACTACACTTTACTTCACTCTTCTCACCCTCTCCTTGTGCACGCTTCATGCATGCAATGACCAGTCATCTCTACCACCCTCGTGAGATGCTTAGCCTATTTAAACCCCAGCTCTTGACAAGATATATCCCACCAGTTCTCTTCTTGCCGGCTCATTCTTTTCCGAGCTATTCTTCCCACACTCAGCAACTTGTAGAGAATGGGTTTCTGTTGCCTCTCTGAGAAGTACTATTGTGTCTAATAGATAGTAGAATTAAATAAAAATTATAATCAAATAAAATATTAATATTTATTAAAATTTTTTTAACATGAAGGATAAAAATTATGGAATAAATCAGAGTAAATTTACTATAAGAATAATAAATATATAAATATCAAAATATCTTGTAAAAAATCAAGTAACAAATCATAAGAAAATAACCAAGATATATGGATTATGTCACTATACACAATATTTAAAATCTCCTCAAGTAATCACAGTAAGGCTTGGATGCTTGATCTAACCTGAGGTAATAATATTACTTGGATGCTTGAGAATAATCTATGCGTTGTCCTTGTCTTCTTTCCTTTCATTTTTCTCTTGTTTTTCTGCCATTTCCTCCTCTCTTTTCTTGAATCACATTGATGCAATTTTTTTAGCTCTATTCACAGCCACTATTACCCTCTTTTTTTCTTTCTTAGCTACCACACCTATGAGTTAGGGTTTAGGTTAGAGAAAAGTAGGCTGTGGGTTACTAAAGCCCCCTATAAGTTGAACTAATGGGTTGTTTACCTAACAACTTTATCCTTCAGCTCATAAGGGAGGCTATCCCATGACTCCTCAATGTGAAACCATGCCGACCAACTGTTAGCACATCTCATGCCTTTCTTTCAGAAAGATTTTTGTCAACATGTCTACTCCATTATCATATGTATGAATTTTCTAAAGTTGCAACTGTTTATCTTTAAGTATATTTCGAATTCAATGATATTTGATATCTATATATTTTGACTTGAAATGAAAAGTTGGGTTCTTACACAATTAGATTATACTCTGACTATCATAATGTACAACATAGTTTTCTTGTTTCAACTCCAATTCTTGTAAGAATTTTTTCATCCATAACATTTCTTTGTAAACATCTATAGTAGCGATATATTTTGCCTCTATGGTGAAGAGAGCAATACACTTTTGCAATCTAGATTGCCATGACTCCCTCTGCAAAAGTAAGTACAAAACCTAATGTGGACTTCCTTGTATCATTATCTCTTACTATATTTATATCTATGTAACATGTCAATACAGGTGGTCTACCTCTAAAGCTTAAATAAACCTTAGAACTTCTTTTGAGATATTTTAAAATCTACTTCACTATTGCACAGTGCTCTTTGCCTAAATTTATAAGAAATCTGCTAGTAACATCCATTACATATGTGATGTCCAGCCTCGTACATACTATCAAATACATTAAACTTTTAACTACCGAACCATAAGAAACCTTTTATATTTTCTCCTTCTCCTCATCACTTGATGGACTCTGCTTTAAACACAACTTGAAGTAACATAAAAGAGGAGAATTAATTGGCTTTGTATTGCTTATACTAAATTTTTCCAATACCTTCTCGATGTATTTCTCTTATGACAATCAAATCTTCTTGTTTTTTCTATCACGAGAAATCTACATACCCAGTATTTATTTTATTGGCCCTATGTCCTTCATTGCAAAGGACACACTCAATTCCTTATTCAACCTATCAATTGTAAACATATCTTTCAAAAGGATAACTATATTATCAACATAAAGTAAGAGAATAATAAAATCCTCACCAAACCATTTAATTTACACGCTATTCATTTGTATCCATTTTTAGTCATAAATGAATCAAACTTTATGTATCACCATCTTGGACCTTGTTTAAACCCATACAAGCTCTTTCTCAACTTGTAAACAAAATTTTCTTTACCTTTGACTTTGAAGTCGTTTGGTTGTTCTATATTGTTAAATCTCAAATTTTGATGATAAAATCAATTGATAGTTTATGATCTAATCTACGTTTTGAGTGACACAGAACTAGCTTCGATCAAGGAGAACTAAATTGATTAAAGCAGGAGGAATCAAATATTTGGCCGAAGTTGAACATATCAAAAGATTGGACATCGGGTTGGAGGATCAATCGACGTGCCGACAGAAGGACTTCATGTCGTGAGTTCGGGCATCAGGTTGAAGGATCGGATATTACACCAAGGAGATCGAAAGTTGCAGGAGTCAACATATCGATTGAGCAATACGCTGAAGGATCGGATAATGCACCGAAGGATCGGACGAAGAGCTAGGAGAACCAATGATATGCCAAACAACATATGATTTATGCTTTATAATAATTTATTTAGATCGAGTTAGTTTAGGTCTAATTTAATCGGTATTGGGATGAAATAATATCAACTCAATTAGGGGCCTATTGGGCATGAGTTCAGGCTATTTAGGTCTAAGTGAGACCCATGCAACAACCCTTAGTAGGCCCAAGCGGTGGCATAGCTTGGGACTCAACCTCTTAGGTTGTCTGGGCAGTGGTACCGCCCAGACATAGTCTTCAAGACTATGTTAGGTGATGGTATCACCCAGTTTCAGACTAACAGGTGGTGGTACCGCTAGTTGTCAGTTTATTAGGTGGTCGTATCGCACAACACTGGTGGTGGTACCACTAGTATCGTAAAAACCCAAGATGAGATCGTTTTGGCTTCAAATTTGAATCCATTTTGGGGCCTATAAAAACCCACTCATCCCTGCTCAGTAACACATGAATTGAGAACACAAATTTGGGAAAACACTATTGTAATATGAGAGTTCCCCTCCTCTTCTCTAAGAGAGTATAATTTCTGTTTAAGGGAGAGTTGAGTGGTTGTAAAGGTTATCTCTTAAACCTGTAAAAAAGAGAAAATGATTATAAAAGGGTAGTTGGTCTTCGTCCATTGAAATAGACTATTAGTGGATGCCGATAGCCTTAACGGAGGAGGAATTGGGAGTGGACGTAAGTCATGATGAATGAACCACTATAAATCCAATGTGTTCTCTTCTTTGCCATTTCTATGTTGCTTTCTCTTTATATTGTTTACTGATTCGGCTGCATAGTCTACTTTATACTCTTTTTATGTTAAATGCATTTCTGATACGGATTTAATTGAAATGAAGTTTTTCGAATTGACATCATTTTTATGATAGCACTAATTTACCTCCCCCCCTAGTGTCACGATCCTAACAATTTGTATCAAAGCTAGTTTCTCTCTGTTTAGTTTAACACCTAAGAGAGAACTTTTTTTGGCTTTCATGAGAGTCACTCTATCATTTATCCTTCTATGTTCAATGGGATGGACTATACGTAGTAGAAAACTAGAATGAGAATTTTTTTGCTTTCTATGGATTTTAGTTTATGGAATGTTGTTGAACTTGGCTTTCAAAAATCTTCTAAACTAATGAACGAATGTAATGATTTGGAGAAGAAGATTTTTTCTTTAAATGCTAGAGCTATAAACGCTCAATTTTGTACTTTGGATAAAAATAAGTTTAATTATATTTCGACTTATAAAACTACACATGACATTTGGCACACTTTTGAAGTCACATACGAAGGCATAATAGGGTTAAAGATTTTAAAGTTAATCTTTTGATACATAGTTTTGAATTGTTTCGAATGGAACCAAGTGAGACCATTAAAGACATGTATACCTATTTTACGGATGTGGTCAATGATCTAAAAGCACTTAGTAAAATTTTTTTAATTTTAAATTTGTTAATAAGATATTAAAATCCCTTCTAAAAAGTTGGGATCCTAAAGTAACGGTAATACAAGAATCAAAAGACCTAAATAACTTTTCGCTTGAAAAACTTATCAGGTGTTTGATAACCTACGAAATGATATATATTGCACATGATGAACTTGAAAATAACTTTCTAAAGAATAAGAAGAACTTATCACTTAGAACAAAAGAAGACCACTTGAGCAAAAGCTCAAGTGATAATAACATAGAATTCCTCGTAAGTAAATTTAAAAAATTCATCAAATATAAAACTAAGATTAAAAATGAACTTTAAAAGAAGAAGCTACCAAAGAAATATTGAATCTCAGATTTTGATGATAAAATCAATTAATGTGTTAGTCATCTAATCTACGTTTTGAGTAACGCATGACTAGCTTCGATTAAGGAGAGGTAAATTGATTAAAGCAGGAGGAATCAGACAATGGGTTGGAGTGAACATGTCGGAAGATTAGACGTCGAGCCGGAGGATCGGTCAACGTGTCGGCAAAAGGCTCATGCCGTGAATTCGGGCATCGGGCCGAAGGATCGGACATTGCGCTAAGGAGATCAGAAGTTGCATGAGTCAACATACTGATTAGGCAATATGCTAAAGTAGAGGACGATGTGCCGAAGGATCGGACGAGTGCCGGATGAACCAATGACATGCCGGATAAAGGATTTATGCTTTGTAATTATTTGTCTAAGACTAAGTCTCTGAGACTGCACTGGGCGGTACCACCACCTGTAGCCTGACACTAGGTGGTACCACCGGCCAGACTAGTAGTACCACTGCCCAGACAGTCTCGGAGACTGAGTCTGGATGGTACCATTGCTTGACACAGTCTTGAAGACTGTGCCACGATGGTTTCACCTATTTGGTCACTGTTTGAGCATTCTCTTGGCCCAACACAGTCCAAACTTAGCCCAATTGTTCCTTAATTGGGTTGGCCTAATTCGAATCCCTATTATGTGCTAACTATGAATTTTAAGACATTTACTAAGCTAAACAAAGTCTGTAAGTCTAGGTTTCTTCCGGCGAGCTTCCGACGATCTTCCGGTGAACTTCCGACGATCTCTCGGCAATGTTCCAGCAAACTCTTGGCAAGCTCCTGGACTTCATGATGATCTTCTTGGTGAGTTCCAACGAGCTTCTTTGGTAAGCTCTGGGACTTCTCGGTCAATTCCAATAGAACTTTCGACGAATGTCCGGACTTCCGACGAACTCTCAAACTCCCAACAAAATCGTGTTCTTGACTCCGGGACTCATTTTGCTTTATGCCTTGCTATCGTAGTTAATCCTACATATGTAAAAACACACTTCGATATAGATAATTATTACTAAGCATGAACCATGTTGTTCAGCATGTCATTGGTCCATCGACGCTTTGTCCGATTCTTTGACGTATTATACTCTCTTGCGACCTATTGCCCAATTGACCAGTTGACCTCCGCAACTCCGATATCCTTGGCACAATTTTTGCTCTTCTTAGACCGATGCCCGTATCCATGGCCCGAAGTCTTCTGTTGATACGTTATCCGATCCTTCGGCTAGACATCTAATTTTCTGACATGTTCCACCGGCCCAACATGATTCTTCCTACTTTAATTATCTCATCTTGATCGAAGCATCCTATGCTACTCAAAACACAAATCAATTCATAAACCCTTATCAATTGGTTTCATCATCAAAATCCAAGATTCAACAATCTCCTCCTTTTTGATGATGACAACCAATTGATGATGGAGTTTAAACAAACTCCCCCTATCAATATGCCATATCGATAGAGACTCTTGGATTCAAAAATCCAAGCAACATGTTATCATAAACTTATGCATAACATCATACTTCTCCTCCTTTGTCATCAACAAAAAGGAGAAATGCAATTAACAAGTGTTTTTAGATATCCAAGTTCAAATCATTACATAATAAATCTCAAGTTTTATCATCATTCCAAGCTAGCAAAAATTTTGAGTTTTACATCATGTAAGCTAGCAATATTTAAGATATTCAAGAAGACAACTTTTGCTTCTTGAAATATGCAAGTTAGCAACTCTTGGCGATGTTAAAGATTGCAAGTTCTACATATTTTACTTCTTGAGATAGGTAAGATAGCACTTTTGCAACCTCTTGCAAGTCCCGAAGGACCTATAAAAGAGAAAGTTGATTAGTTAGAAGAACGAGTGACGGATAAGTCCCGACGTCTCACAAAAAGGAAAAAATTTCTAAGCAATTCAGCGAGCACCTTGCGTGCATAAGAGAAAAGAGGGAGAGGAGGAAAACAAGGACTTTAGAGGATTGAATAAACAGTTGCAAGTCCATAAACAGCTGCTCACTAGGTGTCAAGCGTTGTACAATCTTTCACCCAAACAATGACCAAACATGTGAAACCGTTATGACACAGTCTTCGAGACTATGTCAAGCGATGGTACCGCTAGTTTGGGTGATGGTACCACCCAGTGTTAGGCTACAGGCGGTGGTACCGCCCGTACGTTGAAATTTCGGGGGTTTGAATTTTGGGCTCCAAATTTGAATTCATTAGGGGCCTATAAATATCCTAGCTATTCCTATATAGATAAGCAAGAAATATTAATCAAAACTTTGTGATTCTAAAGTTGTAAACCTTAGAAAGTTTAGTTCCTTCCTCCCAAAGCTTAAAGAGAGTTCTAAGGGAGGTGTGAGAGGGATACCTTATAAAAGAGGGTTATAAAAGGTTGTCTCCTAAACCTGTGAAAATGAGAAGAGGGTGTAAAAGAGTAGTTGGTCTTCACCTATTGAAAGAAGATCGATAGTGGATACCGATAGCCTCGACAGAAGAGGAATTGATAGAGTGGATGTAGGTCACGATGACCGAACCACTATAAAATCTGGTTTGCATTTATTTTGAGCAAATTACTTTAACTACAAACTACTTACTTGCTTTACTTTTATTATGCTTACGAATACGATTTCAAAGTTAACATCTCTCCGAAATGATTTTCGCCGAAATCGAGTTTAATCGAACGAAGATTTTTTAAACTAACATAATCTTTCCGCTGCACTAATTCACACCCCCCCCCCTCTTAGTATCGACCTTTTCCTAATAGTTTTTATATATTTAGTGATGTTTTCATCAGTATTTTAGAGTGATTTGGTTCTATCATCATTGGGAAAGATGGTGATTTTATGTAATCATGCTACAACATGCCTTTTTTATGATGTTATATCACTTAAATTTGAGATATCTTTTTCTCTTCATGTCTTTTCCTTTTCATCAATATGCAAATTTATTTTTTGCACTACAAGGCATAAATTTCCTAAATTTCCTTTGGATTTTATCTAATTAATTAAATTTATATGAATTTAATTAATTAAATATTATTGTAATATTATGTTGGTTTAATTATATTGTTGCAATATGTAAATTTAATTAATAATAATATTATTGTAATATTATATTGGTTTAAACATAATATTGGTTCTATAAAGTTGTTTGTTGACATAAATTGAATGATTTACATGTATTTACATATTTTAGTCAAGAAATTAAGGTTAAACTAATTTGACTAATATGGTTTAAATTTAATTAGTGATTATTTAATATTAGATTGAGTAATTTAATGTATGAAGTCGTCAAATTGACCTCTTATATATAATATTTCTCATGAAAATATTAAATGTATTATGTATTTACATCCATGTGGTTATTACCCGGCCCAAAGGAAGGTTAATGACTGACAGGATTTTATACATACTTGTAATGGTAAACACATGATAATTATAAAGTTATACATGTAAATGATAAATCAATCCAAAGAAGGGTTTATCATTTGACATGTTTTATTATCAGTGTTTGATTGTTACAACAAGACTACCACTAACAATTAATATAGTCCAAAGATAAGATATTAATGTTGCACTTGGTATCTTGAGATGTGTTATATTATTATTTGAATTTACTTAAGTTTATGATAATAAATATGAGTATAATTTTTGGTTGTCTATTATTCTTTTATTTAGGTTCTCTTGTAAAAATATCTGCTAACCTCAATTCAGTACCGATTCTAAACGAAACTAACTTAAAGGGCAAGAAAAGAAAATATAAATATAGAAAGAATGAGGCTGATAAGGATAATACTTGTTTCTTCTGCAAGAAATCTAGGTATTTAAATAATGATTGTGCCAAATATCACGCTTGGCATGCTAAAAAGAGAATATTCTTTACTTTGGTTTGTTTAGAAGTTAATTTAATTTCAGTACCTAGAAACACTTAGTGGTTAGACTCCGGTGCAATAACTAACATTAGTATATCAATGCAAGGTTGCTTAAGCTACCGAAGGCCCAATAATGCTGAGAGAAGCATTTATGTGGGGGACGAAAAATCGGTAGATGTGGAAGCTATAAGCATATTTGATTATTATTGTGTATTGGATATTATTTGGATTTGAAAGACACTTTTGTTGTATCGTCATTTAGATGAAACTTAATTTTTGTTTCTTATTTGGACAAATTTGGTTATTCTTATTCATTTGGAAACAATCAGTTTACTTTATTTTTAAATTCAAATATGATTGGAACTGGTTCACTTATGACTTATGACAATCTATATTTACTTGATACTATAACATCCTATCATGAATCCTTGAATACGGAATTGCGAGATACTAAATGTAAAATTAAAAATTCTGGTGTATTATGGTATAAACATTTGGGTCATATATCTAGAAATAAAGTTGAAAGACTTATGTCAAAAGGGATTTTTGATCCCATTGACTTATCAGGTTTAGATGTTTGTGTTGAATGCATTAAAGATAAACAAACCAAACCTAAGAGGGCAGGTGCATATAGAGCTACGAACGTCTTAGAATTGATACATACAGATATTTATGGGTCATTTCCTATTCCTTCGTGGAATGATCAACAATACTTTATATCATTCATAGATGGTTACTCTAGATATGGATACCTGTATCTAATACATGAAAAATCTTAGTCTTTGGATGTGTTCAAAGCATTTAAAGCTGAAGTTGAAAATCAACTCAGCAAAAGGATAAAAAGCGTTTGATCTGACCGTGGAGAGGAATATTACGATAGAAATGACGGCTCAAGTGAACAACGTCCAAAACTATTTGCTTTATACCTAGAGGAGTGTGGAATTGTCCCTGAATATTCAATGTCAGGGTCACATAGCATGAATGGTATAGCTGAAAGACGAAACCGCATACTTAAAGACATGGTAAGAAGTATGATTTCTCAATCTACTTTGCTAGAGTCGTTTTGGGGAGAAGCAATAAAAACAACAGCTTACATTCTTAATAGAGTACCAACTAAAGCAACTGCAAAAATACCTTATGAACTTTGTACTAGGAGAAAGCCTAGTCTAAGACACATTTGTGTATGGGGTTGTCTAGCTGAGGCAAGGCCATATAGGCCTAATGAAAAGAAATTGGAATCCCGAACAGTGAGTAGTTACTTTATTGGTTATTCTGAGCAATCTAAGGGGTATAAATTTTATGATCCCAAATCAAGAAATATTTTTGAGATGGGTATTACTACATTCTTCGAGGATATTGAGTTTGGGGGGAGAAATAAGGTTAAAAATTTTATCTTTGAGGAAGAATTGGTTCATTCTGATCCAATTCATATAGTTGCCATTAATATGGCAAAATTAGTACATCAAAAGGATATAGTCATTTCAACTCTCCTACAGTATAAAGAAATTATTCATAAGAAACAAACTCAACATCCTCAAGAATCTATGCCGCAAGAGCTAGCACCTTTGCAACAATCCACTAAGGAAAGGAGGAGTGCCATTTTGGATGATTATATAGTATTTCTCTAGGAACACGAAGAAAGTAGTGATATAATCGAAGATGACCCAATCAACTTCCATCAAGCTATGGAGGATTCCAATTCAGATAAGTGGATTGAAGTAATGAATCAAGAGTATAAGTCCATGCAAGATAATAAAGTTTGGGAACTTGTCTCATTCCCAAAAGGTGTGAAACCCATTTGTTGTAAATGAATTTTTAAAACCAAAAGGGATTCTAAAGGTAATGTGGAGAGGTATAAGGCATGTCTTGTGGCAAAAGGCTATACTCAAAAGGAAGAGATTGACTTTAAAGCGACTTTCTCTCCGGTTTTAACGAAGGATTCTTTTAGGATAATTATGACTCTAGCCGTACATTTTGACTTGGAGCTTCATCGGATGGATGTTAAAACAACATTTCTCAAATCCTGGAATAGATCATTGGGAGGCAACTAAAAGAGTCATGAGATAATTAAAAAGGACAAAAGATTATATGCTCATATATAGGAGATCAAACCATTTGGAGATCATTGGGTATTTGGAGATCATTGGGTATTCTGACTCCGATTTTGCTGGATGCCAAGATAGTAGGAAATCTACTTCGGGTTACATTTATATGTTGGCTGGTGGGGCGATTTCTTGGCGTAGTACTAAGCAATCTCTTATTACTTCTTCCACCATAGCATCGAAATTTGTAAATGTTGCGAGGCATCCAATCATGGAATTTGGCTAAGAAATTTTGTCACAGGACTACAAATAGTACAAGGGATTGTAAGACCACTAAAGATATATTGTGATAATAAATCAGCTGTTTTATACTCAACAACAATAGGAGCTCGACTAAGTCAAAGCACAATGACATCAGGTTCCTAGTTATGAAAGAAAGGGTACAAAGTAAACAAATTTCTATAGAACACTTAGGAACAAACTTTATGTTGGCAGATCCTCTCACAATAGGTGTACCACCCAAGGTTTTTCATGAGCATACTGCTTATATGGGTATATCAGAATTTGAGAAAACTTCAATTTAGTGGGAGTCTATTATATGTTTGTTGTATGTTCTATGCTAGATTCTATATTTGTACATACATTTTTTATCAGAAATAAAGCTTCAGTTTATTATACTTTATATATTATAACATTTATAAAGATACATATGTGACTCAATGGGAGATTGTTAAAATTTTAAGGATCACAAATGTATAATTAAATGTATTAAGCCATTATTTTTATTAGCCAAAATTAAAGTGATCTAATTAAAGTAAAGTTAATTGGTTAAGGGACATAATTATTATGTAAATTAATTATGTAGATACCATCAGTCATATTTCTAACTTAATGACGAGATAAGTTAGGAATATGAAACTCTTAGGCATAATTGTAGATTCATCAATTATGAATATAATCATAATCGTAGATTTATCAGTTATGACTATAAATAAGGTTATGGTCCCCGATTGTAGTATCGAATAAAGTTTCTCTTTACCCGTTAAGGAGAAATCTAAAGTTCTAAAGGATACTCTACGAAGACCAAATCACTGATTAAATCAGAAAATACTTTAATTGATTCATCAAGTATATTTTCGTATTAACATGTTTCTTAATTATTGTAGGATTTCATGCATATTATAGTGGATTTAATAAGTTTTATGGAAACATTCTAAAACTATTGTTTTGGATCTATAAAATATGTTTTGAATCAAAAATTTGATTTTGATTCTATAAAACAATTATTTGATTCATATTTGATATGTTAAAAGTTCCATCAAAGAAAACACCATATACAGCTGAGCACCAAGGTTGCTGAAGTAATGAAGTCACTAGAGTGACGGAACTCTGCTGAGGTACGATACGACGAGGAGATGATAGACACGAGTTGGCAGCCACGTAAGAATGCAGTCACCACTAGTGTGAGGAGAAAGGGAGATCTGGGAATATCGTTGGGAAAAGCCAAACGGAATCGTCACCTACCTCTCTCTCTCTCTCTCTCTCTCTCTCTCTCTCTCTCTACTTCTGTTACTTTGGCAAGTGGTTGAGGTGAGGAAGGAGGAGAAGCCTTGGGGTTTCTTTGGGCACCATGGATTGCGATGTGTAACTGTTGCTGTTGTTGTGGGACTACACTTTGCTTCACTCCTCTCACCCTCTCCTTGTGCACGCTTCATGCATGCAATGACCACTCATCTCTACCACCCTCGTGAGATGCTTAGCATATTTAAACCACAGCTCTTGACAAGGTATATCCCACCGGTTCTCTTCCTGCTGGCTCATTCTTTTACGAGCTATTCTTCCCACACTCAGCAACTTGTAGAGAATGGGTTTCTGTTGCCTATGCGAGAAGTACTATTGTGTCTAAAAGATAGTAAAATTAAACGAAAATTATAATCAAATAAAATATTGAGATTTATTTATTTATTTTAACATGAAAGATAAAAATTACGGGATAAATCAGAGAAAATCCACTATAAGAATAATAAATATATAAATATCAGAATATCTTGTCCAAAAATCAAGCAACAATCATAAGAGAATAACTAAGATATAAGGATTATGTCACTATGCACAATATCCAAAAATCTCCCCAAGTAATCACAGCAAGAGCTCACTATAAATTTGATCTAACCTAAGTTAATAACATTACTTGGATGCTTGAGAATAATCTATGCGTTGTCCTTGTCTTCTTCTTTTTTCTTTTTCTCTTATTTTTCTATCCTTTCCTCCTCCCTTTTCTTGAATCACATTGATACAATTTTTTAGCCCTATTCGCAGCCACTATTACCTTCTTTTTTTCTTTTTTAGCCACCACACCTATGAGTTAGGGTTTTGATTAGAGAAAAGTGAGTTGTGGATTACTAAAGCCCCCTATAAGCTGAACTAATGGGTTATTTACCTAACAACCTTCCCCTTTAGCTTATAAGGGAGACTATTCTATGATTCCTCAATGTGAAGCCATGCCGACCAATTGTTAGCACATCTCATGCCTTTCTTTCAGTAAGATTTTTGTCAATATTTCTGCTCTATTATCATATGTATGAATTTTTTGAAGTTGCAACTTGTTTATCTTCAAGTACATTTAGAATCCAATGATATTTGATATATATATATATATATGTATATACATATATGTATATATACATATATATATATACATATATGTATATATACATATATATATATATGTATATATGTATATATACATATATATGTGTATATATACATATATATATATACATACATACATCTTATTTTGCTTGTACACCAAATAAGATTAATCTTATGTATGTTCTTAAGAAGCAATAATATGTATTTTGATTATTTCCGTATAGCTTTTCGATTTTGATTAAAGATGTCTTATGTTGATGATCTAATAATGTATAATGATCATGTTTAATGAGTTTATATTTTGAAATTATACATGATGATTCTTGTGATTTATGGATTATCGATCTTTGCTGTAATAAAAGTTTTTTTTCAATTTTAAACGTTGATGCATATTTTTATTTGGCATAAAAATTTGGGCATGCTTATATGAAATCAATCATATGAATTGAAATACTAAAAAGAGGAAAGCTTTCTCCCTGAAATTTTTTTTCTCTACTTTATCAATTTTTCAAAAAAAAGATTAATGAATCTATTTATGTTATTTTATAAATCTCTTGAACTATTAAAGTGATTTTGATGACTAGATTTGAATGAGTTATTAATCCAAATCATGATTTTGATTTCTAGATATTTGATACTTGAAATCTTTATATGAATTGAGATCATTTTCTCTTTGTTTTTTTTCTGTTCATTAAAAAGAATATTTATCAAAATGAATTGTCTTTTAGTATTCGTATGATCTTATCTTTTATGATATGATTTTTATAATTCCTTGTATTCATGAAGATATCTCATCATTAATTTTTTCTTGTTATCCATGTGATGATATGAAATTATGCAATACTAATGATATTATGTTGATGCATGCAAATGAGAAGTTATGATCATGATGTAATATAATTTGATAAATTGATACCATCATAATGTGAAATATTTATGATTTGAAATGATACATGCAATACTTATGATTTTATTATGATGATGTATATGATGTATTGCATATGATGTGAATCATGATTAAAATTGCTTTGACTTGAATTCAAAGTTTATCTCATTTATGCATATTGAAATAAGAATGATACTTTACCTTTATCATAATTTAAAAATTGATGTAAAGGGAAATAAATTACACTATTATATTGTTATTCCCCTCTTTTTGCCAATGATAAAGAGGGAGAAAGAATTGCTAGTGTACATATCTCAAAAGAGAAAAATTACTATCTGGCACATTTCAAAAAGAAGAAAAAATTGCTAGCTTGCTCATCTCAAAAGAGAGGCAAGAAGTGCTATCTTGCACATCTCAAGAGAGGTAATACTCATGATGCATGAACATCTAAAAAAATTGCTAGCTTGCATATTCTAAAATGATGTAAAATTTGCTAGCTTGCATATTCTAAAATAGTGTAAAACTTACTAAATTTACTAGCTCATTGTAAAGGGAGCAAAAATTGCTAGCTTGCACTTCTCAAAAGAGAAAAAAGAACTCACTAGCTATATATTCTAAAGTGATAATTTTTTTTGCTAAATTGCTAAGCTTTCATAGTTGCACTTCTCCTTTTTGTTGATGACAAAGGAGGAAAAGTCATGATGACAATCATGCATGGGATGATGTACATGGATATTTTGATTATGCATGAGTTTATGTTATAAGCAATGATATGATTAATTGGGTCTTTCAATATTCATTATGTATGCAATGGTGAAATACATATAATTTTTTAAATTTAAAGATTCTATCAATATGACATATAGATATGGAGAGTTTAGTTTAAACTCTGTCATCAATTGGTTGTCATCATAAAAAGGGGGAGATTGTTGAATCTCAGATTTTGATGATAAAATCAATTGATGTGTTAGTCATCTAATCTATGTTTTGAGTAACACAGGACTAGCTTCGATCAAGGAGAGGTAAATTGATTAAAGTAGGAGGAATCAGATATTGGGCCAGAGTGAACATATAAAAAGATTGAACGTCGGGCTGGAGGATCGATCGACGTGTCGGCAGAAGGCTCGTGTAGTGAATTCGGGCATCGAGCCGAAGGATCGGACATTGCACCAAGGAGATCAAAAGTTGCAAGAGTCAACATTGCTATAGAGAGGCAAAACTTGCTAGCTTGCTCATCTCAAAAGAGAAGCAAGAAGTGCTATCTTGCACATCTCAAGAGAGGTAATACTCATGATGCATGAACATCTCAAAAATTTGCTAGCTTGCATATTCTAAAATGATGTAAAATTTGCTAGCTTGCATATTCTAAAATAGTGTAAAACTTACTAAATTTACTAGCTCATTGTAAAGGGAGCAAAAATTGCTAGCTTGCACTTCTCAAATGAGGAAAAAGAACTCACTAGCTATATATTCTAAAGTGATAAATTTTTTTGCTAAATTGCTAAGCTTTCATAGTTGCACTTCTCTTTTTTGTTGATGACAAAGGAGGAAAAGTCATGATGACAATCATGCATGGGATGATGTACATGGATATTTTGATTATGCATGAGTTTATGTTATAAGCAATGATATGATTAATTGGGTCTTTCAATATTCATTATGTATGCAATGGTGAAATACATATAATTTTTTAAGTTCAAAGATTCTATCAATATGACATATTAATATGGGGAGTTTAGTTTAAACTCTGTCATCAATTGGTTGTCATCATAAAAAGGGGGAGATTGTTGAATCTCATATTTTGATGATAAAATCAATTGATATGTTAGTCATCTAATCTATGTTTTGAGTAACACAGGACTAGCTTCGATCAAGGAGAGGCAAATTGATTAAAGTAGGAGGAATCAGATATTGGGCCAGAGTGAACATATAAAAAGATTGGACGTCGGGCTGAAGGATCGATCGACGTGTCGGTAGAAGGCTCGTGTAGTGAATTCGGGCATCGAGCCGAAGGATCGGACATTGCACCAAGGAGATCAAAAGTTGCAGGAGTCAACATGCCGATTAGGCAATACACCGAAGTAGAGAACGATGCATCAAAGGATCGGATGAGCGCCGGATGAACCAATGACATGCCAGACAAAGGATTCATGCTTTGTAATTATTTGTCTAATATCAAAGTAGTTTAGGAGGCTACTTGAGTTAACTTTTGGTGTAATCATGCTAACTCAATTAGGGGTCAATTGGGCCTTTGGATTGATTTGGGCTCATTAGGAGGCTTATTCTGTGACCCAAAAGTTGGGTCAAGCGGTGGAACCACCTATGAGTTAGAAAACTCGAAAAACTCGATCTCCGATGTGCTAATCATAAGTGCCCAATAAGCCAATCACGTGAGTGATGACATATGTGACTTGACACGCAATCATTTTGCTTATTATATTTTAGCATTTATCACTTTATATTGACTATTGTATATATGCATGTATATATTATGATGTCCTTGGATCTATGCAATGAGAATCAGATCATGATGAGATCACGATAATGAGACCGATTCGCCTTTAAACACAGATCCTAAATAATCCCGGTCATAGGTTACTCGAGAGGGACATCGAGATAACTGGACAAACTGGTGTGTTGTATACCCATCCATATAATGGATGTAGCTGGTCTCATAACTGCTCATGTGGGGACACTAGGGATATAATATAAGTGCTCATTGGGGAATGAGTTCACTGATTGATGCGCTTACAGAATGTTGGATGGTTGATGATGCCTTATTGTCAGACAATGATTTCGTAGTCCTAGCGGTATATCTGGTCCTTAGACTTGAGACATCAAGGATGTCATGTATGAGTGCTACATTATTTGATACCAGACTTATAGGTTTGGATGTCCCAAATCTAGTACAACCGGTCATCGAGAGTGATAGTAAATCTTACGAGGGCTATTGAGTGTCGATAAAGGATCATCCACCTCGGTGTCATAAGAGAAATATCCCATATGTTCTTACTCAGACAAATCCCTGGATAGGTTCATTCAGATTGAGAGAGAAAGAGTTCTCTGGGAGAATTCGATTAGAGCGAGACTCGAGTAGAAACCGTACGGGTTTAACAGCACCATGCCCAACATATGGTCTTTGGGGTATTAGATGAATGAGGGAATATAAGTACATGGTAACTGATGACATATAGGTCTAATGGATTGGATTCTCCTATATCGTCTAGGGGCTGCGACGTAGTGGCCTAGTACGTCCGTAGTTAATGAGTCGAGTGAATTATTATGAAGATAATAATTCACTAAGCCAGAAGGAGTTCTGATAGGTATGACTCACGATCAGCTCGATATTAAGCCTAAAGGGTCACGCACATATGGTAGGTGTTGCGATGAGTAGAGTGTTGAATCTCGGATTTTAATGATGACATCAATTGTCATTTGTTATCTAATCCATATGTTGAGATAAGTGTGCAGGATTGTTGTCAGGACTATGATCACGTTGGGAGTTCGAGAGCTTGACGGAAGTCTGGACAATCGTCGGATGTTCTGCAGGAACATATCCGAGAAGTCCAGGAGCTTGCCAAAAGAAGCTCGTCAGAACTCGCAAAGTGGATCGTAGCAAGTCCAGGAGTTTGCCGGAAGTTCGTAGGAGCATCATTGGAGGACCATCGGATATTCGTCGGAAGTTCGCCGGAAGCTCGCCGGAAGAAGCGATTGACGCACCGGAGCAAGCTGTAGTAAAAGTCTTAAGAATTGTCATAGTTAGCACGATGATTAAGTTAAAATTGGGAGGTGATCTAATTAACTTAATCTAGGGGCAATTGGGCCCTTGAAAGAACCAAATTGGGCCGAATGGATCAACCCATTCGGACCCAGATCTCTCGCCCAGAGGTGGCACCGCCTAAGTCGGCGGTGGCACCGCCCAGGGCTCAGTCTCCGAGTTCTGGCTGGGCGGTGCAACCGCCTGAGCTCGGTCTTCGAGCTCTGGCTGGGCGGTGCAACCGCCCCAGTCAGGCGGTGGCACCGCCTAAGCTCGGTCTCCGAGCTCTGCCAGGCGGTGCAACCGCCCCTGATAAGCGATGGGACCGCCCAGAGGCTCAGTCTTCGAGCCCTGTCAGGCGGTGCAACCGCCAGACCCCGGAATTCCAAGAATTGACAGTTTTGAGCTCAGAATTCAAACTGGTTTGGGGCCTATAAATACCCCACTCTTTTAGCAATGAAAGAGCAACGAAAAACCACCAAAATCCTGATCTTACTCTGAGATTTTTGAGCTCAAAAGTGTTGTAATAAGCTAAAGGTTCTTCTCCCTCTTTTCTTCCAAGTTCGGATCTTTCAAGAGAGGAGAGAAAAGTTTGTAAGGGTTGTCTCCTAAGCCCGTCAAAAGGAGTGAATCTGTAAAAGCGTGGTTGGCCTTCGCCTATTGAAGGAAGGCCTCTAGTGGACGTCGACGACCTCATCGGTGGAGGAAGCCAGAAGTGGATGTAGGTCAAGATTGACCGAACCACTCTAAATCGTGCTGCTCTCTAGTTTGCATTTACTTTGAGCTTATTATCCTTACTGCAAACCTCTTTCATAGCTTACTGCCTTCTGTGCTTTTATGATTGCGTTTCCAAGCTCGATATTTTCCGAATCGTGTTTAGACGTAAATCGCCTTTCTCATATGAACATCGTATTTCAGTTTACGCTTACATTTTGATTTCCATCACAACAGCAAACTGCCTTAACAGATTTGTTTTAACTGCTTCTTGCCTAATCACAAGTTAAAGTGATTTATGAATCAGCTTTTCTACTGAAATCTCTTTTACCGTACGAACATCGTATTTCAGTTTGCGCTTACATTCTGATTTTCATCATAACTGCAAACTGCCTTTATAGATTTGTTTTAACTGTTTCTTACCTGATCTTAAGTCAAAGAAATTTATGAATAAACTTTTCTACTGGAATAGGCTTTGTCGTACGAACGTAGTTTTAAACGTTGAAAGTTTTCCGCTGCACTAATTCACCCCCCCCTCTTAGTGCTCTTGATCCTAACAATTAGTATCGAGGCGGGGTTCACTCTCAAAGCAGTTAAAACCCAAGAGAGATGGCATATGCCGGAAACCAAGAGGGTCATTCTATTACACGTCCACCCATGTTCAATGGGACGGACTACACCTATTGGAAGACCCGAATGAGGATCTTCCTTATTTCGATGGATTTTGAACTTTGGAATCTTGTCGAAAATGGTTTTTCGAAATCTTCTCTTCCAATGATCGATTGGAATGAATTGGAGAAGAAGACTTTCGCTCTTAATGCAAAGGCTATGAATGTCTTATTTTGTGCGCTTATAAAAATGAGTTTAATCGTGTTTCGGTTTGTGAAACCGCGTTTGATATTTGGCATACACTCGAAGTGACTCATGAAGGTACAAGTTGAGTAAAAGAGTCAAAAATCAATCTTTTGATACACTCTTTCAAACTTTTCCGAATGAAACCGAGCGAGACTATTGGCGACATGTACACCCGTTTTACGGATGTCGTCAATGGTCTAAAAGGACTCGACAAAAGCTTTTCAGACTTTGAGCTCGTAAATAAGATTCTAAGATCCCTTCCTAAGAGTTGGGACCCTAAAGTCACTGCTATTCAAGAGGCTAAAGATTTAAGCAACTTCCCTCTTGAAGAACTAATCGGGTCATTAATGACCTATGAAATGACATGCAAGGCTCATGAAGAGCAAGAAGACATCCTTCCAAAGAACAGGAAGTATATGTCACTTAGAACTTTAGATGACCACTTGAGAGAAAGCTCAAGTGATGAGGACTGTGACGATGACTTGGCACTTCTTACAAGGAAATTCAAAAAATTCATTAAAAGAAACAAGTTTAAAAATGACGCAAAAAATAAACTTGAACCCAAAAGGGACCAAGTTATTTGCTATGAGTGCAAAAAGCAGGGACACTACAAGAGTGATTGTCCCCAAGCCAAGAAGAGAACATCAAAGAAGAAGGCACTCAAAGCAACATGGGATGATTCGAGCGCATTCGAAGAAGAGGAGTCCAACACCGAGCAAGTTGCTCATTACGCCTTAATGGCCATCGGAGAGGAGGTAACAAATTTAATTGATGCAGATTTATCATTTGATGAATTATTAAATATCTTCCATGATTTATTTGATGAATGCAAGATTATTAGTAGAAAATATAAATTGCTAAAAAAGGAGCATGATAGTCTTAATTGTGATTTCGATAAGTTAAAGACTGAATATCATGATAGTTTAGGCTCTTGTATCAAATGCCATGATCTAGAAACTATCCAAAAGCAAAACTTGCTACTCATGGACACCTTGAAGAAATTTGATGTTGGTAGCAAGTCTTTGAACATGATCCTTACAAACAAGGGTCACGTTCCCAAAAGAAGTGGAATTGGATTTGTGAGAAATTCTCACCAAAATCCAACCACCTTCATAAGAGGCCCCATCCTACATATTCGACACCAAAGTAAATGCAACTTTTGTTGCAAGCATGGACACAAAACGTATTATTGTCCATTCAGGAAAATTAGTCCGAACAAATTAATTTGGGTTCCTAAAGGAACCATGATAAACTCTATATAACATGACGAACAATACAGATCAACCTTTGAGGCACCCAAAAGTAAATGGGTACCTAAAAATTATCCTTTCTTATAGAGACATACACCATCACAAGCTGGGAGCAAGAAATAATATCCTGCTCTTTGTAACCCAATATCCAAAAAGAACACGTCATGCTCCCTAAGCGTAAATAAAAAGAAGATTAGAAAACTAAAATTACAAAAGCAATACAAACCTATTTTATCCCTCAGAATTGGAAACCCATATGTACCTTCACATATCCTCTGGATTTTCGATCCCATCAAACTGATAAGTTCATTACTTTTAAATTCAACTATATCATGAACTTACGTTTTGTAAGCAAAGTTTGTCATGAACTTGTAAAGCTTACCAACGTGGACAAACTGTCATAAACATGAATACGACATTTGAAGAAGAATATGTGCGTCACTAGATCTATCTTGATCGTGCAAATGTCTCATCTTAAAATAGAAATTCTTACGTAGTTACGAAAGTAAAGTTGACTGCTCCATAAATAAAAACTCTTCTCAAATAAGAAATATTCAAAATAGACCACACAGCAATCAAAACGAGTGCTCACTGCCTACAGGCAATGGCACCGCTCCAGCTGGCGGTAGCACCGCCGGCTTGTCACGACCTTAGCTGGAATTGCCTAAGGCGTGAGGCACTCTTGCGGCCAAAGACGCGAACTTAGCTTGCGTTGCCTAAGTCGCGAGTTACCCTTGAGGCAAAGACGCGAACTTAGCTTGCGTTGCCCTAAGTCGCGCCAGCTCTTGCGATCTTGCTCCGCAAGGATCAGCCCACTTTGTAACCTCTCTCGGGTCCGAAGGACCTGTAAAAAGAAAGAAGTTAGTTCAAAAGAGCGAGCGAGCAACGGACAAGTCCCGAAGTCTCATGAAAAGGGAAGCTTTACAAGCAATTCGTGAACACCCTGTGTGCACAAGAGAAAAGAGGGAGAGGGAGAAAAACAAGGCTTTCAAGGATGAGCGAACAGCTCAAGCCCACAAACAGTCGCTCACCTGGTCCGGGCAAGAAAGACAAGTTCCGTAAAGGTCGCGTCTTGAACTTGCGAAAGAGATCTCAACGCCCAGTATATAACAGAAGCCCCATCCTGCCTGTGCCACCGGAGGGTTTCACGGGGTCTGAGATGGCTGACGTTTTGGTGAGCAGAGGCAGTTCTCCGCTCACCTCCCGTGGCACGCGAAAATAGAGCTGTTTTGGGCTGTTTTGGGGCTGTTTTGCTCGGTTCGGTGAGCGGTCGCTTTGCAACGCTGCAGCTTATTCGAACTTACATATTTACAAGCAAAATGACCCAAAACTAAGAGAAAACATGCTATCAAGCAGTTGTACATGCAGGTGTGAGCGACGAACGGTTCGTTGAGCGAGTTGTGGCGGGGTCTTGACGACGGATTTCGTGACATTCTCCCCACTTAAAGCGCCGGCGCCCTCGTCGGCGCTTGTTGGTAGTTGTTGATGACTTCCTCTTCATGTCGCAGAGGCGTCTTGAGGCTCCCAAGCGGCTTCCGGTTTGGGGAAGCTTTCACCACTTCACCAAGTACTCTGTTTTGCTCCACTCCGTTGGGTAGCTTCATCTTCGATCCGCCGAGAATGGTTTCCACTTTCGCTTCGTAGGAGGCCGTGATGGGAGGTAGCCGAGTTGGAACACTTCGGAAGCATCTCGCGGATCCAGTGGTAGGCTTTTTTGGTTCTTTGGCGTGAAGAGCGTTGTGAATTTTGAACCACGCAAATTTGCAACTTGTAAGAGACATTGCCTACCTGGCGCATAATTGGGAAGGGCCCTTCATACTTACGCACCAATCCTTTGTGGACTCTGTTCTGAAGAATTGGGTGATCTTTGGTTGGAGCTTTACCAACACCAAATCGCCAACTTTGAACTCTTGTGGTCGCCTTCCCAAGTCCGCCCACTTCTTCATGGATTTTTTGCCGCCTTCTCCAAGTAAGCCAGCGCAATATCTGCATTTCGATGCCATTCCTTTACGAAATGATAGGCTGATGGATTGCTCCCAGTATACCTAATCGCCATGGTGTGCGGAGTCGACAGTTGTTGTCCTGTGATAATCTCGAAGGGGCTCTTGTTGGATGCAGAGCTTCGCTGCAAGTTGTAGGAGAATTGGGCAATGTCCAACAGCTTCACCCAATCTGGTTGATTGGCACTCACATAGTGCCGAAGATATTGCTCCAAGAGTGAGTTTATTCTTTCAGTCTGGCCATCCGTCTAGGGGTGGAGGCTTGTAGAGAAGTATAACTTTGACCCCAACAATTTGAATAGCTCGGTCCAGAATCATCCTAGGAACCGAGCGTCTCGATCACTAATGATATTGTGCGGGACTCCCCAATACTTCACTACATTCTTCATCATCGGTCGGCCGCCTCTTCTATTTGAGCAGTGTGGGGAGCAACAATGAAAGTTGCATACTTTGAAAACCGATCGACCACCACAGTATCGCTCCGAGTCCCCCCTACGGTGGCAAGCTTGATATGAAGTCTAAGGAAATGCTCTCCCACGCCTTTACGGTGCGAACAGCGGACTCCAAAAAGTCCCCACGGCTTCCCTTTGCTCCACCTTGTCTTGTTGGCAAGTAAGGCATGTTGAACGTATTCCTCCACATCAATCCCCATCTTTGGCGGTGAAGGCCCTCTCCACGAGCCCAGCGTTCGGAATGAATGCGGGTGTCCAGCTCAAAAGGAATCGTGATAATCTTTTAAGAGTTCCGCCTTAAATTGTCCACTCGGGGAACAGAGACCCTATTCCCTTTTTGTGTAAACAAGTCCCTCACGGACCCAAAAATCGTGCCTTGCCTTCTTTGATGAGCTGCATCGGGATAACTGCACGGGGATCACTATAGAGTCCATCCTTGATTCGGGAAAGGAAGTTGGAGTGTAACTAACTTGCTTGGCCTCTACCCCTCGGTTGTGCAGCATTCACGCATTCCACCTTCCGACTCAGCGCATCGGCCATGACATTCGCCTTCCGGGCTTGTACTCCATCGCCATATCAAATTTAGCGGGAAGTCCACGCCCCATCAGTACTGCTTTGGGAGAGCTTCTTCGAGTTTGGAAATAGCTTCAGGCGATGTTGTCGTCCTCGGCACAAATCGTGACCGAGGAGGTAGTGTCGCCAAACTTCATGACGGTGGATCTTCTTTGTCATCTCTTTCTCATGTCTTTGGATACCGCCTCTCGGTCTCGTTGAGTTTGCGGCTCTCGTGAGGTGCCGGATGACCTTCCTGCATGAGTACTCCCCAATAGCGAAGTCAAAGCATCGTATGGACTTCAAAGGGCTCTCCATAGTTTGGCAATTTGAGCACTAGTTCTTCTAGAATAGCGACCCGGATCTTGGAATGCTATCTCACATTTGTCGGACCACTTCCAAGGCTGCTCCTTCTTGACAACTCCGTCGGTCTGGGGTTGCCGCTTGAATATCCCGCAATGAAGCGTCGATAGTAGTTGACGAAACCAAGGAAGGATCTCAACTCTGGCACCTTCTTTGGAGTTCGTCATTCCGCAACTGCTTGCACCTTCGACTTATCCATCCGAATGGAGCCATCACCGATTCGATGCCCCAAGAATAGGATCTCAGTCTGAGCAAAGTAGCATTTCTCCCTTTTTACGAATAGAGTGTTCTCCCTAAGAACCTTGAAAATCGTCCGAAGGTGCTTGACGTGCTCCTCGAGCGTTTGGCTGTAGACGACGATATCGTCCAAGTAGACGACCACAAACTTATCCTAATACTCTTTGAATAATTTGGTTCATGAGAGTACAAAATGTGGCGGTTGGCGTTGGTTAAGCGAAAGGCATCACCAAGTACTCAAAGCGCTCCATATCGGTCACCTGGGTAGTCTTTGCCATTAAGCCTTCAGCAATGCTTTTGCCAATACCACGATAGAAGGTCGAGTTTTGAAAATACTTTGCCTTGCCCAATTGATCGAACAAGTCCGCAATGGCGGGATGGGATACTTGTTCTTCTTTGTCACTTTGTTGAGGGCTCGATAGTCGACGCGCATAATCGGAGGCTCCCATCTTGTTTTCTTACGGAAGAGAACTAGAGCTCGAAAGGTGCTTTAGAGCTGCGGATGAGACCATCGCTTAGCAGTTCACCTAAGCGCTTCCTGAGTTCTGCCAACTCGGTGGAGGCATCTTGGTAGGGGTGGTCTTCTTTGGAGGCTTTACTCGGCTCCGGCTCGATCTTTGTGATCCACGCGCCTCGTGGTGGGGACGAAGTCTTGACAACTTCGGGTGGCATGGCGTCTTTGAACTCTTCGGGGCGTTAGCCACCACAAGCGGGGTTCTTGAATGGCCTCCTCGTTGAGTGGCTCTAGCTTCATAGCAGCCACGAATGTCGGTTCGCCTTTTCGCACCCCTTTCTTCAATTGTAATGTCGAAATGTGTTGGGGCTCCTTGGTTCCTCTCCAGAGGCGGAACCACGGGGGGTCATTGCCTCCCATCATACATAGGGGAGTTCAAGAAGCGACATCGGCACCAACCCATGGCGTGTATAAACTCCATTCAAGAATCACTTAGAAGTCGTCTAGTGGCACGGCCATCATGTTGGTGTTTCCGCTCCAAGTCCCGATTTTGATGGGAACTCCTTCGCCAACCGGAGATTCGCTTTGGCCTCAGAGTTCACCGTCTTCATTCGGCTTTGGGCTCTTCTCCAAGGTCAACCCAAGTCATTTGTGCTTCACGATCGGCTATAAAGTTGTGGGTAGCTTCGTGTCCACCATTGCCGCGGGTCGTTTGGCCATTCAACTTGATGTCCACATACATCAGTTCACTACTTCTGCTTTTAGTACCTTGGTCTTCATGTTCTCCCCACTTGACCCCGAGATAGCATTCAGGGACGCATTACTCCCATTCGGGGTCCTTGCGACTCCTCATCATCATTTGTTGGATTCAGAGCTGCTTGAGCTAAGAGCAATAACTTTGCCCTTGTCCCGTCGGGGAGGGTGGATGGAAGCCGTCAAAGCATTGAGTGCCTGTTTCTGTGGGCACTCCCTTACCATGTGCGGTCCTCCGCACAAGAAGCATCCTTCAGGTTTTGAGGCCTTGCCTTTAGGGTTCGGCCCTTTGTGGGAGCTCTTCTTCTTTTGTTCGCCCCCGAGCTCCTTCCCTCATGAATGTTTTGGAGGGCGATTTCCTGAAGATTGTTTCCTTCTCGTTGGGTCTTCAGAGGAAACAAAGTTGGTGAGCCTTTCTGCAGCGGCAATTGCCCCGACCACATCGGTAACATTACTTCGATTTAGCTCCTGTTGAGCCCATGGTTTCAAACCATCGAGGAAGCTGAACAACTTGACCTTCTCGAACATGTCCTGTATATCCAGCATTAATGCAGAAAACTGCTTCACATAGTCTCGGATGGTGGTACTTTGGCGGAGTTGTCTCAACTTCCTTCTTGCGACGAACTCTGTGTTCTCCGGTAGGAACTGAGTTCTCAACTCCCGCTTCAAGTCTTCCCATGTGTCGACTCGACACCGACCTTATTGGATCTCCTCCCAACGAGTTCGCCACCAAAGTTTCGCATCTTCGTTCATATACATTGTTGCTATAGAAACTTTGGTATCTTGAAATCGGACCTCGTGGCTTCGGAAGTATTGCTCCATGTCGAACAGAAAGTTCTCGAGCTCCTTGGCATCTCGGCCCCTCCATATCCACGAGGCTCGGTGCCCTCAAATTTTTATGGCGGTGCCTTGGCGGGTGTTGCCTCCTCCGCATTTAGTGTTCTTGTAAGCATGGCCATCTTTGCGGTGAGTTCGCCACAACATCCTGTAAGTGTTGCCGCGGAGTCTTTGGTGTCATCGGACGGTCGATCGGCTAGGGCCTCGACCTTGTCGATCATAGACTCGCTTTCTCTTGCGAGCTCTCTACCCCAACAAGTCTTTGTTGGTCATGGTAGAGTTCCTCCATGCTCGCTTCGAGAACATCGGCGGGTCTCCATTTGTCGTGAGTCTCTCCTTATGACTCTTTTTTTCCCAGTTAGCGCACCAGTTAAGCTTCTTCCTTCATCGGAGAGTTGCCAACTTCGCTCATCTTGTTGGCTGCTGCGCTCCTCTTGGCGGCTCCAACAGCATCGGCGGTGTGCACATGCAGCCCACTTGCGGCTGCTTGGGGGCAAGGGTCCGGCTTGCCCGTCTTGCTTGATTTGCCACGATGCTTTGCCATGGCGAAGTTTGCGAAGTTCGTTAAGCTGTTCGATCGAAGAGCTTGCCCTCTCGATACCACAATGTCATGACCTTAGCTGGAATTGCCTAAAGGCGAGGCACCCTGCTTGACCAAAAGCCGAACTTAGCTTCGCGTTGCCCTAAGTCGCGAGTTACCCTTGAGGCAAAGGCGTGAACTTAGCTTGCGTTGCCTAAGTTGCTTAAAAGCCCGATCTTGCTCGCAAGGATCAGCCCACTTTGTAACCTCTCGCAGGTCCGAAGGACCTGTAAAAGAAAGAAGTTAGTTCGAAAGAGCGAACAGCGGACAAGTCTCGAAGTCGCGAAAAGGGAAGCTTTACAAGCAATTCGGACGAACACCCTGTTGCTGAGAGAAAACAGGGAGGGGAAAAACAAGGCTTTTAAGGATGATCGAACAGTTGTAAGCCCACAAACAGCTGCTCACCTGGTCCGGCGCAAAAGACAAGTTCCGTAAAGGTCACGTCGCGAACTTGCGAAAGAGATCTCAACGCCCGGTATATAACGAAGCCCCATCCAGCCTTGTGCCACCGGGGGTTCCTGGGGTCTGAGATGGCTGGACGTTTTGGTGGCGGAGGCAGTTCTCCGCTCACCTCCTCCGGCGCGTGAAAGCGGAGCTGTTTTGGGCTGTTTTGCTTTCGGTTCGGTGGAGGGTCGGCTTTGCAATGCTGCAGCTTATTCGAACTTACATATTTACAAGCAAAATGACCCAAAACTAAGAGAAAATATGCTGTCAAGCAGCTGTATATGCAGGTGTGAGCGACGAACGGTTCGTTGAACGGAGTTGTGACGGGTGCACGATGACCGTTCGTGATAGGCTGTCACGGGTTGCAAGCGGTTGCACCGCCCCAGCTAGCGGTGCAACCGCCCGCAATCTTGCCCCCTATTAAACCGAGCTAGGGCCGGCGGTGGAACCGACCCCAACTTACTCCCTTCCCCTCGTTTCTCTTCCAAAGCCTCTCCACCTCCATTTCTCCCATCTTAGCATCCCAAATCCTCCTCTCGAAGCAAAAGATCAATAATTTCTCCTACTCTTGAAGATCTCACTCAAGGTATTCTCTAAGAGCCCTCTAAATTCTGTTTTTGATTCATTTACTCTTGCTCATTACTATCCTCTCAAATAACAGTAGTTATGGGCTCTAGAAGATCCTCAAGGGACAAAGAAAAGAGGAGATTAGTGGAAGACTTTGATCTTACCCTCTTTGATTCAAAGTATCATGCTGAAAAATTCTCCTCATTTGAATTTAGAAATGCCAATAAGGGAAAACATGTAGATTTAGATGAACTAAGAGACTTAGAGACAATCCAATGATTTGCCAACCTAGATCTACTCCATATTTTACAAATTAGTGAACCCATCTATCCAAGACTTGTTAGACTGTTTTACAACAATCTACAAGTAGATGAAGAAGAAAGAATGTCCACCTATCTCTTAGGACAACACATCTCCATTACGGATAAATTCATTTGTGACATGATAGGCATTCCCATAAAAAAATAGAGGATTTTATTTTAGAGGATCATGGGACAATGAAACAGTTGGGACAACATATGTTGAAGCCTTAGGAACAATTTTCGGTAATCCCAACTTAGTGATAATTCCTAAAAGCTGTGAACACCTATTACCACTAAACACTAAAGTACTTCATCATATCCTAACTAGCATCATTCTCCCTAAACAATATCATCATGATGAAGTAAGTCAATTGGAGTTAGGAATCATGTATTGGAACATGAAAGGACATAACATCTGCTTTGGATACCTCATTCAACAAAACATGATAGAACTATCTAAGAGAGACATGATGCTTCCATATGGTGGTATAATCACTAGAATCCTTAAAGCCTATGATATCCAAATCCCACCCGACGAAGAAGTGATGAAAGTGGATAGGTTTAGCATAATAAACAAAAATCTACTTCATCGATTGAGATGTGTTTATAGAAATGGTAATTGGGTTAGAATGCTTAGAAGAACCGATCACCCTCAACCTAAACCAGAACCCAAAACACCAGTCTTTAGGGGCACTCAATCTCCTCCGATCTGTCCCTTTGAGGAAACACATCCATTTGAGCAAGCTCATGCATCATCCATTGAAGACATTGGGATTCGGATGGACCGATTTAAACAAAGACAAGATCGGCTTGAACACCGACAAGATCAAATCCTATCTGAACTACAGCTAATTCATTGACAATTTGACTCTTTATTTAGGCACGTTAATTTTTCACCTCCCGAATAAAACTTGTATATGCGGACACAATAACCTCTTGTTGTAACAACTACGTTGTTGTAAACTCTTTATATTACTCACCTTGATCACAATGCTTTATGGTTACTTGTTGTAAGAATATGCAGGGTTACATTGCTCAATCTCATTACTCATTGTCGGATTTCGTATTGATATTAAATGTTTCTATAATACTAACTTTGAAAACCTTGTGTCATGGTTTCCATCATGAATGTGAAAGTAATATAACCTTGAAATTGATGTGTCATGTGACATAATAATATTGATATATTACCATGATGTTGATGTATTGCTATGATGATGTGTCTGAATGCATAAACTTGTTAAAATTATTATTTGGACTTTATTGATTGAATAATCAAATCACTTAATCGCCATTACATGCCAAAAATAACATGTTGGAAATTAATACAAAAATTTTCATAAACGATGAGCATGTCCTCATAGTCTTGCATGAAAGTGTTAAATTAAATTTTCGGTTCCAATCGGATTTCATTATTCTCTTTCGGATTTTGATTCACATCATTAATTCTTGACAAAAAAATATCTAGCAAATTTATGGCTTTTAGACTTATCATGTGAAAAATATTGCCTTTGAGAAATAAATTTGATGATTCCTTCTTGTAAAAGGAAGATATTTTTTTTGCAAGGACTTTACTCACATAAATATCCTGATCCTTGTAAAGCATGCTATCGATTTGAACTACACAAATGGCTTTCCTCCTTCATGCAAAAAGAATAATAACAAATAAAAAGGAAGAAGTTTTCACTCTATAATCTTCATGTCATGGTCTTCTTGAGATGTTTGTATCCTATAAATGACATGAACCTACTTATGACATCACATGTATATTCAAAAGATGCTTATATCGTTCTCCTTTTTGTTGATGACAAAGGGGGAGAAGTATATGAATTGATGCTATAAATGTCATATTATGTTAAAAGAAATAGACATATGATTATTGATGATATGCCATGTTTGCTATGATTGCCATATTTGCATCATATTAAGATATCAAGAACTTACATTGTAATTTTACATGTTGATATCTTTCCATATAATGAATTGCTATCATTACAACAATTCACATTTGAAATTTGAAAATGGATGTCGAGTCTTGACATCATGCAGAGAGATACATCATGATAGGAATCGTGATAGGAGTATTGATAAGGTTAAATGACTTTAATTTATCAATGTCTCTTGAATTCAAAGGCCTTGAATTCAAGAATGACTTATCTCAATTATGGCACATAGATAGGGGGAGTTAAGGTCAACTCCGTTATCAATTGATTGTCATCATCAAAAAGGGGGAGATTGTTAAATCTCGGATTTTGATGATGACATCAATTGTCATTTGTTATCTAATCCATATGTTGAGATAAGTGTGCAGGATTAACTACGATGAAAGTAAGACATACAGCAGAAGTTGCGTCGGAGTCAGGACTATGATCACGTTGGGAGTTCGAGAGTTTGACGGAAGTCCGGACGGTCGTCGGAGGTTCTGCGGGAACAAATCCGAGAAGTCCAGGAGCTTGCCAAAAGTGTTAGGATCGGAGCAGCACTAAGAGGGGGGGGTGAATTAGTGCAGCGGATTAAAACTTCGGTTTTTAAAAAATCTTTCGTATGATAAGAGCGGAACTTGACAAGCTTAATCTTGAAAGCGTATTCTTAAATATGCGCAGCAAAAGTAATAAGGAACTAAAGCATATAAGAAGGTTTGCAATAATGTAAATAGCAATAATGAAATGCAAACCAAGGATCACGCCGATTTTAGAGTGGTTCGGTCAAATGACCTACTCCACTTTAGAGGCCCCTCTTCGATGAGGCTCCCACCTTCCACTAGCAAGTCTCTTGAAATGGAAGGGTAAATACCCTCTTACAACTCTTTACAAGCGGTTCACTCTCTTACAGATTTTTGAGAAGAGATGAGGTGAACACTAGCAAATTGAAAAGAAGACAAGCTAACACTTTTCTAAGACCTTTCTCTCAAACTCTTGCTGCTCAAAAGTTGTTTTCTCAACTGAGATTTGAGGGTATTTATAGGCCTCAAGAGGATTCAAATTTGGGCTCCAAAATTTGGGCTCCAAAATTCAAATTCTCTTTGGGTTCCCGATCTTTGGCGGTGCCACCGCCAACCAAGCGGTGCCACCGCCCTGGCGCTCGGTGCTTTGGCGGTTGCCCGCCCAATAAAAGGTGTCACCAGCCCAGCACTTTTGGGTCTTTGGGCGGTCTCCCCACTTCTGATGTTTTGACCCACTACTGGTGTTTTGACCCTCTGATGTTTTAGGCCCCTACTTGGGTTATAGGATTAATACCTAATCCTAACCCTAATTAACATGCTAACTACGAATTTTAAAGACATTATATAAGCTATTACAAAGTCCATAAGTCAAGACTTCTTAAGTGAGCTTCGGGCGAACTTTTGTTGGTCTTAGATAAACTCTGGAAACCATTCTCATGGACTCGGCAAGCTCTTAAACTTCACGATTTGATCTTGGCGAGTTCCAACGAGCTTCTTCGACAAGCTCGATCTTTCTCAGCAAACTCTGCGAACTTCCCACGAACCTTCCCGTGAGCTTCCAAAAAACCCTTGACGAAGCTCCCTACTCATTTTCGGCTAGTTCGGCGTTCCCGATGATCCGCCGGACTTCGTCGAACTCTTGAACTCCCAACGAATCCTTCGTGCTTGACTCCACACTTTGTTTCACTTTATGCCTTCATCGTTATCGTAGTTAATCCTGCACATGCAAACCAAAACTCTACTCGATCTAGAGGCAGTTATTACAACGCGAATTGACATTACATTTCTAAGACGTCATTGGTTGGCGCTTAGTCGATTCTTTAGCACATCGTCCTCTCTTGCGGCTTGTTGCCCAATCGGTTGGTTGACCTCCGCAACCCCCGATATCCTTGGCGCAATTCGGCTCTCCTTGGCCCGATGCGGCGTTGAAGCCTTACGCCGTCCAATATCCTGACGTGATCTCCTCGAAGCCAGCGTCAATTCCTCTTAGTTAACTGTCTAATTCTAATCGAGTAGACCTGCATCACTCAAAATGCAGTTAAACATCTAAACACAATCAATTAGTTTCATCATCAAAATCCGAGATTCAACAATCTCCCCTTTTGATGATGACAACTAATTGATGACAACGGAGTTAACCTTAACTCCCGGAGTTTAAACAAACTCCCCTATCAATATGTCATTGATAGAACACTTGGATTATCTCAAATCCAAGTAACATTCATCACATGTTATGAAAAACATTTAAACCATCATGCAAATATATAAAATGTTTAATTCAATGCATGAAGTCATCAATATACTTCTCCCCTATGTCATCAACAAAAAGGAGAAGTAGCTCTAGCTATTTTAAAAAGATATGCAAGTTTTTACAACATGAAGCTAGATTTTCATCACAACATATAGGCACAAAAGCATGGCAATTCAACACTTGAATTTTTGTGCAAGATTACACTTTTTTTTTTTCTTTGCAAGTAACAATATTTATGATGTTTGATATAGCAAATTTTATATCATGTGAGGTAGCAAACTTTTGTGATGTTTCAAGATAGTAAGTTCTTTCTTCTCTTTTGAGAAGTGCTATTTTTGCTTCCTTTACAAAGTGCAAGCTAGCAAAGTGTTTGAAAAAAGTGAGCAAGTTTTGCAACATAGAAGCTAGCAAAAATTTGAGAAAGCAAATACAAGATAGCTTTCTTGTTGGAGTGTGTAAGCTATCGATTCTTGCTTCCTATTGTAATGTGTAGGTTGCAAGTCTTGCTTCTTGAGATAGGCAAGATAGTGATGTTCAAGAAGACAACTTTTGCTTCTTGAAATAAGCAAGTTAGTAATCTTTGCTACTTAAGATAGGCAAGCTAGCAATAACTTTCTCCCCTTTGTCAATGTCAAAAAAAAGAAGGAGAGGAACCAATGATTTAGACTTTTACATCAACTTTGCATCAATCAATATTTCAATCATCACATAATGCATACAAGACAATAATGTAATGAAATCATTTCTGAAGGATACCAATGTGAAAATTCAATAAGGATCACATGAAACAATCACAAATCATGATATCATTATGCGATACATCATGATATGATAATAGTCTAAAAAAAAAAAATTAATTTGTGCTACATGTGATACATTCATTTGATATACTAAAAAATTCATTGATGCTTTTTAAGGATATCAACATATTTTTTTTATACAAAAGCATGGCAAGAGCAATTTTGTTGCAAGTTTTCTAAGTTTTATAATTTTTACTTCTTTCGAGATAGCAATTCTTTGCTTCTCTCTGAACTAACAACTTTTACGATATGCAAGTTTTACTACATATAAGCTAGCAAATTTAAAGATTTGCAAGTTAGCATATTTGTTTTTCTTTGCGATGTGCATGATAGCATTTCTTTGTAATGTTTAAGATAGCAAATTATACATTATGCTAGCTAGCAAATTAAAGATGTTCAAGAAAGCAAGCACTTTCTTCTCTTTTGAGAAGTGTCAATTTTTTGCTTCCTTAGCAAAATGTCAACCTAACAAGAGACAATGTTTTACATGAGGCAAGCAAACAATTTGGCAAGTGTTACATTTGCATCTTCTCTTTAGATGTGCAGAAAGTAAGGAAGTTTTTGCATTTTCTTGACTTGTGCAAGGTAGCTAATTTCTGTTTGAGATGACCCTTTACATCAATTTAAGATATCACATTAGTAACTCTTTCTCTCCCGTTGTCATTGGCAAAAAGAAAGGAAGATTCAAGTCATAAATATCAAAATAATAATTTTGTCATAAGTATTTCATCATTGCGTATATCATTATTACATGCATAATACCAAATCATCATATATTCAAAACATATTAACTCATCATTAGATGCATGATTCCAAATCATCATTCATATCATTTCAATCATTGTTTCAATCATCACTATAACTCATCATGCACATGATGTAAAATCATCTAACATGAAACAAATATTTATTTTCAAAATGTTTATCACTATTTTCATGTATGATAATAAAGTATTCATGATGCATATATCATCACAATACAAAGCAATTGCATACATAATTTCAAAGTATAAATATTTCAAATCATGAAGATATTAACTTGTCAAATTTCATCCAATCATGCATGATTATAACTTTTCATTTGTATACATCAAAATAATATCAAGAGTATTTCATGCATAATTTTTAATCACCACATAAGGAATATCAAGAAGAAAAATAATTGGGTGATGCGATAAACATTTCATGAATACAAGGAATTGTATAAAAAATCATATCATGAAAAGATAATAATAGAAGACACATTTTGTTTTGAAAAATCACCTCTTAAATAATCAAGGAAAAATCTTAGGAGATCGATTTATGAAAAAATCTTGATTCATAATAAATCTTAATTTGTAAATATCACGGAATCAAGATCATGATTTTGAATAAAACTCATTCAAATTCAAATCATCCAAATCATCAAAATCTCAACATTTCTTTCAAGAGATTCAAAATGGCATAGATAGTTTTATTGGTCTCTTAGGTAGAAATCAATAAGATAAAGGATTACATTTTATTTTTATAAATTTCTATTCATGTGATTTGCTTCTTATGAGCATGCCTTAGTCTTTATATGCCAAATCAATATAAGCATTAAAGTTCAAGATGTAAAGGCAAAATCTTATAAGACAACTCATTTATAAAATATTCATCATGTTTATTTTCATGAGATTCATAAGATTGGTAAAATAAATTCATTAATCTCAATAGAATAGAAAATTTATTTCCATTTCATACAATTGATTTCATGTGAGAGTGTTCAAGTCTTTTTGTGAAAATATTGTATCATCATTTAAAGTCAAAACATAAGTTTCGTCATAAAGCCGTCAAGCCCAAACACATCAAAAATAAAACATCATGATATCACATCTATCATCAAAAGACTATCAAGAAATTCATACATAGGTGTACATGCACTATGTCATCTTAATATGTCATGAGAATGTCATCTTAATTCGTTATAAAAATGATTAAACCAAAAACATGTTAATCCAAAATGAGAGTATCAAATCAACATTTACTTAAAAAAACTCATGTATGTCATAAAATCATCAAGATACACATGTATGGATTAATCCTAAGCATTATCACATATCATATAATTATCATCCCTAATGTTGTATACATCATTTAACATTTCAAAAAACATAACATGTATGAAACCTTAGCAATATACATTTCATGATCAAAGTTTTTAATTTTTCAAAAGATGCTAAAAAAAGAAAAACATGATATAATTTTTGAAAAATAATTTTTTTTCCTATTCCTACTATCTAAATTAAGCACTCATGAAAAACTTCAAGTAATTTCAAAATAATTCAAGAGAGTTGAGTTAGTTACCTTGTAGTGAAGCCCATCAAAGCCCATTTAAGCCATTTCATCTTTGGAAGTTCTTGATTCATCCTTGGGTGCCTTCCTTTTCTTTGGCCTCTTCCTCCGTTCAAGTTCATTGTTCATTTTAGATTTTTGTTTAATGAACTTATTAAGAGTTAGTATTCGAAGTTCAAGTTCATCATTGTCCTCGTCACTTGAGTCATTGCTCAAGTGGTATTTATTTGTCCGGAGTTCCAAATCCTTCCTATTCTTTGGAAGGTGGTTCAAGTGTTCATTATGTTCATCATGTGCATTGAGCACCATTTCATATGTCATCAATGAGCTGATAAGTTCTTCAAGTGGAAAAATATTTAAATCTTTTTTGTTTCTTGTATTTCAGTAACTTTTGATTCCCAAACTTTAGAAAGTGATCGTAAAATTTACTAACAAGTTCAAAATTCGAGAAACATTTGCCAAGAGTTTGTAAACCATTGACGACATCCATTAAAAGCGGGTGTACATGTCAACAATGGTTTATTTCGGCTTCATTTGAAAAAAAAGCTTCGAAATCATGCATTAAAATGTTAACTTTCGAAGTCTTTGACTCTACTAGTTCCCTCATTGTGTGATTTCAAGTGTTAGCCAAATATCAAAAGCCGTTTAGCACGTAGAAATCGATCGAACTCATTTTTGTCTAAAAGCGCCAAAATAAGGCATTCATAGCCTTTGCGTTTAAAGAAAAATACTTCTTCTCTAAATCCGACCATTAGTTCATGGGTTTAGAGTGAAGTTGAAAACCATTTTCAATAATATTCCATATATCCAAATTCATAGAAATCAAGAAAACTCTCATTCGAGTTTTTCCAATAAGTGTAGTCAATCCGTTAAACAGCGATTGAATGAAAAACCGATAAGCCCTCTTGAAAGCCATGAAGAGCCATTTCTCTGGGTGTAAATCCGAAATGAGAAATACCGGACTCTGATACCAGTATTAGGATCGGGCAGCACTAAGAGGGGGGGGGTGAATTAGTGGGATTAAAACTTCGGTTTTTTAAAAAAATCTTTAAGTATGATAAAGCGGAACTTGACAAGCTTAATCTTGGCGTATTCTTAAATATGCAGCAAAAGTAATAAGGAACTAAAGCATATAAGAAGGTTTGCAATAATGTAAATAGCAATAATGAAATGCAAACCAAGGATCACGCCGATTTTTTAGAGTGGTTGGTCAAATGACCTACTCCCACTTTGAGGCCCCTCTCCCGATGAGGCTCCCACCTTCCACTAGCAAGTCTCTTGAAATGGAAGGGTAAATACCCTCTTACAACTCTTTACAAGCGGTTCACTCTCTTACAGATTTTTAGAAGAAGAGATGAGGTGAACACTAACAAATTGAAAAGAAGACAAGCTAACACTTTTTCTAAGACCTTTCTCTCAAACTCTTGCTGCTCAAAAAAGTTGTTTTCTCATTTGAGATTTGAGGGGTATTTATAGGCCTCAAGAGGATTCAAATTTGGGCTCAAAATTTGGGCTCCAAAATTCAAATTCTCTTTGGGTTCCCGATCTTTGGCGGTGCCACCGCCAATAAGCGGTGCCACCGCCCCCTGGCTTCGGGTGCTGGCGGTGCCACCGCCAATGAAGTGTGTCACCAGCACTTCAAAAAGTCTTTGGCGGTTCACCGCCTCTGATGTTTTCACCCCTTCTTTGGTGTTTTGACCCTGTGTTTTAGGCCCCTACTTGGGTTATAGGATTAATACCTAATCCTAACCTAATTAACATGCTAACTACGAATTTTAAAGACATTATATAAGCTATTACAAAGTCCATAAGTCAAGACTTCTTCCCATGAAGCTTGTGAACTTTGGCGGTCTTAGATAAACTCGCCGGAAACCATTCTGCGGACTCGACAAGCTCTTAAACTTCGCGATTTGATCTTGGCGAGGTTCCAACGAGCTTCTTGACAAGCTCGATCTTTCTCAGCAAACTCTGCGAACTTCCCACGAACCTTCCCAAGGAAGCTTCAAAAAACCCTTGACAAGCTCCCTACTCATTCTCGGCTGGTTCCGGCAATGCGTTCCCGATGATCGCCGGACTTCCATTCGAACTCTTGAACTCCCCAACGAATCCTTCGTGCTTGACTCCACACTTTGTTTCACTTTATGCCTTCATCGTTATCGTAGTTAATCGCGCACATACAAACCAAAAAACTCTACTCCGATCTAGAGCCGGTTATTACAACGCGAATTGACATTACATTTGCAAGACGTCATTGGTTGGCGCCGTTCGATTCTTTAGCACATCGTCCTCTCTTTGCGGCTTGTTGCCCAATCGGCGGTTGACCTCCGCAACCCGATATCCTTGGCGCAATTCCGCTCTCCTCAACCCGATGCCCGGCGTTGAAGCTCCTTCGCCGTCAATATCCCGGCGTGATCTCCCGTTAACGTCAATTCCTCTTAGATGCTTGTCTAATTTTGTCAGTAGACTGCATCCTCAAAATGCAGTTAAACATCTAAACACAATCAATTAGTTTCATCATCAAAATCTGAGATTCAACAAAAAGAAGCTCGTCGAGAACTTCGCAAGTGGATCGCTTTGAAGTCCAGAGTTTTTGGGAAGTCCGTAGGAACATCGTCGGAGGACCGGACCGGATGACAGCCGGAAGTTAGTGGGAAGAAGCGATTGATGCACCAGAGCAAGCTGTAGTAAAAGTCTTAAGAATTGTCGTAGTTAACCCGCGATGATTAAGTTAGAATTGAGAGGTGATCCCATTAACTTTAATCTAGGGGCAATTGGGCCCTTGAAAGAACCAAATTGGGCGAATGGATCAACCCATTAGGACCCGGATCTCGCCCGAAGGTGGCCTGACCGAGGCTCGATCTCGAGTTAAGTTTGGGCGATTGCAACCACGAGCTCGGTCTCAGAAGCTCACGGGCTGGTGCAACCACCTAGTCAAGCGGTGGCACCGCCAAGCTCGATCTCCCGAGCTCGCCGGTGGTGCACCTTGCCGAAAGCGGTGGCACCGCCGAGGCTCGATCTTATTACCTGTCGGCGGTGCAAGCACCCGGTCGGTGCAATGCCAAAACCGAATTCTGGGAATTGACAATTTTGAGTTCGAATTCAAAACTGGTTTGGGGCTATAAATACCCCACTCTTTTCAGCAATGAAAGAGCAACGAAAAACCACCAAAATCGATCTTACGAGAGAGTTTTGAGCTCAAAAGTGTTGTAATAAGCTAAAGGTTCTTTGGCTCTTTTTCTTCCAAGTTCGGATCTTTCAAGAGAGGAGAAAAGTTTGTAAAGGTTGTCTCCTAAGCCTGTCAAAGGTGTGAATCGTAAAAGGGTGGTTGGCCTTCGTCTATTGAAGGAAGGCCTCTAGTGGACGTCGGCGACCTCATCGGGTGGAGGAAGCCAGGAAGTGGATGTAGGTTAAGATTGACCGAACCACTCTAAATCGTATTTGCTCTCTGGTTTACATTTACTTTGAGCTTATTATCCTTCGCAAACCTCCTTCATAGCTTTACTGCCTTCTGGCTTTACGATTCGTTTCTAAGCGATATTTTCTAAATCGTGTTTAGGCGTAAAACGCCTTTCTCGTCTGAACATCATTATTCGGGTTTAAACATTCGATTTCCATCACAACAGCAAACTGCCTTAACAGATTCAGTTTAACGCTTCTTGCCTAATCACAAGTTAAAGTGATTTTCTGAATCGACTTTTTCTCTTTGAAATCGCTTTTAAATGCGAACATTGTATTTCAGTTTTTTACATTCGATTTCCATCATAACTACAAAGCGCCTTTATAGATTTGTTTTAACTACTTCTTACGATCTTAAGTCAAAGAAATTTCTGAATTAACTTTTCTCTTGGAATAAGCTTTTGTCGCATTTCGAGCATGATTTTAAGCGTTGAAAGTTTTCCTTTGCACTAATTCACCCCCTCTTAGTGCTCTTGATCCTAACATAGAGGTTGGGATATAAGATATCCGTAGGAGCTCCTATCTTTTTGGATATATAATAAGCCTCTGAATTATTGGATCCCATGGAGGAGATCCAATAAAAGCTCATGATAGATTATTGGATAGTGATCCACTAATCTAAGAATCTTGGATAGTTGGATGAAGATCCAATACCCAATAGGGTTAAGATTGAAAAGGGACCTCTATAAATAGGAGGGATTCGGTGGTTCATAGGCCAGAGCCATTGCTTGCCTCTCCTATTCTCCTTCCCCTCTCTACCTCAGGGTAAGCCTGGAGTTTTGAGGAGCATCGTTGCAGACTTGCTTTGTGGATCACCGCTAGAGAGGAGGGTGCTTGACCTTATTCACCCTCTCCTAGAGATCTGTAAGGATTTAGGGATATACGATCTCCCTAAGTAACATAATCTTTACTATACATAGTTTTCTATTTTGCGGATTTACGTACCAATCTTCATACGACAACGAACATCTTTTTGGGAAATTGGGAGTTTTATTTTCTGTTCTTCTGTTGCGCATATAATGTCGCCCCCAAGATTTCCCAACACAATACTGTCAAGTGATGATACCGCCAGTATATGCAGTGTTACTGCCAAGTGATAGTGTGTCAAGCAATGGTATCGCTCAGTGTCAGGTTGCAAGTGGTGGTATCGCCCATACCTCGAAATCTCGGGGATTTAAATTTTGGGCTCCAAATTTGAATCCATTTGGGGCTTATAAATACCCCACTCTTTCCTACTTGGTATAAAAGAATTGAGTACAAAATTAAGTTGAAAAGGGGAGAAAGAAAAATTAGAAACTCTCTTAGGATTTAGAGTCTCTTCTTTATAGTATTTAGAAAGTTCTTCTAAAGAGATAAGTGAGGTCTAAGAAAGAGAGGTTGTAAGGGTTGTCTCCTAAACCCATAAAAAGAAGAAAGAGTGTAAAAGGGTAGTTGATCTTCGCCTATTGAAGGAAGATTAGTGGTGGATGTCGGTGGTCTCGATGGAAGAGGAATCAACAGAGTGGATGTAGGTCATGACGACCAAACCACTATAAAATTTTAGTTTGCATTTTTATTTGTGTAATTTACCTAACTTCAAACTTTCTTATTTGCTTTACTTTCTATTATACTCTTACGAATACTTTCAAGTTTAATATCTTTTCGAAACAGGTTTAATCAAAATGAAGATTTTTGAACCGATAACGTTTTTATCCACTACACTAATTCACCCCCCTAGTGCCGACTCGTTCCTAACAAGAACAAAAAAGTACTCAAGGTAACTTGGGATGAAACAAGTGCATCTAAAGATGAGGAGCAAACCAATGAAGATAAAATGGAGAACTTCTTTTTTATGTAGCTTTCAATGATGAGGTAAACAATTCAAAGGAATCTTCTTTATCTTACGATGAATTATTCAATACCTTTAATGATTTGTTTGATGATTTTAAATTAGTTAGTAAAAAGTATAAATTGTTAAAAAAAGAAGCATGCTTCTCTTTCTAGTGAATTTAAAAATTTTAAAAATAAGCATGATAATTGCATGTTAACTCATTGCACTAGATACGAAGAGTTAGACTTAGTTAAGAATGAAAATATATTACTAAAACAAACATTAGAAAAATTTGAAATTGGTAGTAAATTATTAAATATGATTCTTGCTAATAAGGGTTATCTACGTAGAAAAGTAGGAATCAATTTTGTAAGTAGCAATACTCAGCAAAAACCAACTTTATTTGTTAAAGAACCTACATTACATGTTTCCCATAAAAATAAATATAATTTTTATGGTAGGTATGGACACTTTGTATATAAATGTCCATTCAAAAAGTATGACTTGCATAAATTAGTTTGGGTTCCTAAAGGAATCATAAATGATCTTATGCCAAAAATCAAGATAGATAAATCTAATCATAAAGGATCCAAAATTAAATAGGTACCTATAACAAATCTACCCTTCTTGTAGACATCTCTAAAATTAAAAACTAGGAGCAAAAGATGATGTTTTGATTATGGATGCTCAAGGCCTATGAATAGAGATCCAACACACTTCACAGAGCTTACTAGCTGAAACAAAATGATTTTAAAAATATTTTATGTTTAAATCATTCTTGATGATTTAATTATTTAATTATGCATAATGATTTGAAGTAATGATAATTTTTGTGATTTATGGTTTATTGATCTTGATGATTTCTATGAAGAAATTTGCTCTTTCAGTTTTAAACGATGATGCATATTTTGATTTGGCATAAAAAATTAGGCAAGCTTGTATGAAATCAAATCACTTAAATTGAAACAAAAAGGGGAGAATGCATTTTTTTCTTGAAAATATCTCTAAAACTTTTCGATTTTTCAACAAGTGATTCATAGTAATGAATCTATTTTATGTTATCTCTTGAATTAGGAAAGTGATTTTGATGATTTGATAATTTGAATTTGAATGAGTTTTATCTATATTATGATCTTGAATGATCATAATTATAACTTAAGATTTTCTTTTATGAATCAAGATTTCTTACTCTTTATTCTCGTATGATTCTTAGATTTTATTGAAGGAGAGATTTTTTATATGAATCATTAAATTTCTTATTCATGAACAAATATATTTTACCATTCTATTCTCCTATGTTTATTTTTGCTATTTACAAAAAAAGATATTTATTAAAATAAATCATGTCTTCCAGTATTCAAATTATCTTTGTTATTATATTTTTCATGCCATGATTTATTTACGATACTCCCTTGTATTCATAAATTGTATATCTCATCACATTTGATTTAAATTTATCTTTATCATGATGTGAAAATTGATGCAAAATGAAAAAAAAATTATAAAATTATATTCTTTTCTTTTTTTTCACAATGACAAAGGGGGAGATAAAATTGCTAGCTTAAATGTTCTAAAATGATGTAAAACTTATTAGCTTATATAATTCATAGAGAAAAACTTGCTAGCTTGCATATTTCAAGGAGTAGAATTTGCTAGCTTGCACATCTCAAGAGAAGCAAAAGTACAAACTTGTACATCTCAAGAAGAAAAATTTACAAACTTGCATAACTTAAAATTGTTGCTAGCTTATATATTGTAAAACTTGTATATCTCAAAAATTTGCTAGATGCACTTCTATTTTTTGTTGATGACAAAGGGAGAGAAGATATAATGATGAGTTAAATCATGCATGGTAGGATATACTTTTATATTTTAAAATATTACATAATTTTCTAAATTCAAAGGTTCTATCAATATGACATATTGATAGGGGGAGTTTAGTTAAACTATGTCATCAATTGGTTGTCATCATAAAAGGAGGAGATTGTTAAATCTTTGATTTTGATGATGAAATCAATTGATGAGTTTATGATCTAATCAGCATTTTGAGTGACGCAGGACTAACTTCGATCAAGGAGAGACAAATTGATTAAAGCAGGAGGAATCAGACGTTGGGTCAAAGTTGAATATATTAGAAGATTGGATATCGGGTTGGATGATCAATCGACGTGCCGGCAGAAGGACTTCATGCTATGAGTTCGAGCATCGGTCCAAATAATCAAATATTACGCCAAGGAGATATGAAGTTAATGGAGTCAACATACGGATTGGGCAATATGTTGAAGGAGAGGACGATGCATCGAAGGATCGGACGATGTGTCGGAAGAACTAATGACATACCGAATAACATATGATTTATGGTTTGTAATAATTTATCTAGATCGAGTTAGTTTAGGTCTAATTGAATTGGTATTTGGATGAAATAATGCCAACTTAATTAAGGGCCCATTGGACCTAAGTTGAGGGTGTTTAGGGCCAAGTGATATAGAAACATAGGAGAATAGAATCGTAATTGTTTTGGGCCATGGACATCACTTTCAATTACTTCTTGATAACTCTTTGGTTCACCTGCATTTGTAAGCATCACATACTCATATAGAGTATCTTCTCGAACGTTGACATTGTCTAGAAGATCTTCTTGCTAGTCATAGGTGTCTTGCAAGTTAATCACGTGAGTGATGACATGTATGACATGACACGTAATCTTTTTGCTTACTATTATTATGATATTTTCTCACTTTATATTGCTTATTACATAAATATATTGTGATGTCCATGGATCTATGTAATGAGAATTGGATCGTGATGAAATCACAATAATGAGACTGATTCACCTTTAAACACAAACCCTAAATAATCTCGATTATAGGTTACTCGAGAAGGACATCAAGATAACTAGACAAACTAGTGTGCTATATACCTATCCATATGATGGAGGTAGCTAGTCTCATAACTGCTCGTATGGGGACACTAGGGCTATAGTGCATGTGCCTATTGGAGAATGAGTTCACTGATTGATCCACTCATAGAATGCTAGATGGTTGATGATACCTCATTGTTAGACAACGATTTTGTTGTCCCAATGGTGTGTATAGCTCTTAGACTTAAGACACCAAGGATGTCATGTATGAGTACTCTACTCTTTGATACCAGACTTATAGATTTGGAAGTTTCGAATCTAGTACAATTGGTCATTGGGAGTGGCAGCCAACCTTATAAGGGCTATTTAATGTCAATAAAGGATCATCTGCTCTCGGTATCATGAGAGAAATATCTCATATGTTCTTGCTCAGACAAATCCTTGGCTAGGGTTATTCAGATTGAGAGACGAGTTCTCTAGGAGAATCCGATTAGAGCGAGACTTGAGTAGAAATTGTATGGGTTTGATAGCACCATGTCCGGTATATAGTCTTTGAGATATTAGATGAATGAGAGATTATATATATATGGTAATTGAAGATAAATATGTCCAATGGATTAGATTCTTATGTATCATCTGAGGACTACGACTTAGTAGCTTAATATGTCCGCAGTCGATGAGTCAAGTGAATTATTATAGAGATAATAATTCACTGAGTCAGAAAATTTTTTGACATATATGACTCACGACCAACTCGATATTGGGCCTAGAGAGTTACACACATATGTTATGTGTTACGACGAGTAGAGGTTCAAATATGAAATATCCATCAGAGCCCCTATTTTATTAGATATCCAATAAGCTCCTAAATTATTTGATCCTATAGATGAGATTCAATAAGAGCCAATGAGAGATTATTGGATAGGGATCCACTAATCTAAGAGGCTTGGGTAGTTGGATGAAGATCCAATACCCAATAGGGCAAGATCCATTATGGTTAAGTTGATAGGTGGGCCTCTATAAATAGAATAAAACCAAAGAGTCATAAGCTAGGCTTCTTGATTACCACCTCCTATTCTCTTCTCCTCTTCTCCTCCTTAATCAATAAGTGTAAAAATTTAGACAGCGATTTTAGGAGCGTCTTCGCAGCCCCTACTGCCATATGGATCACCATTAGAGAGGAGGACGCTTGACCTCCTTAATCCACTCCTATAGATCTGTATGTTTTCAGAGATATATAATCTCCCTAGGTAACACATCTATCTTACACGTGATTTTCAGTTTTGTGGGGTTTTACATACCAATCTCCACACAACGATGAGTACTTTTTGGGAAATTTAGGAATTTTGTTTTATATTCTTTCGCTGCTCATGTGATGTCACCCCTAGATTTTCCTACACTTTTTAACTGAGGTTCTGTGGGAAGTTGCTCCCCAACTTCTTCTTCCTCAACATGTCCTATAGGTAGATCAACACCGGGCTCTACACCATCTTCCTGTACATCTCCCCCATCACCTCGATATACTGGAGTAGTAACTGGATCATAATATGCTAATCCTACTGCATAAGTTTTGGCTGATGCCTCCTTCAAATCCTTAAGGGTTTGATCCTCAAAGAAGACCACATCTATGCTTTTAAACACCTTCTATTTTTAATGGATCCCAAAGCCTATAACCAAACTGATCATGTGAGTAGCTAAGAAAAATACATTTTTTTGTCTTACTATCCAGCTTGGACCTCGTATTGTTTGGAACATGTGCAAATGCACTATGACTAAACATTCTCAAATACTTGTAGAAAACATTTTTCCTTGACCATACATGCTCTACAATATCACCATCTAGGGTTATATAGAGTGATAAGTTGATCATATTAGTTGTAGTCCTCAAAGCCTCATCCCAAAACTTTTTGGGTAACTTGGCCTATGAAAGTATACATATAATATTTTCCATGATACTGTAGTTCATCCTCTTTGCAATTGCATTATGCTAAGGTATACCAGGAATTGTTATCTCATGTTGGATGTCATGTAACCTACAATAATCATTAAATAATTCTATATACTCACCACCATTATATGATATTATGAATTTCAATTGTCTTTCTATCTCTCTTTCAACTCAGAAATGAAACACTTTGAAGATATTAATAACATAATCTTTAGTCTTTATAGCATAGGTCTAAACTTTTCTGGAAAAGTCATCTATCAAACTAACAAAATAAAGTGCACCATTGATACCAGAAATATTAACAAATCCACTAAGAGTGTTTATCCTCAAAGAACCATATATATATATATATATATATATATATATATATATATATATATATATATATATATATATATATATATATATATATATATATATATATATATATATATATATATATATATATATATATATATATATATATATATATATATATATATATATATATATATATATATATATATATATAAACATAGTGCAAGGCATGCATTTTTTAGACAAATCAGGACTAGCAAATGAAACTTTATGTTATTTACTAGCTAAACAATCAATATAAGGGTTCAAACGTGCACCTTTAAGATCTGACAATACCTCTCTCTTAGAAAGAACTTACGGTCCCTTCTCACTCATATGTCCTAGTCACCTCTGTCATAACTCCATGCTAAAATCTTTCTCTATAGCATTCAACTACTCACCATAAGCTTCGACATGCAATCTTTACAAAGTGTGACATTTTTTCCCACTAGCCATAATAAGATAACCCTTATCGAGCTTCCATTGCCCTCTATGAAATCTACTATCAAAGTATTTATTATCTAATCTTCCAACTGAAATTAAATTTAGCCTAAGTCAATCATATGCCTCACATCTTTAAGCACCAACTTACAGCTAAGGTTAGTCTTTATATGGATATTGCTCATGTCGATGATGTCTACCATGCTATAGTTGTCCATTTTGACAATACCAAAATTTTTAGATGTATAGATAGCAAAGAACTCTCTCCGAGGTGTAGCATGATAAGAAGCACTTGTATCAATCACCCATTAGAGATCCTGATACACACAAGAAAAATTATCATCAACAGGAGACAAAATCAAATAATCATCACCCTACACTATAGTTTTGCTAGACATAGGTGTCCTACAAGCCAATCATGTGAATGATGACACATGTGACATGACATGTACTCTTTTATCTTATTATATTATTTATCATTTTATAATACTTATTATATATATATATATATATATATATATATATATATATATATATATATCCATACATATATATACGTGGTTCATGATGAAATCATGATAAATGAACCGATTTACTTTTTTAAAACATAGACCCTAAAGAATCACGGTTATAAGTTAATTCGAGGGGGATATCAGACAATATGAACAGACTAGTGTATTGTATACCCGTTCATATGATGGAGGCAATCGGTCTATAGTTGCTTATGTGAGGACATTGAGAATACAGTTCAATTACTTATTGGAGGAATAAGTCCACTAATTAATCCGTTCATGGAATGCTAGATGGTTGATGATGACTTATTATCAAAATAGCGTTAATAGTCTAGTGGTGTATTTGGTCCTTAGGCGAGATGTCAAAGATGTCCTATATGAGTACTCCACTCTTTGATACCATACTTATATGCCTAGAAGTTTCAAATCTAGCATAATGGGGTCATGAGGTAGTAGTCAACCTACGAGGATAGTGAGTGTTAATAGAGAATTATCCGCTCTTTCAGTGTCATTTATAGAAGAATATCTCATATGGTCTCACTCAAACAAATCAAAGCTAGGGTTATTTAGATTAAGAGAAATAGTTCTTAGGAGAATCCAATTAATGAGACTTCAGTAGAAATCATATATGGGTCTGAGAAGCACCATACTTGATTATTGGTCTTTAGGTTATTAGATGGATGATGGACTATAGATACATGGTAACTAAAGAATAGATGGGTCCAATGGATTGGATTCCCCTCAGTATCATTTGGGGACTGGCGTAATGGCTTAGTATATCCATCGATCGATGAGTGTGAATTATTATAGAGATAATAATTCAAATCGAAAAAAAAATTATGATAGGTTTACTCACAGTTAACTTTGATATTGGGCCTAGATGGTCACATAGATATGATAGATGTCATGACTAGTAGTAAAAGGTTCATATATAAGATATCTATTTGGAGCCCCATCTTATTAGATATATCAATAAGCCCTTGATATCCAATAAGCCCCTGAATTATTGGATCCCTAAACAGAGATCCAATAAGCCAAGAAGAGATTATTGGGTAGAGACTCATTAATCTAACATAGCATAGTTAAATTTGGATGGAGATCCAATAACAAAGGAGCCATGACTAGGTTCTTTTTAGCTACCTCCTCTGTTCTTCTCTCTCTCTCTCCTCCTCATTTGCAGCCTCTATTTGTGGCATGGGACAAGAAGGGCGACCCCACTATGATGATTGGTGGTGCTCAGGTCTTAGTGACCTTTGCCATGTGGATCATTGCATAGATAGAACAAGTTGACCTCCTTCATTCTCTCTCTCATAGATCTATAGGCTTTCCAAGGATATACAGATCTCCCTAGTAACATATCCTTCTCATAGTTTTTTAGGTTTCTAGGTTTTTTACGAGTTTTTTCAATTTTGAATGACAATGAAACCTTATTTTCCAATTGAATTCCAGGATTGTGTTTCTATTCTTCTATTGTACATATAATTTCACCCCAGATTTCATAATAGTAATTATCAGTTACTAGTTTGCTCGTGCAAAGATTGGTTTTAAAACTACGTGTATTGTATTTAATCATGTTGAAATTATTTTACACAATTGTTGTGATTTTTTATTATAGTTTTTAAATGCCTTTCCTTTTATAATTGAGGCATTTTAAAGATGGCTTCGATGTCAAATTTGTTAACACAAATGGGGAAGAAAGGGCAACAATTGTTGCTGCCTGGATAGGCCCAAGTTTTGTAGCCTTGGTTGAGAACTCAGGAATTTATTTCTCTGTTGACCAAAAAGTAGTAGGAATGAGAGCAACAAGGCTACCTCTCACGGGCACCTTTGGTCATGCCATGGCTCAGGGGCACCATAGGTAGCTAGGGTTTCTTAAGCCTCTGTTGTCATGAGCGATTAAGTCGAAAGCACTTTCATAACAACTCCATTCCTTGAACCGTTAGTCACTCACACCTATATGTACAGCCGTTTGACAGCATGTTTTCTCTTAGTTTTGGGTCATTTTGTTTGTAAAAAATGTAAGTTCAACAAGCTGCAGCATTACAAAGCGATCGCTCACCGAGCAAAACAAAGCAACCCCAAAAGCGACTCATTCATTTGATGCGTGCCACTATGATTTGGAATGCGCCTCCACTCGCAAGCGTCGACCATTCAGGCCCTCTTGAACCCCGGTGTGTATCTGGGGGTTGGATGGGGCTTGATGATTCTCCTCTAAGGGGTTGAACACTCTTTCATAAGTTAAAAATGTTGCCTTGGCGGGAACTTGTTGTCGCGGGACAGGGACCGGTGTTTGTGGGGCTTGCATTTGTTAGTTCAACCTTCTAAAGCCCTTGCTTTTCCCCCTATCCCTCTTTCTCTTGTGCATGCAAGGTGCTCCATTGAATTGTTTGCAAAGCTTCCCCTTTGTAGACGTTAAGGACTTGTCCATTTCGTTCTTCGAACTAATTAACTTTCTCTTTTACAGGTCCTTGAACCGGAACCCTAGAGGTTACAGTGGGCTGATCCTTGGAACAATATCGCATAAAGTGAAGGTTGACTTAGGGCAGCATAATAAGTTCAGCGTCTTTGCCAGTGACCCAAGGACTTAGAAAACAGCATAAGTTACCCTCTTTATTAGAAGGGTGCCTCACGCCAAAGGCAATTCTAGCTAAGGCTATGACATTGTGGTATCAGGCGAGGCAAACGCCGGCGGCGAAGAGCGAACCCTTAACTTCGCCATGGCAAAACATCGTGGCGAATCAAAGCAAAACAGGGCAAGCGGACCCTTGCCCCAACCACCCGCAGGTGGGCTGTAATGCACATTTTCTCTCATGTTGTTGGAGCGGCTCAAGAGCGTGACAGTAACATGATGAGCTAGAGTTGGGTACCCCCATGGCGGAGAGGGAAGGGCCTTGGTGGAAAAGAGTCCGCAAAGGAGGAGACTCTAGCGATGAAACCAGCCTGGATGTTCTTGGGCGAGCATGGAGGGAACTCTACCATGGCCAACAAAGACTTGTTGGGGTAGAGAGCTCGAAGAGGGAAGCGAGTCGGGATCAACAAGGTCGGGAAACCTAGTCGACCGATTGGTGCGATGACACTAAAACTCCGTTCTAACACTTACAGGATGTTGTGCTAACTCACTTCAAAGGTGGCCATGCTCACAGAACACTAAATGCGGGAGGAGGCAACCCACGTTAAACCCCCACAAAATTTGAGGGCACCGATCCTCATGGATATGGAGGGGCGATAAAGAGCCTAGAGAACTTTCATTCTATTGACATGGAACAATACTGAGCTGAGAGGCATTCTGAATACCAAGACTTTATACAACAAATGCATCTGAGCGGATCTGAGAAACTTTAGTGTGGTGGATTGGGAGGAGATCCAACAAAGGTCACAGTCGAATTGGCTACATGGGAGGACTAGGCTGGAGGTTGAGAACTCAGTTCCCAGGAACACAGGAGTTCATCATAAAGAAGGAAGTTGGGAGACAACTCATGAGGTACCACCATCCAGACTATGTGGAAACAAATTTCTGCACTAATCTTTGAGACGCCTGTTCGAGAAGGACAAGTTGATTGACTTCTCGATGGTTTAAAACCATGGGGCTCAACAAGAGCTAAATCAGGAATGTTACGATGTGGTGGGGGCAGTGTCACTGCAAAGACTTCACATGACTTTGTTCCTCCGCAGCCGGGGAGAAGGGAAACACATTTTCGAGGCAACGCCTGAAACCAAAAGAGTTCCTGAATTCGCAGGAAGGAGACCTCAAAACACGGATGATGTTTCTTGTGGGAGACCTTTGTAGTGAGGAGTGCCCACAAAATAGGCACTCAATGCTTTGTGACTTCCATCTGCCCCCCCCCCGATTGGACAGGGGCAAAAGGCCGTTGCTTCTTAGTTCAGTAGTTTGAATCCGGCAGATTTTAATGAGGACGCATAGAACGAATGGAGCACCGAATGTCATGCGAGGGTCAGTGGGGGAGAAACATAAAGACAAAGCTACAAAAGGGAAGTAGTGAGGCGACATGTATGTGGACATCAAATAAATATTTAACTTGACTTGGGTGCAATGGTGACGACAGGCACGGCCAACTTCATAGCCGATCGAGAACAAGTGACTTGGTTTGATGGAGAAGAGCCCAAGCAGATGAAGGTAGAACTTCAGGAGTGGCGAACCTCAGGGTTGGCGAAAGGTGTTCCCACAAAGGGATATAGGCGGGGAATACCAATATGAGGGTCAAGCCATTGGATGACTTCAAAGCAATTTTGAATGTTAGTTTGGCCAGTTGATGCTAATATGCCGTTTGGGAAACTCCCCTATGGATGGGGAGATGATCATGCGCGATTCCCCATCTCGGAGGAAACCAAAGGAGCTCCCCCAACACGGGCACGGCAACCCAAGAAAAGGGGTGTGCATTGACATTCGCGGCTACTATGAAGCCAGAGCCACCAAACAAGAAGGCCATTTCCAAGAATTCGGCGATGGTGGTCTGAACGTTCAGGGCGTTCAAGGACCACACAATTACTGAGAAGTCTTCCTCACGCAGAGGGGTGGATCTGTAACATCGTTGAGCCAGGAGTGAGCTTCCCGACTAGACCACCCTACCACATGCCCCTTTGAGGTTGGGTGACTCGAAAGCGGTTGGGTGGAATCCTGGGTTTGGTCCATCGTCCGTAGCTCTAAAGCACCTTCCGGAGCTCAGGTTCGCCTTCCAACAAGATGGGGAGCCTCCAGGATTGTCGTGGAGCCTAGAGCCCTCAAGCAGTAGAGAAGAACAAAGTATCCCATCCCGCTCATTGGGGACTTATTTGGACAATTGGGCAAATCTGAAATTTTCAAAACTACCGACCTTGAGTGGGGGTAGTAGCGGTCTTTCATCGAAGCGACAGGCGAGACTACCAGGTGGACTTGGGAGCGCCGCTTTGAGGACTCAGATGGATGCCTTAAGCAACAACACTCCGCCACATTCTGCACTTTCTCATGAACCTTAGTTATTCAAGGAGTATTTAGATAAGTTCGTGGTTTGTCCAATAGATGATATCGTCATCTATAGTCAACGCCGAGGAGCACGTCAAGCACTTTGGAAATTTTCAAGGTTCTCGAGGAGAATACTTTGTTCGTGAAAAGGGAGAAATGCTACTTTGCTCAAACTGAGAATATTATTCTTGGGACATCGAATCTCGTTGATGGCTCCATTTGGATGGATGCGTCCGAATATTGCTTGGTTGCGAATGGCGGAACCCAAAGGTGCCCAGTTGAGATCCCTTCCGGTTTACACATCTCAGCGGATATTCGGCCGCTTCCAAACCCCACAAACGAGCTGTTACAGAAGGACAGCTGGAAGCGGTAAGGATAAATGTGAAATAGCATTCCAAGATCCGCTTCCGTTATCAAGAACCGATCCGATTGCCAAACCATAGAGCCTTTGAAGTCCATCGGTCTTTGGACGCTATTGGGGAGCACTCATGAGGGTCATCCAGTGGCCACTAGAGCACGCAAAACTCAATCTAGATCGCGGCGGTATCGGTCATGAGAAGGAGATGATAGTAGTGATCCAATCGCCTCATTTAGCTCACACTATCTCCTCGGATCGCGATTGCGCCGAGGACTCGACAACATCGCCTCGAGTTATTTCCAAACCGTAAGAAGCTCTCGCTAAAAGCATTGGCAGGACTTCGCTGAATTACGGCAAAATGGAGTATAAGTCCAGCCAAACCGTCGTGGTCAACATGCATTGAGTCGGAAGGTGGAGCGTGCGTGAATGCCGCAGAGACAACTGAGGGCTGAAACCAAGCAAGCCATTGCACCCAACTTCCTTTCCATCCGTGGATGGATTTGCAGTGACCCTGCCACCATCCCGATGCGCCACCGTGCCAGCGCAAGGCACGATGATTCGGTCCAGAGGGACCTGCCATACCGTGAATAGGGTTTATATTCCCCGAGTGGACACTCTGCGTTGAACCTAAAAGAGTGTCAATATCCGCTTGGCCGGAGCACCTGCATCTGCTGCGGACGTTGGCCTCGCGAAGAGGGCCTCTTAATGGGCACACAAGATAGGGACCGGATGGAGGAATATGGTTCGACATGCCTTACTCGGCTAATAAGACAAGCGTGGAGTACGGTGGACTTTCTTGAGCCATGTCTACCGTGAAAGGCTCTGAGAGCATTTCCTTTGATTTATATCGTTTGTCACTTGTAGGGAGATCGATCGATACTCGGTATCGATCGGTTTCAGTATGCACCATTGCTGCTCCCTACATCGTCATGAGGAGCCACCGTCGATGATGAAGGATGCTGTATATCAGAGTCCCACATATTATGATCGAGATTTTGGTCTCGGGACGCATTATGGACCGAAGCTATTCAACGTTGGGGTCAGTTATACTTCTCACAGCTCTACCCTAGACTGGGATGGCCGACTAAAGAATAAACTCACTCCTGAGCATTATCTCCTGACTATGGAAAAGCAACTAACGATTAGTGAAGTCGTTGACATTGCCTAATTCTATACAACTTGCGCCAGAAGCTTTGCATCCAACAAGAGCCTCTCGAGATCATAGACAACAACCATCGACACTCACACACCATGGCACTGGGTATAATCGAGTAGTCCATCAACCTATCATTTCGCGAAAGGAGGCATCGAAATGCACATTGTAATTTGCTTTCATTTAGAGAAGGCGACAAAAAGGATGAAGCATAGCGAGCAAACTTAGCGACCGCAAGAGTTCAGTTGGCGACGCAGGTCAGTAAAGCTCCAACTGCATCATTCCACTCCTTTAGGAACAAAGTCAACAAAATAGATTGCGCGCAAGTACGTATGGGCCCTTCCTAATTATCGGCATAGGTAGGTAACGCCTCTGCTACAAATCACAGTATTCAAAATTCACAACGCTCTTTACGCCAAGAACCTAAAAGTTTTACCACTCGGATCCATAAGATGCTTCCTCGCTGGCGGTTCCAACCCGCCTACCTCCCATCACGTTCCTAATGAAGTGAGTCGAAGTTCATATCTCTAGCTGACCGCAAGATAAAGTTACCCAACTATCGAAAGCAAGAGCAGAGTAATTCGATGAAGTGGGCGAAGCTTCCTAATCCAAAGCCGCTTGGGAGCCCTCAAGACTTCGCGACATGAAGAAGAAATCATCAATAACTACTAATACACGAGGGCGTCATGGTTTATGGGGAGAATGTTGTCACGAATCTAGTCAGCCGCAAGACTGCAGAATAACTCCATTCAACTAACTGCTCATTACACCTATATGTAATAAATCCATTTTGATAAGACAGTTTTTCTTAGTTTTGGCTATTCTTGTATTTCAAAATGTAAGTTCGAATAAGCTGCGAAGCCATATAGCAATCATTTCACCAACTGAGCAAAATGTTCTCAAAACAACCCAAAACAAATTGCCAGTGTCACGTCGATTTCTCCTGAACTTCCGCCACCAAAACATCAGCCATCCTTGAACCCTCTTGAACCTTCCGGCAACAGGGCTGATGGGCCTGGTTATATAATCGGCGCTATACTCTTTCAAGTTCTGCACGCTGCCCATCGAACTTATTATCAGACCGTGGAGCTATTGTCGTAAGTCGGTACCGTTCGTCAACCTTCCCAAAGCCCTTTGCTTTCCCTCCCTCTCTGCATGCAAGGTTTCGCTGAATTACTTGTAAAGCCTTTCATGATCGCCGGACTTGGTCCGCCTGCCTTTGGAATTAATTAACTTCTTTACGTCCTTCGGGACCTCGCGGAGAGGTTACAAGGGCTGATCCTTTCATGAGCAATATCGCAGACTTATTATATATATATATATATATATATATATATATATATATATATATATATATATCCATACATATATATATGCAATACGGTTCATGATGAAATCATGATAAATAGACCGATTTACTTTTAAACATAGACCCTAAAGAATCCTGGTTATAAGTTACTCGAGAGGGATATCGAGACAACCGAACAGACTAGTGTATTGTATACCCGTTCATATGATGGAGGCAACTGGTCTCATAGTTGCTTATGTGAGGACATTAGAGATACAGTTCAATTACTTATTGGAGAATAAGTCCACTAATTGATCCGTTCATGGAATGCTAGATGGTTGATGATGACTTATTATCAAATAGCGATTCTGTAGTCTAAGTGGTGTATTTGGTCCTTAGACTTGAGATGTCAAAGATGTCCTATATGAGTACTCCACTCTTTGATACCATACTTATATGCCTAGAAGTTTCAAATCTAACGCAATCGGTCATCGGGAGTAGTAGTCAACCTTACGAGGATAAGTGAGTGTTAATAGAGAATTATCCGCTCTTGGTGTCATGAGAAGAATATCTCATATGGTCTCACTCAAACAAATCCCTAGCTAGGGTTATTTAGATTAAGAGAGAAATAGTTCTTCAGGAGAATCCAATTAAAGCGAGACTCGAGTAGAAATCATATGGGCCTGATAGCACCATGCCCAGTATACGGTCTTTAGGTTATTAGATGGATGATGGACTATAGATACATGGTAACTAAGAATAGATAGGTCCAATGGATTGGATTCCCCTGTATCATTTGGGGACTGTGGCGTAATGGCTTAGTATATCCACGATCGATGAGTCGAGTGAATTATTATAGAGATAATAATTCACTGAGTCAGAAAGAATTATGATAGGTATGACTCACGGTTAGCTTGATATTGGGCCTAGATGGTCACATAGATATGATAGATGTTGCGACTAGTAAAGGTTCATATATAAGATATCTGTTGGAGCCCCCATCTTATTAGATATCCAATAAGCCCTTGATATCCAATAAGCCCTTGAATTATTGGATCCTATAAATGAGATCCAATAAAAGCCAAGAAGAGATTATTGGGTAGAGACTCATTAATCTAAGTAGCATAGTTAGCTGGATGGAGATCCAATAACAAAAGGGCCATGAGCTAGGTTCTTTTTAGCTACCTCCTCCTGTTCTTCTCTCTCTCTCTCCTCCTCATATTGCAGCCTCTATTTGTGGCATGTGGACAACAAGAAGGGGCAGCCCCTTCTTAATTGTGTGGTGCGCTCCGTCTTCGCAGCCTTTGCCATGTGGATCATTGCTATAGATGAGAACAGTTGACCTCCTTCATTCTCTCTCATAGATCTATAGGCTTTCAAGGATATACGATCTCCCTAGGTAACATATCCTTCTCATATGCATAGTTTTTCGGTTTTACGAGTTTTTACGCACCAATTTTTGAATGACAATGAAACCTTATTTTTCTGTGAGAATTCTGGGATTGTGTTTTCTATTCTTCTATTGTACATATAATTTCACCCCAGATTTCCTAATAGTAGTATCAGAGCTAGTTTGCTCGTGCAAAAGATTGGTTTTAAACTACGTGTATTGTATTTAATCATGTTGAAATTATTTTACACAATTGTTGTGATTTTTTATTATAGTTTTTAAATGCACCTTTTCTTACTGTTAAGAGGCATTTTAAAGATGGCTTTCGATGTCAAATTTGTTAACACAAATGGGGAAGAAAGGGCAACAATTGTTGCTGCCCCTTAGATTGGCCCAAGTTTGCTTGTAGCCTTGGTTGAGAGCTCCAATTTATTTCTCTCGGCCTGACCAAAAGTAGTAGGAATGAGAGCAACAAGGCTACTCTCAACTTGCTGCATGGCAACCTTTGCGGTCATGTTTCCTGGCTGCAAGGGGCACCATAGGTAGCTAGGGTTTCTTAGCCGCCTAGGTGTCATGAACGGTCGTCGAGCACTCGCAACAACTCCATTCAACGAACCGTTCGTCACTCACACCTATATGTACAGCTGCTTGACAGCATGTTTTCTCTTAGTTTTGGGTCATTTTGCTTGTAAAAATGTAAGTTCGAACAAGCTGCAGCATTACAAAGCGATCGCTCACCGAACCGAGCAAAACAGCCCCAAAACAGCTTCATTTTCGCGTGCCACGAGCAGATTTCTGGAATCTGCCTCCACTCACCAAAACGTCAGCCATCTCAGCCCTCTTGAACCCCCCGGGTGGCACAGGGTTGGATGGGGCTTCGGTTATATACCGGGCGTTGAACACTCTTTCGCAAGTTCGCATGTTGCCTTGACGGGAACTTGTTGTCACGCCCGGGACCAGGTGAGCGGCTGTTTGTGGGCTTGCAGTTGTTCGTTCAACCTTCTAAAGCCCTTGCTTTCCCCCTATCCCTCTTTTCTCTTGTGCATGCAAGGTGCTCGCTGAATTGCTTGTAAAGCTTCCCCTTTTCGCGAGACGTTGGGACTTGTCCGCCGCTCGTTCTTTCGAACTAATTAACTTTCTCTTTTACAGGTCCTTCGGAACCTACGAGAGGTTACAAGTGGGCTGATCCTTGCGGAGCAATATCGCAAGGGTGAAGCGCGACTTAGGCAACGCAAGCTAAGTTCGCGTCTTTGCCGCAAGGGTGACCCGCGACTTAGGCAACGCAAGCTAAGTTCGCATCTTTGGTCGCAAGGGTGCCTCACGCCTTAGGCAATTCTAGCTAAGGCTATGACATTGTGGTATCAGAGCAGGCAAGCACTTCGAGCGAGCAGCAAACGAACTTCGCAACTTCGCCATGGCAAAGCATCGTGGCGAATCAAGCAAGACAGGGCAAGCCGGACCCTTGCCCCAACCAGCCGCAGGTGGGCTGCATGTGCACATTTTCTCTCATGTTGTTGGAGCCGCTCAAGAGGAGCGCGGCAGCGAACATGATGAGCGAGAAGTTGGGTACCCTCCGCGAGCGGAGGAAGTGCAATCTGGAGCGCGAACTGGAAAAAGAGTCACAAGGAGAGACTCACAACGACGGAAACCCGCCTGGATGTTCTTGAAGCGAGCATGGAGGAACTCTACCATGGCCAACAAAGACTTGTTGGGGTAGAGAGCTCGCAAGAGGAAGCGGAGTCCAGGATCAACAAGGTCGAAGCCCTAGTCGACCGATTGTCTGATGACACCAAAACTCCGTGCAACACTTACAGGATGTTGTGGCGGAACTCACTTCAAAGGTGGCCATGCTCACAAGAACACTAAATGCGGGAGGAGGCAACACCCGCGTTGCACCGCCACAAAATTTGAGGGCACCCGATCCTCATGGATATGGAGGGGCCAGAGATGCCAAAGAGCTCGAGAACTTTCTATTCGACATGGAACAATACTTCTGAGCTATGAGGCCTGATTCTGAAGATACCAAAGTTTCTATAGCAACAATGTATCTGAACGGAGATGCGAAACTTTAGTAGCGAACCCGTTGGGAGGAGATCCAACAAGGTCAGTGTCGAGTCGACACATGGGAGGACTTGAAGCGGGAGTTGAGAACTCAGTTCCTACCGGAGAACACAGAGTTCATCACAAGAAGGAAGTTGAGACAACTCCGCCAGAGTACCACCATCCGAGACTATGTGAAACAAATTTCTGCACTAATGCTGGACATACAAGACATGTTCGAGAAGGACAAGTTGTTCAGCTTCCTCGATGGTTTAAAGCCATGGGCTCAACAAGAGCTAAATCGTAGGAATGTTACCGATGTGGTCGGGGCAATTGCTGCTGCAGAAAGACTCACCGACTTTGTTTCCTCTGAAGACCCAGGGAGAAGGAAACAATTTTCAGGCAATCGCCCTCCAAAACATTCTCGAGGGAAGGAGCTCGGGGGCAAACAAAAGAAGAAGAGTTCCCACAAAGGGCCAAACCCGAAAGGCAAGACCTCAAAACCTGGATGATGTTTCTTGTGCGGAGGACCGCACATGGTGAGGGAGTGCCCACAAAAATAGGCACTCAATGCTTTGACGGCTTCCATCCACCCCCCCCCCCCCCCCCGATTGGACAAGGGCAAAGCTGTTGCTCTTAGTTCGAGTAGTTTTGAATCCAGCAGTGACGACGAGGAGTCGCAAGGACCCCGAATGGGAGCAATCGTTTGTTGAATGTCATGCGGGGTCAAGTGGGGGAGAACATCAAGACAAAGCTACAAAAAACAGGAAGTAGTGAGCTGATGTATGTGGACATCAAGCTAAATGGCCAAACGACCCGTGCAATGGTGGACACGGGCGCTACCCACAACTTCATAGCCGATCGAGAAGCACAGTGACTTGGGTTGATCTTGGAGAAGAGCCCAAGCCGAATGAAGGTGGTGAACTCGGAGGCCAAGCGAATCTCCGGGTTGGCGAAAGGTGTTCCCATCAAAATCGGGACATGGGGCAGGAACACCAACATGATGGTCGTGCCATTGGATGACTTCCAAGTGATTCTTGGAATGGAGTTTATGCACGCAGCGAAGTTGGTGCCAATGTCGTTCTTGAACTCCCTATGTATGATGGGAGGCGATGATCCCTACGTGATTCCCATCTCTCGGAGAGGAACCAAGGAGCCCCAACACATATCGGCATTACAACTGAAGAAAGGGGTGTGAAAAGGCGAATTGACATTCGTGGCTGCTATGAAGCTAGAGCCACTCAACAAGAAGGCCATTCAAGAACCTGCTATGGTGGCGAACGTCCTGAGAGAGTTCAAGGACGTTATGCCACCTGAGTTACCGAAGACTCTTCCACCACGCAGAGGCGTGGATCACAACATCAAGCTGGAGCCAGGAGTGAAGCCTCCAACTAGACCACCCTACCACATGCCCCCGCCAGAGTTGGCAGAACTCAGAAAGCAGTTAGGTGAACTGCTAAGCGGTGGTCTCATCCGTAGCTCTAAAGCACCTTTCAGAGCTCCAGTTCTCTTCCAAACAAGATGGGAGCCTCCGATTATGCGTCGACTACCGAGCCCTCAACAAAGTGACAGTGAAGAACAAGTATCCCATCCCGCTCATTGCGGACTTATTTGACCAATTGGGCAAATCTAAGTATTTCTCAAAACTCGACCTTCGGTCGGGGTATTGGCAGGTGCGCATTACTGAAAGCGACGAAGCGAAGACTACCTGTGTGACCAGGTATAGAGCGTTTGAGTTCTTGGTGATGCCTTTCGGCTTAACCAACACTCCGGCCACATTCTGCACTCTCATGAACTAGTTATTCAAGGAGTATTTAGATAAGTTCGTGGTTGTCTACTTAGATGATATCGTCATCTATAGTCAAACGCTCGAGGAGCACGTCAAGCACTTTCGAACGATTTTCAAGGTTCTCAAGGAGAACACTTTGTTCGTGAAAAGGGAGAAATGCTACTTTGCTCAAACTGAGATATTATTCTTGGGACATCGAATCGGTGATGGCTCCATTTGGATGGATAAGTCGAATGTGCAAGCGGTTGCAGAATGGCGAACTCCAAAGAAGGTGCCAGAGTTGAGATCCTTCCTTGGTTTCGTCAATTATTATCGACGCTTCATAGCGGGATATTCGAAGTGTGCAACCCCACAAACGGAGTTGCTAAAGAAGGAGCAGCCTTGGAAGTGGTATGATAAATGTGAAATAGCATTCCAAGATCTGAAGGCTGCTGTTATTGAAGAACCAGTGCTCAGATTGCCAAACTATAGGGAGCCTTTTGAAGTCTATACAGATGCTTTGGACTTCGCTATTGGGGGAGTACTCATGCAGGAGGGTCATCCAGTGGCCTACGAGAGCCGCAAACTCAACGAGATCGAGCGGCGGTATCCAGTGCATGAGAAGGAGATGATAGTAGTGATCCACTGTCTACGAGTTTGGCGACACTATCTCCTCGGATCGCGATTTGTGCTGAGGACGGACAACATCGCCCTGAGCTATTTCCAAACTCAGAAGAAGCTCTCCTCAAAGCAGGCGCATTGGCAGGACTTCCTGGCTGAATTTAATATGGCAATGGAGTATAAGTCTGGGAAGGCAAATGTCGTGGCTGATGCATTGAGTCGAAAGGTGGAGCGTGTGAATGCCGCACAATTGGAGGGCGGAAACCAAGCAAGTCAGTTGCACTCCAACTTCCTTTCCAGAATCAGGGATGGATTGTATAGTGACCCTCAAGCAATTATCCTGATGCAGCTCATCAAAGAAGGCAAGGCACGATGATTCTGGGTCCAGGAGGGACTCGTTTACACAAAAGGGAATAGGGTTTATATTCCCCGAGTGGACAATTTGAGGCGTGAACTCTTAAAAGAGTGTCACGATTCCGTTTGGGCTGGACACCCAGGCATTCACAGGACGTTGGCTCTCGTGAAGAGGGCCTTCTATTGGCCGAAGATAGGGACTGATGTGGAGGAATATGTTCGAACATGCCTTACTTGCCAATAAGACAAGGTGGAGCAGCGGAAGCCGGTGGGACTTTGGAGCCGTTGCCCGTACCAGAAAGGTCGTGGGAGAGCATTTCCTTGGATTTCATATCAAGCTTGTCACTTGTAGGGAGACTCGGATCGATACTCGTGGTGGTCGATCGGTTTTCAAAGTATGCAACTTTCATTGCTGCTCCCCTACACTGTTCAGTAGAGGAGCCGACCAAGCTGATGATGAAGGATGTTGTGAAGTATTGGGGAGTCCCACACAATATTGTTAGTGATCGAGATGCTCGGTTCCTGGGACGATTATGGACCGAGCTATTCAAATTGTTGGGGTCGAAGTTATACTTCTCTACAAGCCTCTACCCCTAGACGGATGGCCAGACTAAAAGAATAAACTCACTCCTGGAGCAATATCTCCGGCACTATGTGAGTGCCAACCAACGAGATTGGGTGAAGCTGTTGGACATTGCCTAATTCTCATACAACTTGCAGCAGAGCTTTGCATCCAACAAGAGCCCCTTCGAGATCATCACAGGACAACAACCATCGACTCACACACCATGGCAATTGGGTATACTGGGAGTAGTCCATCAACCTATCATTTCGCAAAGGAGTGGCATCGAAATGCAAATATTGCACGAGCTTACTTAGAGAAGGCGACAAAAAGGATGAAGAAGTGAGCAAACTTAGGAAGGCGACCGCAAGAGTTCAAAGTTGGCGATTTGGTATTGGTAAAGCTCCAACCGGCATCATTCCAATTCTTTAGGAACAAAGTCAACAAAGGATTGGTGCGCAAGTATGAAGGGCCCTTCCCAATTATCGGCAGGGTAGGCAACGTCTCTTACAAGTTGCAACTGCCAGCGTGGTTCAAAATTCACAACGTTCTTTACGCCAGCAACCTAAAAGCCTACCACTCGGATCCACAAGATGCTTCCTGAAGTGTTCCAACTCAGCTACCTCCCATCACAGCCTCCTACGAGAAGTGAGTTGAAACCATTCTAGCGGACCGCAAGATAAAGTTACCCAACGGAGCTGAGCAGATAGAGTACCTGATGAAGTGGCGAAAGCTTCCCCGAACTAAAGCCAGTTGGGAGCCTGAAGACGCCCTGCGACATGAAGAAGAAATCATCAATAACTACTAACAAGCGTCGACGAGGGCGTCGATAGTTTAAGTGGGGGAGAATGTCACGAACGGTCGTCGCGCACTCGCAACAACTCCATTCAACGAACCGTTCGTCGCTCACACCTACATGTACAACTACTTGACAGCATGTTTTCTCTTAGTTTTGGGTCATTTTGCATGTAAAAATGTAAGTTCGAACAAGCTGCAGCGTTACAAAGCAATCGCTCACCGAACCGAGCAAAACAGCCCCAAAACAACCCAAAACAGCTCCGTTTTCGCGTGCCGCGGGCTGATTTCTGGAATCTGCCTCTGCTCACCAAAACATCAGCCATCTCAACCCTCTTGAACCCCCCGGGTGGCACAGGGCTGGATGGGGCTTCGGTTATATACTGGGCGTTGAACACTCTTTCGCAAGTTCGCACGTTGCCTTGACGGGAACTTATTATCACGCCCAGGACCAGGTGAGCGGTTGTTTGTGGGCTTGCAGCTGTTCGTTCAACCTTCTAAAGCCCTTGCTTTCCCCCTCTCCCTCTTTTCTCTTGTGCATGCAAGGTGCTCGCTGAATTACTTGTAAAGCTTCCCCTTTTCGCGAGACGTCGGGACTTGTCCGCCGCTCGTTCTTTTGAACTAATTAACTTTCTCTTTTACAGGTCCTTCGGGACCTGTGAGAGGTTACAAGTGGGCTGATCCTTGCGGAGCAATATCGCAAGGGCAAAGCGCGACTTAGGCAATGCAAGCTAAGTTCGCGTCTTTGTCGCAAGGGTGACCCGCGACTTAGGCAACGCAAGCTAAGTTCACGCCTTAGGTAATTCCAGCTAAGGCCGTGACATAGGTGCCCTTGGTGGCCAGGACTCATGGCCACATGGGGCAAGCAGGCAGCCAGTTTTCCTAGCTGCCCAAGGCTACCTTGCATTCAGGGTTTCGTAATTGCAAGGGACTCCTTGTGGCTAGGGTTTTCTAGCTAAACAAAATAGCCTTGTGGCCTAGGATTCCTAGCCATAAGGGAGTCCTTAGTGGCTAAAATTTCCTAGCCACTTAAGGAACTACCTACCATTTTGGGGCACCCTATGGTAGGGTTCCTAAAATACTACATAATAATTAATTAAATAATTTAATTAATTATTATAATTATTATCTGGTAGTTCTACATGGTGATGATGTGTATATGTGATGTCTGATGTAGACGGATGATCATGGACCGTGTGATATATGTGTATAGGTGATATGATTATTATTCTTATTGGGGCTTGCAAATCTCCAATTTTATTCTTGTTTATTGTTGGGCCTGTGTGCCTATGATTAGGTTATAATCACATGATGGAGTGTAGCAAGAGCGTGGAGGCAATAATGGAACCCACGAGATCGAGATAGATGATCGCGACGCATAAAGATGCGTCGAGATGTTGATAGAACCGATGAGGATGAGATGGATAATCATAAGGCAAGGAGATGCATTGCTACACACATATATCTTAATATGAATGATTGGACCCATTGGCTCAAGCTTGATCACATTAAGTTGTGGTCCATGATTATATGGTGTGATTGCTCATATGATATGTAATTGTTTATACGCCTACTAGATATTATTAAAGGATTAAGAAATATTTTTGAACTACTTATAACATATTTTAATCCTAAAAATAAAATTCTAACATTTAAAAGAATCGAAAAAAAAAACTTTTATTTTAAAAAAAAGTAGGGAAACCTACCTCTCTTTAGTACGATACAACTCCTCACTTTTCTTACTATTAAACTTAACTTGGTGAGAAACGAAGAAGAGGAATCCATCCTTTAAATAGGAGGAGATAAACCTTCAATTTGAGAAAATTTTTATTTTTATTTTATATTTATTTAATATTAATTTTTATTTAATATACTAACAAATTTGATATCACTCTATTTGCAGTGCTTAATAGTTATTTTCTAAATTATAACTGTAAGAAAAAAATAAAAAATAATTCTTAAATTGAAGATTTGATTAAGTTTCTCCCCTCCTAAAAGAAATTTAGTTCCAAAATTTAGCTTATCTCAAGAAAATACGTAAGGATACTTCTCTTACACATCCTCTTCTCTTCTAAATTGCCTCTTGATCTGAATAGTGCTATTGTGAATAGATCTTTACCAAAGTATAACTTTATTTTTTATAATTTGTTCTTTCCTTTCCAAGATCTGGGTTGGTTGTTCCGTAAAAGTAGCATCATCTCTTAGTTGTAGATGTTAGTAAGATATGACATGAGATGAATCCTTGATATTTCTCTAGAGCATAGAGAGGTGGAATACATCATGGATACTAACTAAAGTCGGGGGTAATACCAATCTATATGCCACATGCCTAACTTTCTATAAGATCTCAAATGAGCTAGTGAATTTATGGGCTAACTTTCTTCTTTGACCAAACCTCATTACTCTCCCAATTGGAGACACGTTCAAGAAGATGTGATTATCAACTTTAAACTCTAGATCTCTTCACCTTTGACAACATGACTTTTTTGATGGCTTTGGGCTGCTAATAATCTTTGACGTATAATTCAAATAATATCCATATCTCTTTGAATTAATTGAGGCCCAAAAGCTTTTGTTCTCCCACCTCATCTCAATACACAAGTGATCTATATTTTCTCATATAAAGAGCTTCAAATGAAGCCATCTATATACTAGAGTGATAATTATTTGGAGTAGATATCTATTGACTTGAAACCCTAGTTCAATCAGTTCAATTAAACTTGATTTAACTAGAAACTGATTGAATCGATCTCTAATCTTTATTTAATTAGTTTGGAACCACCATAGATTAGTATAATTTAGATTAGATTATATTTAATTTAGGTTAAACAGACTTGAGTAAGTCAACCAATTTGGAATCATCCTGAATTGATATAAGCTAATCAAATATGGTTTAATTCAATCAATGTTTGGATTCAAATATGACAATCGCATAATAATAGACTAGGCTGGGCTAACCCATGTACTGATCATCTGCACTGCACATGACTGTGTATACATCACACTATGCTAGGCTAACCTATGGCCCATGAACTAGTTATGTGCATCGCACGTGACTATCCATATTGGGTTAGGCTAAGCTAGCTTATAGGCTAGGGTTTGATTTGTGGGTTGGGCTTGACCTATTGATTAGGCCTAGCTTATGGGCTATGACTTGACCTATAAGTTAAGACTTAACCTATTGTATGAGTTTAGTTTGCTAGCTAGGCTTAGCCTATGAGTTATTTTAATCTAAATCCTAATCAATTTCTTTAATTTTAAATTGTAACATAATGAAATTATTATCAAGCATAGATATTCATTCACCCCAGGTCATTAAAATTTAACAACATACTAAAAGATAAGACTAAAAGATAAACTAAAATACAAGAAAATAACATTCTTAATTCAAATACTTTAAAAAGGGATCAAAGAATATCTTAAAAACTTTAGATAATATATTTTAATTTAACAATAAAATTTTGACATATAAAGGATTAAGAAATATTTTTGAACTATTTATAATATATTTTAATCCTAAAAAATAAAATTTAAAAATAGATTTTTCAAGAAAGATAGAAAATCTACCTCTACTCAATATGATATAATTCTTTGTCCTTTCATTTTTAGGTTTGATGAGAATCAATAGGATATAACTTTTCGTCCTTCCATTTCTAAGTTGGATGAGGAATGAATAATAGGAATCCCGCCGTTTAAATAAGAGGAGGTTAGCCCTCTACTTAAGAATTTTTTTTAATTTTTATATTTATTTAATATTAATTTTCGTTTAATATACTAATAAATATGATAATATTATATTTAGAATATTTAATAATTATTTCTTAGATTACAAAAATAAAAAAAAGTAATTCTTAAATTAAAAAATTAATTATATTTTATAATAATTAATCTTACATTAGAAATGGATAATACTAAGATTGAATTACAAAATTATGATAAGCGTGTAGCCTAACAATTTAGACAAACGAGAAATTGATAGGTCCACCAAACGAAACAGTAGGACACAGAGCTAGCGCAAGGGAAGCACGGCAGACGACACCGCCGAGGTCCCTCTCATGCCGATGCCCGTGCTTCGTAAATGAGCATCGAGCTAGGTTCTACATCATGCGCGCTGCTGCGTCACCATGCTCATCAGCTGGCGAGACAACCCTTGACATGTAGGAGAAGAAGACGCAAAACCATATGCATACGCCTTGATCGGTCTCTCAACATCGACGAGGATGAAAGGAAAGAACAAGTCAAAACTGTGTAGACTGTTTTTTCTCTCGTACTAAGAGGGATGTATGAGCTGTGAGCTCAACACACGGGAGGAGCGGAGAAAGACTTTGTTCTTCACGGGCTACTGTTTCCTCTGTTTTGGGTGAATTGACTGATAGATTCTATCTACCGACGGAGGAGACGAAGAACGAGAAAGCAAGAAATGGCCGTTTGTATATTGAGTTACTGCATTTCATTAATATTGTTCATTCATTTCATGCATTTAATGGGCACTTTACTTGAACGTATAAAAGGGAGTTATTCTTATCTTAGGTGGGAATTTTTACCGAGGAACCAAACAACGTGAAGAGCGTCCTCTGTGACAGGAAAAGATGCGTTCACGATCCGGATAGAACTATTCGTACTCGTCTCTTCCGTTGGTTACGAGCATGGAGGCTCTCTTTCTCTGATTGTGGTCTATCATCTGAAACGCAAGGAGCCAGTAGATGATGGATTGACGGCCATGATCTGGTGGGACCAGCGGATTGTTACACCCATGATATCTCTACGCCTCTCTATAACGGGGCCGTTATATGGAACTCGCAGTCAACAGTTATAATAAATAGGCTTCATGGGCCTCACCCGTTTCAGGAACGCTGGCCCGTTCATATCCTTCGCTCCAACGCCGCGGTCTCCTATAAGTGCGACTCGCGTGCGGCTCGGTTCCATGCGTCGGGTCTTTGGGGCGAAACCAAAACCAACCCTCGCGTCATAGCAGCGTTTCGAGCTCGGGGGTTTCGGTGCTCCTCATTTCTCACTCACCCTCTTCCTCCGCTTTTGAAACCCTAGAGGAAGAGGAAGATGTCGGGCGGCTTCTTTCGGGTAAGCGAAACCCTCTTTTCATCCGATATCTCCCTTTCGATTTCGAATCTTCCGTCGAACTCTTCCTGCTGCGGTTTGTCGCGGCCGAGGGGATCGGTTAGGGTTCTAATGGCACCCCGATGCTGACTTCAGGGCACCTCAGCAGAGCAGGATACCCGCTTCTCCAACAAGCAGGCGAAGCTGCTCAAGACTCAAAAGTTCGCTCCCGTGCTCGATCACCCGGTGAGTTGCTCATCAGATCGAATTGTGTTTGGAGTTTCATTTCTTTTCAAGTCTGGGGTGTAGATCGGAAGATTTCTAGACAAACTCTGTCTGTTAGTTTAATGCATTATTGAATAGAATCTGGAGTGTCTTGGATTCTGTAACTTGGGAGCTTGAGAAGTTTCTTTCTCTAGTTCACCGCTTACAAGATTGAATCTTATTCTGATCAGGTGGATATTACAAAGGTAAAGATGGACGTGATCAGGCCATGGATTGCAACTAGGGCTACTGAGCTACTTGGTTTCGAGGATGAAGTTCTCATCAACTTTGTTTATGGACTCCTCGATGGCAAGGCATGCTGGTTCGACTATCTATGCTTTTGGTAGACCGTGGTTACATAGACCACTCAGTACTGAATGTACTATTCCAAGTTTTTATGCAGGAGGTGGATGGGAAACAGATTCAGATCCAGCTCACAGGATTCCTGGAAAAAAATACAGGGAAGTTCATGAAGGAGCTTTGGGGACTTCTCCTCAGTGCACAAAATAATGCCAGTGGTGTTCCTCAGCAGTTCTTGGATGCCAAAGAAGAGGAATTGAAAAAGAGAATGGTTCCTTTGAATTTTAGTACTTTTGTGGTATTGTTGCATTGTTCTTGTTAACTCTGTGTTCTAATGCATTGTTTGTGTTGCAGGCGGAGAGTGAAAGAATCACTCAGGAAATACAGAAGAGAAAGGAGAAAGAGGGAAGAGAGTTCGAGCAAGAGAAGCAGAAGAGGATGGTATTTAGCTTTTCTGATCCAGAGTTTTTTCTTTGATACATTTAAGATTTTTTTTTTAAAGTTAACTCATGTTTGTCTCTCTATGCCATTCAGAGCTTGTGCGATTATTTGGGTTCATATACTTCTTTACCTCAAACTACTGTAGGACGCAGAGGCCGCCATTACTGCTGTATCTGGCTCGAGTTTAAAACATTCACTGCCAAAGGATTCCAGAGTTCAGTCTGAGGAGAGAGATATGGAGACAAAGCAGAGTCCAAGATTAAAAAGACGGTTAGTATCAACATGCTCACCACATTTATTACTACCAGACCTGTCCTTTGCAGTTTGTAAATTTTCATACATGGCAAATGTTATTTGTATTAGGGCTTAATTTCTTACTCTGTTGATATTGCACCTTAATCAAGGGAATCAAGACCGACTTTACTTGACTTTCATTTCTTGAAATGTGTAAGCTAGTTGACTCATTCTGTATACCATAGGATTTTTTCTATTACTCTGAGAAAACTACATAATCCACTGTTAGGATAACATTTTGAAGTGAGACAGAAGGAAAACTAAGTATAAACTGGATGTGGAATTCACTGTCTCGGTTGGCATGGGTCTCCTTTTAGAAAGTGTGTCGTTTGTTTTTATATGCAAGACTTGATGATGTTTCCTTGAGGACAGGAATGTTCCAAATAATCTTTCTATAGCATGTAGGGGTTGCAACCATTGATTGTGGCACATGCTTGTTTTTCACTGGTGTCATGAGGTAAAGATCGGTCTACTGTTTGTTATTCCCCAGAGATAGGAATGGACTTATCTCTTATTATATATTTCAAATATTTTAGTAATATTGGAGGAGTAACATTTACTTGCAATCTTTTGGTGTTGTGAGCTTGATTGTGCTATAAGCTAAGTTTTTTCTTCTTTTTCCCTTCAGGCTTTACATTTCTCTACACTTGAATCATAATTCTCATATTTGGAAGCTATGTTTTATTTGTTCAATTTATGATCATTTAACTTAGGTATTATCACCTATTTTAATTGGATAAATATGATCTTTCTTCAGAAGGATTTCTTCACCAAACAGGCCGTTCAGCAAATCAGCTTCTGTGTCTTCTCTTTTGTGATTTTCTACAGAAATTTTATTCTATTTGAGATCCGATATTATACTGGTTCACTTTATCACTAACTTCAAGTACTATTAAATAATGATATATTTAATTCCATAATGTTGTTGGGTAACTTGGATTTATGTTTAGCTTATTGGAGGTGAGCATAGTTTCTGAGTAATTCAATCTTAATTAGCTTAAATTTGGAAATCATCTTAGTTCCTGTTTGTCATACATTTCCTGAAATTATTTCTTAATCAATGAAACGATATTTGAATATCATTATTCAAGTATTTGAAATTATTTCTTAATCAATGCAACAGTTACTTTATTTACTATCCCAGGTTTGGCAGCTACAGTCCTTGATGCTATGACAATGACTCTGCTACTAATATAGAAACTTATGTTCTTTATCATGCTCTAAACCATCAACAATATATGTTTGTCTTTTTTTGTGGACAACCAATGCTATTTGTTGAACCAGATAGTTGGCACTGCCTTTGTCAAATTCATGTATCAATTTATACAACAGCCTTCTGCTGCAAGGTTACTTCCATTATCTGGACATATTTGTTTCCTATATCTTTGAGTTCACTCTTATTTCCATGATCAACTTTTTTTTATGCTGTTGCTTGGGTAATGAAAACAGAGCTCTTTTACATGTTTCATTTACCAGAGAAGGACGATCAAGAAGTCGATCTCTTTCATCTCATTCCCAAGGGCATTCACTTTCTCCTAGTAGACGGTATCATTCTCCACATAGGCGTGCCACGTCATCTGAAAGGCAGTATAAGTCTCCAGCTAGAAGGTCGATTTCTCCCCGTCATACATATTCCCCACGGAGCAACTGGTCACCTTCAAGGCGCAGATCACCGAGACGAAGATCACCGTCACCCATCCAACAAAAATCTCCTTATGGACGAAGATCTCCATTGTTGCGCTGTAGGTCTCCTCCCTCACGCCATAGGTCCCCAGTTCAAAACCGCAGGAGATCACCTTCCCCCTCGCACCATCGGAGATCGCCTTCCCCTTCACGCCATCGGAGATTGCCTTCCCCATCACGCCATCGGAGATCGCCTTCCCCATCACGCCAACGGAGACCACCTGCTGCACGCCGCGTGTCTCCTATCAGGCGTAGGTCTTTATCTCCTGCAAGAGATAAGGCCGTGTCTCCTTGGAGATCACCTCGAAACCGGTTTCAACAGCATAAGAGGTCTCTGCATTCACCTGGAAATTATGGTGGAGATTCTCAAGTGTCTCTGCGGGCAAGAAAGAGGTGTTGACACAGAGAAAATTGTACCTGTTTTAAATTAACTGATTATTGCAAATGTTATTTCTAACATTGCACTTTGTATACCTTGTCTCATGTGCTGATACATGTGCAGGAGTAGCAGTCCTCACAGGAGTATTAGCCCATCTTATGCAGCTCATAGAGGTTCAAGTAGGGAAACAGATACCAGAAGTAATGGTTATGACTCCAAAAGGCGTCAGGATAAATATTCACCCAAGAGGTGGTTCTTAAGGCTGTATCCTGTTTCCCAGTTGTCTATAGATTGACATCTTAATGGAAAGTGTGCCATACAAATATTGCAGTACAGACATTCTTATCATAACTTCTTTTACTCAGGGCTCGTGAGAAGAGATCACCAGTTCATCACACCTTGCATAGAGAGGTGGTTGATCATTCGGACATCAAGGGCAACATCTTGGATCCCCTTCCACACATTTTAACAGTTTCTTCTAGGTCTTCCAGTCCAGATTCCAGGGATCAGAATGACATCCACAGCAAAGATTATGATGTACCATCAGAGAACTCTTCAGAGCAGTCAGATTCCCCTAGCCATTTGATAAAAAGTCCAACAAGAAGAAATAGGTACATGCCTATGTAGTATTTTTTGTCATTGCTCCTACCTTTGAGGTTTATCAGTTTATCATAGAGATTGGTCACCAAATGATCTTGCAGGCTATCTGAAAAACGATTGCCTAACAACATCCAAGAAATAAATGACAACAATGAAGAGTCTTATGTTGTCAGGTTAAGTTTATTCTTTTGGCTTCTTTGGTTTTGAATTATACTTGAATCTCATGTCAGTCCTGTTATCTATCCACATTCTAATTTTCAGGGAGGATGCATATTGTAGAACTGATTCCTCATCCAAGAAAGGTAGAGATTCAGCAGCTGATATGAAGAAGAAAAGGTTTCATGCCAACAAATTCAGCCAAGAAGAGTTTTCTAATAACGGGTTAGAAGTTGATCACTCTCCAAGCAACCAAGATCGTCATTCTAACATGGGCATAAAAAATAAGGAAACTGAACGTAAAAGGTGAATAACAGTCTCCTTTTGCTTTTCTCTTGTTCTCTTGTTACATTCTTTCCTGTTCTCAAGCACACGTCCCCATGTCCCCTTCTGGTTCCTCCCTGATACTCTGCAAATATATTTTTTAATTTCTATAGGGAATTAATAGGTCAGCAAGCATTTATGATTATCAAGTTTTTAAAAGCATACCTAAATATGTTAGTACAGTCTAATAAAAATCATTATTGGTGTTAAAACTGAGCCAGAATAGAACTAATAACACAATTTGCATTAGTCCCTAAAATCAGTAATCTATAATTAGTAACAGACTGGTGAACAAAAACAAATTGAAGATGATCTTGACCATCAAATTGAGACTACTGAATGAAGTCAGAAAACTAGGTATAAGGATAGTTTATGCAAAAATTTTGGGGTAGTTAGAAAATAAGATTTTGGGGCTTCTGGGACTTACAGCTATGTTGTTTTTGTTGTTGTTGTAGTAGTAGTAGAAAATAAAATGATTAAGCTGATAGATGAATAAAGTGGGGTGGCAAGTGAAAAAGAAAAGCTAGAGACATTTAAGTTAAACTGATGGGTTATAGAGTAGATCTAGAGAAAGACTGCAATCTGACCTTCAGGAGGAAAAAGAAGAGATGAGAGTTAAAGCAGTCCTCTACCAAGATCAATTTCAGTCTCTCTGAGCATTGGCTCACTGTTTCTGATTTGAATTCAATGTCCCTAATTAACATTCATCATACAAACTCTGAATATATTAGTATCTTTTAATAGACTGTTTAATGTAGTTGACAACAATGGTTGAAGTTTTTTATTCCATCCAAATCAATCTATTCACTTAAAAGGCCGAGCTTGGCTGAGGCAGATCAATTATTGAATGGATCACCTTGTATTAACTAGGACTGTTATTCTCAATCAAAAATCATCCTGCTTGGTTGATTAATACCATCCAAATTGATCACAGTGCAGGAGGGAAAAAAAAAAGACAAGTAGCATCACCTCTTTTGGGGAAACTTACCTCTTTGATTTTCATTTTGGTGACCAAGTACTCTTTTGAGTATAAGCCATGCATCTCAACCTAATTATTTATCCATGTCATACTTTGACATTTATATGTTTGACTATATTGCTCATAATAATTAGCATTTGAGCTTTGACATTAATATTTATTCATGGCATGTCCACACAGATTATGTTTTATTCACAGCATGTGCATGCACATGTTACCATTAATGTACTTTGTAGTGGCCTATCATTATTTTTTTATTTTCGAATTAGCTTTCAATTGAAATGCCATCCAGCCTATCTATTCCAGTACTAATTATATATCAATGACCAACCAGAAATCTATTTCAATCTTGTGAGCCTTAGTAACTTCCTTTCCTTGTTGGCTTATACAAGTTTCATTCTAATGGTCATACTCTTCTGAAATTTTTTTCGTACCTATAGGAGTCGTCTCGTGAGAATCTCTTAACTAAAAATTGGCTAATTTTGTTCTGTATAGGCTTTGACCGTGTACTGATTCCCTTAAAGATACACTATTCTTGTTCCAGAATATAGTGTTGGCAGGCACCCACAACTACCACATAAACAAACAATAGATTGACTGTTGGCCAAAATGAAAGAAGGGTGGGTGACAGAATAACTGTTTGTGGACAATGAAGAATGATGAAATTTATGTTATTTTATTAATTGACTTAGATCTTAAGTCATTGTTTGCTTTATGAACTAGAATGTTGGGTGGTTTTCAAGAAATTACTGTCATCGAAATGAGGATGTAAGGTGGATGTGCTTGGTTAGAAAGAAACTAGATAAGAAATTTGGCATCCGAAGCATTTGTGGATATACTAGTCCAGGCTAAATTGAAGGAAATTGTTTAAATTTGTTCGGTTATATTCAAAGGACAAATGCACTGGCTAAAAAAGAAGAGATGTGAAGGAAAAGCTAAAAAAATTCGTTGGAGATACTAAGAGAAATTTTGATTTGTGATACTGCCTTCAACAAAGCTCAATGGCCCTGGACTAGTTTTCGTTGATCCTTGACCTGGATCAGCCATTCCGGTTGACTCAATTGCAATCTCGCTTTCAAGTTTTCTTAATTTTTAGTTGAATTCGAGTAGTTTGGCTATGGATACTGGCCTTAACAAAGCTCAGAGTGGGAAAAGATTCATAAAGACAACCCCATGTAATTGACATTACTGCCAGCACTGCTAACATTATTGTTGGCCAAGTTTGAGCATTAGTGTGGATCACCATTCAGTTTTTGGTGTATAACTCACAGAAGCAATTCTTTTTCTATAGATTGCATACACCTAATAATCATTCTGTTCTGGGATTAGTTAAAGCTCCCAACAAAGTTAAATGTCTTCCATAGTTCTGTGGCTTGGACCAAATCCTGGTTTTGAAAGATAATGTTTTTTTTTTCTTTCTTTTTAAGCTTTCTGTGCAAGGAATACTTAAATCACCATGCATTATCTTGCCTAATATCTATGTGGATGTGTAACTATCATGTCTTTTCTTGCCAGTTATACTGAATATGGTCCTGAAAGGGTGCAGGGTGAAAAACATTCTATGGAAGTTTCCTATGATAGACAACACTCAACTAAGATAACCGTGCAAGTTGTATCTGCTTCAGTAGTTTCTAATGAGCTGGTTTTAAAAAGCTCCCGTGCGGATCTTTCTGTATCAGATGCTGAAAAAAGGGCTAAATCAAGAAGCGATGCATACAGAGAATCGCATTATGAAACAGAATCTGTTAAAAAATCTGAGAGAAAAATGGATACAAGCAGTCAAGCACACAGCAATCATTCGGATTCTGAGGAGACTAATACACATAAATATAGGAGTACCAAAAAAAGGCATAAAAAGTCTGATAGGCATAGAAGGGAAGATGAGACTTCTGAGCCTGATTCTCATACTGAAGATAAGGAAGCCAAGAGAAGAAGGAAGGGCGAGAAAAGATTACGCAAGGAGGAAAGGCGTCGAAAGCGTGAAGATAAACACCGGAAAAGATCAGAACGTCATGCTGAGAAGCTAAAAGTGAAGTCAATCGATACTGTGACACCCCCTCCAGATTTTGAGAAAGATGATAACGGTAAATCAGATGGTGAAGCTTCAATTAAAAAGACTTCTCGTTTGGCTGATGCAGAAGGAACAGAATCCGAGGAAAAAAGGCTTGAGATTGAGCTCCGAGAGAAGGCCCTTGAATCTCTTAGAGCGAAGAAGGGCATTGGGCATTAAGTTGTCACACCATAGGGATATCAACTTTCCTCCATATCCTGCTCTTTTGTTGAAATATTGTTTTATTTGTAATAGACATTCGATATAAGGACTAAGCACATCTTGGATCGCAAACTGTTTGATGTAGTCATGTTTACTCTGGCAGCCAAAGTGCATAAACGAGGATTATGTTAACAAGCCTTTTCTTGGTGCTACTGGGGGCACGCATGACTACTATATTATTCTTGCAATGTATTCCTTTTTTATAGGACAGCAAGTGATTTCTGCCAATTTTTTAGATGATACATGTCTTTCAGGATTTTATGTATGCAAGTTCCTTTTAGTTGAAATTTGCTACGTTATAGCTTGTAATAAATAGGCCTCAAGCATGATCGCTGCTGCTAAGGATACTTATATTATTTGGTAGCATTGTCCAAAGGAAATTATCCTGTGTTACAAGTACTGGTGTAGGTCCCAGTCACTTCACAGTGCTTAAACATTCAGAACAAGTAGGGATATTTCATCGGCAAAATTTGGTACACAAATGATTAGCTACTGTCGCGCTCCCGTAGTTGGGGAATTGTCGGGATTTTGGTAGATCCAGCAGCCACGTGAAGGACCCACTGACAACACTCAGACCAGGTCAACTAGATGCACACCCATGGTTGGGCAAATATAAGAGATACAGCAAGCATTTACCACCTATATATAGACGTTCTTTGGCATTTTGATTATTGTTCCGTTCCATAGAAGAGAATGGAGAAGCATTGCCTGCCATACGATAAAACCATGGCCTTATAAACATACTTGGATTTATAGAAGAAAAACTTAGTTAGACTTTGGTAGGGGCCGCGCGAACGCGTACCCCCGCTGCCACAAATTACGACGTCCACTCTCCCTCTCGGGGAGATGGTAGACCAGCGCCCCTCCCAAGTGCAATGGAGGTCGCGGGCCCAGGCCATGGGCCTTGTTGATCGCCCATCGACCCCGTCCAGGTAAGTATGGAGAAAGGAACGACGAAGACTCTGTTTTAAGCGCCTCTTGCGCCTTACCTCTTCGTGTCCCAATCGATGTGGGAGTAATCGTCCCTGTTTCCGTAGCGGCAGTGAGTTATTACGAGATTCTTTGTGATGGAATGTTTTTAGTTGTCATTGCTCGATACAGTCCAAATCCCTCGAACGGAAAAGTTGAGAGCCACAGGCTGACGATAGAAGCCATACTGCACCATCCTATGCAGTCCGAGCAAAAGAAGCAGCAGCAAAATAGCAGAGAGGAAGACTAGAGAGCCACTGACATGGCTTCGGACGCTTTAATTCCTCCCACAGGTAATCAACTACCCGTTCCTTTCCCCGTCTGTCTCTCACCCTTCAGAAATGCAAGCTTACCTCGGAGATCCAAGCACCATGCATACTTAGCCTGAAAGCAGCGATATTGGCCGCTCGAGAAAGAATCATCTCATGATATTAAATAAAATAAGTTAATAAAGTGGATAATTATCATAAAAAAAAATAAAAAAACTTAAATTCAATTTGGATAGGGGCCGCGCGAACGCGTTCCCCCGCTGCCACAAATTACGACGTCCACTCTCCCACTCGGGGAGATGGTAGACCAGCGGCCCTCCCACGTGCAATGGAGGTCGCGGGCCAAGGCCACAGGTCTTTCTGATCGCCCGACGACCACGCCCAGGTAAGTATGGTGAAATGGTCGGCCAAGCTCTCTCTTAAGCTCCTCTCAAACCTCTCCGCTCCGAGAATCCACGATGTGGGACAATGAACTGAAATGTCGCGAGAGGAAAGGAGTATCAAAACTGGAACAACACCAACGAACGAAGTCCGTTGCTATTAGGAGACATCGGTATTTTACGGTGGGTGATCAATACAATTTCCTTCGTGCAAGCTAGTTGATTGAAACAACAATTTGCATATGTAGATACATCTGATCTCTGTTGTCGTTGGACTTTTCGTTGTGAATTCTGTGATTACAGTTAGATGTTCTCAACTATAAATAAGGGTTCTAAGAGCGAGGCATAAGTCTCCCAACTTTGTGAATCCTACTTATAGTCTCAAATATTTATAAATTTGAATATCGAAGAAATTTTATCGAGCACACCTTAATATGGGTTTTATAATGATCTCAAGAATTGAACCATCTAAATTAGTACTAAGATTCTCCATATTAGATTTTCAACCTCCAAATATAAACTTTGATATTAATGTTGCAAACCCACTTCCATGGTGTGGTGATAATATTTTGAAAACAAGTTATATTAGATTAGCCCCAATCCGATCAAAGTCGACACAAAAAAAAAAAAGAGAGTAATTGATTACTTATATTTTAAAACAAATCTAACTCGAATTAACCCTATGACTAAATTTGGTACTATCAAAAAATTAAGTAATATATTATTTATATTTCAGAACTAAATTCTATACAAATCGAAACCTATATAATCTGTTATTTATATTTTAGAATGAGATCCAACTCGGATTAACCCAAACCGACCAAATTCGATACTAGCCATAACTAATAAATTTATTAAGAGATTACTATTTACAATCATATTTTTATTATTTATAGCCTCATGTTAAAATTTTTGAATATTTATAAGTTAACCACAGTAAGTAAACATATATGCCGTCAATTTAGAACTCAATTCTAATGAGATCTTTTCACTCCTTTATATCATCCCCTCCCCCTTTTTTTTTTTTCCTTTTCTCTTTCTTCTTCTTCTTCTCCCTGTCGAATGAGGTTGGCACCAACGACTTGACAGAGCTGATGGCTACGACATTGCTGGTGATGATGATGGATAGGAGAGCATGGGCTAGGGGTGACGAGCGATGGGTAGAGTCTGCAAGTTGCGTAGGCAAGCAAATTGGGGTGTAGCATTTAATGGTAGGGAGTGATGGGGGTAGGCTTAGGTTGGTAATCAGCAATAGCGAGCGGTGGGAGCAATAGGGTGCGTGCTAGGCTACGAGGAAGGAAAAAAAAAAAAAAAAACAGAAGGATAAAAGGTAAGGGGTTATGAATAGTAAAATATTAGTTTATTAATTTTAAGAGATTATGAATAGTAAAAAATGAGCTCTAAATAATAAGTTCAATTTATTATTAGACAATTTATCAAAAAATCCTATAGTGATTGATAGGGCGTATTTTGGCTCTATGTGAACCACCACGTTGCAGACCAATTCGACACCATACGCCTCAGAAGCGCGGGATGCACATCATGTCAAGCTCCAACGATGCGATTATGCGGCCTGACCACCCCAAGAGCTGGGGGTGGTGTCATCTGCTATTAGGGCAGTGTCGTCTAACGTCGCTCAAGCACCCCCGAAGATGTCATCTCGTCAGAGAGGTTGTTCCGCCCCTAGAGTTAACGGCCATGTCGGACCAGGGCCCAACCAATTCCCGCACGTAGGTATAAATACCTTCGACCTAATCTAGAAAAAGGGGGAGGAAAAAAGGGAATAAAAACGAATCTAACTTGCTTGTCGGAGGGGCCAAAGTCGGGACACACCCGACGAAGGCCTTTTTGTAGGGAGCTGGTCGTCACCAAGTCACAGGCGCCTTCACCCCGAAGTCGTCTCCCAATACGTAGAGCAGGGCGACCGAGTGGCTCGGATCCGATCGATGCCAATCTTGTCTCTCATTCCAAAGAGGAGCCTGTGTGGTGAGGAAGATCACCATCTATCCTGGGGATGAGCAGACACCTCTTCCCGCAAATAAAGCTCAAGGTCGGCGGACCTTGGAAAGACAACCCTCGCGTTCCCCCCAGAAGTTTCCGACGTTGGCACGTGGGCTTAACCGTGCTGACTCATCAGTTACTGTACTTTTGTTTCTCAACAGATTGGCGCTAGAAGGAGGGCCATGTCGCAGGAACAGCTGGTGGGAACGCACCCCGGGAGGGAGCTCTCGACCGACCTCCCTTCCGTTGAGCCAAAAGGACAAGCCCTCTCTGCCCCTATGAATGAAAGGATTCCGACTTCAACGCCTAATCGTTACTGGCGCTTGTTCAACGACCAGGGACTGTCGCTCCCGGGGCGAGCCCCGGGGGGCCCGGCCGTGACGCTCGAGGTGTTCCTTAGCCTAACCAAGCAAGTACAGACCATGGCAGGCATAATGCACATAGTCGCCCGATCATTCCCCAAATCGAGCGGCCCCCAACGCCCCCGACCGATTCGGCCTGGCAGCCCCCGAGCAGGGAACAGCTCGGGGTTGGGGGAGCCTCTAGGCAGGCAACGGACCCGAGGGGTCCTCCCGAGCAGAATGCGCTCGCACCCTACCGAGCCACCCCATCTCATTTGGAGCCCGACATTATATCGTCCGACTCGACGGACGACTCATTCAGAGCCTAATTGTCCCAGGTCAGTCAGCGCCTGGACGCATTATAGGGTAAGCTTCGGAGATCGCGTAGTGAGCTTAGTGAGGGCACTTCGGGTGGGTCCGCCTTTACCCAGGAAGTGCAGGACAAGCCGGTACCTCTTAACTTCATGTTCTTGACATTGGAAACGTACGATGGAGGCTCCGATCCCATAGAGCATGTCTTTGTATTTTGGGCTCAAATGGCTCTTTACGGTGTTAGGATCAAGAGGACTAAGGGGGGGTGAATTAGTGTAGCGGAAAACTTTTGACGATTAAAACTGCATTCGTACAATAAAAGCGATTTTGGTAAGAAAGCCAATTCGCAAATCACTTTAACTTGTGATCAAGCGAGATGCAATTAAAGCAAATATATAGAGGCAGTTTATAGTTTAAGATAGACAACATAATGTAATAGCAAACTAGAATATGACGTTCGTACGATAAAAGCGATTTCGGTATGAAAGTCGATTCGTAAATCACTTTAACTTATGATCAAGTGAGATACAGTTAAAGCAAAGATATAAAGGTAGTTTGCAGTTATGATGGAAATCAGAATATAAGCGCAAACTGAAATATGATGTTCTTACGATAAAACTGATTTTCGTCTTAACGTCGATTCGGAAAATACTTAACTATGAAACACGTTCGTAAATGAGTAGAATGCAATAAGCTAATGAGGAGGTTTGTAATAAAGATAAGATGCTCAAAGTAAATGCAAACCGAGATTTAGAGTGGTTCGGTCAATCTTGACTTACATCCACTGACGAGGTCACCGACATCCACTAGAGGCCTTCCTTTAATAGGCGAAGGCCAACCACTCTTTTACAGTTTCACTCCTTTTGACGGGCTTAGGAGACAACCCTTATAAACTTTTCTCTCCTCTCTTGAAAGATCAAAACTTCGAAGAAAAAAGGGAGGAGAACTTCTAGCCTTTACAACACTTTTGAGCTCTAAAAATCACAGAGTAAGATTGGATTTTCGGTGCCTTTTATACAGGAAAGGGTGGGGTATATATAGGCCCTAAACTGGTTTGAATTTGGAGCTCAAAAATGTCATTTCCCAGATTTCTGGGGTCTTTGCGGTACTACCTCCTGATTGGGGCGGTACAACCGCTTGACAAAGCTCGGAGACCGAGCTATGGCGGTGCCATTGCCTAACAGGGGTGGTTGCACCGCCCAGTCTCACTCGGAGACTGAGCCCAGGCTGTGCCACTGCTTGACCTGGGCGGTTTCACCGCCCAGCTTTCCTGGGAGACCATCTCCTGGGTGATGCCACCGCTTGGCAAGAATTCTGGTCCGAATGAGTTGATATATTTGGCCCAATTTGGGTCTTTCAAGGGCCCAATTGCCCCCAGATTAAGTTAATGGGATCACCTCCCATTCCTAATTTAATCTACATGTTAACTACGATATTTCTTAAGACTTTTACTGCAACTTGCTATGGTGCGTCAATCGTTTCTTCTGGCGAACTTTCGGTGAACATCCGACGAACCTTCGGCGATGCTCCAGCGGACTTCCGGCAAACTCCTGGACTTGCGACGATCCACTTGGCGAGTTCCGATGAGTTTTTTTGGCAAGCTCCTGGACTTCTCGAATTTGTTCCCGTAGAACCTCCGACGATCGTCCATACTTCTTCCGTCGAACTCCCAACGTGATCATAGTCTTGACTCCGGCGTAACTCCTGCTGCATGTCTTTCTTTCATCGTAGTTAATCCTGCACACTTATCTTAACATATGGATTAGATAACAAATGACAATTGACTTCATCATCAAAATCCGAGATTCAACAATCTCCCCCTTTTTGATGATGACAATCAATTGATAACGGAGTTAACCTTAACTCCCCCTATCTATATGCCATACTTGAGATAAGTCATTCGTGAATTCAAGGCTTTTGAATTCAATAGACTTATCGATAAGTTAAGAACTCTTAACCTTATCAATTACTCCCATCATGATTTTTATCACGATGTATTTCTCTGAAAATGATTTCAAGGCTTGACACCCATTTTCAGGTTTTACATTTCAAATGTGAAAGATAGCAATCGTAGCAATTCATCATATGGTAAGATATCAACATGTAAGACTGCGATGTAAGTTATTGATATCTTAACATAATACAAACGTTTCAAGTATTTAGCAATCGTAGCATCATATGACAAGATATCAACAAGTAAAGTTGCTATGTAAGTTCTTGATATCTTATCATGATATGACAATAACATAGTGCAAATATGACACTCATAGCATCAATTCATATATTTCTCCCCCTTTGTCATCAACAAAAATGAGAACGATATAAGCAAATTTTAAGCATAAGTACGGTAATTATGCCATAATTAGGTTCATGTCATTTTCCAACAGTGGGTGATAGGATACCAATTATGCAAACATCTCAAGGAAAACATGACATGAAAATAGCTTTGAATACTTCTTCCTTTTTATTTGTTATTATCTTTTTGCATGAAGGAGGAAGGCTATTTGTGATACCAGCTATTTGTGAGTTTACTTTGAATGAAGTTAAAATCGATGAGAGGTTAAATCATACTTTATTTTTACAAGGATCAAGATATGTATGTGAAACAAATCCTTACAAGTAAAAACACTATCATCCATATAAGAAGGAATTTACAAGCAGGAATCATTTCATCAAATCCATTTCTCAAAAAAATATTTTTCACATGATAAGTGTATGAGAGATGTATTTGCTAGTTGATTTCATATGTCAAAAATTAATGATGAGAATCAAACTCGATATGACGTATGCTTATTAAGTTCGGAAGAGGATAATGTCTCGAGAAAATTCGATTGCTAGGATACCACTAGTTAATAGAATCCGAAAATAAAATTAACACTTTTATGCATTCGGACAAGACTATACTATAGATTTTTAAATACAATCATGAAGACAAAACATGCTCATTGTTATGGAAATTTTTTATATCCAAAACACATAATTTCCAACATGTAATTAAGGCATGTAATTGTATAAAATCATCATGGTAATTAAGTGATTTGATCAAAAAAATCCAAAAAATAATCTTAACAAGTTCATGCATTCGGACATATTAATATTCCTAATTCTCTTCTGATGAAATCAAATTATTCTTCACTTAATGGTTTTGTAAAAGTATCAGGTAGTTGATGCTTAGTATCTATGAACTCTATGATTACATCATGATTAGTGACATGATCTTGTATAAAGTGATGTCTAATATCAATATGTTTTGTTCTTGAGTGTTGAATGAGATTCTTTGTTAAACATATTACACTTGTGTTATCACATTTAATGGGAATGTTTTTAAGATAGACTTTATAATCTTCTAAGGTATTTTTCATCCACACAACTTGTGCACAACATGCACTAGCTGCAATATACTCAGCTTCGGTTGTTGATAGTACAACCGAGTTTTGTTTCTTAGATGGCCAGGAAATAAGGGAATGTTCTAAAAATTGACATGTTCCTAATGTGCTTTTTCTATCTAGTCTACACCCAGCAAAATCCGCATCAGCATAAGCAATTAACTCAAAATTCTCAGATTTTGGATACCATAATCTTATATTTGTGGTACCTTTAAGATATCTAAATATTCTTTTAACTACTTTGAGATGAGATATCTTAGGGTTCGATTGAAACCTAGCATAAAGTTCTACACTGAACATGATATCTGATCTAGTTGCAGTGAGGTAAAGTAAACTTTCTATCATACCCCTATAAGTTTTTTGATCGAAGCTTTCTCCACTTTCATCAACTTCTAACTTAATGGAGGTGCTCATAGGAGTGTTAATAGCTTTTGAGCTATCCATATTAAATATTTTCAACAGATCTAAAGTATATTTAGTTTGACTAATAAAGATGTCATTGCTTAGTTGCTTAATTTATAAGCCTAAGAAAAAGGTTAATTCTCCCATCAAACTCATTTCAAATTCGAGACTCATGGTTTTAGCAAAAGATTCACAAAGGGATTCATTCGTAGAACCGAAGATAATATCATCAATATAAATATGAACAATGAAAAAATTATTTTTAAAATTCTTGATAAACAATGTAGTATCGATCTTACCTTTTGTGAAATTATTTTCAATAAGAAAAATACTTAGTCTATCATACCAAGCCCTTGGGGCTTGTTTTAAACTATAGAGAGTTTTGATTAATTTAAATACATGATTAGGGAGGCTATTATTTTCAAATCCGGGAGGTTGTTCAACATAAACTTCTTCAGAAATAAAGCCATTAAGAAAAGCGCTTTTAACATCCATTTGAAACAACTTCAAATTATTATTACTAGCATAGGCAAGGAGCATCCTTATGGCTTCTAATCTAGCCACAGGAGCGAAGGTTTCTTCGTAATCGATACCTTCTTCTTGGTTGAAACCTTTGGCCACTAATCTAACCTTGTTTCTAACTACGATACCATATTCATCTTGCTTGTTTCTAAAGACCCATTTAGTTCTAATAACTAAATGGTCATTTGGCCTAGGAACAAACTTCCACACCTCATTTCTCTCAAATTGATTTAACTCATCTTGCATTGCGATAATCCATGAATCATCTTTCATGGCTTCGTCAATATATTTAGGTTCAATTTGGGAGAGAAAAGCGACGTTGGAACAAAAATTTTTAAGAGAAGAATGTGTTTGAACCCCCTTAGATGTGTCTCCTAGGATTAGCTCCTTAGGATGAGCATCTACATACTTCCAATCCTTGGGTAAGGATGTTTCAGAAGTGGATGCATCCAAGTTGCTAGTTGGAAAAGGGGTTTCATTTAATTTCAAAGAATAGAAATTAACATCATCATCAAAATCATTTTTCTTAATTTCAAAAATCTCATTGAAAATAACATGAATGGATTCTTTTATAATTAAAGTTCTTTTATTGAAGATACGAAAAGCTTTAGAAACTGAAGAATAACCAAGAAAAATTCTTTCATCAGATTTAACATCAAATTTTCCTAATGCATCTTTTTCATTCAAGATAAAACACTTACACCCAAAAACCTTAAAATATGAAACATTGGGTTTTTTATTATTCTAGAACTCATAGGGAGTTTTGGTGAGTAAGGGTCTTACTAGAACTCTATTCAAAATATAGCATGCAGTGTTTACAACTTCGGCCCAAAAGTATTTGGGTAGACTATGTTCATTCAACATGGTTCTTGCCATTTCTTGTAAATTTCTATTCTTTCTTTCTACTACTCCATTTTGTTGAGGATTTCTTGGAGTAGAGAAATTGTGGTTGTATCCATTAGATTCACAAAATTCTTGAAAATCACGGTTTTGAAATTCACCACCGTAATCACTTCGAATTGATGAAATCATAAAATCCTTTTCATTCTGAACAAGTTTACAAAACTTGGTGAAATATCTAAAGCATTCATTTTTGTGTTTCAAGAAATAAGTCTATATGTATCTACTATAGTCATCTACAATGACAAAGGCGTATTTGCTACCTCCTAGGCTTGATATAGAGATTGGTCCGAATAAGTTCATATGGATCAATTGTAAGAGCTTAGAGGTGCTTATTTGATTCTTAGAATTGAAACTACCCTTAATTTGTTTTCCTAATTGACAAGCATCACACACATTATCTTTGATGAACTTGATATGAGGAATTCCTCGTACAAGTTCTTTGGATGATATTTGAGTGAATAGTTTCATGCTAGCATGACCTAATCTCCTATGCCAAAGCCAAGTATCCTCATTCAAAACCGAGAAACATATTTCATTGCAAAGATCATTGATGTCAATAATGTATATGTTATTCTGTATTAATGCAATCATATATGTGTTTTTGTATGGTTTTTGAATGATGCAAGCATTAGATTTGAATTTGACAATATATCCTTTATCATATAATTGACTAATGCTTAAGGTTATGTTTTATACCATCAACTAACAAAGCATCTTCAATAAAGAAGTTGGATTTGTTACCTATAATTCCTTTGCCAATGATTTTACCTTTGTTGTTGTCTCCGAAGGTGACATAGCCTTTGTCTATGCTAGTGAGCTTAGAGAATTGAGATGAATCTCCAATCATATGCCTTGAGCATCCACTATCAAGATACTATCTCTTGCTCCTAGCTTGTGATGGTGAATGTCTCTACAAGAAAGGATAATTTTTAGGTACCCATTTACTTTTGGATACTTCAAAAACTGATCTACATTGTTTATTATGTTACATAGAGTTTATCATGGTTCCTTTAGGAACCAAAATCAGTTTGTTCGGACTAATTTTCTTGAATGAACAATGATACGTTCTATGTCCATGTTTGTAATAAAAGTTGCATTTGCTTTGGTGCTGAACATGTAAGATAGGGCCTTTTATGAAGGTGGTTGTGTTAGGATCGGAGCGGCACTAAGAGGGGGGGGTGAATTAGTGCAGCAGATTAAAACGTTGATTTCGATAAATCTTTCGTGCGATAAAAATCAGAGTCGGAAGTGCTTAACTTGAAAACGTATTCGCAAAGTTGTGCAGCAAAGGTAATGATGAAATAAAGCAAGTAAGAAGGTTTGCAGTAATGTAAATAGCAGTAATGAAATGCAAACCAGAGATTACGCCGTTTTTAAAGTGGTTCGGTCAAGTGACCTACATCCACTTGCAAGGCCCCTCTTCGATGAGGCTCCCACCTTCCACTAGCAAATCTCTTGAAAGGGAAGGGTGAATACCCCTCTTACAACTTTTTATAAGTGGTTCACTCTCTTACAGATTTTCAGCAAGAAAGAAGGAGGTGAACACTAGCAAATTGAAAACAAGACTATCTAAGACTTTTCTAGGGCCTTTCTCTCAAACAATTGCTGCTCAAAAAGTTGTGATCTCAGTTGAGATTTGAGGGGAATTTATAGGCCTCAAGAGGATTCAAATTTGGGCTCCAAAATTTGAATTATCTTGGAGTTCCCGATGTTGGCGGTGCCACCGCCTGTCAGTTTCTGACCCTGATAGTGCTGGGCGGTGCCACCGCCTGGCTCTCGGGCACTGGGCAGTGCCACCGCCCAGCTCTCGGGTGCTGGGCGGTGCAACCGCCCAGTCTGGCAGTGCCACCGCCAGACTCTTCGGTTGACTGGTTAGGCTTCAAACTTAGCCCAAACCAAGTCTAATTTTGGGCCCAGTTGGCCCCTAACCAGGATATAGGATTATCTCTTAATACTAATCCTAATTACATGTTAACTACATAACAAAAAAAACATCCTAAGCAATTTTTCAACCGCGAACGTCGAGTCTTGTTCCGGTGAGCTTTCCGACGAACTTCTCCCGACGGACTCCCAGCAAGCTCCCGAACTTGTGATGACTTTAATGAGTAGCCGAGCCTTCTCGGTGATCTCTGTGAACCTCCGACGATCTCTTCGGCGAACTTCCAAAAATTTCGACAGGTTCCCGATTTCTTCTCGGTTGGTTCCAGCAGCATCTCCGACGATTCTTCGGACTCTTAAACGTCCATCGAACTTGACTCCGGTATCCTTGCTTTGTGTTTTATGGTTATCATAGTTAATCCTGCACACTTAACTCAATAATATGGATTAGATCAAATAACCCATCAATTGATTTTATCATCAAAATCCGAGATTCAACAATCTCCCCCTTTTTGATAATGACAATCAATTGATGACGGAGTTAAACATAACTCCCCCTATCTATATGCCATATTATGAGAAGATAAAAAACTTGAATTCCATCCCATTGAATTCAAGCATGAACCAATAAGTTCTAACCGTAGAACTTATCGTTATTCTCATTAAGCATAATGTCAATGCTAAACTTCAATGAAAATCCTTTTCAAGTCGAAAGATAAGAGACAATTTTTACTATGATAGGAGATAAAGATTTTCAACATGAATTTCATGATATAAATGTAAGGCATGCTTTCAATATGATCAATCAATCTTGCAATATTCTCAAGGATTTTGCAAGGCATATAAGACATTCATATCACACGTGCTTTTGAAATTAATATAAGTCATGCTATCAAAATGGTACAAGTCATCACTTTTCTCCCCCTTTGTCATCAACAAAAAGGGAATGAGACTTGATGAATATAACTTGTGATTATAATATCAGGAATTCAGCATTGATCATACGAAAATCCATCATCCAAAATTAAGTATGCTAAAATATTTATGCAGAGTTCATCTAAAGGAAAATTCAGCATTCATCCATTTTATCAAATCTCTTCTTTCTATAAATAACACAAATTGTAGGTGTGCAAGGAAGAGATTGTGATTAAAAAATATCAAGTAGTAACTCCAATAAGTCAAGATCATAATTCGAATACAAACTCATTTAAATTACATCGTCAACTTGAAACTCATAATCAAGCCATCAAAATCAATTTTGAGATTCATAAAATATCATAAAATCATTAATCTTCATCAGATGGGAGCGGTGTTTGACTCAAGATAGGATAAGATAATTTAACATGTCATTTAGAATCGAAAAAGAAGGATCAAATTCATCGAGGAACAGAGAGAGGATGAAAAACTTTACGGAAAATCCATTCAAACAAGTTTATTTTTAGGGACAATTTAACATACCTAATTCTCTTCTAATGAATTCAAATTGGTCTTCGTTCAAAGCTTTTGTAAATATATCTGCTAATTGATGCTTTGTGTCAATGAATTCTAGAACAACATCATTGTTAAGGACATGATCGCGTATGAAATGATGCCCAACGTCGATGTGCTTAGTTCTAGAGTGCTGAATTGGATTTTTAGTAAGACATATGGCACTAGTATTGATAGGGGTAAAAATGACGATGTAACACGTCAGCACGCCTGGTAGACACACTGCCCGAGGAGGCAAGCACTGACGCAGACTCGACATTTGCCGACGTCACCAACCCTCAGTCAATCACTTCAGCTTTGACCTCGTGCGCTTAGTCGAGGCACAAGAGCACACCGACCGAGGCTCGCCATACCCTGCAGCAGCTTGGCCTCCCACGCAGCCCTAGTGGCAATGTCAGACGCCACCAAAGGTACAGTTCTGCCCTGCAAACGGGCACGTCAGGTAACACCCAAGCTCGTCTATAAATACCCCCAAGTCCCAAACAAAAGGGGACAAGGGCGGAACACACTAGAAAGCACCGCTTTTCTTCCTCGAAACCCCTCCACATCTTTTTCTAACTTGATCGTCGGAGGGGTCGGGTCGAAACCCCGACCCAATTGTAGTAAAAGTCGAAGACGGTGTCGCCTCTTTCGGTGCCGTGGCGGAGCTTCCTCCAGACCCGAACCGTCGACCTGCCGACCCGAACTGCCGACTGGCCGACCAACGACCGATCCGAACCACGGTGCCCGACCCGGAGAGACCCCGAGGGACGTCGCCTGAGATCCCCGACTTCCGGACCCCAGAACCAGCCGCGTCGGCCCCGAGGCCACGGCTTAAAAAGTTACTTACCGTAACAGATTGGCGCTAGAAGGAGGGCCCGAATGTCGAGGGATCCTCAGGTTGATCCTGACGACCTCCCCGCGACCTCGAACGTGGGCCGGGCGTTGATCGACAATCTGGATCTCGCTTCGCCCGAGGGCGCCCGAAGCGCCCCCCTTGCCGGTGTCGCCCCGAGGCCTTTCACGACCTCGCCCATCAAGTCCGAAGCTCGACGGACATGGTGCAAAACCATCATCCCGCTCATCTCCCAACCGACCCCCCCACTCATGACTCACCAAGCACGGCAATAAAGAGCCGCCCCGCCAGCTCACATGATGCTTCTGGAGCCTTTCGCCTCTCCTCGGGTCAGACCGACCCCACTCGGGGATCCAGCAAGGACAAACCCGAGCGGCCACCGGAGCCCGAGGTGTTATCTTCGGAATCAACAGACTCCCTACGAGCCCAGCTATGTCTTCTCAGTCAGCGGCTCGACGAACTGGAGAAAGAGTTTCACAATTCAGAGGGAAAGCTTGGGGTGGACTCACACCGAGGATCTCCATTCACACCAGAGATACAAGATCTCATCGTTCCCCCGAACTTCCAGCTCCCTTCTCTGGACGCATATGACGGCGCCACTGACCCAGCAGATCATGTCGCCACTTTCCGTGCCCAATTGGCGCTGCATGGAACGTCTGACGCTTTAATGTGCAGGGCGTTTCCCACAACCCTCAGGGGTCCAGCCCACACGTGGTACGCCGGCCTGAAGACTGGAACAATCAGTTCCTTCGGCCAACTCGCCAAGGACTTCGAGCTCCACTTCGCAGCCCATGCCCGGCCGAAGCCCTCCGCGGCACTACTCCTCGGACTCAGACAAAGAGAGGACGAGCCCCTCTCATGCTTCGTGGATCGCTTTACCACGCAAATCCGGAGCTTACCGGATACTCACACCTCTTTGTTGGTGCAGGCGTTCATAGTAAGCTTTGCGACCTTCCAGACTCTATTGGTCCCTCTCAGAAGCGACCCCCACCACAGATACCGGATATGCTCCGGTGAGCCAACCTAAGACATCGAGGCGGAAGCTTGGGCGACCGCAAGGAAGAGGAGTGACTTGGCGACGACGCCCCCTCAGCGGGTCAAGTCAAGCCCGCGTTTGCTATTCGGCGTAACCCTCGTGTGCGGGAATCTAGCCCCTTCCTCAGTCTCTTCCAAGCGAAAGCTCCATTTTTGCCTGATCGCCTCTCGGCTCACGGTTAGCTTCAGTCTAACCCCACTCCTTTTTGCATTCGCACAACTTGCCCACATGCTGCCGAGCTCCCCTCGGAATGGCTTGCCCACCTGAGTGGTGTCACTTTCGGTCGAGGCACACACTCAAGGCCGAGCTTCTGGTCCTTCATCGTCGAAGTTCACATGCGACGGTCGCCCACCGAAGTTCTCGGCCGAGCCTACCCCTCACTGCGTCATGCTATGCTTTTCTGGCCAGATGGTCCTCGCGAACACGCCTTGCGGTCAGCCCGACGACGACGTCATGCTTTCGGGCAAGATGGCCTCTCGCGAACATCGCCTGGTTCGGTCTGCCCGCTGCGTTGTGCTATTTCGGCCCTCGGCTCACGCCATCCCGAGATCACACTGGTAGCGGTCACCCCCGCTGCGTTGTGCTCCTCGACCCTCGGCTCTCGCCATCCCGAGAGCACACCGCATGGTCACCCCGGCCGACGCTGTGTCCCCTCGGGCCCCATGTTCCCGAGAGACTTGCGGCGGCCTGCCGCTGGCTGTCGTGCTCCATGGCACCATGTTTTCGAGAAGCGCTATGGCTTGGTCGGTCCCTCTGGCTGAACCCCTCGGCCACACTTCTGCCCTCAGAGCGGGTTCGCCCCTGGCGATGTCACTTTCGGTCGCAGCTTTGCTGCCGAAAGCACCTCGGCCTATCATCGCCGAGATCTACCTCGGCGCGGGCTCGTCGCCTCTATCATGTACCTCGCCAAGATGGTGCCCAAGTCCACGCCCCTCGGCGCCCCGCGCCTACTGATCGTGGTACTTGGTCAGATGACCCTCGCGACCACGCGCTGGCTGGTCACCCGCTGCGTCGTCGTCCTTGGCTCCATGCTCCCGAGATGCGGACCGGTTGCCAAGACGATGCTGAGCGATGTGCCGCTTCGGCTCCATAAAACCCGAGACCACACCTGCGCGGTCACCCGCTGCGTTGTGCTCCTCGCCCTCGGCTCGACGCTCCCGAGATCACACTGCTGGGGTCACCCGCCAGATTGTGCTCCTCGCCCCTCGGCCGATGCCTCCCGAGATCACACCTGCTGATCACCCCACCAGATTGTGCTCCTCGGCCCCTGCTCGGCGCCTCGAGACCACACACAGACGTTCACCCCGCTTTACGTTGTGCTCCTCGGCTCTTGGCTTTTACGCCACCTAAGACACACCCGCTTCGGCCAGCCCGCTTACGCCAAGGCTCCTCGCCCTCATCGGCTCCATTGCCCCGAAGTCCAACCCGCCGGCTTCGACGACTAAGTTGCGCACCTCGACCAAGATCGATCGCCGAGACACGTTACGGCGCCCACCGGCCGCTTGCGTCGTGCCCCTCGGGATCCGCATGAACAGCCCCACTGAAGTAACAAGCCATGCATCGGGCTCCCCGCATGCAAAAACCGACGCATAGCTCCTTTCGGGGGGGGCATATGATAGGGGTAAAAATGGCGATGTAACACGTCAGCACGCCTGGTAGACACACTGCCCGAGGAGGCAAGCACTGACGCAGACTCGACATTTGCCGACGTCACCAGCCCTCAGTTAATCACTTCAGCTTTGACCTCGTGCGCTCGGTCGAGGCACAGGAGCACACCGACCGAGGCTCGCCATACACTGCAGCAGCTCGGCCTCCCATGCAACCCCAGTGGCAATGTCAGAGGACACCAAAGGTACAGTCCTGCCCTGCAAACGGGCACGTCAGGTAACACCCAAGCTCGTCTATAAATACCCCCAAGTCCCAAACAAAAGGGGACAAGGGCTGAACACACTAGAAAGCACTTCTGCTTTTCTTCCTCCGAAACCCCCTCCACATCTTTCTCAAACTTGATCGTCGGAGGGGTCGGGTCGAGCCCCCGACCCGACCTGTGTGCAGGTGCGAAGACGGTGTCGCCTCTTCCCGGTGCTGCGGCGGAGCTTCCTCCCGACCCGAACTGCCGACCTGCCGACCCGAACCGCCGACTGGCCGACCCGAACGATCGATGCCGAACCACGGTGCCCGACCGCGGGGAGACCCCGAGGGACGTCGCCCGAGATCCCCGACTTCCGGACCCCAGAACCAGCCGCGTCGGCCCCGAGGCCACGGCTTAAAAAGTTACTTACCGTAACAGATTGGCGCTAGAAGGAGGGCCCGAATGTCGAGGGATCCTCAGGTTGATCCTGACGACCTCCCCGCGACCCCTGAACGTGGCTGGCGTTCAGTCGACAATCTGGATCTGCTTCCGCCCGAGGGCGCTCCGAGCGTCCCCTTGCCGGTGTCGTCCGAGGCCTTTCACGACCTCGCCCATCAAGTCCGAGCTCTGACGGACATGGTGCAAACCATCATCCCGCTCATCTCCCAACCGACACCCCCACTCATGACTCAGCCGCTACGGCAACAAGAGCCGCCCGCTCGGGCCCACATGATGCTTCTGGAGCCTTCCGCCTCTCCTCGGGTCAGACCGACCCCACTCGGGGATCCAGCAAGGACAAACCCGAGCGGCCACCCGGAGCCCGAGGTGTTATCTTCGGAATCAACAGACTCCCTGCGAGCCCAGCTATGTCTTCTCAGTCAGCGGCTCGACGAACTGGAGAAGGAGTTTCACAACTCAGAGGGAGAGCTTGGGGTGGACTCACACCGAGGATCTCCATTCGCACCAGAGATACGAGATCTCGTCGTTCCCCCGAACTTCCAGCTCCCTTCTCTGGACGCATACGACGGCGCCACTGACCCAGCAGATCATGTCGCCGCTTTCCGTGCCCAATTGGCGCTGCATGGAACGTCTGACGCTTTAATGTGCAGGGCGTTTCCCACAACCCTCAGGGGTCCAGCCCACACGTGGTACGCCGGCCTGAAGACTGGAACAATCAGTTCCTTCGGCCAACTCGCCAAGGACTTCGAGCTCCACTTCGCAGCCCATGCCCGGCCGAAGCCCTCCGCGGCACTACTCCTCGGACTCAGACAAAGAGAGGACGAGCCCCTCTCATGCTTCGTGGATCGCTTTACCACGCAAATCCGGAGCTTACCGGATACTCACCCCTCTTTGTTGGTGCAGGCGTTCATAGTAAGCTTGCGACCTTCCAGACTCTGTTGGTCCCTCGTAGAGCGACCCCCCACCACAGTACCAGATATGCTCCAGCGAGCCAACCGGTACATCGAGGCGGAAGCTTGGGCGACTGCAAGGAAGAGGAGTGACTCTGGGCGACGGGCCCCGTAGCAGCGGTCAAGCGCCCGCGTTTGCTATTCGGCGTAACCCTCGTGCCAGGAATCTAGCCCCTTCCTCAGTCTCTTCCAAGCGAAAGCTCCATGTTTGCCTGATCGCCTCTCGGCTCACGGTTAGCTTCAGCCTAACCCCACTCCTTTTTGCATTCGCACGACTCGCCCACATGCTGCCGAGCTCCCCTCGAAATGGCTTGCCCACCGAGTGGTGTCTTGGTCGCAGCTTGCTGCAAGGCCGAAGCTTCGCCCCTTCATCGTCGAAGTTCACATCTGCACGGTCTGCCGCCCGAAGTTCTCGGCCCGAAGCCTACCCCTCGACTGCGTCATGCTACTTTTTTACCAGATGGTCCTCGCGAACACGCTGCGCTGGGTCAGCCCGACGACGTCATGCTATTTCGGCCGCGATGGCCCTCGCGAACACTTACACGCGGTTCGCCGCGCTGCGTTGTGCTCCTCGACCCTCGGCTCTCGCCATCCCGAGATCACACCTGCGCGGTCACCCCGCCTGCGTTGTGCTCCTCGGCCCTCGACTCTCGCCATCATCGAGAGCACACTGCATGGGTCACCCCTTTATTTGTGTTCCTTGGCCCCATGTTCCGGAGACAGACTTGCAGGACGGCCTGCTGCCCGCTGCGTCGTGCTCCTTGGCACCATGTTTCCCGAGAAGCGCTTGCGCGGTCGGCCCCTCTGCGCCGAACCCCTCGGCCACACTCTGCCCTCAGAGCGGCCTGCCCCTCTGAGCGATGTCACTCGGTCGCAGCTTGCCCGCACCGAGCACCTCGGCCTATCACTGCCGAGATCTACCTCGGCGCGGCCTGTCCGCCTCTGTCGTGTACCTCGGCCGCATGGTGCCCAAGTCCACGTCCTCGCGTCCTGCCCGCCTGATCGTGCTACTCGGTCGCATGACCCTCGCGACCACGCCTGCGCGGTCACCCCGCCTGCGTCGTGCTCCTTGGCTCCATGCTCCCGAGACAGACCAGTGCCGCCAGTACGCCCGCGTCGTGCCCCTCGGCTCCATAAAACCCGAGACCACACCTGCGCGGTCACCCCGCCTGCGTTGTGCTCCTCGGCCCTCGGCTCGACGCCTCCCGAGATCACACCTGCGCGGTCACCCCGCCTGCGTTGTGCTCCTCGGCCCTCGGCTCGACGCCTCCCGAGACCACACCTGCACGTTCACCCCGCCTACGTTGTGCTCCTCGGCTCTTCGGCTTTACGCCACCTAAGACACACCCGCTCGGCCAGCCCGCCTGCGCTGCGCTCCTCTGCCCTCATCGGCTCCATTGCCCCCGAGTCCAACCCTGCTCGGCTTCCTGACTAAGTTGCGCACCTCGACCTCGCACTGCTCGAGACACGTTCGCGCGGCCAGCCCGCCTGCGTCGTGCCCCTCAGATCTGCATGAACAGCCCACCTGAAGTAACAAGCCATGCATCGGGCTCCCTGCATGCAAAAACCGACGCATAGCTCCTTTCGGGGGGGGCATATGATAGGGGTAAAAATGGCGATGTAACACGTCAGCACGCCTGGTAGACACACTGCCCGAGGAGGCAAGCACTGACGCAGACTCGACATTTGCCGACGTCACCAGCCCTCAGTCAATCACTTCAGCTTTGACCTCGTGCGCTCGGTCGAGGCACAGGAGCACACCGACCGAGGCTCGCCATACCCTGCAGTAGCTCGGCCTCCCACGCAGCCCCAGTGGCAATGTCAGACGCCACCAAAGGTACAGTCCTGCCCTGCAAACGGGCATGTCAGGTAACACCCAAGCTCGTCTATAAATACCCCCAAGTCCCAAACAAAAGGGGACAAGGGCGGAACACACTAGAAAGCACTTCTGCTTCTCTTCCTCCGAAACCCCCTCCACATCTTTCTCTAACTTGATCGTCGGAGGGGTCGGGTCGAGCACCCCGACCCGACCTGTGTGCAGGTGCGAAGACGGTGTCGCCTCTTCCCGGAGCTTCCTCCCGACCCGAACCGCCGACCTGCCGACCCGAACCGCCGACCGGCCGACCCGAACGACCGATCCCGAACCACGGTGCCCGACCGCGGGGAGACCCCGAGGGACGTCGCCCGAGATCCCCGACTTCCGGACCCCAGAACCAGCCGCGTCGGCCCCGAGGCCACGGCTTAAAAAGTTACTTACCGTAACAAGTATTATCACATTTTATGGGAATGTTTTTAAAGTGAATTCCATAGTTTTCTAATGTATTTTTCATCCAAATAACTTGTGCATAACATGGACTTGCAGCAATGTATTCGGCTTCCACCATAGATAGTGCAACTGAATTTTATTTTTTGGAAGTCCAAGAAACAAGTGCATGTCCTAAAAATTGGCATGCTCCGGATGTACTTTTTCTATCTATCCTGCATCCGCCAAAATCGGCATCTGCATAAGCTATTAGATCGAATTTTTTAGATTTTGGATACCACAATCCTAAATTTGGAGTTCATTTAAGATACCTAAATATTCTTTTAACACTCTTAAGATGAGATAATTTAGGATTAGATTGAAACCTAGCGCAAAGTCCTACACTAAACATAATATCTGGTCTAGTCGCGGTGAGGTAGAGTAGACTACCTATCATTCCCCTATATGTTTTTTGATCGAAATTTTCACTATTTTCATCCATATCTAACTTAGTCGCAGTACTCATAGGGGTGTTTATTGCTTTTGAATTATCCATGTTAAATCGTTTTAACAATTCTAATGTATATTTGGATTGGTTAAGAAATATACCATCACTAAGTTGTTTGATTTGTAATCCTAAAAAGAAAGTTAATTCACTCATTAAACTCATTTCAAATTCATGACTCATACATTTGGCAAATGATTCACATAGTGATTCATCCGAAGAGCCAAAAATAATATCATCAACATAAATTTGCACAATAAGAAAATTATTTTCAAAATGTTTAATAAACTATGTAGTATCAACCTTGCCTTTGGTAAAATTATTTAAAATAAGAAATGAACTAAGCCTTTCATACCAAGCTCTAGGAGCTTGTTTCAAGCCATAGAGAGCTTTAGTTAATTTGAATACATGATTAGGAAGAAGAGAATTTTCAAATCCGGGAGGTTGTTCGACATATACTTCTTCGGAAATAAAACCATTCAAGAAAGCACTTTTGACATCCATTTGAAATAGTTTAAAATTATTACTACTAGCATAGGCAAGGAGCATCCTTATGGCTTCTAATCGAGTCACGGGAGTGAAGGTTTCTTCGTAATCGATACCTTCTTCTTGGTTGAAACCTTTGGCCACTAATCTAGCCTTGTTTCTAACCACGATACCATTTTCGTCTTGCTTGTTTCTAAAGACCCACTTAGTACCTATGACTAAGTGGTCACTTGGTCTAGGAACAAGCTTCCATACCTCATTCCTCTCAAATTGGTTCAATTCTTCTTGCATTGCAATGACCCAAAAATCATCTTTTAAGGCTTCGTCAATGCATTTAGGTTCAATTTGAGAAAGGAAAGCGGCGTTAGCACAAAAATTCTTGAAAGAAGAACGAGTTTGAACCCCTTTTGTTGTATCTCCTATAATTAGCTCCTTTGGATGAGCATCTACATACTTCCATTCTTTGGGTAAAGAAATTTCGGAAGAAGATGCATTCAAATGGCTATTTTGAGGAGGGGATTCATTTAAATTCAAATTATCAAAACCAAGATCATCATCAAAATCATTTTTCTTTAAATCGAAAATTTCATTAAAAACTACATGAATAGACTCTTCTATTACTAAGGTCCTTTTGTTAAATACACGAAAGACTTTAGAAACGGAGGAGTAACCAAGAAAAATGCCTTCATCGGATTTAGCATCAAATTTACCTAGGGCATCCTTTTCATTTAAAATGAAGCATTTACAACCAAAAACTTTAAAATAAGAAATATTTGGTTTTTTGTTATTCCATAATTCATAGGGAGTTTTTGATAGAGATGGTCTTATTAGGACCCTATTCATGATGTAACAAGCCGTATTTACGGCTTCAGCCCAAAAATATTTGGGTAAACTATGTTCATTTAACATAGTTCTTGCCATTTCTTGTAGGTTTATATTTTTCCTTTCAACTACTCCATTTTGTTGAGGATTTCTTGGAGTTGAGAAGTTGTGATTGTACCCATTAACTTCGCAAAAATTTTGAAAGTCACGGTTTTGAAATTCACCACCGTGATCACTCCGAATTGATGAAATCATGAAGTCTTTTTCGTTTTGAGTGAGTTTACAAAATTTAGAGAAACACTTGAAGCAATCACTTTTGTGAGCTAAGAAATAGGTCCAAGTGTATCTAGAGTAGTCATCCACAATCACAAAAGTATATTTGCTTCCACCTAGACTTGTTGTATCAATTGGTCCAAATAAGTCCAAATGGATCAATTGTAATGGTCTAGTGGTGTTAATTTGATTTTTTGGTTTGAAGCTTGTTTTTATTTGTTTGCCTAGTTGACATGCATCGCATACCTTATCCTTAATAAACTTTATATTCAGAATCCCTCGTACTAATTCTTGAGATGAGATTTTAGATATTGTTTTCATGCTTGCATGGCCTAATCTCCTATGCCAAAGCCAAGCATCATCATTTACGGCGGAGAAACACATTTCATTACTTATTTCATCAAGATTGATAGTATAGACATTATTTTGTTTTAAAGCAATCATAGTCATGTTATGATTTGGTTTTTCAATAATGCACATATTTGATTCAAATCTAACGATATAACCTTTATCGCATAATTTACTAATGCTCAACAGATTATGTTTCAATCCATCAACTAGTAACACATCATCAATAGAAAAACTTGATTTGTTACCTATGGTTCCCTTGCCAATGATTTTGCCTTTGTTGTTGTCTCCGAAGGTGACATAGCCTTCGTCCATACTAGTGAGCTTGGAGAATTGGGATGGATCTCCGGTCATATGCCTTGAGCATCCACTATCAAGATACCATCTCTTGCTCCTAGCATGTGATGGTGTATGTTTCTACAAGAAGGAATTATTTTTAGGTACCCATTTACTTTTGGGTGCCTCAAAAACTAATCTAACTTGTTTATCATGTTGCATAGACTTGATCATGGTTCCTTTAGGAACCCAAATCAATTTGTTCGGACTAATTTTCTTGAATGGACATTGGTAAGTTATATGTCTATATTTGCAACAAAAGTTGCAATTGCTTTGGTGTTGAACATGTAAGATAGGACCTTTAATGAAGGTAGTTGGATTTTAGTGAGTACTTCTCACAAATCCGATTCCACTCCTTTTAGGAACGTGACCCTTATTTGTAAGGATCATGTTTAAGGACTTGCTACCGACCTCGAATTTCTTCAAGGTGTCCTTAAGTACCAAGTTCTCATTTTAGAGAGTTTCTAGATCATGACATTTAGCACATGGAGCTAGACTATCATGATATTTAGTTTTTAATTTATCAAAATCACAAGTAAGACTATCATGCTCCTTTTTTAGCAATTTGTATTTTCTACTAATTGTCTTACATTCATCAAATAACTCATGGAAGGCATTTAATAATTCATGATAAGGTAAATCTGCATTAATTAAATCTGTTACCTCTTCTTCGAAGGCCATTAGGGCGTAATGAGTAACTTGCTCGGTGTTGGACTCCTCTTCTTCGGACATGCTTGAATCATCCCATGTTGCCTTGAGTGCCTTCTTCTTTGATGCTTTCTTTTTGGCTTGTGGACAATCGTTCTTGTAGTGTCCCGGTTTCTTGCACTCATAGCAAATTACTTGGTCCTTCTTGTGTTCAAATTTATTTTTTGTATTATTTTTAAATTTGTTCTTTCTTAAATATTTTTAAAATTTTTTAGTCAAAAGTGCAATGTCATTGTCACTGTCCTCATCACTTGATGTTCCTTTCAAGTGGTCTTCTTGTGATGTGAGTGCCATATCCTTCCTGTTCTTTGGAAGGGGGTTCTCGAGCTCGTCATGAGCTTGACATGTCATTTCGTAGGTCATTAAAGACCCAATGAGTTCTTCAAGAGGGAATGTTTTAAGGTCTTTGGCCTCTTGAATGGCCGTAACTTTTGGATCCCAACTTTTTGGGAGAGATCTTAAGATTTTAGTTACTAGTTCAAAGTTAGTAAAACCTTTACCAAGAGCTTTGAGTCCATTGATGACATCCGTGAACCGGGTGTACATGTCTCTGATGGACTCACTTGGTTTCATTCGAAAAAGTTCGTAAGAGTGCACAAGGATGTTGATTTTGGACTCTTTCACTCGGCTAGTGCCTTCATGAGTGACTTCAAGAGTTTTCCAAATATCAAAAGCCGAATCACAAATTGAAATGCGATTAAATTCATTTTTATCTAGTGCACAAAACAAGGCATTCATAGCCTTTGCATTTAAAGTAAAAACCTTTTTTTCCGATTCATTCCATTCGCTCATCGGAAGAGAAGATTTTTGAAATCCATTATCGACAATAGACCAAAGCTCAAAGTCCATAGAAATGAGGAAGATCCTCATGCGAGTCTTCCAATATATGTAATCCGACCCATTAAACAAAGGTGGTTGTGCAATAGAATGGCCCTCTTGCATGCCGGAGTAAGTCATCTCTCTTGGGTATTAAACCAAATATGAGAGATAACCTTGCTCTGGTACCAATTGTTACGATTGGAGCGGCACTAAGAGGGGGGGTGAATTAGTGCAGCGGATTAAAACGTTGATTTCGACAAATCTTTCGTGCGATAAAAATCGGAGTCGGAAGTGCTTAAGTTGAAAACGTATTCGCAAAGTTGTGCAGCAAAGGTAATAATGAAATAAAGCAAGTAAGAAGGTTTACAGTAATGTAAATAGCAGTAATGAAATGCAAACCAGAGATTACGTCGTTTTTAAAGTGGTTCGGTCAAGTGACCTACATCCACTTGCGAGGCCCCTCTTCTATGAGGCTCCTAGCTTCCACTAGCAAATCTCTTGAAAGGGAAGGGTGAATACCCGTCTTACAACTTTTTACAAGCAGTTCACTCTCTTACAGATTTTCAGCAAGAAAGAAGGAGGTGAACACTAGCAAATTGAAAACAAGACTATCTAAGACTTTTCTAGGGCCTTTCTCTCAAACAATTGCTGCTCAAAAAGTTGTGATCTCAGCTGAGATTTGAGGGGTATTTATAGGCCTCAAGAGGATTCAAATTTGGGCTCCAAAATTTGAATTCTCTTGGAGTTCTCGATGCTGGCGGTGCCACCGCCTGTCAGTTTCTGACCCTGACAGTGCTGGGCGGTGCCACCGCCTGGCTCTCGAGAATTGGGCGGTGCCACCGCCCAGCTCTCGGGTGCTGGGCGGTGCAACCGCCCAGTCTGGCAGTGCCACCGCCAGACTCTTCGGTTGACTGGTTGGGCTTCAAACTTAGCCCAAACCAAGTCTAATTTTGGGCCCAGTTGGCCCCTAACTAGGATATAGGATTATCTCTTAATCCTAATCCTAATTACACGTTAACTACATAACAAAAAAAACATCCTAAGCAATTTTTCAACCGCGAACGTCGAGTCTTATTCTTGCGAGCTTTCCGACGAACTTCTCCCGACGGACTCCCAACAAGCTCCCGAACTTGTGATGACTTTAATGAGTAGCCAAGCCTTCTCGGTGATCTCCGTGAACCTCCGACGATCTCTTTGGGGAACTTCCAAAAATTCCGACAGGTTCCCAATTTCTTCTCGGTTGATTCCAGCAGCATCTCCGACGATTCTTCGGACTCTTAAACGTCCATCGAACTTAACTCCGGTATCCTTGCTTTGTGTTTTCTGGTTATCGTAGTTAATCCTGCATACTTAACTCAATAATATGGATTAGATCAAATAACCCATCAATTGATTTTATCATCAAAATCCGAGATTCAACAGGTTGGATTTTGGTGAGGACATCTCACAAATTCGATTTCACTTCTTTTGGGAATGTGACCCTTATTAGTAAGGATCATATTCAAAGACTTGCTACCAACCTCGAATTTCTTCAATGCATCCATAAGTAGCAAGTTCTCCTTTTGGAGAGTTTCTAGATCATGGCTTTTTTCACATTGAGCTAAACTATCATGATATTCAGTTTTTAATTTATCAAAATTGCTAACAAGACTATCATGCTTATTTTTCAGCAATTTATATTTTCTACTAATTATTTTGCATTCATCAAATAAGTCATGGAAGGCATTTAATAATTCATCAAATGATAAATCTACATTAATTAAATTTGTTACCTCCTCTCTGATGGCCATTAGGGCATAATGAGCAACATGCTCGGTGTTGGACTCCTCTTCTTCGGACGCACTCGAGTCATCCCACATTGCTTTGAGCGCCTTCTCTTTGATGTTCTCTTCTTGGCTTGGGGACAATCGCTTTTATAGTGTCCCAGTTTTTTGCACTCGTAGCAAATAACTTGGTCCTTTTTTGGTTCAAATTTATTTTTTATGTCATTTTTAAATTTATTTCTCTTAATAAATTTTTTAAATTTTCTTGTTAGAAGTGCCAAGTCATCGTCACAGTCCTCATCACTTGAGTTTTCTCTCAAGTGGTCATCTAAAGTTCTAAGTGTCATATCCTTCCTGTTCTTTGCAAAGATGTCTTCTTGCTCTTCATGAGCCTTGCAAGTTATTTCATAGGTCATTAATGACCTGATTAGTTCTTCAAGAGGGAAGTTGTTTAAATCTTTAGCCTCTTGAATAATAGTGACTTTAGGGTCCCAACTTTTAAGAAGGGATCTTAGAATCTTATTTACGAGCTCAAAATCCAAAAAACTTTTGCCGAGTCCTTTTAGACCATTGATGACATCCGTGAAACGGGTGTACATGTCGCCAATAGTCTCGCTCGGTTTCATTCGAAAAAGTTCAAAAGAATGTATCAAAAGATTGATTTTTGACTCTTTCACTCTACTTGTGCCTTCGTGAGTCACTTCAAGTGTATGCCAAATATCAAATGCAATTTCACAAACCAAAACATGATTGAACTCATTTTTATCAAGCACACAAAATAAGACATTCATAGCCTTTGCATTAAGAGTGAAAGTCTTCTTCTCCAATTCATTCCAATCGATCATTGGAAGAGAAGACTTCGAAAATCCATTTTCGACAAGATTCCAAAGTTCAAAATCCATTGAAATAAGGAAGATCCTCATTCGGGTCTTCCAATAGGTGTAGTCCGTCCTATTGAATATGGGTGGACATGTAATAGAGTGGCCCTATTGGTTTTCGGCATATGCTATCTTTCTTAGGTTTTAATCCATTTAAGAGTTAACCCCGCTCTGATACCAATTGTTAGAATCAAGAGCACTAAGAGGGGGGGGGGTGAATTAGTGTAGTGGAAAACTTTTGACGATTAAAACTGCATTTGTACAATAAAAGCGATTTTGGTAAGAAAGCTGATTCATAAATCACTTTAACTTGTGATTAAGCAAGATGTAGTTAAAGCAAATATATAGAGGCAGTTTATAGTTTAAGATAGACAACATAATGTAATAGCAAACTGGAATACGACATTCGTACGATAAAAGCGATTTCGGTATGAAAGCCGATTCGTAAATCACTTTAACTTGTGATCAAGCGAGATGCAGTTAAAGCAAAGATATAAAGGCAGTTTGCAGTTATGATGGAAATCAGAATATAAGCGTAAACTGAAATATGATGTTCGTACGATAAAACTGATTTCCGTCTTAACACCGATTCGGAAAATACTTAACTATGAAACACGTTCGTAAATGAGCAGAAGGCAGTAAGCTACTGAGGAGGTTTGTAGTAAAGCTAAGATGCTCAAAGTAAATGCAAACCAAGATTTAGAGTGGTTCGGTCAATCTTGACCTACATCCACTTTTGGCTTCCTCCACCGATGAGATCACCAACGTCCACTAGAGGCCTTCCTTCAATAGGCGAAGGTCAACCACCCTTTTATAGTTTTACTCCTTTTGACGGGCTTAAGAGACAACCCTCACAAACTTTTCTCTCCTCTCTTGAAAGATCAAAACTTGGAAGAAAAAAGGGAGGAGAACTTCTAGCCTTTACAATACTTTTGAGCTCTAAAAATCACAAAGTAAGATTGGATTTTCGGTGCCCTTTCATGCAGGAAAGGGTGGGGTATATATAGGTCCCAAACTGGTTTGAATTTGAAGCTCAAAAATATCATTTCCTGAATTTTTGGGGTCCTGGTGGTACTACTTCCTGACTAGGGCGGTACAACCGCCTAACATAGCTCGGAGACCGAGCTCTGGCGGTGCCATTGCTTGACAGGGGCGGTTGCACCGCCCAGTCTCGCTCGGAGACTGAGCCCAAGCGGTGCCACCGCCTGACTAGGGCGGTTGCACTGCCCAGTCTCGCTTGGAGACTGAGCCCAGTGGTGCCACCGCCTGAATTGGGAGGTTGCACTGCCTAGCTTTCCTAGGAGACCATCTCCTGGGCGGTGCCACTGCCGACCCTAGTGGTGCCACCGCCTGGCAGGAATTCTGGTCCGAATGGGTTGATCCATTTGGCCCAATTTGGGTCTATCAAGGGCCCAATTGCCCCCTGATTAAGTTAATGGGATCACCTCCCATTCCTAACTTAATCCACATGCTAACTACAATATTTCTTAAGACTTTTACTGCAACTTGCTCTAGTGCGTCAATCGCTTCTTCCGACGAACATCCGACGAACCTTCGACGATGCTCCGGCGGACTTCCGGCAAACTCCTGGACTTGCGACTATCCACTTGGCGAGTTCCGACGAGCTTCTTTGGCAAGCTCCTAGACTTCTCAGATTTATTTTCATAGAACCTCCGACGATCGTCCGAACTTCCGTCGAACTCTCGAACTCCCAACATGATCATAGTCTTGACTCTAGCGCAACTCCTGCTGCATGTCTTTCTTTCATCGTAGTTAATCCTGTACACTTATCTTAACATATGGATTAGATAACAAATGACAACTGACTTCATCATCAAAATCCGAGATTCAACATACGGTGCCTCCGATGCGTTGATGTGCCGAGCATTTCCGACCACTCTACGCGGCCCAGCGCGAACCTGGTTCAGCCAGCTGCGCCAAGCTTTAGTCTCGTCCTTCGACCAGCTGGCTCAGGAATTTGAGCAAAGTTTCCTCTCCAGCACGTGGCCCAGGCCCTCCATAACCACTTTGATCGCACTATCTCAGTGCAAGGATGAGTTGCTCTCTCAGTTCGTGGCACGGTTCGCCATTGAGATTCGAGGTTTTCCATATGCTCACCCTTCTCTAATCTTGCAGGCCTTTTGGATGGGCCTCAAACCTTCAAGGTTCTTCTGGTCGCTGATCAAGAAGCCGCCAATGGCCATTTCTGAGATGCTTCAACACGACTACTAGTACGTTGCTGTCGAGGCTTTGGTGGTAGGGAGGCACGTGGAAGGCAAGAAGCCAAGGATGGAGTTATCTTGAGGAATGGCCTTGGTGGTCCCGACGCCTCCCCGCCGGGGGCCCAGCCGACAAGAGCTACTGCTCCCAAGTCCACCACCTCTCCCCCTAAACGCATCCCGTACCGAGATCTTCCTCCAGATCAAAGAGATGGGCCTCTTACAGCAGCCTCGCCCTATGAAGGCCGCCCGCAGAGACCAATCTAAATACCATAGGTTCCACCGGGACCACGGCCACGACACGGAGGATTGCCATGACCTTCGAAACCAGAAAGAAGCACTAATCTAGACAGGCCACCTCGGATGCTATCTCAAGTCCCGAGAGGCGACTTTGTGCCCCAGAGGTCCCCCTGAGAGATAGATCGACGTCAACTCTAGCGGGCCGGTAGCCGACGACACTAGCACGACAACAAGAAAGGCCTACGCACGTAGCACGATAGAGAAGCATCCCCGGCCTGAGCACGAGCCTACAATTACCTTTGGAGCTGGAGAGGTCGAGCGCTCTCACCATGGCGACGCTCTGGTGATCTCCGTCCAAATCGCCAACGCCAGAGTCAAGAGGGTGATGGTTGATACGGGGAGTTCCGCCGATGTCCTCTACTTTGATGCCTTTGGGAGGCTCGGTTTGACCCAGGAAAATCTTACCCATGTGATGTCAGCTCTTACAGAGTTCACCAAAGATTCCATCTCCCTGCTCAGAACCACAGTGCTCCCCATCACCCTCGGGGAGGAATCGAGGAAGAAAACAGTAATGACCACCTTCATGGTGGTCGACCTACCATCGGCCTACAATGTCATCCTCGGCCGCCCGACCCTCAACAGGATTCAGGCGGTGGTCTCTACCTATCACAGAACCATCAAGTTCCCAACCTCGATAGGGATTAGGGAGGCTTGGAGTGACCCAAGGGAGTCGAGGCGATGCTACCTCACCACAGTCGCTCTCCCGCCGAAGCCTCGCCCAACCCCGGTTCCCGACCCTCGTGAGGCACCTGTACCACAAATGATGCTGGAGCCCCTAGAGCTGCTTATTGAGGTGCCCTTGAAGTGGGGCAGACCTGACCAGATCGCTAGAGTTGGGGCTACGCTCCCCGAGGCAGACTGACTCCACCTTGTCAATTTCCTAAGGGAGAACACTGACCTATTTGCGTGGTCCCCCGAAGAGATGCCTAGGATCAACTCGGAGGTGGCACAACACCGGCTCAACGTCGACCCTGGGGCGTGATCGGTAAGGCAAAAGCTTCGAAGGTTCACCCTCGTCCGACAGAGAGTGATTCGAGACAAGGTCGATCACCTCATAAAGGCCGGGTTCGTCGTCGAGGTTAAGTACCCCCGATGGTTATCTAATGTAGTCCTCGTCAGAAAGCCTAATGGAAGTTGGAGAATGTGTATTGGTTATACCGATCTCAATCGAGCATGCCCCAAGGATTGCTATCCACTCCCTAGGATAGACCAGTTGGTCGACACCACCGCTGGTCATGAACGCCTTACGTTCTTGGACGCGTTCTCCAGCTACAACCAAATTTGGATGGCGACCCAAGATCGGGAAGATACTACCTTAGTCACTAACCAAGAGGCGTACTATTACAAAATAATGCCTTTTGGCTTAAGAACGCCGGTGCGACCTATCAAAGGATGGTCGACAAGCTTTTCAAACACCAGCTCGGGAGAAACTATAATATCCCTCACTTTTAAAAATTATTAATAAAGATTTATTTATAAATCGGAGGACCTATATGTAAATATAAAAATTTTAAGGACTGAACTGTTAAGTTAAAAAAAAAAAAGAGAGAAAACCGAAAATTTCGGTTTTATCCCACCGCCTCCCACGCTCTCTATTTCTCGAGAAACAGAGAGAGGAGCGGTGAGGCGTGGGGAGATGAAGAGAGGAAGAAGAGGGAGAAGATAAGAAAGAAGAAGAAGAAGAGATGGAAGAGGGAGAGGAAAGAGAGATAGCTGCAGCAGCTAGGGCTGCAGCACCTCTGTTTCGTGTAGGAGGAAACAGAGGAGTTCATGTGTGGGGCGTCGGGGAGGAGAAGGGAAGAAGAGGAGAAGAAGAGAAGAAGAAGAAGAAGAAAAGAGGAGGTGGTTGCGGCAAGGGCTGCAGCGAGGAGCTGTGGGGCGTTGGGGAGGAGAAAGGAAGAAGAGGAGAAGAAGAAACGAAGAAGAAGAGGGAAAAGAAGAGAGGAGGAAGAAGAGGGAGAAGAGAAGAATAGAAGAAGAAGAAAAAGAGAGGGAAGTGGGAGAGGAGCGAGAGGTGGAAGCAGCTAGGGCTGCAGTACCTCTGTCAGGCGGAAACAGAGGAGACGAGGTGTGGGGCGTTGGGGAGGAGAAGAAGAAGAAGAGGAAAAAGAAGAAGAGAAAAAGAAAGAAAAAGAAGGATGGCTGCGGCATGGGCTGCAGTGAGAAGGTGTGGGGTGTCGGGAAGTAGAAGGGAAGAAGAGGAGAAGAAGGAGAAGAAGGAGAAGCAGGTGAAGAGGCGGCACCTCTGTTTCCTGCACGAGGAAACAGAGGAGAGGAGGTGCTGTTCATCGGGGAGAAGAAGGGGAGGAAGGAGAAGAAGAGAAGAAGAAGAAAGGAAGGAGAAGGAAGAGGAGAAGGGAAAGAAGTAGCTGCGGCTGCGGCTGTGGCAGCTGCAGCTGTGGCAGGGAAAGAGGAAGAGAAGGAGAAGAAGGGGCTGCGGCTGCGGCGATGGTAGCTGCAGTTGGAAGAGAAGGAGAGGAAGATGAGCAGGGGAGGAAGAAGAGGCTGCGGCCGTGGCTGAGGCTGCGACTGCAGCAGTGCAGCTGGGAAAGAAGAGAAGGAAAGGAAGAAGAAGAGAAAGGAAAAGGGAAGAAGAGAGGAAGAGAAGGGGAGGCAGCTGTGGCAGTGGCAGCTGCAGCTGGAAGAGAAGGAGAGGAAACAGAGCAGGGAGGAAGAAGAGGCTGCGGCTGTGGTGGCTGCGGCCGTGGCTGCGACTGCGGCTGCGACGTTGGCTGCGATAGCTATGGGAAAGAAAAAGTAGAACGAGAGAAGGGAGGAAGGAAGTATGCAATGGAAGGGGTTGTGACAGCAGCTGCAGTCGTGGTAGTGACAACGACGCTGGCTACGACAATTATGTTTGAAAAAGAAAACGAATGAATGAGAGTAAGAGAGAGCATGTGACTATGCTTCTATGTTCTGCATGAGCTGCAGTTGTGGAAGGATTTGGGCTGACACTTTCTTTGGATCTTCGGATCAAAATCTTTGAAAGACAAGTGTTCCGATCCTTTCTATCGTAAGCTTTCTAATCTTTTCTATTGCAAGTGTTCCGATCCTTCCTATTGTAAGCTTTCTAATCTTTCATATTGCAAGTGTCCTAATCTTTTCTTACTGTAATTTTATCTCTACATTTACTTTGAATATGAGGAACTTTGAATTGTTCTAGTCTTGCATTTGATATATCTCCTGTTTAAACATAACGATTCGAATCTGTGCAACTTCTGAGATTCTGACCTTTTGATACCGAGCTGCCTATAAGTCTTAGTTGGAAACTCCATTTGTTCAAAATTGATTTCATTGAAAAATAGACTCATAAACCTTTCTTTTGATAGCTTTATCGAATATATTAGAGCACAATTGATAGTTTAAATCATTTGTTCAATGTGCCTCTTGAATTCGGCTAGAAATCGAGGTTTGGTTGATTTCACATATTCTGGTTTCATTCCTTTGGAAATTGATTTCATTTAGCTTTCTTGTTCAATTGAGCTTTATATTACTGCTTTGAATTCTTGTATGTTATTGTCCTTAAAATTATTTGCATTCTTGAAAACTATTGTGTAACATTTATGCTATATTGTATTGACTCATATAGGCATACGTATATCCCATTGTTCCGTATTTGCTTTCGATATGTGCCTATTCTAATTTCCTTCCTTTGGACATTGAATTCATCTAACCTTCTTATTTGAATTGAGTTATATGTGATTGCTTGGAATCCTTGTACACTCTTGCTTTCATTTCCTTTCAAATCTGAATACATTTGTGAAGGATTATGTTTGTATCGTATTGACTCATAAAGGCACATGTACATTTCGTTGTTCCGCATGTACTTCCGATATGTCCCAATTTATTGTTCACAATACCCTTTTGTACTCTGGTGTTTGTGGGATTATTTGGACCTTTGCCAGAAATGATAAAGGGTATGTGCTTAGAGCCCGCGATGCTCTAGATTATGTTTGGTGGTCATTCAGAAATGGATGGACCATATTATGTTTGGAATCCCACTTCACCATCTATCTGTTTGATATGAAATTCAAAGCCGATCTAGCACTTGGGCAGGGTGAGAGGGCTCGAGTAGGAAAGGGCTACCCATGGTTGGAGTCGAGAACTCATCACGGCATGGAGCCACCACTGAGTTAAACCTCACATACACTATGCTAGGGTACGACGTCTGAGCTTCTATTTCGTATTTTGTATTGATATGCTCCAAAATGTTTCCTATGCCATTGATATACTTCAAAATGTTAGGATCGGAGCAGCACTAAGAGGGGGGGGTGAATTAGTGCAGCGGATTAAAACTTCGGTTTTTAAAAAATCTTTCGTATGATTAGAGCGGAACTTGACACGCTTAATCTTGAAAGCGTATTCTTAAATATGCGCAGCAAAAGTAATAAGGAACTAAAGCATATAAGAAGGTTTGCAATAATGTAAATAGCAATAATGAAATGCAAACCAAGGATCACGCCGATTTTAGAGTGGTTCGGTCAAATGACCTACTCCACTTGCGAGGCCTCTCTTCGATGAGGTTCCCACTTTCCACTAGCAAGTCTCTTGAAATGGAAGGGTAAATACCCCTCTTACAACTCTTTACAAGCGGTTCACTCTCTTACAGATTTTCGAGAAGAGATGAGGTGAACACTAGCAAATTGAAAAGAAGACAAGCTAACACTTTTCTAAGACATTTCTCTCAAACTCTTGCTGCTCAAAAAGTTGTGTTCTCAGCTGAGATTTGAGGGGTATTTATAGGCCTCAAGAGGATTCAAATTTGGGCTCCAAAATTTGGGCTCCAAAATTCAAATTCTCTTTGGGTTCCCGATCTTTGGCGGTGCCACCAACCAAGGTGCCACCGCTTTATGTTGGTGCTCAAGGCGGTGCCACCAGCCCAAGAGGTGCCACCGCCGCTCTGTTGTTTTCAGCCCGCTATAGTGTTTTCAGCCCAACCGCCTTACTGGTGTTTTTCACTTACAAGAGTGTTATAGGTCCCATTTGGGTTATAGGATTAATACCTAATCCTAACCCTAATTAACATGCTAACTACGAATTTTAAAGACATTATATAAGCTATTACAAAGTCCATAAGTCAAGACTTCTTTCAGTGAAGCTTCCGCTGAACTTTCGGGTGGTCTTAGATAAACTCGGAAACCATTTCTGCGGACTCCCGGCAAGCTCTTAAACTTCACGATTTGATCTTAGCGAAGTTCCAACGAGCTTCTTCGCAAACTCGATCTTTCTCGGCAAACTCTGCTAACTTCCCACGAACCTTCCGGCGAAGCTTCCAAAAAAAACCCTTCTAAGAAGCTCCCTACTCATTCTTGGCTAGTTCCAAAAGCGTTCCCGATGATCCGCCGGACTTCCGTCGAACTCTTGAACTCCCAACTAATCCTTCGTTCTTGACTCCACACTTTGTTTCACTTTATGCCTTCATCGTTATGTAGTTAATCCTGCACATGCAAAACCAAAACTCTATTCCGATCTAGACAGTTATACAACGCGAATTGACATTTCATGTTGCTAAGACGTCATTGGTTGGCGCTTGTCTCGATTTCTTTAGCACATCGCCCTCTCTTGCGCTTTTGTTGCCCAATCGGCGGTTGACCTCCGCGAACCCCGATATCCTTGGCGCAATTCCGCTCTTCTTGGCCCGATGCCCGACGCTCAAGCCTCGCCGTCCAATATCGACGTGATCTCCTCCCGTGCAACGCCAATTCCTCCCGCGTTAATCGCCTAATTTCGATCGAGTAGACCTGCATCACTCAAAATGCAGTTTAAATTATAAACACATATCAGGTGGTTTCATCATCAAAATACGAGATTCAACAATCTCCCCCTTTTTGATGATGACAACCACTTGATGACGGAGTTAACCTTAACTCCCGGAGTTTAAACAAACTCCCCCTATCAATATGCCATAGTGATAGAACCTTGAATTCAAGAAGAATTCAAGTCATTGCAATATTCATCATGAATACTTGCAACACATCATCATGAACATATGCATAAACTTATGCATATCATGTCATCAACATACTTCTCCCCCTTTGTCATCAACAAAAAGGAGAAGTACAACTATTCTTTGTGTTGGTAATATAAGTTCAACTCATTGCATGAAAAAAACATAATATTAAGTTTTATCATCATGCAGTTTTGAAGCTAGAAAAAATTTAGCAAGTAATGCATCATGCTTAGGACATTCAAGCTATCAAGTTTTAGATATGCAAGTTTCAAAGCATACAAGATAGCACTTTTGGTAATGTTCAAGATAGTAAGTTCTACATCATGCAAGCTAGCAATATTGAGATATTCAAGAAAGCAACTCTTGCTTCTTGAAATATGCAAATTTGTCAAGTTTTGCTAGGTGTGCAAGTTACCATTTTTGCCTTTTAAGATAGGCAAGATAGCACATTTGCTTCTTTTGAGATAGCAACTTTTTGCTTCTCTTTAGACTACAAGCTAGCAATGTTTACGATATGTAAGTTTCACAATATACAAGCTAGCAAAAATTTCGAAAGCAAATGTAAGATAGCTTTCTTGTGTAAGCTCATGATTCTTGCTTCCTATTGCAATGTGCAAATTGCAAGTTTTGCTTCTTGAGATAGGCAAGATAGCACATTTGCTTCTTTTGAGATGGCAACTTTTTGCTTCTCTTTACAAAGTGTGTTAGCAAAATGTTTGAAAAAGTGATAAGTTTTGCAACATACAAGCTAGCAAAAAATGCCAAACTAGCAAGAGATAATATTTTACATGAGGCAAGCAAACAATTTGGCAAATGTTACATTTGCATCTTCTCTTTTGAGAAGTGCAATTTTTGCTTTCATCTTGAATTATGCAAGCTAGTTAGTTTGCCTCTTTTCATGATGTCCACGCTTAGAAATTCTTGCCCCCCCTTTGTCATTGTCAAAAAGAAGGGAAGACCCTTATATCACTTTTCATATTATGACAAAGGTAAGTATCATTCTTATTTGTGCATCATTATATATTCAAATTAAAATATACACAATTTCAATAACTTTATTTTTCATGCACGATGCGATAAAAAAATAAATCAATCATCATTAATAAGCATATCATACATGATACTCAAACATTAAAATTTTTAAGCATTTATCAACATGTTGATCATGATACCAAACACACATCATATGCAATAAATACATCATGTACATCATTATCATAAGTATTGCATACATCATTTTAACTTTATGAATATTTCATCATTGCATGCATTATATCAAAACATTTCAAGCCATGGAAGCCATAAATACAAAGAAATCATGTCATGAAGGATAAAATCATTTGAATACCAAAAGACATGATTCATATAGTAAATATCTTCTTTAAATAAAATATCAAGAAAAATCATAGGAGTACAAAGAAGAGATCTTGTTTTAAAAGAAAAATCAAATAATAACTCAAAGAACTCACAAGGAAAAATCATAATTCATTTAGAAAATCTCCTCTCAAGAGAATATCAAGTAAAATCATAGAAGATCGATTAATGAGAAATTTTGATTTATAATAAAATCTCATGTATCGAATGTCAAGAAATTAAAATGATGATTTATATAAAAAATATCACAAGTTATATTCAAGAGAAAAATCATCATTCATTTTCAACTTATTCAATTTGTCACATCAATATTTCTTAGATATGCATAATACTAAAACATGGTTTTAAATCTTTAACATGTAACATGCATAAATTGAAAGGAGAAGGGAAGAATTCAAACGTACAAAGATTTCAACCATCTCATAAACAAATGTAAGACCAAGTCATGAATCCAAAATTCCATGAATCAAAATTATCATCAAAGGTAATCTCATGTTATTCCAAGAAATCAATATCATGATTTTGATAAAACTCATTTCAAATTTAAATCATCAAAATCATCAAAATATCAACATTACTTTCAAGAGATTCAAAATGGTATACATAGATTTATCATAATAAACATCAAGATCAATAGGATAGAGAAAAATAATTTTTCAAGAAAAAAAATATTTTCCTCTTTTTAGTTGTTTCAATTCATATGATTTTATTTCACTTATACCAAATAAAAACATGTATAATGTTTAAAACCGAAAGTGTAAGATTTATTACAACAAAGATTAATAAGGCACTTTCATTATGGTAAAAATCAATAATCCATAAATCACAAGATTCATATGCATAATTTTGAAATTTATTAAGCATGATCATTATGCATGACACTAAAACATGATTTCAAAATGTTTAATATTTTCATTACATCATTATGCAATGGTTTCATTGAACATAATTTTGAATGATTCTTATAGATAACTAAAACTTCTTTAGTTTTAATTTATGTGATTGACTTTATATTAGCATGCTCAAGTTTTGTTCTTATGTCAAAAAACATACATCATGTTTGAAAACCAAAGACAAGGTTTTAAAAAAAAATATCATTAAGCCTTCCATATAAAAACCATGCATCATCATTGAAAGTTAATATGGAAATCATCAAAATACACATTCTTGCTTCTCAAGCACATATATATGATTATTTAAATCTAACATTTTATTCTATTAACATAAAACATACAATTTTCAAGAAAAATATTTATTCAAAAGAAAAGAGAAAATACATCATGGAAAACATCAAGTAATTTCAAAATAATTCAAGAGAGTTGAGTTACTTACCTTGAAGTGAAAGCCCCGCCAAAGCCCAATTAAGCCTTTTCACCTTTAGAAGTTCTTGATTCATCCTTGGGTGCCTTCCTTTTCTTTGGCCTCTTCCTCCGTTCAAGTTCATTGTTCATTTTAGATTTATGTTTAATGAACTTATTAAGAGTTAGTGTTCGAAGTTCAAGTTCATCATTGTCCTCATCACTTGAGTCATCGCTCAAGTGGTATTCAATTGTCCGGAGTTCCAAATTCTTCCTATTCTTTGGAAGGTGGTTCAAGTGTTTATTGTGTTCATCATGTGCATTGCGCACCATTTCATATGTCATCAACGAGCGATAAGTTCTTCAAGTGGAAAAATATTTAAATCTTTTTGTTTCTTGTATTGTCAGAACTTTTGATTCCCAAATTTTAGAAAGTGATCGTAAAACTTTACTAACAAGTTCAAAATTTGAGAAACATTTGCCAAGAGTTTGTAAACCATTGACGGCATCCAGTAAAACGAAAGTGTACATGTCAATAATGGTTTTTCTTCGGCTTCATTGAAAAAAAAGCTCGAAATCATGCATTAAAATGTTAACTTTCGAAGTCTTTGACTCTACTAGTTCCCTCTGTATGTGATTTCAAGTGTTCGCCAAATATCAAAAGCCGTTTTGCAAGACGTAGAAAACTGATTGAACTCATTTTTTGTCTAAAGCATAAAAATAAGGCATTCATAGCCTTTATGTTTAAAGAAAACATCTTCTTCTCCAAATCATTCCAATGGTTCATTGGGAGACAAGACATTTCATATCCATTTTCGACTATGTGCCATAAATTCAAATCCAAAGAAAGTAAGAAAACTCTCATTCGAAGTTTTCCAACAAGTGTAGTCCGATCCGTTAAACAACGGTGGGATAAAAAACCGATAAGCCCTCTTGAAAGCCATAAAGAGCCATTTCTATTTGGGTGTTAAACCAAAGTAGAAAATCGTGGCTCGATACCAATTGTTAGGATCGGAGCAAAGCACTAAGAGGGGGGGGTGAATTAGTGCAGCGGATTAAACTTTGGGTTTAAAAAAAAAAATCTTTTCAGTATGATAAGAGCAGAACTTGACAAGCTTAATCTTGAAAGCGTATTCTTAAATATGCGCAGCAAAAGTAATAAGGAACTAAAGCATATAGGAAGGTTTGCAATAATGTAAATAGCAATAATGAAATGCAAACCAAGGATCACGCCGATTTTAGAGTGGTTTGGTCAAATGACCTACTCCACTTATGAGGCCCCTCTTCGATGAGGCTCCCACCTTCCACTAGCAAGTCTCTTGAAATGGAAGGGTAAATACCCTCTTACAACTCTTTACAAGCGGTTCACTCTCTTACAGATTTTAGAGAAGAGATGAGGTGAACACTAGCAAATTGAAAAGAAGACAAGCTAACACTTTTCTAAGACCTTTCTCTCAAACTCTTGCTGCTCAAAAAGTTGTGTTCTCAACTGAGATTTGAGGGTATTTATAGGCCTCAAGAGGATTCAAATTTGGGCTCCAAAATTTGGGCTCCAAAATTCAAATTCTCTTTGGGTTCCGATCTTTGGCGGTGCCACCGCCCAACCAAGCAAAGCTGCCGCCTAAGCCGGGGTGCTGAAGCGGTGCCACCGCCCAGCCCAAGAGGTGTCACCGCCCAGACTTTCGGGTGCTGGCGGTGCCACTGCTCAGCCCGAGCGGTGCCACCGCCTACAGATGTTTTCAGCCCTTCTGTTTTTCACCACCCCACCCCACAAAGTGTTTTCAAATTTTACAAGTGTTATAGGCCCCTACTTGGGTTATAGGATTAATACCTAATCCTAACCCTAATTAATATGCTAACTACGAATTTTAAAGACATTATATAAGCTATTACAAAGTCCATAAGTCAAGACTTCTTCCCATGAAGCTTCCAAGCTGAACTTTCGGCGGTCTTCCGATAAACTCTGGAAACCATTCTCATGGACTCCGGCAAGCTCTTAAACTTCACGATTTGATCTTGGCGAGTTCCAACGAGCTTCTTCGGCAAGTTCGATCTTTCTCGGCAAACTCTGCGAACTTCCCACGAACCTTCCTATGAAGCTTCCAAAAAACCCTTCTAAGAAGCTCCCTACTCATTCTTGGCTAGTTAAATGTTCCCGATGATCCTTCTGGACTTCCGTCGAACTCTTGAACTCCCAACGAATCCTTCGTTCTTGACTCCACACTTTGTTTCACTTTATGCCTTCATCGTTATCGTAGTTAATCCCGCACATGCAAACCAAAACTCCATCCGATCTAGGCGGTTATTACAACGCGAATTGACATTCTGTTGTTCGCAAGACGCCATTGGTTGGCGCTTCATCCGATTCTTTAGCACATCGTCCTCTCTTTGCGGCTTGTTGCCCAATCGGTTGACCTCCGCGAACCCCGATATCCTTGGCTAATTCCGCTCTTCTTGGCCCGATGCCCGATGTTCAAGCCTTCGCTGGCCCAATATCCCCGACGTGATCTCCTCCAAGAACGTCAATTCCTCCCGCTGCTAATCGTCTAATTCTGATCGAGTAGACCTGCATCACTCAAAATGCAGTTTAAATTATAAACACATATCAGGTGGTTTCATCATCAAAATACGAGATTCAACACAAAATGCTTCACATACCATTGATATGTTCCAAAATGTTCCATTTGTCATTGATATGCTCCGGAACATTTCATACGCTATTGGTATGCTCCAATTACTCTGTGCTCTATTTGCTATGAACTGATATGTTCTGAAATGTCCTATTTGTAATTGATATGCTCCGGAACATCTCGTACACTATTGATATGCTCCAATTACTCTATGCTCCATTTGTTATGAACCAAATATGTTATGAATGAAATGACATTTGTGATTCTGTATCTAATGAGATGATATCCTTGAATCTCTTGGATTCTATCTTGCATTGTGATATCTTGTTTGTTTCAAACTGTCCCTTTTCGTGCTAGATATGCTTTGTCACTTGCTGAACTGTTTTTAGCTCACTCTGTTGTTATATAAATCTTTCAGGTCAAGTTGTCACTCTTTGAGATGTTTTGAATTGGGCTGAGGCAGTGGAGAGCTATTCAGAATTCTGGGCAAGTCTTGTTGGTTATTATGTTATTGTTGTATAAGCATATTTTGTATGTAATGAAATATTGTCGATGAATCGAAATGGATATAATGTGTTAAAGTGTTAGAAGATCTCTCTTATTTGGAATTTCAGATTGTTAAATCTAGTTTATGATGATATGAACTTGTGGTGAATAATTGGAGTTCTGATTGTATAATTTATTTAGCTTGTGGATTTATAAATATTCATGTTTGTTAAGTTGGCTTGGATTGTCATAATGTAAATTATCGAGTGACGTGATATATAATTATAAACTGCACAGGTTTTATAGATGTGAATTTGATAGAATGTTTTTCAGTGTCCTCAAATGTTAGTTTGGATCCTGGATTGGTTTGTGATGAAATTTTTTATATCATGGATTTTTTTGAGGGGCGTGACAGAAACATGAAGGTGTACATAGATGACATGATTGTAAAAAGCAAGGTTGTAGGGACACATTTGGTCGACCTGGCGGAAACATTCCAAACCCTCAAACAGTTCAACTTGCATCTAAACCCAGCAAAGTGCGTCTTCAGAGTCAGCTCGGGGAAGTTCTTGCTAGTCATAGGTGCCCAGCAAGCCAATCACGTGAGTGATGACACGTGTGACTTAATATAGAATCTTTTTGCTTATTATATTTTGGCATATATCACTTTATAACTATTGCATAAATGCATACATATATTGTGATGTCCTTGGATTTGTGTAATGGGAATCAGATCGTGATGAGATCACGATAGTGAGATCGATTCACCTTTAAACACATATCCTAAATAATCCTGGTCATAGGTTACTCGAGAGGGATATCGTGATAACCGGACAGACTAGTGTGCTGTATACCCGTCCATATGATAGATGCAGCTGGTCTCATAGCTGCTTGTGTAGGGACACTAGGGATACAGTACAGGTGCTCATTGGAGAATGAGTTCACTGATTGATCCGCTTACGAAATGCTGGATGGTTGATGATGCCTTATTGTCAGACAGCGATTCCGTAGTCCTAGTGGTGTATCTGGTCCTTAGACTTGAGACACCAAGGATGTCCTGTTTGAGGGCTCCACTCTTTGATACCAGACTTATAGGTTTGGTTGTCCCAGATATAGTACAGCTGGTCATTGGGAGTGGTAGTCGACCTTACGAGGGCTATTGAGTGTCGATAGAGGATCATCCACTCTTGGCGTCATGAGAGGAATATCCCATGTGTTCTTGCTCAGACAAATCCCTGGCCAGGGTCATTCGGGTTGAGAGAGAAAGAGTTCTCCGGGAGAATCCGATTAGAGCGAGACTCGAGAAGAAACCGTGTGGGTCTGACAACACTATGCTCGATATACGGTCTCTGGTATATTAGATGGATGAGGGACTATAGGTACACGGTAACTGAGAACAGACAGGTCCAATGGATTGGATTCCCCTATATCGTCTGGGGACTACGGCGTAGTGGCCTAGTACGTCCGTAGTCGATGAGTCGAGTGAATTATTACAAAGATAATAATTCACTGAGTTAGAAGGAGTTCTGACAGGTATGACTCACGGGCAGCTCGATATTGGGCCTAGAGGGTCACACACATATGATAGGCATTGCGATGAATAGAGGTTCGAATATGAGATATCCGACGGAGCCCTTGTCTTATTGGATGCAGATCCAATACCCACTAGGGGAGGACCCATTAGGGTTTGACAAGGGACCTCTATAAATAGGAGGGATTCAAAGCCCCATGGGCTAGAGAGCTTTGGTTTGCCTTTTCCTATTCTCCTCTCCATCTCCATATCAGAGTAGGTCTGGAGTTTAGAGGAGCGTCGTCGCAACCCTGCTGTGTGGATCACCGCTAGAGAGGAGGACGCTTGACCTCCTTCACCCTCTCCTAAGGATCTGCAAGGAAACAAGGATATACGATCTCCCTAGGTAACACAATCTACTATATACGTAGTTTAATGTTTCGTGGATTTTTGCGTACCAATCTTCGCACGACGACGAACATCTCTTTGGGAATCGGGGATTTTGTTTTTCTTGTTCTTCCGCTGCGCATATGATGTCGCCCCCAAAGATTTCCCAACAGTGGTATCAGAGCCAGGTTGCTCATGCGAATGATTGGTTTTGAACTGCGTGTGTTGTGTTTAGGAAGAATTTTGACGTCAAAATTGTTGACGCAAAAACAAGGAAGGGCAGCAATAGTTGCTGCCCTCGATCTCATGTCGTGCAGCAGCCAAGCCGGCGGGCGGCAGGGGGGCTGCGTCACCGCCCAGTCGGCCGGGGGCCCCTGCTGCAGCAGCTTGCTCGGCTGGTCAGCCCAGGCGGCACCGGCACCGCCGCCCTCCGGGCGAAACCCCCCAAGGGCGGTCGCCCGGTGGGGACAAAGAACGTCATGCGGGCGGCGCCGAAAGCGCCCACCACCAGCAATATTGCCAGTGGGCGTGCCGCCCTATGGCGAGGGCGGTGCCCCCGCCCCGCCTGGCGAGGGGCGGGCCGCCCGCCGTTGTCCCCGGCTTAAACGCCCACGAGGCGGTCGCCCGTACGGGATAAAGACCCCTGCTGAGGCGGGCATGGCCGGAAGGGCGCCCCCCGGCGGCGGCGGCGCTAAAAAGAAGGGCGTTTGCCGCAGGCGAGGGCAAGCGATGCCCTGCCTGCCCGCCGCCTGCCGCCGATAGGGATAGGCGGTGGCGGCGGAAAGCGAAAAGGGGAAAGGGCATTAGGGTTTTTTTGGGCAAAAGATAGTTTTGCCCCTCGAAATTTAAGAAATTTCAGTTTCTATTTTTTCCAAATTACGAAAATACCCCTATGAATTCATAAATTTCCTATAATGTACCTGATTTCATAAAATATTAATTAATTAAAAGGTTTAGTTGATTATTATTTTTATTATTATTATCTAGTAGTCCTACATGATGATGATTATTTATACATGTGATGTATGATGTGTGGACGGATGATCATGGATTGTGTGATGTGTGTACTTGTGATTATTATTATTGAGGTATGCGAACCTCCATTATATTTCTTGTTTATTGTCGGGCCTGCGTGCTTATGATTAAGTTGTAATCACATGAGGAGGCACAGTGGGAGCGTGGATGCGATAGCGGGACCCACGAGACGGACGATCGTGATGCATGACGATGCATCAAGATGTCGACCGAATCGACAAGGACGAAATGGATGATCACAGGGCATGAAGATGCACCGTTGCACACATAGATCTTGATGTGAGTGATTAGGCCTACTGGCTCGGGCCTAATCATGTTAGGTTGTGGTTCATGATCATATGGTATAATTGCTTATACACATACTAGATATGTATATATATTTGCATGCGATGTAGATATATATTAAATATGTATATGCGTGACATGTCATATTAGGAGACCAAATCATAGAAACATCTCTCGATAATATTAAGTCGGTAAACGTGAGACAATTAGATTGACCCACGTGGCCTTCCATCGTTATAAGTAGGAACCGATTCCCGGTGTAGGTTGAGTTGGTCGAGTCCCTCAAGACTCACCTATATCGCGATTCGCTATCTTGCTTATGACATAGAGATGTCACCATTGACCTGAGGGCATGGTATACTTGGTCGAGTCCCTCGAGGGTATATCATCAAATCAGACTCATCTTGTAACGAAGGTGTTGACTTAACCGAGCATCATGATTGGTCGAGTCCCTCGAGACCATGGTGATTCGGAGGTCAAAAAGGACGGGAATCACAAGGAGTTGTGATCGACAAGAGTTGCCTACCTTTTAGGCTTAGTGTGATTGGTCGAGTCCCTCGAGGTTACACTAAGACGCTGATTGGATCCTGATCCCCACTAGAAGTCTACCAGAGACTTCCGTTTCACGTGCTGAGGGTGTCGCGTGACTCGTTAGTAAAATAGTGGGAGCATATTAAGGTAGAAGTCCATATCTTGATAGTTTATTTCTTGCAAAATCTGCATATTATTCATTTCTACTGTATTTTTATTTTCAGAAAATGTCGCTTTCAAATCCCTTACATGGCATACTTGATGTCAACCGCCTCACTAGTCCAAATTATACGGATTGGCTCCGTAACTTGAGAATTGTTCTCACAGCGGAGAAAATCGTGTACGTCCTTGATACAGTGATGCCTGCGCCCGAAGAAGGGGCAAACGAGGATGAGATCGCTCGCTACGTAAAGTACATTGATGACTCCACTCTTGCTTAGTGCTAAATGTTGGGCTCTATGACTCCTAAGTTACAGAGACAACATGAAAAGATGGATGCCAGATCCATTCTCCTACATGTCCGCAAATTGTTTGAGGAACAGGGAAGGACTCAATGATATGAGATATCTAAGAGCATCTTCCAGCTAGGACCGAGGGGACACCGGTTGAGAACCATGTCCTAAAGATGATTGAGTGGATAGAGAAACACACAGTGTCTAGGAATGGTCCTAGAGGATAACTTGTGTGTGGACATTGTGCTTCAGTCCCTACCAGATTCCTTTTCACAGTTCATAATGAATTTTAATATGAACAAGCTTGAAGTGACTCTCCCGGATCTTCTCAATATGTTGAGGGAGGCAAGAGAGTACTATCAAGAAAGATAAGCCAGTTCTCTACACTTTGGTGAGACCAAAAGGAAAAGGAAAGGTAGAAAGGTCCCTTAAGAAGGGAAAGGCAAGGTCAAACCGAGGGGTAAAGCAAAGGTTGCTAAGAAAGACCCGATAAAGGACAAAAGGCCGGTGCTTCCACTGTGGTAAAGATAGGCACTTTGGAAGAGAAACTACAAAAGAGTACCTTGTAGAAAGGGCTAAACAAAAGCTTGATGAAGCTTCGGGTACATTCATGATCTATCTCCATTTGTCAGACTCTTATGATAACATATGGGTATTGGATACCGGTAGTGCTTATCATATATGCAATTCGTTGCAGGTTCTGGCAAGGCCTAGGAAACTAGAGAGAGGCGAGATGGACCTCAAGATGGGTAATGGAGCAAAAGTTGCTGTAGTACCTATTGGCGAGGTCGCCCTACATCTGCCTAGTGGAGCTTTTATTGCATTAGATGCATGTTATTTTGTTCCTTCTATTATCAAAAACATTATCTCTATTTCATGTTTAACAGTTAGTAGATATAAATTTGTTTTTGAGAACAATGGTTGTTCGATATTATTATATGATAAGATCATCATGAAAGGAACATTGCATAATGGTTTATTTATATTAGACACCACTCCACGTATCATGAATGTAAATGTGTCCAAAAGGAAACGAGATGAGTTGAACAGTGCATACTTGTGGCATTGTAGGCTAGGTCACATCCATGAAAGAAGGATTCAGAAGTTGCTAAATGATGGATATCTAGATCCATTCGACTATGTGTCATATGCAACTTGTGAGCCTTGCATTCGTGGAAAACTGACCAACTCTCTATTTAGTGGAACTGGAGAGAGAGCCACTGAGTTGTTGGAACTCATACATAGTGATGTATGTGGACCCATGTCAACTCATGCCATTGGAGGTTACTCCTACTTCATTACATTTACTAATGATTTCTCAAGGTATGGATATGTGTGCTTAATGAAGTACAAGTCCGAGGCCTTTGAGAAATTCAGAGAGTATAAGAATGAGGTGGAAAACCAGACTGGAAAGAGTATCAAAACTCTTCGATCAGATCGAGGAGGTGAGTACTTAAGTACAGAGTTCACTCAGTTCCTCAAGGACCATGGGATATTATCCCAATGGACTCAGTTCACTCGGTTCTAAGAGATCGACCTGGAAGGGTACGGGTGAGCCGACAGGCAATCTGCCAACAGTCGCCGGCCTCGAACTCGACCTTTGCCACCTCCGCCATGGCTCTTGCTAGGATCCGATGTCCCTGAGGAGAAGAGATGGCGAAGTCCCTTTATAAGGAGTGAGGGGCAGGAAGATCCTCTTCGTGGAACCAACCACGTGTCCATCACATCTTTCATAGGGGACGTGTCTATGTATAACATTTCATATCGCACCGACACGATGAATCAATAGAGATGATATATGTGATGTTATGCACAATTTAGAAATTAATCCATACAATTATTTTGGTGGCATAAGTGTTCATAATTAAAATTGATTTGGAAACATTAATCCATACGATCGCTCGAACTTGCTCTCCCTCGATTGACCTGCATGGATATCAGACTTTATCGTCCATGTAGACAAAACATCAAGAGGAGGGTGTTATGATGGTTATAAATAGTCTTATTGGTTACCAAAGTATAAAAGTCGACCCTCAGTGTCTATCCAAGGGTCGAACCTTTTTTTCAAAAAAATTCTTTACACTTTCATACAATTTGAAGAAGCTAACTTGAACATCGAAAGGGTTGGATTGAGAAACTACCCTTAATGTTAACCTTTGTGAAGAATCCATCGAAAAGACCTGAACTTATCTTGCCCCAACCTAGAGACTATCTCGGATACATATAGGCCCTTCAAAGACCACCTTGATATTACAACAATCGTTTTACAAGATTGCCGCAAGGGGTCTTTAGACAATCTCATGCCTTTAGGTAAAGATCAAAGTCGTGTGATCAATGACATTCAGACAATAACAAAATTCATAAAGGAGTTATGTCATTTGATACATTTATTTTATACCTAAGTCTCTTTGGCCAATCCAAAGTAATTGGGCGATTATAGCTTGTTATTGTTATATTAGTAGTTGTAGTAGGATTAGATGAGTTTATTATACTTTTCAATTATCATGAATAGTAGTATATTAAAATATAAAAAATGAAGTATGAAAAATCTAAATTACTTTGGAGTTTTTAAGAAGTCCTAATATTAATTAGAATTCCAATTAAAAATAAAACGAAGGTTGATTAATATTAAATGTTTTACATCACAAAAGTAAATACAATAGCTTCACATCATGGATGATGCAAGGTTGATTTACTGAATATAAATCATAAAATGTTCATTTTTCAGTATGGAACACATCAACTTTTCTAAATGACATATTTTAAATACGGTCACTTTCATTCAAGGATAAAATTAAAATTTAGCAGAAATTAGGAGCTCTAGAATAATTTTTGAACAAGAAACTCTCACTGACAAAAAAAAATGAAAATTGACTTTTCAGTAATATTTTACTACGTGAATTTATAATAATTGAAACCGGGGGGAGGGAAAAAGGGGAGCGCAAACGCTTCTGGGACCCCTTCACGCATTACCCGCGGACCCACCCGCCCGTACGTGCATTTATTGGCGTGAGGCCGCACAGGGCTCGGTTGTGGGACCCACGAGGGAAAAAGGAATAACTTAACGAGATTTTACATCCGTCCGTCCATCTCTGCGACTGAGGAATCGGACGGACAGCGTTCAATCATCGTCGTCGCCTCTTTAAATGCCTCCCTCCCCTCTTATTTTTCTACCTCCGAAGTGGGTGAGGACGACCGAGGAGGGAGTCCTTGCTGCAGGAGAGAGAGAGCGTGTCAGTGAGATTCTTCTTGGGCTCCGTCCGGTCTCGCACGCCATTAATATTCCCATTCTTCCGCTTCTCCCCTTCCTGCGAAGCCCAAACCCTAACCCTATTCCGCTCGCAGATCCACCGCTGCAGCGCTGCTCTGCCGAAAGCTCGAGTCCGACATCAAGAACGCGATAGAGGACGACCGGTCCGGACTGGGGTTCTCGTGCCATGGTAAGCTGCCGGATTTTTGTGATGGCAATGTCGCCGCCGTCTTCCACCTTCACCGTCGTCGTCGTCGTCCTTCTCTTCGGTGTATTCTTGTCCGGTGGAAGATGCGAAGTACCTAATAAGGCCAACGACTTCTGCTTCTCTTTCGACGGATCGGAGAAAAATCGGAGCTTTGACTCGGAATTCACCCTCTACGGCGACGCCCAGATGAGTGGCTCGGCGGTCAGGATCACGCGGCCGGCGAACTCGAGCTCGGGGCGGATCGTGCACCGGAAAGCCATCAGATTCTTGGGGACCAAGCCTGGGTTTTCTTCCTCCTTCTCCTTCTCCATCTCCCCGGGCGACGGTGGTAGCCTCCTCTCTTTCTTCTTGGAGTCGGTGGAGGGAGATGGGTTTGGGCTGTCGACCAGCCTTGTCGCAGTGAGGTTTGGGACGTCTGGTAATCGAAGTGGATGCCTCATTGAAATCGATGTCGGCGGAGAAGCTTTGATGACAAGCAGCAATCTTTCTGATGTCGGTCTGCTTCTGAATAGCGGTGAAAAGTTGCGCTCTTGGATCGACTACGACGGGGAATCGAAGAGGATGGAGGTGAGGCTGAGCCAGGCAGGGGATCCGAGGCCGACCGCCAACTATTCGATCTATTGCTCGATCAATTTGTCCAGCTTGGTGTGGAAGGAGGCAGTGTTTGTGGGCATAAGCTCTTGGAGTGGAAATTCTACTGAGACCAGCAGTCTATACTCGTGGAACTTTACAGTGAAGCGGGGAGCTCCATATCTGATGCATTCCGAGCCTCTGAATCCGAATTCGTTCTTGGTGAGGCCTACCGAGAGCCCTCCTTCTGTTCATCGAAGAAAGGCATATGCTTGGGGTGTTCTCATGGCAATGGTGTCTGCTGCTGCTTGTGGTGCAACGCTGGCGTTCTCGGCGATGTTCGTGTGGGCTGCGCTGGTCGCTCGGCGTCCAGTGTCGCCTGTAGAATGCCCCGTGGAGGAGGATGAACATGGAAAGATTATATCAGCCGGAGAAGAGCGCTTGGAGGGTGGTAAGAAGTGAGTATTGGAAGACGAGAGAGCCTCCTTAATGTTGTTGTATATGTGCGTGTCGGTGTTCCTATGGTACTCGCCGTAACTTTTTATGTTCTGCCACTTGATGGAAACTGTAGCTTTTGCAGCCAACTTCCACAAATGCTATGATTTCCATCAAAGAAATCAACTGTTGTAATTTTATATTTCTGTTTATCCCTGTAATAAATAGAAGAGAAAACTTTGTTGGAACGAAATGCTTTCTGATGGATGATACAGACCAATCAAATCCACTGAAATCCACTGAAATCCTTCCTAAGAATTGCCAAGAAATTGAAAGAACTGCACAAATGTTTCTGATGCTACAGACAGACCACTCCAAAAACTCTTTTCTGATAATGATGCTAAAAGGAGGAAAACCGAAAGATGTTCCATGGCTTAGTCATACATCAGTAATTAATTTTTTCTTTTCCAAAATCCACTTCTTAGCTTTTATAAAGTATTTGTTAAGACACTCGGTGTATACTGTCTCGTACATCTTCACTTGCATGTGAGCCAACTTCACACATCGGTCCAGGCCGTCTTCATACTTCTCATACAGTGCCGGGACTGTTAGGATGATTGCAATACCTGATAGAGAAATGAAATGTGACCTTAATACCAGCCATCAAGCTAATAATATTCTCAGAAGAAATTCACCATCATTTTTTTTTGTGAAATTTGTATACTCGAACACACGAATCGGCTACATATTTTTACGAGTCATACTGAATTATGCAAACCAGATAGCCATCACTATACATACATTTTAGTAATGTGAACACCAGTTCTAGAAATTTATGGTTTCATGATCTGATGGATCATCGGAAAACTAAGATCAACTCTCTTATTTCAACATTGCAGCTTCTTAGCGAACAGTGTAAGTTTAGAATTTAAACCTAAAACCCACCCAAAACACAACCCTTTCTGGCGGGCATTCCTATATTGTTTCACAGCTCAAATTCAGAAATGTGAACAACCAAAGATTAGAATAGGTAATTCTCTTAGAACATTCATATGGTATGGTATCTAAATCTAATAGCATGAGCACTTACTTGTGTAACCCAAAGTGAGCATATCAGTCAACCCACCAACCATGGAGATCAGCCATAGGCACAGAGCTACTGTATAGAAAAGTTTTGGGTCCTTTCCCTGTACAATATCATTGAAAGCAGATAGGACCTTGTTCACATGGAATCGGAACAAAACTGCAGCTTCATATATCATTTCTTCTGAGAGGTGCATCTCTGGCATGGGCGGAGGAGGCCTGCGTTCAAGTCAGCAAATAGCTGGAGATTGTTGTAGAAGTGACACAATAAGAATGGATGAAGAATGCAACTAGCAAATCTATATTCATATTAAAATTACTTGTATCTAAGATGACAGGTAAAATACATTCGATTAGCAAACTTGTCTAAACTTTAAAAGGAGAACATACACTGAATTCCACCCAGACATACATAGAGGGTAAAGAAAAAGAGGAAAAAAATTGCACAGGCCATTGCACTTGTTTCTTTATCAGCATTTTTTCCATTAAATATTACAGATTAGGGTAGCTATAAATTATGTAACAATAGTGATAAACTTCTAAAACTTTACAAACAATATTTAACAGAAGAGTATTTCACAAAGCAGTTTAAGAGATAAATGCATTTAGTCTTTCAATTCAGCCCACATATTAAGTATCTCTGAGAAAAATGAAGAAAACTATACCTTATATTGGACTGGTCTCTGGTTATTTTAACTGCAGTTATATCTTCTCCTCCCACAAGTAAGGAAATCATAAATGAGATTGAGTTCCTTCTTCAGCACAAAATAAAGAATCGCCAGGAATTAGGATCAAAATGCCAAATTTGGTTATTACACACACAAAGTTATTGGTTGAAATTCCCACTTTGCTTCACTATCTATCTCCAAAATACTTAAAATCATCGGTTTCCTCTTCCTTACTTTTTAGTTCTCCAGTTGAAATGCCTTGCCGAGTTGCTACACTGTTTTCAAGTTCCGCAAGAATGTCCTGGTGCAGGAACAATTTGTTCATCAAATTTATGCCCTTCTAAGGTCCAATCTTCTAGCAGGACCACAAATGACGGCCACTGACAGTCATTTAATGGTTTCACAAATTCTCATTCTACGATGCCAGTTTATATTAGATGAATTGGTTATAGAACAGAACATAGTAGTTAGATCTCTGTCTCAGAATTTAGATCATGGAAAAAAAAAAGATTGATAGATTGCTAATTCTGCTTTTTATCAAGATAATATTTTTCTAATTTTAAGAGGTTGGAGGAACAATATGGAGCTAGTTGAATAAAGATGCAAACAGTCCAAAGATGGCAGTTTACCTGTTAAGGACTTCTGCAGCCTTTGCCCACAGAAAGAGGATGGAAATCAGCAGCAGCAGAACGTTTGAAACAAGAGACAATAGCGTATATCCCACCACTTCAAAAACCAGCCAAGAAGCCAGTGCACCAAGCAGTATCGCTGTCGTTACATTCTTTCTCCTCCAAAGGATCACATCCGCAACTGTCAAACACAGTTCCTGTAAATCCACTAATCATGACACATGGATTATCAACCAGGCAGCAGCTGCCCAATCTAATTCCACCCCTAAATTCTGATCCAGCATCCGCGCAAAATCTAAATCGAAGTACAATAAGCAGGAACAGGATCAAAAAGGTCAATTACTGATATTAAATGGAGACCGACAAACGGGTGCTGCATCAGACACCTTATAATTACGCTTAGGGTTCCGATCGATTCCCACAGAAGAACGAAGAAGGTACGATTGCCCCATACAGTGTACAGTAACGCCGGATCCATTCAAGATAAACCAAATCAGTGTCGGATTTCTACGGGAGAAAGCATCTACAAGCAGAACGTCGACACACAAGTTCGATGATCGGGATGTCAAAACCGAACCGATCGACGAAGATGAAGAATCTAATATCCCAGGAGCAAAATGGGACTTACGGATTCCACCGCCGAGGATCTCGTGAAGCGATCGTTGCAGCTCCGGAGAGGATCCTGCCACCGGTTGATCTTGGACGGAGATCATGGTGAAGAGAAATAAGCTGCCGCTCCTCCGTTCTTCTTCGGACAGCGAGAGAGGGGAAAGGGGGGTGGGTGGAAAAAGGAGAAGGCGCAGCGAGGAATGGGATACCAGCCTAAAAGGTCAGTCCTCCCGCCCCCATCGCCGCTGCAGCTACTTATTCTTCGTCTTCTTCCTCTTTTACCCTTAGTTAAAGCCACGCTCGTCCGCGTAATGCAAAGCCAATCATACAAAAGATGAGGGTTTGTTGGGCATATAACAGATTGGCTATCTGGTAAACAAATGTTATCCTCAAAAAGGGTCGTTTGCAGTGCCACCCTTTCAAGCTTGTATGCTATTATGCATTTAAGTCTGTAATGTTTCTCATACTAAAACATTTTTATGTTGAATACCAGCAATCAAACAATAATATCAAAGTGAATACCGATTGCTGGTAACTTTCGCATCGTGGAAACAAGTAAAACAAACCCTCCAAAAATCTAGAGTGATAAATCGATAGCAAAACCAAAATCCAAACGAGATGATTCATCATCATCATGTGCCATGAAAGGATTTCTCCTAATTATGAGTAACCATGCAAAGAAGCAGTTGAATCAATAGAACATCTGGAAGATATTTATGGCACAATTTTTGACTCACAAATTATTACGTTGAGAAACTTGGACAAACAAGAGCAATATTATTATTAGGGAATGAAGTATATGGAGAAATTATGCAGAACACGACTGATTGATACTGAAAGGCTCAGAAACAACACCACTACACATTTATACAAAACAAGGGCAGAAATCAAGTTAAGAGTCAGGCAAGGATTTTTTGATGGCAGGTCTCATGAAATGAGGAGTATTGCTTTCAATACTGCATTTACCGGGCAATTGCAACTGTACATGAATTACTAACTTTGTCAAGAGAACACCAATCAAAAGAACATCTGAGTCTTGTATTTCACAAGTTGGCTGGCACATTACATCAAGAAATTTGGACAAACTAAAGACATTACCCATACAGCACAAGCAATTTAAATCACATTTGTACTGGGGCATAAAGTATCAGAATAAATAATGCAGAAAACAACTGATACCCGATCACTCAAACAATACCGCATCACATTTATACAAAACGAAGGCAGCAATGAAGGTAAGAGTCAGACGCTACTAGTCTCCTACAAGAATTAGCAAAAGTCTACTGCCGAAGAGAATCACTTCTGATGATATATATTTACATGTACTTGAAACTATACATTAATCACTTACTAAGTTTGTCGATTTGTCATATACTAAGAAGCTACTTTTCAGGTAACTTCTTCACCCAAGGATTCCTGAAGTAAACATAGATAAAAGAATCCTCTTCAATAAAAGAAAATTTGAGAATGATATCCTGTAGCTTGATGCTATGCAGCCAAACATAAACAAGGAAGATAAACTCATGAAGTCATTACAAGTTACTTTCTTCTTATCGAAACCACAAATGGTGCTTCTCATCTGTCCCACCAAAACAGTGTTATAAATGTCATTCATCATTGGAGCAACGCTTGATCGATAACATTGTTACTAATAACTATGCTGAAAACACAAGTTTCAATAAAAAAAGGGCATACCCAAAGGCATACCCGATGCAGGAGGCTCTCACCAATGCGGTGTCTGAGGAGGGTCAATGTATGCCGTCTTACCTTTAAATATTTAAAGAGGTTGTTTCTGAAAACACAAGTTTCAATTCAGAACTAAATCATAAGAATTATTGGTATATGCCACACCAACACCAGAAAAGAATAAGAACTAAATTATAAGAACTGAGATCGATTTGCCTTGCTGGCCAGGCAAAAAGGGAGTCCCACAAGAGAGTGAACAGAATTGTGCCATGGATGCCAATAACTCCATGTCTCATTGCTTGTCGACACTGCTATCATATTCCTAGTAGGAGCATAATAGCTTTAGAAGATGGCCTCCTCAAACAACATATCACCAAGTACATCAAGCAAATCAAAAGCTTGAAGAACGATCATCTCCAAGTTGAGTCAACTTGATCCTCTAAGACTGCCGCAATAACCTTAATCCAACACCAATGTCGAAGTAATTGCAAGCAGACAATCCCATAGCAGCAGCAGTGGCAGGAACAAGAGAATACTAATAGTAAGATTCAGAATTTACATAGACTATAATTCGTTCATCGACATCATCAGGTAGGTGTATGCCAATCATACAAGGGAAATTAATAAGACGGTGCCGGCGACAAATTGAGCTAGGGTTTGATGGATAATTTACCAACGACGAGGGCAGGTGGGTCGGATGGAGGATCCGATCGACCAATCGACGCAGAAGAAGATCAGAAGGCGTGGAGCACGGGTCTCTTGCCGAGGCGCTTGATCTCCCGATTCATCTGGCCAGTGAGCATGAGGGCGAACATCTTGAGGTCGCAGAGGAGGGACCAGAGCGGGTGGCGGAAGGTGGCGGGGGAATTGCCCTCGACGAAGAAGTGGCTGCACCAGGCGGGGCCGTAGCCGAGGATGGGGGCGAGGAGGAGGAAGGGCCAGCGGGCGAGGACGAGGGCGAGGAGGAGGGAGAGGAGGGCGGAGAGGGTGCCGGCGAAGTGCCAGCGCCGCGTGGTGGGCTTCGAGTGCTGGCTCACGTAGACGGGCCAGAACTCCTCCAGGCTCCGGCAGTTCATGTCTTCGCCTTCTCTTGGAGCGTCCGAGGGCGAGGAAGAAGCCAATCCATGATCGGCTAATGGGAACGGAGGGGTAAACTCGTAGATTTACCCCGTTTGACCTTGACTTTGACCTTAACGAGGAGACATGGATATTTTACTAATGAAATAATTTTTAGAACATTAAGAAAAAATATATTAGATTGTCCATATTGAAATATTAAATTAAACTATAATTATGTAAGGGATTGGATTAAGTATTTTAGTAGAGATAAAAAACTTGTTTAACTTAAAGTCGAACACTTTGTTTGACCTCTCTAAAAATAAGGATTAATATAATATATTATGAAGTTAAGAGAGAAAGAAATTAAGAGAGATTAACATGAAACCGAGAGATGCTGAGGTATATAGAATTTAAGATATTGAGATAATGTAAGTGATTAATATAAATAATTCTTTCGGTTGTGAGTTTCCTATATTATCCTTTTTTTTAATTATCTGCCAAGTCCACCGTATTTTTCCGTGAGGTTATGCCTGTCATTTTACCATACAGTTTGTCAGGCTTTTCGGGCCTCTGAGTTGACTGATCCTTGTTTGGTTGGAGGCTGGGGATTGCCGGGAGGAGATGGGAGTTCAGGTCGCAGGGACGTGCTTGCAGTGGCCGCAGCTGCCGCTCACCAACTCCCAAACTCCCTCCCAGACCGCGTTCGCTGCCTTGGTTTCAACTACCGGGTGCTGCAAGAGGAGCCATGGCTGCGATCGCGTCCTCGCCTCGCCCTTCCTCGGCGCCAGAACTGCCATGCTATTTGAGAGCTCCACCGCTGGATATTGGCGGAGGGAGGGAAAGGCCAAACGTTGACCAAGCCGTGCGCGGGTCGTTCGACGCCAGCTGATAAGTTTGAATTGTAATGATAAAAGCACACATTAAATGGGTCAATACAATGTCATGTCTTATTTATATACGAGGAAATAAAAGATTTTCTTTAATTATCAAATTTTCTTGTATAATTAAAGAAATTTTAATTATTATCATGCCCTCGTAAGATTGAACTTCTGTCAAGGATGTCGATCTTGAACCGATACAATAAAAATCATTTACCAACGAGAGACTTCATTAGTGAATTTGCTAGTTGATCAATCGTATACACGTGAGAAACACATAGTTGATATCTGACAACTTGATTTCACATGAAGTGGAAGTCGATGACAATGTATTTCATGCGTGAGTGAAACACTAGATTGGCATAGGTAGGTAGCTTTAATATTATCATAACGTATTATAGGAGAAAAGGTAGAGTTGACGTTGAGTTCCTTTAGCATATTTATGACCCAATCCAAAGATAACATTGCAGACGCACTAACAAAGGCCAAACGTTGACCAAGCCATGTGCCGATCGTTTGACACCGATTGATAAGTTTGAATTGTAATGATAAAGGCACACATTAAATGGGTGAATACAATGTCATGTCTTATTTATATACGAGGGAATAGAAGATTTCCTTTAATTGTTAGATTTTCTTATGTAATTAAAGAAATTTTAATTACTATCATGCCCTCGTAAGATTAAACTCCTGTCAATGATGCTGATCTTGAACCGATGCAATAAAAATTATTTACGGATGAGAGACTTCGTTAGTGAGTTTGCTAGTTGATCAGTCGTATGTACGTGAGAAACACATAGTTGATGTCTGACAACTTGATTTCGCATGAAGTGAAAGTCGATGAGAATATGTTTCATGCATGAGTGAAACACTATGTTGGCATATAGGTAGGTAGCTTTAATATTATCATAATATATTATAGGAGAAAAAGTAGAATTGACGTTGAGTTTCTTGAGCATGTTTATGACCCAATCCAAAGATAACATTGCAGATCCACTAACGCCCCTTATCAGATGTTGGCAATGGGTTTTTATCATAGTGCTTGGGGGTCGGTTGTACACGGCCTTCGCACGGCGATCGACTCTCTGAGTCATGTGACTCGGGCACTAGATGGACTGGTTCTTATGAGGAGCTAAGGGCACGATTGGGTCGTTGAAGCGGCGGTCGAGTATCAACTGGCTAAGTCATGTGACTCGAGCACTAGATGGACTAGTTGGACGGTCGTTGTTCATGCGACTACTGGCCGAGTCATTCGACTCGGGCAAAGACTGTTAGAGCTAGCCCTAAGAAATTTACCAAAGGGTAATTTTGGTAACCCGACAAAGACAATAAAGTAGAAAGAATAAAAGTGACAAGAACACCATATTTACATGGTTCGGTTAATTAACCTTGACCTACATCCACGGACGAAAGAGGAGCAAATCACTACTATAAAAGAGACTATTATAAATGCCTTAGGAAGATGTTCCTAGGCCATAAAACACCCGAAAATACTAAACAAGAAAAACCTCAACTATAAGCCCAAACTATTTAACTGAGTTTGGACTTAAACCCAAAGTAAACACTTAGGTTTTTCTTGTGGTGCCACTTGTAGTACATCTGACTTCAAAGCCTAGGCCCTTATTTATAGTTCTAATAGGAGATAACAAGCCTGGTTTTCTCGATGTGGGACTATGGGACTTGCCAAACTAACAAATCTCTACCTTGGTATGTCCCAACAAAACTTGCTCCACCTTTTTCATAAAAGCCCCAATGGGCAATCACCAACAATAAACACCAATCAAGTCCAAGCACTGCTTGAACTTATAAACTGAAAGAGGTTTCGTAAGCATATCAGTAGGATTGTCCTTTGTATGAATTTTTTGAACAAAGACCTTTCCCTCAGCAATGATATCCCGAATAAAATGAAACTTCACATCAATGTGTTTCATCCTCTCATGATACATCTGGTCTTTAGTCAAATGAATATCACTTTGACTATCACAGTAAATTATAGTAACACTTTGATGCAGACATAATTCGCTGAACAATCCTCTTAACCATAAAACTTCTTTGATCACCTTTGTCACTACTATATATTCTGCCTCTGTAGTAGATAAAGCTACGATAGGTTGTAAGGAAGCTTTCCAACTAATTGTACAACCGCCAATGCAAAAAACATAGCCTGTCAAAGATATTCATTTATCAAGATCCGCAGTATAATCAGAGTCGACGAAACAAACCAAAGTGTCACGATTTTTTCCAAACTCCAAACAAGCATCTGAAGTCCCTCGCAAGTATCTGAGAATCCACTTCACAGCCTGCCAATGTGTTTTACCCGGGCGAGACATATATCTGCTAACCACACTAACTGCTTGTGAAATATCTGGACGAGTACAAACCATTGCATACATAATACTGCCGATGGCACTAGAATATGGAACTTTCACCATATATTCTTCCTCTTCAACTGATTGTGGTGACTGAGTAGCACATAGCCGAAAATGGCTAGCAAGAGGAGTACTCACTGGCTTAGCATTTTTCATGCCAAACCTTTCCAAGACTTTCTTGAGGTAATTTTTCTGAGTCAGAAATAATTTTCCAACTCCTCGATCTCTTTTGATCTCCATGCCAAGAATTTTCTTAGCTGCTCCCAAATCTTTCATTTCAAATTCACTACTAAGTTGCATTTTCAAAGTGTGAATTTCTGACAAATTCTTAGCTGCAATAAGCATATCATTAACATAAAGCAACAAATATACAAAAGAGCCATCAGTTAACTTTCGAAAGTAGACACAACTATCATACATGCTCCTCATATAACCATGACCCAACATAAAAGAATCAAACCTCTTATACCACTGTCTTGGAGACTGCTTCAATCCATAGAAGAATTTCTTTAATAAGCAAACATTGTCTTCCTTTCCATCAACTTCAAATCCATGAGGTTGCTCCATATAAATTTGTTCTTCAAGTTTACCATGTAAGAAAGCTGTCTTAACATCAAGTTGCTCCAATTCCAAATCATACATGGCAACTAAAGCAAGCAAAACACGAATAGAGTTATGTTTAACAACAGGTGAAAATACGTCATTAAAATCAACACCATGTACCTGACTATAGCCCTTTGCAACCAATCGTGCTTTGTACCTTGCATCTTCAACCCCTGGAATACCTTCCTTCCTTTTGAAGACCCATTTGCATCCAACAATTTTCTTACCCGAAGGCAGCTTCACAAGATCCCAAGTTCTATTCTGATGGAGAGATTCAATTTCTTCATTCATCGCGATCAACCACTTAGCGGAATTATCACAAGAAACTGCATCTGAGTAGGAAGTAGGCTCACCAACTTCACTTGTTTCTTCTGCAACCAAATTTACATATCTTTACATATCTTTGTGGTGGTCGAATATCTCTCCGTGGTCTATCCTTGGCTATGGAGTATTGCTCTTCTTCTGGATCATCTACGTCAGTAGACTCGGGACCATCTACTAGCATTCTTTGAGTAGAAGAGTTCGACTGAAAAGAATTAGAACTACCAATCTCAAGCTCCACCTGCTTCTGTGCACTATCATTTGTACAACTAGTAGATTCCTCTTTAGAAGATAACATAAATAATTCATCAAAAATAACATCTCTAGTGATTACAAATTTTGGGGATTTGGGATCAGAACACCATAATCTGTATCCTTTCACCCTAGAAACATACCCAAGGAAAATGCATTTTTTAGCTCGAGGCTCTAATTTTCCTTCATTTATATGCATGTATGCTGGACACCCAAAAATTTTTAAATCAGAGTAATTAGCAGGAGTACCTGACCAAACTTCCTCCGGAGTTTTAAAGTTAAGTGCTGCAAACGGAGCGCAATTGACAATGTAACAGACCATATTAATTGCCTTTACCCAAAAGTCCTTTGTCAACCCTGCATTTGAGATCATACACCTTGCTCTCTCCAAAAGTGTTCTGTTCATACGTTCGGCCATACCATTTTGCTGAGACATCATCCTAACAGTGTGATGCCGAACGATTCCTTCATTTTTGCAAAATTCATTAAAGTCACCTTCACAAAACTCCATGCCATTATCTGTTCGAAGCCGCTTAATCTGTTTACCTGTTTGCTTCTCAATCAAAGCCTTCCATTGTTTAAATGTTAGAAAAACATCATTTTTATGCTTCAAAAAATAAACTCAAGCTTTCCTGGAATAATCATCAATGAAAGTCAACATATACCTGGCACCACCCTTAGACTGAACATGAGCTGGACCCCAAAGGTCTGAATGAATATAGTCAAGAGTACCTTTTTTTTTTGTGAACTGGGAAAGAATTGAAGTCGACTTTTTTTTGCTCCAAAAAAATGCAGTGTTCATAAAAATCCAGTGTCAAAGATTACTCGTCCATAAAAAAGTATACCCCTTTTGCTCAATATGCTCAAACCTTTTTCGCTCATATGACCCAAACACATGTCATAATTTGGTGATATCAGAATCAGACAATGATGATGACGAGACTGCAACTGATCTTGTGACAGTAGTTCCCTGCAAAATATACAAGCTACCAGACCTACAAGCTTTCATAACAATAAGGGCATTTCTAGAAACTTTCATAACTTCACCTTCAGTTGTGTATTTACACCCAAGGGCCTCTAGGGTGCCTAAAGAGATGAGATTCTTTTTTAAATCAGGAACATGTCTAACATTAGTGAGCGTCCTCACAATACCATCATGCATTTTAATTCGGATTGTTCCTCTACCAACAACATCACATGCTGCATTATTGCCCATTAAAACAATTCCACCATTACAAGATTCATATGTGGAAAACAAATCTCTATTAGGACACATGTGATAAGAACAACCAGAATCTAAAATCCATTCATTTTTAGACCTCGTCCTGTCATCAATAGCAGAGAAAATATTTCCAACATTCTCATCAGCTGCTACACTAGCTTCAGCGGATTCAATAGTTTTCTTAACAAAATTTTCTTTTTGCTTTAATTTATTTTTTAATTTAAAGCAATCAGATTTAATGTGCCCTATTTTATGACAATATCTGCACTCTAAATTTCTATGTCTGGATTTAGATCTAGATTTAGATCTACTACTATCAAATTCCCTTTTATTTGTTCTCTCCCTAACAACCAGACCTTCAGCCTAATTCTATCTACTTTCCCAGTGATATCTCTGTCTATCTGCTCAGATTTTAGTGCAGATTTAATTTCCTGATACGAAATTGTTTCTTTTCCATAAATCATAGTATCACGGAAATGCTTAAAAGATTGGGGAAGAGAATACAAAAGTAACAGGGCCTTATCCTCATCATCAATTTTTGCATCTATATTCTCCAAATCCATAACCAAAGAATCAAACTTTTCAAGATGTGAGAGTATAGATGTACCTTCAGTCATCCGAAGCATATACAAACTCTGCTTTAAGTAGAGACGATTCTCTACTGTCCTCTTCATATACAAGACTTTAAGCTTGTCCCACATGCTCTTAGCCGTAGTCTCCGTAGCTACCTCCCGTAAAACCTCATCAGAGAGATTTAGAATAATGCTGGATCGGGCCTTTTTATCCATACCCGCAAGATCTTCCTTGACGTACCATCTGGAATGTTCTCAGCCCCCTGTAGTGCCAAATCAACTCCGTCTTGAACCAGAATGGCCTCCATCTTAAGTTGCCACATGCCGAAGTTGACGTTTCTGTCGAATTTCTCGACAACAATCTTTGATATTGTCATTGTTGCCAAAAGATCCCGAAACCAGGCTCTGATACCAGTTTGTTAGAGCTAGCCCCAGGAAATTTACCAAAGGGTAATTTTGGCAACCCAACAAAAATAATAAAACGGAAAGAATAAAAGCGACAAGAACACCATATTTACGTGGTTCGGTCAATTAACCTTGACCTACATCCACGGATGAAAGAGGAGCAAATCACTACTATAAAAGAGACTATTACAAATGCCTTAAGAAGATGTTCCTATGCCATAAAACACCCGAAAATACTAAACAAGAAAAACCTCAACTATAAGCCCAAACTATTTAACTGAGTTTGAACTTAAACCCAAAGTAAACACTTAGGTTTTTCTTGTGGTGCCACTTGTGGTGCATCTGACTTCAAAGCCTAGGCCCTTATTTATAGTTCCAATAGGAGATAACAAGCCTAGTTTTCCCGATGTGGGACTATGGGACTTGCCAAACTAATAAAGACTGATCCTATTGGCCGAGCAACTCAACTCGGGCATTGGATGGACTGGTTGGACGAGGCGTTGCTCATGCAACTACTGGTCGAGTTGTATGACTTGGGCAAAGATTGATCCTATTGGCCGAGCAACTCAACTCGGGCACCAGATGGGCTGGTAGGGCGAGGCGTTGCTCGTGCGACTATTGGCCGAGTTATACGACTTGGGTAAAGACTGATCATGTTGGCCGAGCAACTCAACTCGGGCACTGGATGGACTGGTTCCGATAGTTCAGTTGGTTCCCAAGAACAGCGACTCGGATTCCGATAGTTCTAGGATAGAAGTGGTCAATTCCTCGTCCGGCGGCTTGCCCTCGGTGGATTCGAAGGCCTTCGCGGCCCTTCAAGTGATGAGGTCATGGCATGACGTTGATTTCGTGGTGACTGAGGAACTCTTAGGTCCGATTTGGGATCATTACAGTATCCCAAAGAATTATGGGCTTCATGCTTTGTATCCCAGTCAATGTCCTTACGACCCGTTTCCCAACGGGTTCGGGCTAACCACATATGCTCTTGAGGTGGGGTTGCGGTTCCCCTTACACCCGGTTATCAAAAAACGCCTCCTCTAGTGGGGAATCTCACCATCCCAAATGGCGCTGAACTCTTGGCATTACCTAGTGACTTTCCTCAAGGAGTGTTGGGGGGCGGGGATCGAGCCGACCCGAACACTTTTCTTAGCCTGTTTTTGCTTGTGCAAGAGGCGAGGCGGGTATTACTCAACCCCCTGATGTGGCTTTAAGATTAGCGGGGCACCCTCCAACAACAAGGGGTTGGAAAACTCATCACCTTCTTTTGAGCTATAGTTGGGGGTGGGGGTTTTGCATTGGATGGACTTCCCGAGCCATCAACAACGTTCCCCTATTTCTTTCCCACAAAGAGACCAAGCACGTGAAGCGATTAAGAGAGATCATGTCTTCCTCTCAGGTAATCAAGGGAATGACCGAGGAGTGGCTGGTCAAAGCGGGACTAAGCCTAGCCCCTAGGGGTATGGTCAGATTTATGTCCGAAGTGCTTCCTTCATTTTTGGCATGTCTAACTAACCGAAACTTCGTTCGTAGAAATGGTGAACCTCAAGTCTTTGAAGGGGATGCCCCACCCTTTAACTGTGGCGCAACTGACTCGGGAATGCGAAGGGTCCGGCCTCGGGGTCCCTTTGAAGAAGAGCACATCGGTGTGCGAGTCGAAATCACCCAGGGAGCCGAAGGCGAGTCGGCCGAAGAAGAAGGCCAAGGTCGTCACCCGGAAGGTATCCGAGGGCATGGCACCCTGTGAAGTAGCGGCCCGGGGAATGTGTGAGTCAGGTGGCATCTCCCAAGGCGAGGGTTCGACGTGCATACGGGAGAGGGGGCATGTCGAAACCCCCCATGAAGGTCCCTCAAGAAAGTCAATGGTGTGCCCAAAGTCGATGCGGGACTTGTGTTGCATTTGGGCTTGCTCCGACAGGGAGCCTTTCCAAGCCCTCAGAATGGTCGACCTCATAGAAGAAGAGTCGGGGGCCCCTTATAGCATGAGATGGCTGACTCTCAAGGCTGAGAGCAGGATTTGGTCTGATAGGTCGACAGCCCAAGAGTTCTCATGATGGGTGCTCTATCTGACGCTAGCAAAGCAACTGTATTGTTTACCCTTCATGGTGCTGATGGATCAGGCGACCAAGTCCCTTATTTGGGTAAGTTCGGTGCTTCTTCCTGCCATTGTCCGTCTGAGAACCAGTGTTGACAACAATTCTTATGCAAAGCCAACATTACACCATGGCCTTGATCGATCGTGTTTACTGTTAGGAAATCTTAGGGGCGACATCACATGCGTAGTGGAAGAAATAGAAAATAAAATCCCCTATTCCTATAGAGATGTTCGTCATCGTACGAATATTAGTGCGCAAAAACTGTGAAACTCAAAACTGCGTATAGTAAAGATTATGTTACCTAGGGAGATCGTATATCCCTGAATCCTTGCAGATCTCTAGGAGAGGGTGAAAGAGGTCAAGTGTCCTCCTCTCTAGTAGTGATCTATATAGCAGGGCTGCGACGATGCTCCTCAAAACTCCAAGCTTTCTTTGAGGTGGAGAGGGAGAGGAGAATAGGAGAGGCAAGCAAAAGCTCTAGTCTATGAACCACTGAATCCCTCTTATTTATAGAGGTTTCCTGTCAACTTAACCCTAATGGAACCTCCCCTATTGGGTATTGGATTTTCATCCAACTACCTAGGCCTTTTAGATAAATGGATCTCTATCCAATAATCTCTTATGGGCTTTTATTGGATCTCGTCCATGGGATCCAATAATTCAGGGGCTTATTGGATATCCAATAAAATAGAGGCTCCAACGGATATCTCATATTCGAACCTCTTCTCATCGCAATGCCTACCATATGTGTGTAATCCTCTAGGCCCAATATCGAGCTGGCCGTGAGTTATACCTATTAGAACTTCTTTTGGTTCAGTGAATGATTATCTCACTAATAATTCACTTGACTCATCGACTGCGGACGTACTAAGCCACTACACCGTAGTCCCCAGATGATATAAGGGAATCCAATCCATTGGACCTATCTATCGTCAGTTACCATATACATATAGTCCCTCATCCATCTAATATCCCAAAGACTGTATACCGGGCATGGTGTTGTCAAACCCATAAAGTTTCTACTCGAGTCTTGCTCTAATCGGATTCTCCCGGAGAACTCTTTCTCTCTCAATCCGAATGACCCTGGCTAGGGATTTGTTTGAGCAAGAACACATGAGATATTCTTCTCATGACACCGAAAGTAGATGATCCTCCTCTATCGACACTCAATTGCCCTCGTAAGGTTGACTACCATTCCCGATGACTGGTTATACTAGATCTGGAACATCCAAACCTATAAGTTTGATATCAAAGAATGGAGCACTCATACAAGACATCCTTGGTGTCTCAAATCTAAGGACCAGATATACCACTAAGACTACGGAATCACTATTTGAGAATAAGGTATCATCAACCATCCAGCATTTTGTAAGCGGATCAATCAGTGAACTCATTCTCCAATGAGCACCTATACTATATCCCTAGTATTCCCACATGAGCAACTATGAGACCAGCTGCATCTATCATATGGATGCGTATATAGCATACTAGTCTGTCCGATTATCTCGATGTTTCTCTTGAGTAACCTATGACCGGGATTATTTAGGATTTATGTTTAAAGGTGAATCGGTCTCATTATCATGATCTCATCATGATCCAATTCCCATTGCATAGATCCAAAGACATCACAATATATACATGCATATATATGCAATAGTCATTATAAAGTGATAAATACTAAAATATAATAAGCAAAATGACTACGTGTCAAGTCACACATGCCATCCATCACGTGATTGGCTTGTTGGGCACCTATGACTAGCAATCTCCCACTTGACCTAAAGCCAATCACCTATGTGTTTGATCCCCATCAGACCCCTATGACGCTTAAAGACAATTTGAGATAACGATTTTGTTAGTGGATTTACAATATTATCTTCTAATGGAACTCTTTCCACTACTATATCTCCTCGGGTCATGATCTCTCCAATAAGTTGGAACCTCCTCAGAACACTTCTGATGAGACTCGGGTTCCTTTATTTCAGTAATCGCCCCGTAGTTGTCGTAATATAAAGAAATCGACTCCTCACTACCTAGTATGACTCCCAAATCTGTGATGAACTTCTTCATCCAGACTCCCTCTTTTGCTGCCTCTGCTACAACAATGTACTCCGCCTTTATGGTCGAGTCAGTAGTAGTATCTTACTTGGAACTCTTCCAACACACTATTCCTCCATTCAAGGTACACACATACCCCGAATTCAACTTGCTATCATCTACATCAGATTGAAACTCGAGTCTATGTATCCTTCAACCTTGAGGCTACTACCTCCATATACTAGTAAAAGATCCTTAGTCCTTCTCAAGTACTTAAAGATATACTTTACTACTTTCCAGTGCTCCAAGCTTGGATTCGCCTGATACCTACTCATGACACTTAGAGCATGCGCTATATCGGGCCTAGTATATAATATGACATAAATGATAGACTCTATTGCTGATGCGTAGTGTATCCTATTCATGTTTGCCCATTCTTTAGGAGTCTTTGGGGACATACTCCTAGAAAGTGACATCCCATGTCTCATCGGTATGAGACATCTCTTAGAATTTTTCATGCCAAACCTTTTTACAATGGTTTCTATGTACCTGGACTGAGACAAGCCAAGCATCCTCTTGGATCTATCTCTATAGATCCAAATCCCTAAGATATAGGATGCTTCTCCTAAGTCATTCATGGAGAAGTGTCTAGATAACCAAGCCTTTACTGTGGATAGCATTCCTATATCATTCCCAATTATCAGGATGTCATCCACATATAATACCAAAAAGGTGATAGTGCTCCCACTTATCTTCCTGTACACATAAGGCTCATCTTCGTTCTTAACGAAGTCATAAAATTTGATTGCCTCATCAAATCTTATGTTCTAATTTCGGGAAGTTTACTTTAGTCCATAAATTGATCTAAGCAACATGCACACCTTATCTGGGGAGTCCTTAGACATGAATCCCTTGGGTTGTATCATATACACCTCTTCTTTGAGGTTTCCATTGAGGAATGCAGTTTTCACATCCATCTACTAGATATCATAATCATAGTGTGCTGCAATAGCCAATAGAATTCGGATGGATTTTAGTATTGCTACGGGTGAGAAGGTTTCGTCATAATCAACACCTTACCTTTGACAATACCCCTTAGTCGCTACCTTTCCATCTACTCTGATCTTTTTCTTAAAGATCCACTTACAACCAATGGGTACAATACCCTCAGGCACATCAACTAGGTTCCAAACCTTGTTAGAGTACATGAAATTCATCTCAGAATTTATATCTTCTTGCCACTTCCCAGAGTCTATACTCATAATAGCCTCCTCGTAGGTCAATATCCTCTAATATGTCCGAGGATCAATATCCTCAACATCTTCTCCTCTAATATGTCCTACATATCTCTCAGGAGGATGGGATACTCTACCAGACCTACATAAAGTTAGAACTTGTGTATTAGGTACCTGAATAGACTCAGGCTATAGAGTGGTGCTTGAGCTAGGTTCTCCAACCTCGCTCAACTCTATCATGCTCCCACTGTCTCCGCCAAGAATGTGTTTCTTCTCAAGGAACATCGCTCTCTTAGCTACAAAGACCTTTTGGTCCTCAAAATAATAGAAATAATACCCACAAGTTTCCTTAGGGTATCCTACGAACTTGCACCGCTCCGTCCTTGATTCCAACTTATTGGGGTTATATCTTTTAACATGGGCAGGGCAGTCCCAAATCTTAACAACCTTAAGATCATACTTCTTCCCTTTCCATATCTCATATGGTGTAGACACTATCGACTTAGTTAGAACTTTATTCAGAAGGTAAGCTACGGTCTCTAGAGCATATCCCTAGAATGAGATAGGTAGGTCAGCGAAACTCATCATGGACCATACCATATCTAATAGAATACAATTCCTCCTTTCAGACATACCATTGAGCTGAGGTGTATAAAGAGGTGTCCGTTGAGATAAAATCTCATGGTCCTTGAGGAACTGGGTAAACTCTGTACTTAAGTACTCACCTCCTCGATCTGATTGAAGAGTCTTAATACTCTTTCCAGTCTAGTTCTCTACTTCATTCTTATACTCTCTGAATTTCTCAAAGGCCTCGGACTTGTACTTCATTAAGTACACATATCCATACCTTCAAAATCATCAATGAAGATAATGAAGTAGGAGTAACCACCAATAGCATGAGTTGACATGGGTCCACATACATCACTATGTATGAGTTCCAACACTTAATGACTCTCTCTCCAGTTCCACTAAATGGAGAGTGATAAGACCCTAAAGTCTTACATCGCTCTGATACCAAATGATAAGACCCTAAGGTCTTATCGTGAAAGAAAGGGGAGGAAAGGGAATGATAATAATTGCTTCGAGGGGATCGGCCTCCTTGATTACTTCGAGAGGATCGACCTCCTTGATCACTTTGATGGGATCAGCCTCCTAAGGTTTGTCCACAGAGTGGAATAGCATTTTATTGATTAACTGATTCATTGATTGATTCCCCAAGAGAAACAATTACATCACTATTTATAGAGTTCCACCCAGAGTTCACTAGGACTTGGACTCTAATAATAAATAAATATTAAATAAACTCTATCCGACTTTAAGTAAATTAAACATACTCAATAAACATTATTCAAAAGATTAGAAATAAAGGGATCCTAACAATTCCATCCCATTCAAATCAGCCTTGTCCTCAAGAGTAAGCAGCATCAAACTCGAAAAGCTTCTCTTTTAGCACTTCAATCATAGGCTATCTATAACGCATCACAACACATTGATCAAGTAAGTATGGTCTCTACTTTTTGATAGTATAAGCAATATATCGGTCTTTCAGTGTAGCAATCATTGTAGAAAACTTCTAGCCCTATATAATCACTTTTATCTTTGAACATTTGCTATCACAAGTGAAAATTCGTCCATCAGTGATCTTTATTTCGAATCTGTCATAGCCTTCAATCGGTCAACAATCTCACTGTCCATAAAATTGTTAGTGCTACCAGTATCAATCAAAACTATAATAGGTTGATGTTCCAGAGTTCTACCAACTTCTATAGTTTGCATATTAGAGTAGTCAGCTAATGCATGCATTGTATATATGGTAGGTCCAACATATTCATTAGAATTTATACCTTCATGATTGGAGTCCACATTCTTAGCTTTTGGTTCCTCTCCAATTGGTTCAATCATCAAAAGTTGCCCTTGTTTACATCGGTGCTCCATACTCCACTTTTCATCATAGTACAAGCCCTTTGTTGATCTTTCCTTGAGTTCTTTTTGGGTTAGTCTTTGGGTGTCAGGGCTTTGGTTGGGAATAGATGGGGTGAGTGGCTTGCTGATCATCTGGTTGTTATTACTTATGTTTCCATGATTTTCCTTATTGATTTTCTCCTCATGCAGGCGTGCAAATGAAATCACAGCTATCATGGTGCAGGATTGACGAGCTTTAACTTCACACTGAATCTCCGGATTAAGCCCTTTAATAAATGTACCCAAAAGTTATCATTCCGACCAATATCTAGCTTGATTTGACAATCTTTCAAACTTGCTATGATATTCCAACACTGTAGAAGTCTGATGAATTTTGACGAGCTATCCATCAACATTCTCGTATTCAGATGGTTTAAAGCGAATAACAAGTCTTCTCTTAAATTGCTCCCATGAGGAGACTCCATGGCAAATTTCATACCAATCATACCACTGGATTGCATCTCCCTCTAGTTAGATTGAGGCTATTTTCACCTTGGATTCTTCTAAAGTTTTGTGAAATTGGAAAAAAATTTCTGCCCTAGAGATCCAATTGGTCATATCTCCATTTTCCCATCTCAGAAATTTCACCTTCATATGTGAGTAGTTTGTGTCATAATCTTGAGGCTCTTTTCCTATATTTTCAGATCTGTGCAACATAGAACTTGAGCTCCAATCTTGTTGAAATTTGCTTATGCTCTCCAGTAGGCTCTTTTTGATATCATTAAGTGTTTCTTATAGTCGATTCTCAATTCTAATTTCCAATACTTCTATTTATGCTTTCTTTGAGTTATCAGTGGCCATTGCATAAGACTGCAAATCTATAATCTTAACTCTTATTTTTGGTGTTAGGACTAGGGCATCAATCACTGTCCTATTCGGTGCTGTTGTTGTGACGTAGTCGGTGGCAGCACTGTGGGAATGAAGGGTTGCTGTGAGGATGCGGGGATGTAGCTGCGGTCGCTACGTGGGAGGCAGCGATGCTTGTTGCAGTTGCTGCGTGGAGGGATCACTGCTACTGAGGGCTGAGAGACAGCGATGGTGGTGCGGTTGGGGGCAGCACCGCCAAGGGCTCGCCGCTACGGTGGCTGCGACGACGCGGATGGAAGGTAGTGTTGCTCTGTCTCTGTCGCACTGCAGAAGGAGGCGTTGGTGAGAGGCAACAATGCTTGTTGCAGTCGCTGCATAGAGGGATCGCTATTGTTGAGGGCTAGGGGACAGTGATAGTGGTGTGGTTGGGGGTAGCGCCGCTAAGGGCTCGCCACTGCGGTGGCTGCGACGGAGGAAGAGTTGTTGCCCTGTGTTTCTATCGTTGCATGAGATGAGAGTGTCGAGGCTGAAAGGCGACGGTTACAATTGCTGTGACCCAAGGAAGCGATCGCCAAGAAGCCAGGTCAAGGTTGCGGTGATGGCAATCAGCAACTGTAGTAGCGAAGGCAGAACAAGAGGGCGGTGGCGTTGAAGCAGCCAGGGTTGAGGCTGTAGTGGTGGCAACCGGCGGCTGCGGTAACGATGCAGGAGTAAGGGGGCTGTGGCAATGGTGCAAAGCAAGGGGGTTGAGGCTGCGGTGGAGAAGAGGAATCAGTGGCAGACGTCGTTGGCCGGGAAGTAGCAGCGACGATGGCAAGGGGGCTGCGGCAATGGTGCAGAGCAAGGGGGTTGAGGCTACGACAATGATGCAGAGGTGTGGCGGGCTGCAGCAGGGGCACAGGCTACCGGGAAGCAGGGGCGACGATGTTGGAGAGGAGGTTGGTGGCCAGGGAGCAGCGGCGGCGGCAAGGATCGACGGGAGGGGGGGTGGCGGGGCGGGGGTGCTGTGGCAACAAAGGGCTCTATTTCTGTCACGCCGTAGAAGGAGCCGTTGGCGATGCTGAAACCTCGCCGAGGGCTGGGATTGACAAGGAGAGGATTACGGTGGCTGGCAGTGGTGCTGGTGGTGGAATTGCCTTGCAGCGGTAGTGGGGAAGAAGGGAAGCAGGGGAGACCGGTAGTTACGGCAGTAGAGGACACTATGTTTCTGTCGCATCGTAGGGGAAGCCGCTGGCGATGCCAAATGATCACGACCGATGGTGGTTGGCAACAGTGGTGCGGCTAGGGCAGCATCACCAATGGGCGGCTACGAGCCCAGCCAGCGGTCGCGACCTTCTTGCTCGAGCGAGATGGGGAAGCGAGGAGAGAAGGTTGATGGCCGGGACCCAGTGGCAATGGTGGGCGTTGGTCGGGGAGCAGCGACAGCGGTGGTCGCCAATCGGGAAGTAGCACCGATGGTGGAAAAGTAGTAGTGGTGGTCGGTGTCGGGAAGCAAAGGTTCCTTCTCAGTTGAGAAGGAACAACGTGCGTGGCTACCGGCTTCACCCTTCCTCACAATTTTTTTTTAAATTTTATTTTATGATAGCTACATCAATCACTACTGCAAGAATGCCAAGGATCGCTGGCTAGGGAGCAACGACGATAGTGGAGAACGGGTTGCCCTACAGCAGCGGCGATGGTGGAGAAGGGAAGTAGGGGTGTGGCTGACGATTACCGACCTCTTCTCTCTTTCTCTCTCTCTCTTTTTTTTTTTTTTCTGAGATGATGAACTACAGTGAGAATGCCGAGGATCGCTGCTCTAATACCAAATGATAAGACCCTAAAGTCTTATCGTCATTCTGATACCAATTGATAAGACCCTAAGGTCTTATAATGAAAGAAAGGGGAGAAAAGGGAATGATAATAATCGCTTCGAGGGGATCGGCCTCCTAGGGTTTGTCCACAAAGTGGAATAACATTTTATTGATTAACTGATTCATTGATTGATTCCCCAAGAGAAATGATTACATCACTGTTTATAGAGTTCCACCCAAAGTCCACTAAGACTTGGACTCTAATAATAAATAAATATTAAATAAACTTTATCCGACTCTAACTGAATTAAACATACTAAATAAATATTATTCAAAAGCTTAGAAAATAAAGGGATCCTAATAGAGAGTTGGTCATTTTTTTACGAAGGTAAGGCTAGCAAGTTGCATATGACTCACAGTCGAATGAATCTAGATATCTATCCTTTAGTAATTTTTGAATTCTTCCCTCATGGATGTGACCTAGCCTACAATGCCACAAGTATGCATTGCTCACCTTATCTCATTTCCTCTTAGACATACTTACATTCATAATATGTAGAGTAGTGTCTAGCATAAACAAACCTTTATGCAATATTCCTTTCATGATAATCTTATTATCTAATAATGTTAAACAACCATTGTTCTCAAAAACTAATTTATATCTACTAATTGTTAAATATGAAATGGAGATAATATTTTTTATAATAGAAGGAACAAAATAACATGCATATGGCGACTAGAATAATAAGCACTATCAGTATCTAATACCTATGTGTTATCATAAAAGTCTGACAAATGGAGACTGATCATGAATGTACCTGAAGCTTCTCCAAGCTTCTATTTCGTCCTCTCTGCAAGGTACTCTTTGCAGTTCCTCTTCCAATGTCTATTTTTGTCATGGTGGAAGCACTAACCTTTGTCATTTACCAGGTCTTTCTTAGCAACCTTTGCTTTACCTGGTCTGCCCTTGCTCTTGCCCTTCTTAAGGGATTTTTCTACTTTCCTTTTCTTTTTTGTCTTGCCAATGTTGAGAACTAGCTTCTCCTTTTTGATAGTGCTCTTTGCTTTCCTCAACATATTGAAGAATTACGGGAGAGTCACCTCAAGTTTGTTCATATTAAAATTCATTATGAACTATGAAAAGGAATATGGTAGGGACTGAAGTATAATGTCCACACATAAGTTATCCTCTAGGACCATTCCTAGACCTGTGAGTTTCTCTATCCACTCAATCATTTTTAGGACATGGTTTTGAATCGGTGTCCCCTTAGTCATCCTAGCTCAAAAGAGGCTCTTGGATATCTCATATCACTGAGTCCTTCTCCTGTTCCTCAAATAGTTTACAGACATGTAGGAGAATGGATCTGGCATCCATCTTTTCATATTGTCTTTGTAACTCAGGAGTCATAGAGCCCAACATGTAACACTGAGCAAAAGTGGAGTCATCAATGTACTTCACGTAGCGAGCGATCTCATCCTCGCTTGCCCCTTCCTCGGGCGTAGGCATTACTATATCAAGGACGTACACGATTTTCTCCGCCGTGAGAATAATTCTCAAGTTGTGAAACCAATCCGTATAATTTGGACCAGTGAGGCGGTTGACATCAAGTATGCCACATAAGGGATTTAAAAGTGACATTTTCTAAAAATAAAGATGCAGTAGAAATAAATAACATACAAATTTTATAAAAATAAATAATCAATATATGAACTTCTATCTTAATATGCTCCCACTATTTTACTAACAAGTCACGCAATACCCTCAGCACGTAAAACGGAAGTCTCCAGTAGACTTCTAGTGGGGATCAGGATCCAATCAGCGTCTTAATGTAACCTCGAGGGACTCGACCAATCACACTAAGCCCAAAAGATAGACAACTCTTACCGATCATAACTCCTTATGATTCTCATCATGTTCGGCCTCCGAATCACCATGGTCTCGAGGGACTCGACCAACCATTATGTTCAGTTAAGTCAACACCATCGTTACAAGATGAGTCTGATTTGATGATATACCATGTCTTCATATCACCGGTGACATCTCTATGTCGTAGGCAAGATAGTGAATCATGATGTAGGTGAGCCTTGAGGACTCGACCAACTCAACCTACATCGGGAATCGGTCCCTACCTATAACAATGGAAGGCCACGTGGGTCAATCTAATTTCCTCATATTTACAGACTTAATATTATCAAGAGAGGGGTTTCTATAATTTGGTCTCCTAATATGATATATTACACATATACATATTTAATATATACCTACATCGTATGCAAATATATATACATATCTAGTAGGTGTATAAGCAATCACACTAGATGATCATGGACCATACCCTAATGCGATCAGGCTCGAGCTAGTGGGTCTAATCACTTACATCAAGATCTATGTGTGTAGTAGTGCATCTCCATACCCTATGATCGTCCATCTCGTCCTCCTTGGTTCCGTCGGCATCTCGATGCATCTCCATGCATCGCGATTGTCCATCCCGTGAGTCCCGCTATCGCTTTCATGCTTTCACTACGCCTCCTCGTGTGATTACAACTTAATCATAGGCATGTAGGCCTGACAATAAATGAAAAATAGAATGGAGGCTCATAGGCCCCAATAATAATAATCATAAGTATATACATCACACGGTCCATGATCATCCGTCCACACATCATACATCACATGTATAAATCATCATCATTTAGGACTACTAGATAATAATAAAAATAATAATTAATTAAACTTTTAATTAATTAATATTTTTTGAAATCAGGGGACATGCAAAAAATTTTCTAAATTTTGAGGGGTATTTACATAATTTAGACAAAAGACAGAACTGAAATTTCTTAAATTCCGAGAGGCAAAACTATCTTTTGCCCAAAAACCCTAAGCCCCTTCCTCCCTTGCTTGTTGTTACCGCCACCACCCTATTGGCGGCGGCCTATGCGGTAGGGGGCATGGCTGCACCGCCCCTGCCTAAGCTCACCCGCGGGCGCTGTAGGTGGGCGCCCCCGCGCCCGCGTCGCACCCCCCCCTACGGGCAGCTCTGATCACGGGCGGGTGCCCCTATGGGCGCTTCTGCCCGTTGGGGCTGCTCCCGCAGCCCGCCGCCCATGAGGGCGGTTGCCCTTGCAGGTCGCGTGCCCGCAAGCGCCGCTTGACCTTGCGGGCACTATGGCAATAGGCAGTGCCCGTGGGTGGGGCACTCGTGGGCTGCTAGCCCCGCCGGCCATAAGCCTGCAAGCGCAACGCCCGTGGGTGGGGCACCCGTGGGATGCTAGCCCCGTCGGCCGTAAGCCTGCAGGCATGTCGTTGTAGGCGACTACACACACGTAAATCGAGGGTAGCAACTATTACTACCCTTTCTCTCGCTTTTGCGTCAATGATCTTGACGCCAAAAGCTTCTCCAAAACACAACACACGTTGTTCAAAACCAATCTTTCGCACGAACAACCTGGCTCTGATACCACTGTTGGGAAATCTTGGGGGCGATATCACATGCGTAGTAGAGGAATAGAAAATAAAATCCCCTATTCCTAAAGAGATGTTCATCGTCGTGTAAAGATTGGTGCACAAAAATCTATGAAACTTAAAACTGTGTATAGTAAAGATTGTGTTACCTAGGGTGATCGTATATCCCTGAATCCTTACAGATCTCTAGGAGAGGGTGAAGGAGGTCAAGCGCATTTCTCTCTAGTAGTGATCCATATAGCAGGGCTGCGATGATGCTTCTCAAAACTCCAGGCCTTCTTTGAGGTGGAGAAGGGGAGGAGAATAGGAGAGGCATGAAAAAGCTCTAGCCTATGAACCACTGAATCCCTTGTATTTATAGAGGTCCCCTATCAACTTAACCCTAATGGATTCTCCCATATTGGGTATTGGATCTTCATCCAACTACCCAAGCCTCTTAGATTAGTGGATCTCTATCCAATAATCTCTCATGGGCTTTTATTGGATCTCATCCATGGGATCCAATAATTCAGGGGCTTATTGGATATTTAATAAGAGAGGGGCTCCGGCGGATATCTCATATCTGAACTTTTACTCATCGCAATACCTACCATATGTGTGTGACCCTCTAGGCCCCAATATCGAGTTGGCCGTGAGTCATACCTGTCAGAACTCCTTTTGGCTCAGTGAATTATTATCTCCATAATAATTCATTCGACTCATCGACTGCGGACGTACTAGGCCACTACACCGTAGTCCCCAGATGATACAGAGGAATACAATCCATTAGACCTGTTTGTCCTTAGTTACTATGTACCTATAGTCGCTCGTCCATCTAATATCCCAGAGACCGTATACCGGGCATGGTGTTGTCAAACCCATATGGTTTCTACTCGAGTCTTTCTCTGATTGGATTCTCCCAGAGAACTCTTTCTCTTTCAATCCGAATGACCCTGGCCAGGGATTTGTCTGAGCAAGAACACATGGTATATTCCCCTATTGACACTCAATAGCCTTCGTAAGGCTGACTACCACTCCTGATGACCATCTGTACTAGATATGGGACATCCAAACCTATAAGTCCGGTTTCAAAGAATGGAGCACTCAGACAAGACATCCTTGGTATCTCAAGTCTAAGTACCAGATACACCACTGAGACTACGGAATCGTTGTCTGACAATAAGGTATCATCAACCATCTAACATTCTGTAAGCGGATCAATAAGTAAACTCATTCTCTAATGAGCACTTGTACTATATCCCTAGTGTCCCCATATGAGTAGCTCTGAGACTAGCTGTATCTATCATATGGATGGGTATATAGCACACCGTCTCATCATTGTGATTATTTAGGATTTGTGTTTAAAGGCGAATCAGTCTCATCATTGTGATCTCATCACAATCTGATTCCCATTGCACAGATCCAAGGTGCAATAGTCAATATAAAGTGATAAATACCAAAATATAATAAGTAAAACGATTGCGTGTCAAGTCACATATGCAATCACTCACGTGATTGGCTTGCTGAGCACCTATAACTAGCATTTATGACACCGGCAGGGTGATCAAGCGCTTGGGTGAGATGAACTCAAGCCTTCGTCGAGAAATCGAGGAGTTGAAAGGTGGGCCCGGTCCGACGATTGTGGTGGCAGGCGAGCAGCGCGCCATGAATCTTGAAGCCAAAGTTGAACGGTTGAAGGCCAAGCTGGGCGACTTCTAATGTCAGCTGAAGGAGAGTCGGGGGCAAATTTGGGCTTTAGATGATGAGCTACTCACCCTTTCACGGAACGTCGAAGCTATGCGATCTGCCTCCCAAGGGGCGAAAGAGGCTTTAGACGAGGAGGGCCAAGTGGTGCTTGAAAGAGTGAGGGAGGCAATTTCTGAATACAATAAGTTCCTAGGGTTTGAGCTTGGTCTGGTGAGGTCGGGACAAGTAATGCATGAATTCGGGTGCCGAGTCGCCCTTGCTTGCTTCAAGGCGAAGTACCCTAACCTGGAGGTGGAGTCGGACCCCTTCACCGATCTTCCTGAGGACCAGAGCATCGAGATGCCAAATGAGGTCCCTTTTAATGACAGCCCTGAGGTTCCCCCAAGTTGTGGGGTACTTTCTCTTTTTTTTTTTTTTTTCCTCTCTCGGTTAGGTTGGGTTTTGAGTTGTAACACCTTGACCGAGCATAATGTACATGCCTTTTGAATTTGGAAAGCATGCTTTATGTTTTTTACTTGTTGTCATGTCTAAGGGTATAACTTCTTGAGATTCGTGGCATTCCACATCCTTGGCAGGGGTTTTCCCTCTATGGTCTCAAGGCGGTAAGTTCCCTCTCAGACTACATCGTAAACTCGATATGATCCTTCCCAGTTCGGGGCCAGTTTCCCTCCAGTTCGGGTCGGGTCGCTTACCTCGGCCTTCCGCAAAATGAGGTCTCTAGCTTTGATTTGGCATGGGCAGACTCTGCGGTTGTAAAGTCGGGCCATGACCCTCTTGTATGCCAAGTTGCAAAGGTGCACCTCGGCCCTTCTTTCTTCAAGCAGGTCGAGGTTTGCCCAAAGGCCTTCCTTCGAGGTGCCCTCTTCGAAATTCTCAATGCGTAGGGTGGAGAACACCGTTTCGGGCGGAAGGACTGTCTCAGTCCCGTATGCCAAACTAAATGGGGATTCACCCGAGACGGTTTTGGGGGTGGTCCAAGATGCCCATAGAACACTCGGGAGTTCATCGACCCAAGCTTCGCGAGCCCCAGTCACCCTTTTCTTCAAGCCCTCTAGGATGGCCCGATTTGCGGCTTCGGCCTAGCCATTGATCTGGGGGTGTGCAACTGATCTGAACTTTAATTGTATCCCGTAGGATTGACAATAGGCTTTGAATTTTGCATTGTTGAATTGGGCTCCATTGTCGGTGATGATGACCCTTGGGATCCCAAACCAAGTAATGATGTTCTTCCAGATGAATCTCTCCACCTACTTCTCTGAGATGGATGCTAGTGGCTCGGCCTCGATCCACTTTATGAAGTAATCGGCCCCGACTATGAAGAATCTTCTTTGTCCAAATGCAGGGGGAAAAGGTTTGAGGAGGTTGAGCCCCCATTAGGTGAAAGGCCAAGTGGCATCTATTGGGGTGAGAGGAACTATGGGCTGGTATTGTATTCAGGCGTGCTTCTGGCATTGCTGGCATCGTTGTACGTACAATAGTGCATCCCGATACATGGTTGGCCAATAGTATCTCTACCTGAGGATTTTGAAGGCTAAGGTCCACCCACCAGTATGTTCCCCGTAGATGCCTTCATGGACCTGGGCTAGGACTGTCTCGGCCTCAGGTAATGCCAAGCAGCGTAAGAGGGGTTGAGAGAAAGCCCTTCGATATAGCTTCCTGTTGACTTCACAATACCACACTTGGGTTTGCTGGAGTCAACAGGCGGTGATTAGATCATCTGGCTATGTTCCTTCCCTTTTATAGTGGAGAATCTCCTCCATCCAATTTGGGGTGACTTTAGTTGCAGCGATAGTCTTGGTTGGGATCATTGGGGCTGAGAGAACTTCAATCCTCAGGAGGAGCTCCTTCCGGCTGCGATATGAGGATAGTTTGGCTACGGCATTAGCCTATGCATTCTGGGCATGCAGTATTCTTGCAATTGAGAGATGACTGAAACGGCTAGCGAGCCATCTCACTGTGGCTAAGTATAGTGCCATGGTCAGGTCTTAGGCTTCATAGCTACCGTTGGTGTGGCCTACTACCAGTTGTGAGTCGCTGAAGGCCTTCAGGTCTTAGACATGTATTTCCAAGGCAAGTTGTAGCCCTGAGAGTAGCGCCTCATACTTAGTTTTGTTATTGGTGGCTTTAAACTCTAGTCGGAGTGTCTATTTATATGTCTCACCCTACGGGCTTTTTAGGATGAACCCTGCCCTTGCTCCTCCCAACGTCGCGAACCTGTCTACGTATAGGGACCAGGTGCATTCGGCGTGTTCCTGTTGAACAAGGCGCTCATCGAGAGTTAGTTCAGAAATAAATTTGGCCAATACCTATGCCTTCATGGTGGTTCTGGGGGCATATTAGATGTCGAATTCTCTGAGCTCCACTGACCATCTGAGCATCCGACCCGATATGTCGAACTTGGAGAGGATTTGTCGGAGTGGCTGATCGAATATTACCTTTATCGTGTGAGCTTGGAAGTATGGTTGTAGCTTCCATGTTGTTTTTATCAGTGCCAACGCCAACTTCTCGATCGGGGAATATTGCTCCTCTGCCCAACAAGGGCCTGGCTAACATAGTAGATAGCTTACTGTGCTTCCAGACCTTCTCGCACCAACACCGAGCTGATGGCTTGTTCTGAAGATGCCAAGTAAAGGCCAAGGATCTTGCCCGGGTTGGGCAAGGCAAGGCGTGGTAGCCATCCGAGGTGAACCTTCAAATTTTCAAAGGCCTGCTTGCACTATAGGGTCCATGCAAATTTGTCAGCTTGGTGCAGGGCTTGGAAGAAGAGGAGGCACTTGTCTCCTGAGCGTGACATGAATCGGCTGAGTGCTACTAGCCTCTTAGTGAGTTGCTGTATTTCCTTAACCAATCGTGGGGGCTGCATTTCTATTATAGCTTGGATTTTCTCTAGGTTGGCGTCTATCCCCCTCTGATGGATGATAAATCTGAGGAATTTGCTGGAACCGACCCCGAAGGTGTACTTCAAAGGGTTAAGGTACATGTTGAGCTTGAGGGTTCGGAAGGTTTTGGCTAGGTCAGTTAGATGCATGCTTGTCGACTTACTCTTGACAATCATGTCATCAATATAGACTTTCATGTTTCTCCTGAGTTGTTGCTTGAACATCTTATTGACCATTATCTGATATGTCGCTCCAGTGTTCTTCAGGATGAAGGGCATCACTTTGTAGCAGTATACCCCTTTGTCGGTAACGAAAGTAGTGTGCTCTCAATCCTGTGGTGGCATTTGAATTTGGTTGTAGCACGAGAATGCATCCATGAATATGAGGAGTTCGTGTCCTACAGTGGCGTCCACTAGCTAGTCTATCATTGGGAGCAGATAGCAATCTTGGGGCATGCTCAGTTGAGATCGGTATAGTCGACACAAATCCTTCAACTTCCATTTGGCTTCTTAACGAGGACTATATTTGATAACCACCGAGGATATTTCACCTCGGATATGAACCTCGTGCTTATGAGGCAGTCCACCTCATCGTCGATCGCCTTCTATCGATCTGGATCAAATTTTATCAGCCTCTACTTTACAGGACGTGCCTCGGGGTGAATATTGAGGTGGTGTTGCAGACTTCTGGGTCGACCCTGGGCATGTCTTCTGGGAACCATGCGAACACATCGACATTCTCATTTAAAAAATCAACAAGTTGTATTTGGTTCGCTTCTAGCAACACCGTCCCAACTTTAACAACCTTGTCGGGTTAGCTTCTTCTCAGGGGGACCTCGATCAATTGCTCTATCGATTTTGGGTGTGCTCATGTTTCGAATCCATTGTGGGGGTCTAGGGGAAGTTGGACGGATCGTGGCTTTTTTGGCATAGTAATCACCACCAAGTAGCAATGTCTGGATTCTTTTGGGTCGCTTCGAACCACCCTGACCCCAGAGGAAGTCGGGAACTTCACAACACGATGGTAGGTGGAGACGACTACCTTTAGCTTATTGAGGGTTGGTTGGCTGAGGATGATGTTGTAGGCAGAAGGCAAATCGATCACTATGAAGGTGGTCATTGTCGTCTTGGTTCTCGGTTCTTCTCTGATGGTAACAGGGAGCGAAGTAGTCCCGAGTGGGGAAATGAAATCCCCCATGAATCCCATAAGTGATGATGCCAGTAGGGTGAGATCTCCTTCTATGAGATCGAGCTTTTTGAAAACTTTGAAGTATAGCACGTCGGCGGAGCTTTTGGTGTCGACCATCACTCACTTCACTCGTGCATTAGCGATATGGACTGAGACTACCAGGGCACCATGGTGGTTCGAAAACTCAACTTCTTCTGTTCTAAAGGTGATCAGGGGCCCGAGCTTTGATCTCAGTCGTTTCTCCACCGTGCTGCATGCATAAGCCTTCTGTGCTATGGCGTTGCTGCCTCTGGAAGCCAGCCCGTGGATAATGACATCGATTTACTTCTCGATCAGGCCATTGGGGTGCAAAGACGCTTCTCTTAGTTTTTTAAGGTAACGCCCGAGATGTCCTCTATGGATTAGCTCCTCGATCTGATTCTGGAGGTTGTGACAGTCCTCCATGTCGTGACCATAGTCTTGGTGAAACATGCAATATTTAGACCGATTTTTATGAGTGACTTTCAATGGGATGGGTTCCCACATGAGTCCCTTCTCCCTAATCTAGAGAAAGATTTCGATGTGAGAAGTATTCAAGGGCAAAGGAGGGGGCCTCGAGAGTGGCATCTCGGGCAGATCGGTTCTTCTTCGGGGTTGCACTGCAGGTGGGCCCGAGATCGTTCCTCGAGCTTGCTCCACTCATGGCCTCTTATTGTCCTACCATTTTTCGGCCATCAATGTGTTGGTTGGTGCGCTGGAGCATCTCGGGGATAGCCATGGGGGGCCTTTCGATTAGAGACCAGAAGAATCTTGAGGGTCGTAGACCCATTAAAAATGCCTACATTATCAAGGAGGGGTGAGCATCTGGGACTCTTTGGATCTCGTTGGCGAAGTGGGCAATGAACTTGGGCCACATACTTGCTAAAAAGTTCTATTCGAATTCTCTTGCAAGCTGGTCGAAGGTCGAGACCAAGGTTGGTTGTAGTCGGCTAAACCATGTCTGTGCTGGCCCCCTTAAGGTAGTGGGGAACACCCCGCACATTAGGGCATCAGAAGTGCCATAGAGGACCATCTAAGCTTGGAACATGGCAACGTGTTCCATTGGGTCGGAACTACCGTCGTAGATCTCTAGTGTCGAAAGTCGGAAGTTGAGTAGCATGGGCTTATACTGGATTTCTTGAGCAAAAGGAGATCCTCCCGCGTTGCTTTCTCTAGTCTCACCATTCGACTTGAGGAATTCACACTGGAACTTATCTAGGCGATAGTTCATCATAGACAACTGGACTCTAAACGAGTCATCGGCGAGTCCGATGATAGGGTATCGGGCTCGGGAAATGGTAGGGTGACCTGGCAGGATGTGGGCGCGCTTTGGTTGGGCGGCATTCTTAGGCCTCCAATACCAACTCATTCCTCAATTTCATCATGATTCAGGTTTTGCGATACCAGGTTGGTTGGGGGGATATTGGGTGGCTACAAGATGAAAGCGGGTAGGGTCGGGAGAGGAGCCACTAACTGCACAAGCTATAGGATGAGTGGGGCGATTGTCTGCATCATCCCTGCCAAGGTTTGCACATACTTCGTGAGACGGAGGAATGCCTTAGGTGAAACGAGCGAGTGTCTTGAGGTGTCTCCAAGGGGGAGAGCCTGGGGTCATTGAATAGGTGCTAGTAGCGATCCGACGTCTATGTTGCAATGCCCGCATCCCCGCGTGCGGTAGGTGGCTACCCTCCGGGTCTGTGGGTGAGGTGGGTCACAAATGGTTCTTTGGTGAAGTGAGCCTCCATGTCGGCCGTGAAGCATTCCTATGACATCGACCCTCCTTCTAGCACCAAAATATTGATAAACCTTATGTCGTGGCCGCGGGGTCAGTATAGCTTGGTTCGACTAGCGATATCCAGGATCATCTTGGGGACGAGATCTTCGCTTGATCGGGTCAGGCTCAGATTTGGTTGGGATGCGCCTCTTCAGCGATCCCATCCACCTTTGTCACCACCGGCTTCCTACATACTGGCCTAGGTCAGGATAGGGAGGGGGATCCCGACTTAGGCCCCTCCAAAGATCAAGTTAGAGGAATTCTCATATTCCATATGCCCCTTGTCAGAGGATAGCAAGGGGTTTTTATCATAATGACTAGGGGTCAGCCATACATGGCCTTGGCACGACGGTTGACTCCCCGAGCAGCAAGTGTACCTTCGAACGTTCACCGCCTGGGATATGTGGAACAACACCATGCGGTGCTGTCTTGAGCTTCCCAGAGTGGTCCTTATTGCGGCGATGCTAGTTGGTGTGGCCCTAGATGGCGTGGGAGGAGAACAGTCGTTATCCTAGATTTCTTGTGGCATATCCAACGTGGCGCTGCGTTTGCCTCCCGAGGCTCCACACTAGGGCTGACGTGGCGGAATCCATAATATGCCCTATCAACCCAATCCAAAGATAACATTGCAGATCCACTAATAAAGCTGTTGTCTCAGATTATCTTTGAGTGTCATAAGGGTCTGATGGGGATCAGACACATAGGTGATTGGCTTTAGGTCAAGTGGGAGATTGCTAATCATAGGTGCCTTGCAAGGCAATCACATGAGTGATAACACGTGTGACATAATATCTTATTATATTATTTGATATTTTATCACTTTATATTACTTGTTGCATGAATATATTGTGATGTCCATGGATCTGTGCAATGGGAATCAGATCATGATGAGATCATGATAATGAGATCGATTCGTATTTAAACACAAACCCTAAATAATCACGGTCATAGTTTACTCGAGAGAGACATTGAGATAACAAGACAGACTGGTATACTGTATACTCGTACATATGATGGAGGAAACTGGTCTCATAGCTGCTCATGTGGGTGCTAGTCATAGGTGCCCAGCAAGCCAATCACGTGAGTGATGGCACGTGTGACTTAATATAGAATCTTTTTGCTTATTATATTTTGGCATATATCACTTTATAACTATTGCATAAATGCATACATATATTGTGATGTCCTTGGATTTGTGCAATGGGAATTGGATTGTGATGAGATCATGATAGTCAGATCGATTCACCTTTAAACATATATCCTAAATAATCCCGGTCATAGGTTACTCGAGAGGGATATCATGATAACCGAACAGACTGGTGTATTGTATACCCATCCATATGATGGATGCAGCTGGTCTCATAGCTGCTTGTGTAGGGACACTAGGGATAGAGTACAGGTGCTCATTGGAGAATGAGTTTACTAATTGATCCGCTTACGGAATGCTGGATGGTTGATGATGCCTTATTGTCAGACAGCGATTCCGTAGTCCTAGTGGTGTATCTGGTCCTTAGACTTGAGACACTAAGGATATCCTGTACGAGTGCTCCACTCTTTGATACCAGACTTATAGGTTTGGCTGTCCCAGATCTAGTACAATTGGTCATTGGGAGTGGTAGTCGACCTTACGAGGGCTATTGAGTGTCGATAGAGGATCATCCACTCTCGGCGACATGAGAGGAATATCCCATGTGTTCTTGCTCAGACAAATCACTGGCTAGGGTCATTCGGGTTGAGAGAGAAAGAGTTCTCCAGGAGAATCCGATTAAAGCGAGACTCGAGAAGAAACCATGTGGGTCTGACAACACCATGCTCGATATACGGTCTCTGGTATATTAGATGGATGAGGGACTATAGGTACACGGTAACTGAGGACAGACAAGTCCAATGGATTGGATTCCCCTGTATCGTTTGGGGACTACGGCGTAGTGGCCTAGTACGTCCGTAGTCGATGAGTCGAGTGAATTATTACAGAGATAATAATTCACTGAGTTAGAAGGAGTTCTGATAGGTATGACTCACGGCCAGCTCGATATTGGGCCTAGAGGGTCACACACATATGGTAGGCATTGCGATGAATAGAGGTTCGGATATGAGATATTCGACGGAGCCCTTGTCTTATTGGATGCAGATCCAATACCCACTAGGGGAGGACCCATTAGGGTTTGACAAGGGACCTCTATAAATAGGAGGGATTCAGAGCCCCATGGGCTAGAGAGCTTTTGTTTGCTTTTTCCTATTCTCCTCTCCATCTCCACCTCAGAGTAGGTCTGGAGTTTTGAGGAGCGTCGTCGCAACCCTGCTGTGTGGATCACCGCTAGAGAGGAGGACGCTTGACCTCCTTCACCCTCTCCTAAGGATCTGCAAGGAAATAGGGATATACGATCTCCCTAGGTAACACAATCTACTATATACGCAGTTTCATGTTTCGCGGATTTTTTGCGTACCAATCTTTGCACGACGACGAACATCTATTTGGGAATCGGGGATTTTGATTATATTGTTCTTCCGCTGCGCATATGATGTCGCCCCCAAGGATTTCCCAACAGTGCTATCAGAGCCAGGTTGCTGATGCGAATGATTGGTTTTGAACTGCGTGTGTTGTGTTTAGGAAGAATTTTGACGTCAAAAATTGTTGACGCAAAAACAAGGACGGGCAGCAACAGTTGCTGCCCTCGATCTACGTGCGTGCAGCGCAGCCGTAGGCAGGCAGCCCACGGGCAGCGGCGCCCGCCGCAGGGCAGCACCGCCTGCGGAGGCGGCGGCGCCCGAAGGGGGCGCCCACCCACAGCGGCAGCGCTACTAGCGGGCTTGCCGCTTGCAGGCGAGGGCAGTACCCTCGCCTCGCCGCATAGGCCGCCGCCGGCAGGGTCGCGGTGGCGGCAACAGCGAAAAGGGGAAGGGCATTAGGGTTTTCTAGGCAAAAGATAGTTTTGCCCCTCGAAATTTGAGAAATTCCAGTTTCTGTCTTTTGTCAAAATTATAAAAATACCCCTATGAATTCAGAAATTCCCTATAATATCCCTGATTTCAGAAAATATTAATTAATTAAAAGGTTTAGTTGATTATTATTTATTATTATTATTATCTAGTAGTCATACATGATGATGATTATTTATACATGTGATGTATGATGTGTGGACAGATGATCATGGACCGTGTGATGTATGTAGCTGTGATTATTATTATTGAGGTCTGCGAACCTCTATTATATTTCTCATTTATTATCGGGCCTGCGTGCCTTTGATTAAGTTGTAATCACATGAGGAGGCACAGCGATAGCGTGGATGCGATAGCGGGACCCACGAGACGGACGATCGTGATGCATGAAGATGCATCAAGATGTCGACGGAACCGACAAGGACGAAATGGACGATCACAGGGCATGGAGATGCACCATTGCACACATAGATCTTGATGTGAGTGATTAGGCCTACTGGCTCGGGCCTAATCATATTAGGTTATGGTCCATGATCATCTGGTATAATTGCTTATACACATACTAGATATGTATATATATTTGCATGCAATGTAGATATATATTAAATATGTATATGTGTGACATGTCATATTAGGAGACCAAATCATAGAAATATTTCTCGATAATATTAAGTCGGTAAACGTGAGGCAATTAGATTGACCCACGTGGCCTTCCATCGTTATAAGTATGAACCGATTCCCGGTGTAGGTTGAGTTGGTCGAGTCCCTCGAGACTCACCTATATCGCGATTCGCTATCTTGCTTACGATATAGAGATGTCACCGGTGACCTGAGGGCATGGTATACTTGGTCGAGTCTCTCAAGGGTATATCATCAAATTAGACTCATCTTGTAACGAAGGTGTTGACTTAACCGAGCATCATGGTTGGTCGAGTCCCACGAGGCCATGGTGATTCGGAGGCAGAACAAGACGGGAATCACAAGGAGTTGTGATCGACAAGAGTTGCCTACCTTTTAGGCTTAGTGTGATTGGTCGAGTCCCTCGAGGTTACACTAAGACGCTGATTGGATCCTGATCCCCATTAGAAGTCTGCCGGAGACTTTCGTTTCACGTGCTGAGGGTGTTGCGTGACTCGTTAGTAAAATAGTGGGAGCATATTAAGATAGAAGTCCATATCTTGATAGTTTATTTCTTGCAAAATCTGCATGTTATTCATTTCTGCTGCATCTTTATTTTCAGAAAATGTCGCTTTCAAATCCCTTACGTGGCATACTTGATGTCAACCGCCTCACTGGTCCAAATTATACGGATTGGCTCCGTAACTTGAGAATTGTTCTCACAGCGGAGAAAATCTTGTACGTCCTTGATACAGTGATGTCTGCGCCTGAAGAAGGGGCAAACGAGGATGAGATCGCTCGCTACGTGAAGTACATTGATGACTCCACTCTTGCTCAGTGCTATATGTTGGGCTCTATGACTCCTGAGTTACAGAGACAACATGAAAAAATGGATGCCAGATCCATTCTACTACATGTCCACAAATTGTTTGAGGAACAGGGAAGGACTCAGCGATATGAGATATCTAAGAGCCTCTTCCGCGCTAGGATGACTGAGGGGACACCGGTTCATAACCATGTCCTAAAGATGATTGAGTGGATAGAGAAACTCATAGGTCTAGGAATGGTCCTAGAGGATAACTTGTGTGTGGACATTGTGCTTTAGTCCCTACCAGATTCCTTTTCACAGTTCATAATGAATTTTAATATGAACAAGCTTGAAGTGACTCTCCCAGAGCTTCTCAATATGATGAGGGAGGCAGAGAGTACTATTAAGAAAGAGAAGTCAGTTCTCTACACTGGTGAGACCAAAAGGAAAAGGAAAGCAGAAAGGTCCCTTAAGAAGGGAAAGGGCAAGGTCAAACCAAGTAAAGCAAAGGTTGCTAAGAAAGACCCAGCAAAGGACAAAGGTCAGTACTTCCACTATGGTAAAGATGGGCACTGGAAGAGAAACTGCAAAGAGTACCTTGCAGAAAGGGCGAAACAAAAGCTTGATGAAGCTTCAGGTACATTCATGATCAGTCTCCATTTGTCAAACTCGTATGATAACATATGGGTATTGGATACCGATAGTGCTTATCATATATGCAATTTGTTGTAGGTTCTGGCAAGGCCTAGGAGACTAGAGAGAGGCGAGATGGACCTCAAGATGGGTAATGGAGCAAAAGTTGCTGTAGTAGTTGTTGGCGAGGTCGCCCTACATTTGCCTAGTGGAGCTTTTATTGTATTAGATGCATGTTATTTTGTTCCTTCTATTATCAAAAACATTATCTCCATTTCATGTTTAACAGTTAGTGGATATAAATTTGTTTTTGAGAATAATGGTTGTTCGATATTATTAGATGATAAGATCATCATGAAAGGAACATTGTATAATGGTTTATTTATATTAGACACCACTCCACATATCATGAATGTAAATGTGTCCAAAAGGAAACGAGATGAGTTGAACAGTGCATACCTGTGACATTGTAGGCTAGGTCACATCCATGAAAGAAGGATTCAAAAGTTGCTAAATGATGGATATCTAGATCCATTCGACTATGTGTCATATGCAACTTGTGAGCCTTGTATTCGTGGAAAACTGATCAACTCTCCATTTAGTGGAACTGGAGAGAGAGCCACTGAGTTGTTGGAACTCATACATAATGATGTATGTGGACCCATGTCAACTCATGCCATTTGAGGTTACTCCTACTTCATTACATTTACTGATGATTTCTCAAGGTATGGATATATGTACTTAATGAAGTACAAGTCTGAGGCCTTTGAGAAATTCAGAGAGTATAAAAATGAGGTGGATAACCAGACTGGAAAGAGTATCAAAACTCTTCGATCAGATCGAGGAGGTGAGTACTTAAGTACAGAGTTCACTCAGTTCCTTAAAGACCATGGGATATTATCCCAATGGACACCTCCTTATACACCTAAGCTCAATGGTGTCTCTGAAAGGAGATATCGTACATTATTAGATATGGTATGGTCCATGATGAGTTTCGCTGACCTACCCATCTCATTCTAAGGATATGCCCTAGAAACCGTAGCTTACCTTCTGAATAGAGTTCCAACTAAGTCGGTAGTGTCTACACCATATGAGATATAGAAAGGGAAGAAGCCTGATCTTAAGGTTGTTAAGATTTGGGGCTGCCCTGCATATGTTAAAAGACACAACCCCGATAAGTTAGAATCAATGACAGAGCGATGCAAATTTGTGGGATACCCCAAGGAAACTTGTGGGTATTATTTCTATCATCTCGAGAACCAAAAGGTCTTTGTAGCTAAGAGAGCAGTGTTCCTTTAGAATTCTATTAGCTATTGCAGCACACTATGATTATGAGATCTGGCAGATGGATGTGAAAACTGCATTCCTCAATGGGAACCTCGAGGAGGAGGTGTATATGATACAACCTGAGGGATACGTGTCCAAGAACTGTCCAGATAAGGTGTGTAGGTTTCTTAGATCCATTTATGGATTAAAGCAAGCTTCCCGAAGTTGGAACATAAGATTTGATGAGGCAATCAGATCTTATGACTTCGTTAAGAACGAAGATGAGCCTTGTGTATAAAGAAAGGTAAGTGGGAGTGCTATCACCTTTTTAGTGTTATATGTGGATGACATCCTGATCATTGGGAATGACGTAGGAATGCTATCCATAGTAAAGGCTTGGTTATCTAGACACTTCTCCATGAAGGACTTAGGGGAAGCATCCTATATTTTGGGGATTAGAATCTATAGAGATAGATCCAAGAGGATGCTTGGCTTGTCACGGTCCAGGTACATAGAAACTATTGTCAAAAGGTTTGGCATGGAAAATTCCAAGAGAGGTCTCATACCGATGAGACATGGGATATCACTTTCTACGAGTATGTCCCCAAAGACTCCAGAAGAAAGGGCGAACATGGATATGATACCTTATACCTCAGCAATAGGGTCTATCATGTATGCCATGCTATATACTAGGCCTGATATAGCGCATGCTCTGAGTGTCACGAGCAGGTATCGGACGGATCTAGGCTTGGAGTCTTTGGAAAGCAATAAAGTGTATCCTTAAGTACTTGATAAGGACTAAGGATCTTTTTACTAGTATATGGAGGTAATAGCCTTAAGGTTGAAGGCTACTGCTTGACTCAAGTTTTCATCGATGTCGATGATAGCAAGTCGAATTCAGGGTATGTGTACACCTTGAATGGAGGAGCAATGTCTTTGGAAGAGTTCCAAGCAAGATACCTTTGTTGACTCGACCACGAGGCGGAGTACATTGTTGTATCAGATGCAAGAAAGGAGGGAGTTTGGGTAAAGAAGTTCATCACAGATTTGGGAGTCGTGCTTAGGGTAGTGAAGAGCCGATCTCCTATATTATTACGACAACAACGGGCGATTGCTCAAGCAAAGGAACCTAGGTCTCATCGTGAAATCTAAGCATGTTCGAGGAGGTTCCACCTTATCGAGAGAGATCGTGACCAGGAGATGTAGTAGTGGAAAGAGTTCCATCGAAGATAACATTGCAGATCTACTAACAAAGTCGTTGTCTCGATTTGTTTTGAGCGTCCATGAGAGGTCCGATGGGGATGGGACACACATAGGTGATTGGCTTTAGGTCAAGTGGGAGATTGCTAGTCATAGGTGCTTGAAAAAGCCAATCACGTGAGTGATGGCAACGTGACTTAATATAGAATCTTTTGCTTATTATATTTTGGCATATATCACTTTATAACTATTGCATAAATGCATACATATATTATGATGTCCTTGGATTTTGTGCAATGGGAATCGGATGATGATGAGATCACGATAGTGGATCGATTCACCTTTAAACACATATCCTAAATAATCCCGGTCATAGGTTTTCGAGAGGGATATCATGATAACCGGATGACCGGGTGTGTTGTATACCCGTCCATATGATGGATCATTGGTGGTCTCATAGCTGCTTGTGTAGGGACACTAGGGATACGAAGATGTGCTCATTGGAGAATGAGTTCATTGATTGATCCGCCACGGAATGCTAGATGGTTGATGATGCCTTATTGTCGACAAATGATTCCGTAGTCCTAGTGGTGTATCTCGATCCTTAGACTTGAGACACCAAGGATGTCCTGTATGAGTGCTCCACTCTTTGATACCAGACTTATAGGTTTGGCTGTCCCAGATCTAGTACAATTGGTCATTGGGAGTGGTAGTCGACCTTACGAGGGCTATTGAGTGTCGATAGAGGATCATCCACTCTCGGCATCATGAGAGGAATATCCCATGTGTTCTTGCTCGAGACAAATCCCCGGGCCGGGGTCATTGGGTTGAGAGAGAAAGAGTTCTCCGGGAGAATCCGATTAGAGCGAGACTCAAGAAGAAACCGTGTCGATCCGACAACACCATGCTCGATATATGGTCTCGGTATATTAGATGGATGAGGGACTATAGGTACACCAGAATGGCGAGGAGGAGACAGGTCCAATGGATTGGATTCCCTGTATCATCTAGGGGACTGGCGTAGTGGCCTAGTATGTCCCAGAAGTCGATGAGTCAGTGAATTATTACAGAGATAATAATTCACCGAAGTTAGAAGGAGTTCTAATGTGTATGACTCACGGCCCACTCGATATTGGGCATAGAGGGTCACACACATATGGTAGGCATATGATGAATAGAGGTTGGATATGAGATATCCAACGAGTTTCCCTTGTCTTATTGGATGCAGATCCAATACCCACTAGGGGAGGACCCATTAGGGTTTGACTGGGGACCTCTATAAATAGGAGGGATTCAGAGCCCCATGGGCTAGAGAGCTTTTGTTTGCCTTTTCCTATTCTCCTCTCCATCTCCACCTCAGAGTAGGTCTGGAGTTTTGAGGAGCGTCGTCGCAACCCTACTGTGTGGATCACCGCTAGAAAGGAGGACGCTTGACCTCCTTCACCCTCTCCTAAGGATCTGCAAGGAAACAAGGATATACGATCTCCCTATGTAACACAATCTACTCTATACGCAATTTCATGTTTCACGGATTTTTTTCGTACCAATCTTCGCACGACGACGAACATCTCTTTGGGAATCGGGGATTTTGTTTTTCTTGTTCTTCCACTATGCATATTATGTCGCCCCCAAGGATTTCCCAACAGTGGGGACACTAGGGCTACAATGCAAGTGCTCATTGGAGAATGAGTTCACTGATTGATCTGCTCACGAAATGTTGGATGGTTAATGATACTTCATTATAAGATAGCAATTCTGTTATCCTAATAGTGTACATAGTCCTTAGACTTGTGACACTAAGGATGACTTTTATAATTACTTCATTCTTTGATACCAGACTTATAGGTTTGGAAGTTCCAAATCTAGCACAACCGATCATTGTAAGTAGCAGCCAACCTTACGATAACTATTGAGTATCGATAGAGGATTTTCTACTCTCAATGTCATGAGAGAAATATCTTATGTATTCTTGTTTAGACAAATCCCTGGCCATGGTCATTCGGATTGAGAGAGAAAGAGTTCTCCGGGAGAATCCGATTAGAGCGAGACTCGAGCAGAAACCATATAGGTTTGACAACACTATGTCCAGTATACGGTCTCTAGGATATTAGATGGATGAGAGACTATAGGTACACGGTAACTGAGGACAAATAGGTCTAAAGGATTGGATTCCCCTATATCGTCCAGGGGCTATGGGATAGTGGTCTAGTATGTTCGTACTCGATGAGTCAAGTGAATTATTATGAAGATAATAATTCATTGAGCTAGAAGGAGTTCTGACATGTATGACTCATAGCCATCTCGATATTGAGTATAGAGGGTCACATACATATGGTAGGCGTTGCGACGAGTAAAGGTTCAGATATGAGATATCCGTTGGAGCTCTTATCTTATTGGATATCCAATAAGCGCCTAAATTATTGGATCCTATAGATGAGATCCAATAAGAGCCAATGAGAGATTATTGGATGGAGATCCACTAATCTGAGAGGTTTGGGTAGTTAGATAGAGATCCAATATCCAATAGGGTACGATCTAATATTCATTAGGGTAGGATCCTTTATAAATAGGAGGGAACCAAACACCCATAGGTTAGAGGATTCTTGTTTGCCACCTATTCTCCTCTCCCCTTCACCTCCTCAGATAGCAGGTATGGAGATTTAAGCAGTGATTCGAGGAGCATCGTCGCAGCCCTACTATGTGGATTACCGCTAGAAAGGAGGACACTTGATCTCCTTCATCCTCTCCTAAAGATCTATAGGGATTTAGGGATATACGATCTCCCTAGGTAATATAACTATCTCACACATGGTGTTTAGTTTCATGGATTTTGCGCACCAATCTTCGTACGATGACGAACACATTTTTTAGAAATTTGGAGATTGTTTTCTATTATTCTACTGCCCATGTAATGTCGCCCTTAGATTTCCCTACAGGGGCATCCTGTAGGGTGGATTTTGCTACGAGCGACGCTTGTGAGGAGTCACTCAACCATAGTGCTAGTTAGGGAACCACTGATGCTTCGTTGTAGTACAGTTCTGATAAGACCCTAAAGTCTTATCGTAGAAGAAAGGGGAGAAATGGGGATGCTTTGATACTAAATGATAAGACCCTAAAGTCTTATCGTAAAAAAGAAGAAAAGAAAGGGGATGATCACTTTGAGGGGATCGGCCCTCCTTGATCGCTTCGAGGGGATCAGCCTCCTAGGGTTTGTCAAAAGACAAAATAGTATTTTCCATAGATAACTAAAAAGAAGCAGTTATATCCCTATTTATAGAGTTCTACATAGAGTCCATCAGGACTTGAACTCTAATAATAAATAAATATTAAATAAACCTCTACTTGATTTTAACTGAACCAAGCCGACTCTTAGTTTTTCATAGATAACTGTTAGGATCCTTTTTCTGAGCTTTTGAATAATGTTTATTGAGTCTGTTTAGTCTACTTGTTTAATGAGTCAATTTGGTTCAATTATCTATGAAAAATACTATTCTGTCTTTTGACAAATCTTAGGATACGATAAGACTTTACAATCTTATCATTTGGTATTAGAGTAGCTATCCTCGGTGTTTTCGCTGTAGTTCGTCATCTAAAAAAAAAAAAAAAAAATTTGTGAGGGCGAAGACGGCAGCCACGCACGCTGTTCCTTCTCAACGCCGACCACCCCTGCTTTCCTTCTCCTCCACCGTTGGCGCTACTTCCTGATTGGCGACCACCGCCACCGCTGCTCCCCGGCCAGCGCACATAGCTGTCGCTGTGCCCCAGCCAGCAACCTTCTCACCCCGCCTCCTCGCTGCCGCATCTCACTCGAGCGAGAAGGGCCGCGGTCGCCGTTTCCCAACCAGCGGACCACCCATCGCCACTTCTACCGTCGGCGATGCTGCCCTAACCGCATCGCCATCGCTGCCTTCCCTTGGTTGCAGCTTCAGCCGTGTGATCTGTCGACGTCGCTGTTTCTGTGGTGCGATAGAAACAGAGCAGCCGCCGGTCCCTCTATTGTTGGGAAATCCTTGTGGGCGACATCATATGCGCAGCGGAAGAATAAGAAAAATAAAATCCCCGATTCCTAAAGAGATGTTCGTCGTCGTGCGAAGATTGGTACGCTAAAATCTGTGAAACATAAAACTGCGTATAGAGTAGATTGTGTTACCTAGGGAGATCGTATATCCCTGTTTCCTTACAGATCCTTAGGAGAGGGTGAAGGAGGTCAAGCGTCCTCCTCTCTAGCGGTGATCCACACAGCAGGGTTGTGACGACGCTCCTCAAAACTCCAGAGTTACTATGAGGTGGACATTGAGAGGAGAATAAGAAAAGGCAAACCAAAGCTCTCTAGCCCATGGGGCTCTGAATCCCTCCTATTTATAGAGGTCTCCTGTCAAACCCTAATGGGTCCTCCCCCAGTGGGTATTGGATCTGCATCCAATAAGACAAGGGCTCTGTCAGATATCTCATATCCGAACCTCTATTCATTGCAATGCCTACCATATGTGTGTGACCCTCTAGGCCCAATATCGAGCTGGCCGTGAGTCATACCTGTCAGAACTCCTTCTAACTCAGTGAATTATTATCTCTATAATAATTCACTCGACTCATCGACCACTTGGACGCATTTTAGGCCACTATGCCGTAGTCCCCAGGCAATCTGAGGAATCCAATCTATTGGACCTGTCTATCCTCGATTATCGTGTACCTATAGTCCTCATCTATCTAATATACCGAGACCAGATATCGAAAGCATGGTGTTGTCGGACCCATACGGTTTCTTCTTGAGTCTCGCTTCTAATCGGATTCTCTGGGAGAACTCTTTTTTCTCTCAACCCTGAATGACCTCGGCGTGGATTTGTCTCGAGCAAGAACACATGGGATATTCCTCTCATGACGCAAAGAGTGGATGATCCTCTATCGACACTCAATAGCCCTCGTGAAGGTCGACTACCACTCCCAATGACCAATCAGACTAGATGCGGGACAGCCAAAACCTAAAAAAGTTTGGTATCAAAGAGTGGAGCACTCATACAGGACATCCTTGGTGTCTCAAGTCTAAGGACCTGATACACCACTAGGACCACGGGAATGTTGTCGACAATAAGGCATCATCAACCATCCAAAGATTCCGTAAGCGGATCAATTAGTGAACTCATTCTCCAATGAGTACTGCATTGTATCCCTAGTGTCCCTACACAAGCAACTATGAGACCAGACTACATCCATCATATGGGGTATACAAAGACACACCTGTCTGTCAGGTTATCACGATATCCCTCTCGAAAAAACCTATGACCGGATTATCTAGGATATGTGTTTAAAGGTGAATCGATCTCACTATCGGATCTCATCCACGATCCCATTCCCATTGCACAAATCCAAGGACATCACAATATATGTATGCATTTATGCAATAGTTATAAAGTGATATATGCCAAAATATAATAAGTAAAATGATTCTATATTAAGTCACACGTGCCATCACTCACGCGTGATTGGCTTTGTGGGAACCTATGACTAGCAATCTCCCACTTGACCTAAAAGCCAATCACCTATGTGTCCCATCCCCATCGGACTTACGTGATGCTCAAAACAAACTGGAGACAACGACTTTGTTAGTGGATCTGCAATGTTATCTTCGGATGGAACTCTTTCCACTACTACATCTCCCGGGTCAACGTTCTCTACGGTAAGGTGGAACCTCCTCCGAACATGCTTAGATTTTCGATGAGAACTAGGTTCCTTTGTTTGAGCAATCGCCTTGTTGTTGTCGCAATATAGGAGATCGGCTCTTCGCTACCAAGCACGACTCCCAAATCTGTGATGAACTTCTTCACCCAAACTCCCTCCTTTGCTACATCCGATGCAGCAATGTACTCCGCCTCTATGGTCGAGTCGAAGAGTGGTATCTTGTTTGGAACTCTTCAAAGACATCTTGCTCCTCCATTCAAGGTGTACACATACCCCAATTCGACTTGCTACCATCGACATCGACTTGAAAAACTTGAGTCAGTGTAGCCTTCAACCTTAAGGCTATTACCTCCATATACTAGTAAAAGATCCTTAGTCCTTCTCAAGTACTTAAGGATACACTTTACTGCTTTCCAATGCTCCAAGCCTGGATCTGCCTGATACCTGCTCGTGACACTCAAAGCATGCGTTATATCAGGCCTAGTACATAGCATAACATACATGATAGACCCTATTGCTGAGGCATAAGGTATCATATCCATGTTCGCCCTTTCTTCTGGAGTTTTTGGGGACATACTTGTAGAAAGCGATATCCCATGTCTCATCGGTATGAGACCTCTCTTGGAATTTTCCATGCCAAACCTTTTGACAATGGTTTCTATGTACCTGGACTGGGACAAGCCAAGCATCCTCTTGGATCTATCTCTATTGATTCTTATCCCCAAAATATAGGATGCTTCCCCTAAGTCCTTCACGGAGAAGTGTCTAGATAACCAAGCCTTTATTGTGGATAGCATTCCTACGTCATTCCCTATGATCAGGATGTCATCCACATACAACACCAAAAAGGTGATAGCGCTCCCACTTACCTTTCTGTATACACAAGGCTCATCTTCGTTCTTAACGAAGTCATAAGATCTGATTGCCTCATCAAATCTTATGTTCCAACTTCGGGAAGCTTGCTTTAATCCATAAATGGATCTAAGCAACCTACACACCGTATCTGGACAGTTCTTGGACACGTATCCCTCAGGTTGTAACATATACACCTCCTCCTCGAGATTCCCATTGAGGAATGCAGTTTTCACATCCATCTGCCAGATCTTATAATCGTAGTGTGCTGCAATAGCCAATAGAATTCTTATGGATTTTAGCATTGCTATGGGTGAGAAGGTTTCGTCATAGTCAACACCTTGCCTTTGACGATACCCCTTAGCCACTAGCCTTGCTTTATAGGTCTTTACCTTTCCATCTACTCTGATCTTTTTCTTAAAGATCCACTTGCAACCGATGGGTACAATACCTTCGGGCGCATCAACTAGGTTCCAAATCTTATTGGAGTACATAGAATTCAACTCAGAATTCATGGCTTCTTGCCACTTCCTGGAGTCTGTACTCATAATAGCCTCCTCGTAGGTCTGAGGATCAATATCCTCTGCATCCTCTACTCTAATATGTTCCACTATCTCTCAGGAGGATGGGATACTCTATCAGACCTGCGTAAAGTTGAAACTTATGTATTAGGTACCTGAACAGACTCGGGCTGTAGAGTGGTGCTTGAGCTTGGTTCTCCAACCTCGCTCAATTCTATCATTCTCCTACTATCTCCGCCAAGAATGTGTTCTTTCTCAAGGAACACTGTTCTCTTAGCTACAAAGACCTTTTGGTCCTCGAGATGATAGAAATAATACACACAAGTTTCCTTGGGGTATCCCACAAACTTACATCGCTTTGTCCTTGATTCTAACTTATCGGGGTTGTGTCTTTTAACATATGCAGGGCAGCTCCAAATCTTAACAACCTTAAGATCAGGCTTCTTCCCTTTCCATATCTCATATGGTGTAGACACTACCGACTTAGTTGGAACTCTGTTCAAAAGGTAAGCTGCGGTTTCTAGGGCATATCCCCAGAATGAGATGGGTAGGTCAGTGAAACTCATCATGGACCGTACCATATCTAATAATATATGATTTCTCCTTTCAGAGACACCATTGAGCTGAGGTGTATAAGGAGGTGTCCATTGGGATAATATCCCATGGTCCTTGAGGAACTGAGTGAACTCTGTACTTAAGTACTCACCTCCTCGATCTGATCGAAGAGTTTTGATACTCTTTCCAGTCTGGTTCTCAACCTCATTCTTATACTCTCTGAATTTCTCAAAGGCCTCGGACTTGTACTTCATTAAGTACACATATCCATACCTTGAGAAATCATCAGTAAATGTAATGAAGTAGGAGTAACCTCCAATGGCATGAGTTGACATGGGTCCACATACATCACTATGTATGAGTTCCTACAACTCAGTGGCTCTCTCTCCAGTTCCACTAAATGGAGAGTTGGTCAGTTTTCCACGAATGCAAGGCTCACAAGTTGCATATGACACATAGTCGAATGGATCTAGATATCCATCATTTAGCAACTTTTGAATCCTTCTTTCATGGATGTGACCTAGCCTACAATGCCACAGGTATGCACTGTTCAACTCATCTTGTTTCCTTTTGGACACATTTACATTCATGATATGTGGAGTGGTGTCTAATATAAATAAACCATTATACAATGTTCCTTTCATGATGATCTTATCATCTAAATATATCGAACAACCATTATTCTCAAAAACAAATTTATATCCACTAACTGTTAAACATGAAATGGAGATAATGTTTTTGATAATAAAAGGAACAAAATAACATGCATCTAATGCAATAAAAGCTCTACTAGGCAGATGTAGGGCGACCTCGCTAACAGCTACTACAGCAACTTTTGCTCCATTACCCATCTTGAGGTCCATCTCGCCTCTCTCTAGTCTCCTAGGCCTTGCCAGAACCTGTAACGAATTGCATATATGATAAGCACTACCGGTATCCAATACCCATATATTATCATAAGGGTCTGACAAATGGAGACTGATCATGAATGTACCTGAAGCTTCATCAAGCTTCTGTTTCGCCCTTTCTGCAAGGTACTCTTTGCAGTTTCTCTTCCAGTGCCCATCTTTACCACAGTGGAAGCACTAGCCTTTGTCCTTTGCTGGGTCTTTCTTAGCAACCTTTGCTTTACCTGGTTTGACCTTGCCCTTTCCCTTCTTAAGGGACCTTTCTGCTTTCTTCTTCCTTTTGGTCTCACCAGTGTAGAGAACTGGCTTCTCTTTCTTGATAGTACTCTCTACCTCCCTCAACATATTAAGAAGCTCTGGGAGAGACACTTCAAGCTTGTTCATATTAAAATTCATTATGAATTGTGAAAAGGAATCTGGTAGGGACTAAAGCACATTGTCCACACACAAGTTATCCTCTAGGTCCTAGACCTGTGAGTTTCTCTATCCACTCAATCATCTTTAGGACATGGTTCTGAACCGGTTTCCCCTCAGTCATCCTAGCGCGGAAGAGGCTCTTAGATATCTCATATCGCTGAGTCCTTTCCTGTTCCTCAAACAATTTGCGGACATGTAGGAGAATGGATCTGGCATCCATCTTTTCATGTTGTCTTTGTAACTCAGGAGTCATAGAGCCCAACATATAGCACTGAGCAAGAGTGGAGTCATCAATGTACTTCACATAGCGAGCGATCTCATCCTCGTTTGCCCCTTCTTCGGGCGCAGGCATCACTGTATCAAGGACATACACGATTTTCTCCGTTGTGAGAACAATTCTCAAGTTACGGAGCCAATCCGTATAATTTGGACCAATGAGGCGGTTGACATCAAGTATGCCACGTAAGGGATTTGAAAGCGACATTTTCTAAAAATAAAGATGCAGCAGAAATGAATAACATGCAGATTTTGCAAGAAATAAACTATCAAGATATGAACTTCTATCTTAATATGCTCCCACTATTTTACTAACGAGTCACGCGACACCCTCAGCACGTGAAACAGAAGTCTCGGGCAGACTTCTAATGGGGATCAGGATCCAATCAGCGTCTTAGTGTAACCTCGAGGGACTCGACCAATCACACTAAGCCTAAAAGGTAGGCAACTCTTGTCGATCACAACTCCTTGTGATTCCCGTCTTGTTCAGCCTCCGAATCACCATGGCCTCGTGGGACTCGACCAACCATGATGCTCGGTTAAGTCAACACCTTCGTTACAAGATGAGTCTGATTTGATGATATACCCTCGAGAGACTCGACCAAGTATACCATGCCCTTAGGTCACCGATGACATCTCTATATCATAAGCAAGATAGCGAATCGCGATATAGGTGAGTCTCGAGGGACTCGACCAACTCAACCTACACCGGGAATCGGTTCCTACTTATAACGATGGAAGGCCACGTGGGTCAATCTAATTGCCTCACGTTTACCGACTTAATATTATCGAGAGATGTTTCTATGATTTGGTCTCCTAATATGACATATCACACATATACATATTTAATATATATCTACATCGCATGCAAATATATATACATATCTAGTATGTGTATAAGCAATTATACCAGATGATCATGGATCACAACCTAATATGATTAGGCCCGAGCCAGTAGGCCTAATCACTCACATCAAGATCTATGTGTGCAACGGTGCATCTCCATGCCCTGTGATCGTCCATTTCGTCCTTGTCGGTTCCGTCGATATCTTGATGCATCTTCATGCATCACGATCGTCTGTCTCGCGGGTCCCGCTATCGCATCCACGCTCCCGCTGTGCCTCCTCATGTGATTACAACTTAATCATAGGCACGCAGGCCCGACAATAAACGAGAAATATAATGGAGGTTCGCAGACCTCAATAATATTAATCATAGGTACACACATCACACGGTTCATGATCATCCGTCCACACATCATACATCACATGTATAAATAATCATCATCATGTAGGACTACTCGATGATAATAATAAAATAATAATAATCAACTAAACCTTTTAATTAATTAATATTTTCTGAAATCAGGGACATTATAGGGAATTTCTAAATTCATAGGGGTATTTTCATAATTTGGACGAAAGATAGAAACTGTAATTTCTCAAATTTCGAGGGGCAAAACTGTCTTTTATCTAAAAAACCCTTAATGCCCTTTCCCCTTTTCGCTGCTGCCGTTGCCGCCGCCGCCACCCTGCCGACGGCGGCCTATGCGGCGGGGCGAGGGGCATCGCCTCGCTTGGTGGCGGCACGCCACCGGGTATTGGGCCGGGGGGTAGGGCGCTTCCCCCGCCGCCGCCATAGCCAAGATGCGGTGTTTGTCCCACCGGGCGACCGCCCTATGGGGGTTTCGCCCAGCTGGAGCAGCCGGCGGCGGCTTAGGCGGGCGAGGAGACCGCCCTCGCTTCACCAGGGCAAGACGCCACCGGCGGCCATTGTCATTTCTGGTGGGCACCCCGGCGGCGCCGCCGCAGGGCGTTGTTGTCCCACCGGGCGACCACCGGTGGGGGGGGGGACGCGATGGGGAGCAAAGCAGCGGCGGAGGCGCCGCTGACTGTGGTGCCCGCCGGTGGCTGCCAGCCGCCGCAGTAAGCCCATCGCAAGCAGTCCCCTACGGCTACAACAGATGCAGCCCTGTGCTGCCGCCTTGCCTGCGCTACACGACACACAAATCGAGGGCAGCAACTGTTGCCCTTCCTTCCTTTTTTTGCGTCAACAATTTTGACGTCAAAATTCTTCCTAAACACAACACACGCAGTTCAAAACCAATCATTCGCACGAGCAACCTGGCTCTGATACCACTGTTGGGAAATCCTTGGGGGCGACATCATATGCGCAGCGGAAGAACAAGAAAAACAAAATCCCCGATTCCCAAAGAGATGTTCGTCATTGTGCGAAGATTGGCACGCTAAAATCCGCGAAACATGAAATTGCGTATAGAGTAGATTGTGTTACCTAGGGAGATTGTATATCCCTGTTTCCTTGCAAATCCTTAGGAGAGGGTGAAGGAGGTCAAGCGTCCTCCTCTCTAGCGGTGATCCACACAGTAGGGTTGCGACGACGCTCCTCAAAACTCCAGACCTACTCTGAGGTGGAGATGGAGAGGAGAATAAGAAATGGCAAACCAAAGCTCTCTAGCCCATGGGGCTCTAAATCCCTCCTATTTATAGAGATCCCCTATCAAACCCTAATGGGTCCTTGTTGAATCTCGTATTTTGATGATGAAACCACTTGATATGTGTTTATAATTTAAACTGCATTTTGAGTGATGCAGGTCTACTCGATCAGGATTAGATAATTAACGCAGGAGGAATTGACGTTGCGTCGGAGGAGATCACGTCAGGATATTGGACGACAGAAGGCTTCGGACGTCGGGCATCGGGCTAAGGAGAGCGGAATTGCGCCAAGGATATCGGGGTTGCGGAGGTCAACTGCCGATTGGGCAACAAGCCGCAAGAGAGGACGATGCGCTGAAGAATTGGACGAAGCGCCAACCAATGACGTGCCGGGCAACGGAATGTCGATTCGCGTTGTAATAATTGTCTAGATCGGAGTAGAGTTTTAGTTTGTGTGTGCAGGAATAACTATGATAATGAGGAAGACATAAAGCGAAACAAAATGTTAGAGTCAAGCGCAAAGGATTTGTTGCGAGTTCGAGAGTTCGACGGAAGTCCGAAGGTTTGTCGGGAATGCTGCCGGAACTAGCCGAGAATGAGTAGGGAGCTTGCCGAAGGGTTTTTCGGAAGCTCGCCAGAAGGTTCGTTGGAAGTTCGTGGAGCTCGCCGAGAAAGATCGGAGCTTGCCGAAGAAGCTCATTGGAACTCGCCAAGATCAAATCGTGAAGTCTAAGAGCTTGCCGGGAGTCCGCAGAATGATTTCCGAGAGTTTATCGGAAGACCGTCGGAAGTTCGTCGGAAGCTTGCCGGAAGAAGTCTTGACTTACGAACTTTGTAATAGCTTAGAAAATGTCTTTAAATTCGTAGTTAGCACGTTAATTAGGGTTAGGATTAGGTGTTAATCCTATAACCTAAGTAGGGGCTGAAAACACTGTAGCGGGCTGAAAACACTGTAGGCGGTGGCACCGCCTGGGCTGAGCGGTGGCACCGCCCAGCACCCGAGTGCTGGGCGGTGACACCTTCTGGGCTGGGCGGTGGCACCGCCCAGCACCCGAACGCTGGGCGGTGGCACCGCTTGGCTGGGCGGTGGCACCGCTTGGCTGGGCGGTGGCACCGCCAGCATCGGGAACCCAAAGAGAATTTGAATTTTGGAGCCCAAATTTTGGAGCCCAAATTTGAATCCTCTTGAGGCCTATAAATACCCCTCAAATCTCAGCTGAGATCACAACTTTTTGAGCAGCAAGAGTTTGAGAAAAAGGTCTTAGAAAAGTGTTAGCTTGTCTTCTTTTCAATTTGCTAGTGTTCACCTCATCTCTTCTCGAAAATCTGTAAGAGAGTGAACCGCTTGTAAAGAGTTGTAAGAGGGGTATTTACCCTTCCATTTCAAGAGACTTGCTAGTGGAAGGTGGGAGCCTCATCGAAGAGGGGCCTCGCAAGTGGAGTAGGTCATTTGACCGAACCACTCTAAAATCGGCGTGATCCTTGGTTTGTATTTCATTATTGCTATTTACATTATTGCAAACCTTCTTATATGCTTTAGTTCCTTATTACTTTTGCTGCGCATATTTAAGAATACGCTTTCAAGATTAAGCTTGTCAAGTTCCGCTCTTATCATACGAAAGATTTTTTAAAAACCGAAGTTTTAATCCGCTGCACTAATTCACCCCCCCCTCTTAGTGCTGCTCCGATCCTAACAATTGGTATCAGAGCCACGGTTTTCTACTTTGGTTTAACACCCAAATAGAAATGGCTCTTTATGGCTTTCAAGAGGGCTTATCGGTTGTTCATCCACCGTTGTTTAACGGATCGGACTACACTTGTTGGAAAACTCGAATGAGAGTTTTCTTACTTTCTTTGGATTTGAATTTATGGCACATAGTCGAAAATGGATATGAAATGTCTTCTCTCCCAATGAACCATTGGAATGATTTGGAGAAGAAGATGTTTTCTTTAAACGCAAAGGCTATGAATGCCATATTTTGCGCTTTAGACAAAAATGAGTTCAATCGGATTTCTACGATTGGCTTTGACTTTTGATATTTGGCGAACACTTGAAATCACACACGAGGGAACTAGTAGAGTCAAAGACTCGAAAGTTAACATTTTAATGCATGATTTCGAGCTTTTTTCAAATGAAGCCGAAGCGAAACCATTGTTGACATGTACACCGCTTTTGGACGGATGTCGTCAATGGTTTACAAACTCTTGGCAAATGTTTCTCAAATTTTGAACTTGTTAGTAAAGTTTTACGATCACTTTCTAAAATTTGGGAATCAAAAGTTACGGCAATACAAGAAACAAAAGATTTAAATATTTTTCCACTTAAAGAACTTATCGGCTCGTTGATGACATATGAAATGGTGCGCAATGCACATGATGAACACAATGAACACTTGAACCACCTTCCAAAGAATATGAAGGATTTGGAACTCCGGACAATTGAATACCACTTGAGCGATGACTCAAGTGATGAGGACAATGATGAACTTGAACTTCGAACACTAACTCTTAATAAGTTCATTAAACATAAATCTAAAATGAACAATGAACTTGAACGGAGGAAGAGGCCAAAGAAAAAGGAAGGCACCCAAGGATGAATCAAGAACTTCCAAAGGTGAAAGCTTGGTGCGAATTGGACTTTGACGAGCTTTGACTACAAGGTAAGTAACTCAACTCTTTTGAATTATTTTGAAATTACATAATACTTTTCATGAGTTATTTTAATTTAGTTTAGGATTAATTTTCTTAAAAATTACATGAAAATAAAAAAAATTAGAAATCATGCTTATCATTCTAGTAATTTTGAAATTCATGAAAATTGTATGTTTATGATAAACAAAATGATTTTGATTAAAAATACCTTATGAAATATGATATCATGCCTAATAAATTTATTTTTTGAGGCTATGCATGATGATGATGAGTTTTAGGTAATTTATAGTTTATTAATTATTGATGATTTCCATAATGATCTTTTACGATTTATGAATTATCGATTTATACCATGATGAAAGTTGCTTTCGAAAATGAGGCACAACTTTTGTATGCAAACTAAGCATAAAAAAAAAAAAAAATAGATTCACCTAAAAAGAAAATTGTATGACTACAACAAATAACAAATGATTTTGATTGAAAATACTTTATACTTAATGAAACCATCATTGATGAATATGCTTTATGTTTAATAGTTTCTTTGGCTTATATGCTCTATCATGATAAATATTTTAAAAATAAATGAAATCATGTTTAATTTGAAGTAATGCTTAATGATGATGCTTTAATAATTTTTTTTTTTTTGACATAAAAGTGGCATTAAAAAAATGATGTATGTTTTGATTTGACATAAATGAAATAGGCATGCTTATAGGAAATAGTGAAGTGTCATGTTTGACAATTGTATACTTAACGATGCATAAAGTTGTACTGAAAATATTAATATTTTAATACTATGATTCGATGATTTTATGCATGACATTGTAAAGTTATATATAATGAAGCATAATGATGAAATTGTGTAATAAAAAAATATTAAACATTTTGAAACCATGTTTTAGTGTCATGCTTAATAAATTTTGAAATTATGCATGATGAATCTTACGATTTATGGATTATTGATTTTTATCATAATGAAAGTACCTTATTGATCTTTGTTGTAATAAATCTTATTCTTTTGGTTTTAAACATGATACATGTTTTTATTAGGCATAAATGAAACAAAATCATATGTTTTGAAACAATCGAAAAGAGGAAAACATTCTTGAAAATTATTTTGCTCAATCTTATTGATTTGGATGAATCTATTTGTATCATCTTTGTGAATCTCTTGGATTTTGTTAATGATTTTGATGATTTAAATTTGAATAATTTTTTATCGAAATCACGATCTTGATCTCTTGAAATTTATAATATGAAATTCTTTATGAATCAACATTGTTTTCTATTTAAAAGGAGATTTGTCGAAATGTTTCATAGTCTTTTAGTATTCATGATCTTGATAATTATGTTTTGAAACTTTATGTAAACCAAGAATGTTCATCATGATTTGAATATTTAAAGAGGAGAATTTTCTAGATGAATCATGATTTTGATGATTGAATATTTGATGTGCATGAATTGAGATCTTGCTCTCCTACTATTCTTTTTGCTATTCACCAAAAGGAAAACTAATTCTAATAAACCATGATATGCTATATGAATTTTATTGTATTCATGAAGTAATATCTCATCACTAATTTTTGTTTATATTTCTTCATGTGATGATATGAATGTATGAAACACTTATGATATGATTTTTTTTTATATACAATTCCATGTATTCGTGAAATATTTATCTCATCACCCAATTAATTCCTCTTGATACTCCTAATGTGATGAAGTAAAATTATGCATGAAATACAAATGGGGAGAAGTTTTGATCATGCATGGTAGGATATAATTTGACAAATTGATACCATCATGATATGAAACATTTATGATTCGCAATGATGTATGCAATACTTGTGCTTTCTAATTATGATGTGATGTATTATATATGTTGTAAATCATGATTTAAAATACTAAAATACTATGGGTTGTTGCTAAAATGATGTATTATAAATATTGATTTAATGTTTTGTCTCATGAATACTCTAAATGATGAATGTTTGGTATCATGATCAAAATGTTGACAAATAGTTAAAAATTTTAGTATCATGTATGATATCCTCATAATGTTGATTGATTTATTCAATATCGTGTATGAATGAAATATAAGGTTTGTCAAATAGTGCATGTTTTAATTTGAAAATATAATGATGCATAAATAATATTGATACTTACCTTTGTCATGATTTAAAAATTGATGTAAAGTTTTTTTTCCCTCCTTTTTGACAATGACAAAGGGGGAGATAGATTGCTAGCACAATTCAAGAAAAAGAAAAAATTGCACATCTCAAAAGAGAAGAAATTGCTATCTTGAACATCACCGAGAATTGCTAGCTTGAAACATCAAGAAAATACAAAAATGTGCTATCGTGCTTATCTCAAGAAAAGCAAATATGCCAACTTGCATATATTTGAATTTGCTAGCCTATAACACTTGCATATTTCAAAAAGCAAGAGTTACTTTCTTGAACATCTCTAAATTGCTAGCTTGCAAGTTCTAAAATGTTGTAAAATTACTAGATTGCATGATGATAAAAATTTAACATTATGTTTTTCATGCAATAAGTTGAACCCATATAACAAACACTTGATTGTGGTACTTCTTTTTGTTGATGACAAAGGGGGAGAAGTATGTTGATGACATGACATGTGATGCATAAGTTTTATACATATGTTCATGATGATGTGTTGCAAGTATTCATGATGAATATTGCACTGACTTGAATTCTGCTTGAATTCAAGGTTCTATCAATATGGCATATTGATAGGGGGAGTTTATTTAAACTCCGGGAGTTAAGGTTAACTCCGTCATCAAGTGGTTGTCATCATCAAAAAGGGGGAGATTGTTGAATCTCGTATTTTGATGATGAAACCACTTGATATGTGTTTATAATTTAAACTGCATTTTGAGTGATGCAGGTCTACTCGATCAGGATTAGATAATTAACGCAGGAGGAATTGACGTTGCGTCGGAGGAGATCACGTTAGGATATTGGACGACAGAAGGCTTCGGACGTCGGGCATCGGGCTAAGGAGAGCGAAATTGCGCCAAGGATATCAGGGTTGCGGAGGTCAACTGCCGATTGGGCAACAAGCCGCAAGAGAGGACGATGCGCTGAAGAATTGGACGAAGCGCCAACCAATGACGTGCCGGGCAACGGAATGTCGATTCGCGTTGTAATAATTGTCTAGATCGGAGTAGAGTTTTAGTTTGTGTGTGCAGGAATAACTATGATAATGAGGAAGACATAAAGCGAAACAAAGTGTTAGAGTCAAGTTTGCAAAGGATTTGTTTATGAAGTTCGAGAGTTCGACGGAAGTCCGAAGGTTTGTCGGGAATGCTGCGGAACTAGCCGAGAATGAGTAGGGAGCTTGCCGTCAAGGGTTTTTGGGAAGCTCGCCAAGAAGGTTCGTTGGAAGTTCGTGGAGCTCGCCGAGAAAGATCAAGCTTGTCGAAGAAGCTCATTGGAACTTCGCCAAGATCAAATCGTGAAGTCTAAGAGAGCTTGGGAGTCCCAGAGAATGATTTCGAGAGTTTATGGGAAGACCGTCGGAAGTTCGTCGGAAGCTTGCGGAAGAAGTCTTGACTTATGAACTTTGTAATAGCTTAGAAAATGTCTTTAAATTCGTAGTTAGCACGTTAATTAGGGTTAGGATTAGGTGTTAATCCTATAACCTAAGTAGGGGCTGAAAACACAGAAGTGGGCTGAAAAACATCAGTAGGGGTGGCACCGCCCCAGCACCCGAAAGTGCTGGGCGGTGACACCTTCCTGGCTGGGCGGTGGCACCGCCCAGCACCAACGCTGGGCAGTGGCACCGGCTATTGGGCGGTGGCACCGCCAAAGATCGGGAACCCAAAGAGAATTTAAATTTTGGAGCCCAAATTTTGGAGCCCAAATTTGAATCCTCTTGAGGCCTATAAATACCCCTCAAATCTCAGCTGAGATCACAACTTTTTTGAGCAGCAAGAGTTTGAGAAAAAGGTCTTAGAAAAGTGTTAGCTTGTCTTCTTTTCAATTTGCTAGTGTTCACCTCATCTCTTCTAAAAATCTGTAAGAGAGTGAACCGCTTGTAAAGAGTTGTAAGAGGGTATTTACCCTTCCATTTCAAGAGACTTGCTAGTGGAAGGTGGGAGCCTCATCGAAGAGGGGCCTCAAGTGGAGTAGGTCATTTGACCGAACCACTCTAAAATCGGCGTGATCCTTGGTTTGCATTTCATTATTGCTATTTACATTATTGCAAACCTTCTTATATGCTTTAGTTCCTTATTACTTTTGCTGCGCATATTTAAGAATACGCTTTCAAGATTAAGCTTGTCAAGTTCCGCTCTTATCATACGAAAGATTTTTTAAAAACCGAAGTTTTAATCCGCTGCACTAATTCACCCCCCCCTCTTAGTGCTGCTCCGATCCTAACAGTCCTCCCCTAGTGGGTATTGGATCTGCATCCAATAAGACAAGGGCTCCGTCGGATATCTCATATCTGAACCTCTATTTATCGCAATGCCTACCATATGTGTGTGACCCTCTAGGCCCAATATCGAGCTGGCCGTGAGTCATACCTGTCAGAACTCCTTCTAACTCAGTGAATTATTATCTCTATAATAATTCACTGACCTCATCGACTTCTGGACGTACTAGGCCACTACGCCATAGTTCCCTGACGATACTGGGGAATCAATCCATTGGACCTCGTCCTCGATTCGATTACCGTGTACCTATAGTCCCTCATCCATCTAATATACCGAGACCATATATCGAGCATGGTATTGTCGGACCCACACGGTTTCTTCTCGAAGTCTCGCTCTAATCGGATTCTCCGGGAGAACTCTTTTCTCTCAACTTGAATGACCCTCGCCAGGGATTTGTCCGAGCAAGAACACATGGGATATTCCTCTCATGGCCGAGAGTGGATGATCCTCTATCGACACTCAATAGCCCTCGTAAGGTCGACTACCACTCCCAATGACCAGCTGTACTAGATCTGGGACAACCAAACCTATAAGTATGGTATCAAAGAGTTGAGCACTCATACAGGACATCCTTGGTGTCTCAAGTCTAAGGACCAGATACACCACTAGGACTACAGAATCGATGTCTGACAATAAGGCATCATCAACCATCCAGCATTCCGTAAGCGGATCAATCAGTGAACTCATTCTCCAATGAGCACTTGTACTATATCCCTAGTGTCCCTACACAAGCAGCTATGAGACCAACTGCATCCATCATATGGACGGGTATACAACACACCAGTCTGTCCGGTTATCACCATATCCCTCTCGAGTAACCTATGACCGGGATTATTTAGGATATGTGTTTAAAGGTGAATCGATCTCACTATCGTGATCTCATCACGATCCGATTCCCATTGCACAAATCCAAGGACATCACAATATATGTATGCATTTATGCAATAGTTATAAAGTGATATATGCCAAAATATAATAAGCAAAAAGATTCTATATTAAGTCACACGTGCCATCACTCACGTGATTGGCTTGCTGGGCACCTATGACTAGCATCTGTTGCCGCAAGCGTCAGTTTCCTCTAACGCCGCCGTTGTTTCTTGGCCACATCAACGCCACCCCTCTCCTTTGTTGCCGAGCCACCACTGCTGCTAGCCACCGTGTGACGATCGCCACATGCCTCCCAACAGCCGAACCTCCTTGCTCTGCATCCGTAGTGCCAGAAACCGGGCAACTCACTGGTTGCCCTTGTTCCCAACCGTGACACCGCCGACTCCTTCTCCACTACTGTCGTCGCTTCTCGGCCGCACAATCACCGCCGCACCGCTGTTGCCAGCATCGCTAGCGGCTCTGGCTATGGTGTAATAGAAACAGAGCACCCTATTTCCCATCTCCAGCATCGCAACTTCCTGGCCAGCGACGACGCTCGCTGCCTTTTTCTCCACCGCCAACGCTGCGCTCCGGCCAGTGACCACCGCTGCTGCTAGCCACCGCAGCCTTCTCCTCAACTGCTCGTGATCCTTCTGGCCAACTCCTTCGGTGGTGTGACAAAAATAGAGTACGCAGCAACCACCACGCAGCAACAAAAATAGTGGCACCCTCTGTTGCCGCAGCCGCCGATTGTAACCACCGTCGTCGCTCCCAGCTAACAACCAACCCCTTGTTCTACAGCAGCCACCCTCCAACAGCGAACGCAGCAACCGCAGCAAGTATGCTGCCTTGCCTCAACCCCAGCAGCACATGCAACACTGATTCCTCTTCTCAACCTCGGCCGCATCAACACCACCTCCCCCTTGCTTAGCATATTCTGCCACAACCATAGGTTGCCATCACCACAGGTTGCCATCACCGCAGCCTCAACCCCATTGCTCGGCGATCGCCCCTTGGGTTGCAGCAGCTGTAGCCACATCAACGCAGTCGCCTTCCAACCCCGGCGCTCTCACCTCATGCAGCGATAGAAACAGGGCAGCTACTCTTCCTCCAACGCAGCGACCGAAGCACTGCCCTTGGCGTCCACCTCCTCGGTAACTTTGCATTGACAGTGTTGATTCCCTTGACCGACACCAAATACAGGAGTTAAGATTATAGATTTGCAGTCTTATGCAATGGCCACTGATAACTCGGTGAAAGCACAAATGGAAGCATTGGAAATCAGAATTGAGAACCGACTGCAAAAAACACTTAATGATTTCAAAAAGAGCCTACTGGAGAGCCTCAGCAAATTTCAATAAAATGAGGGCTCAAGTTCTACGTTGCATAGATCTGAAAATATAGGAAAAGGGCCCCAAGATTGTGACACAAATTACTCATACATGAAGATGGAATTTCCGAGATGGAAAGATGGAGATTCGACCAATTGGATCTCTAAGGCAGAATTTTTTTTCCATTTTCACATAACCCCATAAGAATCCAAGGTAGAAGTGGCCTCAATCCAGCTCGAGGGAGATGCACTCCAGTGGTATGATTGGTATGAAACTTTCCATGGAGTTCCTTCGTGGGAGCAGTTCAAAAGAGGGCTTCTTGTTCACTTTGGTCCATCCGAATATGAGAATGTTGATTGCCAGCTTGCTAAAATTCGTCATACTTCTATAGTATTAGAATATCAGAGTAGGTTTGAAAGATTGTCAAATCAAGCTAGAGATTGGTTGGACCGACAACTTCTAGGTACATTTATTGAAGGCCTTATTCGAGAGATCCGGTGTGAAGTTAAGGCTCGTCAACCCCGCACTATGATAGCTACGATCTCATTTGCAAATCTACATAAGAAAAAAAAGTAGCAAGGAAAGATCAACAAGGGGTTTGTACTATGATGAAAAGTGGAGTATGGAGCACCGATGTAAACAAGGGCAACTTCTGATGATTGAACCAATTGGAGAGGAGCCAAAAGCTAAGAATGTGGACTCTGATCATGAAGGTATAAATTCTAATGAAGACGTTGAACCTACCATACATACAATGCATACATTAGCCGACTACTCTAACCCGCAAACTATGGAAGTTGCCGGAACTCTAGAGAATCAGCCTATTATAGCTTTGATTGATACTGGTAGCGTTAACAATTTTATGGATAATGAGACTGTTGACCGATTGGCCCACCACATTGAACACTATGTGTTAGGACTTTAGCTAGGTGAGTCCTAATTGAGAGGGACATTCATGTAAAACCTACCTAAGCCGACCCCTATTAAAGAGGTGAAGAGGCCGGCTAGGGTTAGGAGGTTGTTTCTTAGAGAAGAATTAGGAGTTGTAAAGGAATAGGAGTCTTGAGTAGGAGTCCTATTAGGAGTTAGGGTTTAGAAGCCCTATAAATAGTCATGTATTTCTCCTCTTTTCACAAGCAATAGATGAATCTTTTCTGCAGCCTTTGAGCAGTAACTTGGAGGGAGGAACCCCTATAGAGTTCCAAGGAGGCCGATCCCCTAAAGAGATCAACCCCAAGTTTAGAATCTGCAAGGGTTCTAACACCTGGTATCATGGCAGCATTCTTGGCATCTCGCTGCCCTTCCACAGTCATCCATCAACCCTCCACAATCGCCCAAAGCAATTCCCACAATTGCTTAAAAGATCGTCGCCAAATTCTGTCGTTATCTCCACCACCACGGATCATCCTTTGATCTCTCCGTGAATTGTAATAGGTTCTGATTTTCTACCTTACTGCTGCTGTAATTTAGTTATCCTTATTTGAAAATCTCAAAAAAATTATTCCTATATTGCTGCATAAACTTTTCGTCATAAAGTTTTCATCTCTATGACGAAAGATACATTGCAGAATTCCAACCGTATAGCACCGTCTGTTTGATCTTGCTATTGTGTTTTTTCTATCCAAGTCTCTACAAAATTTTTATGACATCTTTGACATTTCCAAACAACAGATTTCCTTTGGTTTTGTCAAAATATTCTCAATATAAACCATTGATATTTTATGTCTAATTTGCTATACTTGAAAATTTGCACTGTAAAATTTTAGCTGCATAGCACTGTTTGTTTGATCTTGACACTACGTTGTTTCTATCCAAATCTCTACGAAATTTTTATGATAACTTTGACACTTCCTAATAGTGGATTTTTCTTTGATTTCATCAAAAAATTCTCAATATAAACCACTAATCTTTTACGTCCAATCTGCTATACTTAAAAATCTATGCTGTAGAAAATTTCAACTGCATATTGTTGCCTTAACCCATCTATTTGCAATCTTTTTTTAATGAAATTTCTTATACACTTCATAGATCATCTTGGCTTCCATCTAAGATTGATTTATTAAGGAATTTATCTCTAAAAACGATTTTGTGTTGCTGCAAATTTTTGTCGTAAACCGCTGAAATTTTTCGACGAGAATTTTGCAATCGCAACTTGCACCAATTCCCTTGCTATTATACTCCTAAAATTTTCTTGATTAAACTAGAAATCCTTGCTGTCATATAAACTGTGATTTTTCTATCAATTCCCTCCTCAATTCTCTCAAGTTTTTGGTGGAAATTACATTAAGAAACCGTTGTTTCTTCGACGATAATTCTACTCTTACAAGACCGCACATATTTGCTGCAACTTTCACTGATTTCTATCAAACCTTTGCTACCATCTACCACAGATCCAAAACTTTCATCCACATCACTAAAACTCTACCAAACCATACCCTCAAACTACACCCAAAATAGTCACAAAATAAGCCTAAACCGTAGCCTACATCCACCAATCCACCAACCCTTTCGACCATCACCTTTCTCAACCAATACATGTCTTTAACCCGACAACAAAAGAGATATCTTAACATCACAGATTTGGTGGCATATACTATGGCATCTGATGAGATAATCAATGCTAAATTCAAAGCCTTCGAGGCGCGAATGGAGGATAAGATTTGGATGCTCTTTACGAAACTCAAATTGGGCCGACCACTAAGCCCAAAGAAATCACATCAAGGAGAGAGCTTTGCCCAATTGCACCAAGCCTGAAGATATGACTTCTAAGAGAGAGGAAGCTCTATGACTAACCCCAACTATCCATGCATGAGAGTGGACTTCCCTAGATGGGAAGAAGGAGACCCAATTGGTTGGATCTTACGCGCGGAGCGATATTTTTGGTACGACAAAACCATGGATGCATCTATGGTGAAAATTACAACTATACATCTTGAAGGAGATGTGACACAGTGGTTTAAACAGTTTGAACATACTTATAGAGTCCTTTCATGATGACAATTCAAAGAAGGATTGCTGATCCTCTTCAGACCAAACGATTGCGAGAATATTGACAGACAACTAGCAAAGATCCGACAAACCTCCACCATTTAGGAGTACCAAACTAGGTTTGAAAGGTTATATAATCAAACTCATGATTGATCTCAAAAATAGCTATTGAGGACCTTTATTGAGGGCTTGAAGCTGGAGATCCGAGGAGAAGTTAAAGTGCGATAACCATATACGCTTATGGCAGCCTTCTCTTTCGCACGACATCAAGAGGAGCAATTGAACCATGAAGCTCGGAGGACTAGGGTCGCTCCTCAACTAGTAAAATTGAAGCCCTCAACCCCCCCTACTATCGACGAAGTCCCTACACCAAAGAGGTTAACAGGAGAAGAGCTTCGGGAGCGATATGCGAAGGGGTTATGTTGGCATTGTGACGAGCCGTAGAGCCGTGAGCATCGCTGTAGTAAAGGGAGACTTCTTATGATTGAACCAATAGAAGAAAAGATCATTGAACATCCAGAAGAGAGCCTTGAATATGAAGAAGAAGATGCAGAAGAAGAGCCACAACCGACCGAAGTTACGGTATATGCACTAGCTGGCTACTCAAACCCACAAACGATGAAAGTTGGAGGCCTTCTCAAACAACAATCGATCACTGTTCTCATTGACACGAGCAGTACTAATAACTTTCTAAACAGTAAGGTTACTATCCATATAGCCTTACCTATCGAGAATTATAGCAGGTTTGACGTTAAGGTCGCCGATGGATGGATTTTGAAGTATGATCATAGGCGCCCGCAAGTGAAACTGTTGCTGATTATGAGGCCTTACTAAGAGATAATTACATATTTCTTCCTTCTCCCTCTTGATGATCATGAGGCTATGCTCAGAATTAAATGGTTGACGACATTATGTGATATTTCTTGGAATTTTATGCAACTAATTATGAAATTTTACAGTAAGGAGAAACAGGTGATACTGAACCGAAAACGTGGGGGCGACGTAACAACGATTTGTACACAATAAATGGAGAAGGTTTTGCATAAAGCATACAGTGGCTTTTTGGTACAACTTGAGCAGCAAACTAAGGGAGAGCCAATAGAATTTGAAGATCTAAACCTACTTCCTTTGCTTGCTGAATTTTCAGATATATTTGATGAACCGCATAACCTACCTCTTACCCGTCGGTATGATCATTATATAATGATTCTTTCAGGCAAACCTCGAGCAAATACTCGGCCCCATATCAGTATCTACATCTCCAGAAGGATGAAATAGAAATGATTATAAAAGAGATGCTCGAAACAGGAGTTATTCGGCCAAGTTGCAACCTCCACTCTTCATCGGTGCTACTTGTACGCAAAAAGGACGGAATATGGCGAATATGCGTTGATTACCGAACTCTCAATGGCATAAGCATCAAGGATAAATACCCTATTCTAATAATAGATGAATTGCTAGATGAAAGGGAGCATAAATCTTCACAAAGCTGAACTTTCGATCCGGGTATTATCAAATACGAGTGTACGAAGAAGTCATACCGAAAATCGCCTTTCGAACACACAATGGCCACTACGAATTTTTACTTTCTTCAACAAAAGGTGGAATATCTTGGGCATATCATATCAGAGAAAGGTGTGATGGTGGACCCCTTCAAAATAGAAGCAATGCAAAACTGGCCTACCCCAAGAAACATAAAATTGCTACATGGCTTTCTAGGTTTAACAGGCTACTACCACAAGTTCGTGAAAAACTATGGAAAGATCAGTGCACCACTTACTTTCTTAATGGAAAAAAATGTCTTCCAATGGTTGGACAGAGCCTCCACTGCCTTCGACAAACTTAAGGCAGCCATGATGATGACATCGGTGCTAACACTACCAAATTTCAACCGACCCTTTATTATTGAAGCCAACGCATTTGGAGTCAGAATTAGAGCCATTCTTATGCAAGATGGTCGACCACTCGCATACACTAGCAAGACATTATCTCCCTCCCATCAAAATAAGTCAACATATGATAAGGAGATGCTCGTCATTATACGCACAGCAACGAGGTGGAGACCCTACTTGATTGGTCGATGATTTCAAATTAAAATCGACCATAAAAGCCTCAAGTACTTTTTGAAGCAAAAGATATCATCCCTTGAGCAGCAAAAATGGGTAACAAAACTTCTTGGATATGATTATGAAATAACTTACAAAAAGGGGAAAGAGAATGTTATTGTAGATATGCTTTTACGACTATCTAAGCAAGCTGAATTTTTAGTCATTTCACTTTTGACTAGTGACTTCCTTGAAGATATTAAGATGGAATGGCAAGAAGATTCAGAGATCAGTAAGATCATAAAAAAATTGGAGGAAGCACCTCATTACAATTAGGACTCAAGAATTACACTATAAGGGACGCATTGTGCTTATGATAAATTCTACTGGCATCTTCACGAGCAGATTTTGGACAAAGTTATTCCATATGTAGGATACTAAATTAAAAAGGAGTACGGCATATCACCCACAAACCGACGACCAGACGGAAGTTGTAAATAGGTGCTTGGAGATAGCCCAAAGTCATCCACCAAATATGACTACCCAAGGAGAACTTCAAACCCAGCCAAGTGTCATTATTGATCGACGGATCGTAACTCGACGACAACGACCCACTACTGAAGTGCTAATACAGTGGGTGAACCTACTAACAGAAGATGCCACTTGGAAGAACTATGATGACTTGAAGATCAAATTCCCAAAATTCATGAATCGTCAACCTCGAGGAATAGGCTGATTTGAAGAGGGCAGGTCTGTTAGGACTCTAACTAGGAGAGTCCTAATTGAGAGGGACATTCATGTAAAATCTACCTAAGACGACCCCTATTAAAGAGGTGAAGAGGTTGGCTAGGATTAGGAGGTTGTTTCTTAGAGAAGAATTAGGAGTTGTAAAGGAATAGGAGTCTTGAGTAGGAGTCCTATTATGAGTTGGTTAGAAGTAGGAGTCTTGAGTAGGAGTCCTATTAGGAGTTAGAGTTTAGAAGCCCTATAAATAGCCATGTATTCCTCCTCTTTTCACAGGCAATAGATGAATCTTTTTTGTAGCCTTTGAGCAGTAACTTGGAGGGAGGAACCCCTATAGAGTTTCAAGGAGGCCGATCCCCTAAAGAGATCAACCCCAAGTTTAGAATCTACAAGGGTTCTAACACTATGACAGATTCGAAGTAAAGATCGTTGATAGACAGATTTTCACTTATGATAGCAAAAGTTCCAAGATAAAATTGATTATATAGGGCCAGAAGTTTCATGCAATGATTACTACACTGAAAGACCGACATGTTGCTTACACTATCAAAAAGTGGAGACCATACTTACTTGATCAACGGGTTGTGATGCGTTGCTGATAGTCTATGGCTAAAGTGTTGAAAGAGAAGCTCCCCGAGATTGATGCTACTCAACCTTGAGGACAAGGCTGATTTGAAGAGGGAGGAACTATTAGGACCCTTTTTCTGAGCTTTTGAATAATGTTTATTGAGTCTGTTTAGCCCAGTTGTTTATTGAGTCAGTTTTATTCCGTTATAATCAAGTAGAGGTTTATTTACTATTTATTTATTATTAGAGTTCAAGTCCTGATGAACTCTAGGTGGAACTCTATAAATAGGGATATAACTGCTTCTTTTCAGTTATCTATGAAAAATACTATTCTGTCTTTTGACAAATCCTAGGAGGCTGATCCCCTCGAAGCGATCAAGGAGGGCCGATCCCCTCGAAGCGATCAAGGAGACCGATCCCCTCGAAGTGATCATCCCCTTTCTCTTCTTTTTTACGATAAGACTTTAGGGTCTTATCAAGTTCTAGGGAATGATCGCAGGAAGAGGAGAGGCAACCGCTTGGTGCAGAATAGGCGACGGGGGAAAGATGTGGTAGTCGGTCCGGGGGGGGAGGCATAGAAGGAGTTTGAGTACACCACCCACTTGATTGCTCGATCTCTTCCAAAGGGTGCTATGCAGAATATGTCAGAGCTGCACTTGCCTCGGTGCAACTTCGCCAAAGGCCATGCTTGGGGCGCTGTTGCAGTGCAAGCAGGGCCCAGCGAGCGTTTGACAAGGATGGTTGCCTCCTGTTGGGAAGGGTTTCTCACTGATGAAGAGGAGAGTCGACCGTAATCAGTGCATATCATAGTTGTGATTTAGTTGAAGTCCATCAGCTCCACCTTTAGAACACTATAAACAATTGAGAGGATCATTGCAGTTGACGACTTTGTACACCTCCAATGATGAAAGGGCATAGGAGGAGGTATTGGGCGCACTGCCTTCTCTTGTGCAACCTATTGACGGAGAATTCAGGTTAGCCCACGGCCAGTGGATGGCAGTCACAGCAGGAGGATGAAACAGCAGTAATAGCAATAGGTGAGATGAGGAAGTTGTGATGTGTAGATTAGCTTAGCTCTCGATTGCACGAGAGTTGTTGACGAGCGTCTCGTTGACTAGGTTGGTGCGGGTGATGAAGATAGAAGGCCGCAGAGTAGCAGGGACGTGACCAGAGAGCTATGGGAGCAGCCCGACGAGATGTGGCTAAGGGAGCTCTGTTGAGGAAGAACAAAGAGTAGCCTGGATGATGCCGTAGTGAGGAGGTGAAGATGTAGCGCAGGTTCTTCCTTGGGAGGTGGCAAAGCTCAGTGTTGTAGTGAGATGTCGCACAGGTTTGTTAAGACCTTTTTTTCTGAGCTTTTGAATAATGTTTATTGAGTTAGTTTAATTCAGTTGTTTATTAAGTTTATTCAGTTAGAATTAGGTAGAAGTTTATTTAATATTTAATTATTATTAAGAGTCTGGTGGACTCTAAGTGGAACTCTATAAATAGTGATGTAACTCTTTCTTTAAATCAAGCAATCAATTAATAAAATATTATTTCAGTCTGTAAATAAACCCTAGGAGGCCGATCCCCTCGAAGTGATCATCCCATTTTCTTCCATTTCTTCTATTTCTTTTATGATAAAACCTTAGGGTTCTATCATTTGGTATCAGAGTATTTTATGATAAGACTTTAGGGTCTTATCATTTGGTATCAAAGTGGTGATCCTTGGCATTCTCGCTATAGTGTTGTCGTAGCTATAAAAAAAAAAAAGAAATTTATGTGAGGAAGGGTGAAGCCGACAGCCACGAACGCCGATCCTTCTCAACCAAGAAGGAACCTCTGCGTCTTAGTTAGTGACCACCATTTTCCCTTCTCCACCACCGTCGCTAATGCCCAGCTAGTTGCCGCCACCACCATCGCTGCCCCCTTGCTGCAGTTATCTTCATCTTCGGAAAAAAAAAAAAAAAAAGAGAGAAGAAGAAGAAGAAGTCGTAGCCACCCCTGCTTCCGGCCAGCCCACTCACCGCTGTTGCTTCCCGACCGAGGGACCACCACTACCTCCGCTGTTGCCCAGCTAGCAACCACCACCGTCGCCACTGCCCCCACTTGGCCAGCGACCTCTCCTCCTCGCTTCCCCATTTCGCTCGAGCGAGAAGGACTGCTAGCATTGTTTCCCAGCCAGTGGACCACCCCATCGCCGCTTCTACAGTCGACGATGCTGTCCTAGTCCGCCATCGTGCCACAACCCCTCCTTGCAGCGGTTGTAGAAACAGAGCTTCCTTTATTGTCGCAGCCCCTCATTGATCCTAGCTAGTGGACCACCCCATCGCTGCTTCTACTATCGGCGATGCTACCCTAGTCTGCCATCGTGCCGCCCCACCCTTGGGTCGCAGCCGCAGCCATCAGTTGCCACAGCCCCTCGCAGCGGTTGTAGAAACATAGCTTCCTCTATTGCCGCAACCCCTCGTCGATTGCAGCCGCGACCCTTGCTGCCTCCTTCTCCACCGCCGTCATTGCTTTCCGGCCGCTCGACCACCATCGCCATTGCTCCCCAGCCAATAACCTCCCCACCTCATGGTGACCAAGATAGGGCAACCGACCACCATCGCCATTCCCGACCAGCGGACCACCCCTTGGTAGCACCTAGCTTCGACGACCCTTTGCAGCTCCTCGCCCTCGACAACCTTGCTCCCAGCCACATCGCCACTGTATTAGAACCCTTACAGATTCTAAGCTTAGGGTTAATCTCTTTAAGGGATCGACCTCCTTGGAACTCTATAGGGGTTCCTTCCTCCAAATTACTGCTCAAAAGCTATAAAAAAAAAATTATCTATTACTTATCAAAAGATGAGGAATACATGGCTATTTATAGGGCTTCTAAACCTTAACTCCTAATAGGACTCCTACTCAAGACTCCTATTCTTTACAACTCCTAATGCTTCTCTAAGAACAACTCCTAATAGGACTCATACTCAAGTCTCTTATTCCTTTACAACTCCTAATTCTTTGCCAAGAAACAACCTCCTAACCCTAGCCAACCTCTTCACCTCTTTAATAGGGGTCGGCTTAGGTAGGTTTTACATGAATGCCCTTCTCAATTAGGACTCTCCTAGCTAGAGTCCTAACATACCCGCCCTCTTCAAATTAGCCTTGTTCTCGAGGTTGACGATCCATGAATTCTAGGAATTTAATCTTTAAGTCATCATAGTTCTCACAAGTGGCACCTTCTGCTGGTAAGTTCACCCACTGTATTAGCACTTCAGTAGTGGGTCATCATCGTCGAGTCATGATCCGTCGATCAATAATGGCACTCGACTAGGTCGGGAGTTCTCCTTGGATAGTTATATTTGGTGGATGGCTTTAGGCTATCTCCAAGAACCTGTTCACCACTTCCATCTGGCCATCGGTTTGTGGGTGATATGTTGTACTCCATTTTAATTTAGTGCCCTGCATCTGGAATAACTCTGTCCAAAATCTGCTCATGAAGATGCAAGTAAAATTTGGCACAAGCACAATGCGTCCCTTATAGCACAATTCTTTTGAGTCCCAACTGTAATGAGCCACGGAGTTTGGTGCTTCATCCAATTTTTTTATAATCTTACTGATCTCCGGATCTTCCTGTCGTTCAATCTTAATATCCTCAAGGAAGTCTCTGGTCGGAAGTGAAACGATCAAAAATTCAGCTTGCTCAAGTAGCCGCAAAAGTGCATCTACAACAACATTCTCTTTCCCCTTTTGTAAGTTATTTCATAATCAAATCTAAGAAGTTTTGTTACCCATTTTTGCTGCTTAGGAGATGATATCTTTTGCTCTAAAAAGTACTTGAGGCTTCTATAGTCAGTTTTAATTTGAAATCGTCGATCGATCAAGTAGGGTCTCCATTTGGCCACTGCATGCATAATCGCAAGCATCTCCTTATCGTAAATAATCATCTTGAGATTAGAAGGAGATAATGCCTTACTGATATAAGTGAGGGGGTGGTCATCTTGCATTAGTACAGCACCAATTCCGACTCCGGAGGCATCAGCTTCAATAACAAAAGTCTTGCCGAAGTCGGGCGCTATTGTCATTATGGCTTTAAGTTTGTCAAGGGCGGTGGTGGCTTTGTCCAACCATTAAAAAGTATCTTTTTTTAGCAAGGAAGTAAGTGGTGCACTGATCTTTCTATAGTTTTTCACGAACTTACGGTAATAGCCTATTAAACCCAGAAAGCCATGTAGCACTTTTATGTTCCTCGGGGTCGGCCAGTTCTGCATTGCTTCAATTATGGAGGAGTCCACTGTCATACATTCCTCTAATATGATATGCCCAAGATATTCCACATTCTGTTGAAGAAAGCAAAATTTTGTAGTGGTCGTTGTGTGTTTGAAAGGTGGTTTTCGGTATGTCTTCTTCGCACACTCGTATTTGATGATACCTGGATCGAAAGTCCAACTTTGTGAAGATTCATTCTTCCTTTCATCTAGCAATTCATCTACTATTGGAATAGGGTATTTGTCCTTGACGGTGATGCCATTTAAAGCTCGGTAGTCGATGCACATCCACCAAGTTCTGTCCTTCTTGCGTACAAGTAGCACCGGTGAGGAATAGGGGTTGCAACTTGGCCGAACCACCCCTGTTTCAAGCATCTCCTTTATGATCTTTTCAATTTCATCCTTCTAAAGGTAAGAATATTGGTATGGCCAAGTGTTCACTGGTGGCTTGCTCGGAAGGATTGAAATTTGATGGTCATGTTGCCACATAGGAGGAAGACCGTGCAACTCAGCAAAAATGTCGACAAATTTAGAAAGCAATTGGGTAAGATTTTGATCTTTAATTTCTATTTTCTTCTCCTCTGGTTGCTATTGGAGATGCATCAAAAAGCCACCATTTACCTTGTACAAAACTTTCTTCATTCGTTGGGTCGAAACGGTAATTACGTTGCTTCTGTGCTTTCCGCGTAGGATGATCTGTTTGCCTTTGCAATAGAATTTCATAATTAATTTAGAGAAGTTCCAAGAGACATCACCTAGCATTGTCAGTCATTCTATTTAAAGCATAGTCTCATAGACATCAATTGGTAGGAGAAAAAAGTCGGTGATAATTTCTTGGTCTTGCAGTAATAGTTTCACCTGCGGACATCTTTGGTCACACTTTAGGATTCTTCCGTCGATGACCTTTACATCGAACTTGCTGCAACCTACAATGCGGAGTGCTATCTAAGTAGTAATCTTACTGTTTAGGAAGTTATTAGTACTGCCCATGTCAATGAGAACAATGATCGGTGGTTTTTTGATAAGGTCTCTAACTTTCATCGTTTGCGGGTTTAAGTAGCCGGCTAGTGCGTGTACCGTAACGTCGGTCGGTTATGGCTCTTCTTTCGCATCTTCTTCTTCATGTTCAAGGCTCTCTTCTAAATGTTTAATGACATCTTCTTCTACTAGTTTAATCATAAGACATCTCCCTTTTCTACAACGATTCTCGCGGCTTTACGGCTCGTCACAGTGCTAACATAACCCTTTCGCATATTGCTCCCGAAGCTCTTCTCTTGTCAACCTTTTTGGTGCAGGGACTCAATCGATAGTAGGGGGACTGAGGGCTTCAATATTGCTGGTTGAGGAGCAACCCTAGTACTCCGGGCTTCATGGTTCAATCGCTCCTCTTGAAATCGTGCGAAAGATATGGCTGTCATAAGCATGTACGGTTGTCGCGCCTTAACTTCTCCCCGGATCTCTAGCTTCAAGCCCTCAATGAAGGTCCCCAATAGCTATTTTTGAGACCAATCACAAGTTTGATTAGATAACCTTTCAAACCTGGTTTGGTACTCCTGAATGGTGGAGGTTTGTCGGATCTTTGCTAGTTGTCCGTCAATGTTCTCGTAATCGGTTAGTTCGAAGCGGATCAGCAGTCCTTCTTTGAATTGTCGCCATGAGATGATTTTATGAGTGTGTTCAAACTAGTCAAACCACTGTATGACATCCCCTTCAAGATTTATAGTCATAATTTTTACCATAAATGCATCCGCGGTTTTGTGGTACCGAAAATATCGCTCCGAGCGCGAGATCCAACCAATCGGGTCTCCTTCTTCCCATCTAGAGAAGTCCACCCTTATACATGGATAGTTGGGATCAATTATAGAACCTCCTCTCTCTTGGAAGTCATCTTTTCGGGCTTGGTGCGATTGGTTAGAGCTCTCCCCTTCATGTGATTTCTTCGGGCTTGGTGGTCAGCCCAAACTAAGTTTGGTAAAGAGAGTCTGAATCTTATCTTACATTCGCGTCTCGAAGGCTTCAAATTTAGCATTGATTGTCTCCTTAGATGTCATAGTATATGCCTCCAAATCTGTGATGTTAAGAGCTCTCTTTTATTGTCGGGTTAAAGGCATGTATAGGTTGAGAGATGTGATGGTCGAAAGAGTTGCTGGATTGGTGGATGTAGGCTACGGTTTAGGCTTGTTTTGTGGCTATTTTGGGGGCAGTTTGAGGGTGTGGTTTGGTGGAGTTTTATGGCTGTTGATGAAATTTTTAGATCTGTGGTAGATGGCAGCAAAGGTTTGATAGAAATCAATAGAAGTTGCTGCAGGTATGTGTTGTCTTGTAAGAGTAGAATTGTTGTCGAAGAAACAACGATTTCTCGATAAAATTTCCAACAAAAACCAAGATATTTGAGGAGAGAATTGACAAAAAAATCTTAGTTTATATGACATCAAGGATGACCAATTTAATCAAGAAAATTTTGGCAGTATAACAGCAAGGAAATTAGTGCAAGTTGCGATAGCAGAATTCTTGTCGAAAAATTTCAACGGTTTGCGACGAAAATTTACAGCAATACAAGAACATTTTTAGAGATAAATTCCTCAATAGATCAATCTTAGATGGAAGCCAAAATAATCTATAAAGTGCATAAAAAATTTCGTTCAAAAAGGATTGTAAATAGATCGGTTAAGGCAACAATATGCGGTTGTAATTTTCTACAGCACGGATGTTCAAGTGTAGCAGATTGGACATAAAAGATCAGTAGTTTATATTGAGAATTTTTTGACAAAACCAAAGGAAAATCTACTGTTAGGAAGTGTCAAAGCTGTCATAAAAATTTTGTAGAAATTTGGATAAAAAAAACACAGTAGCAAAATCAAACAAACTGTGCTATGCGGTTGGAATTCTGCAATGTATCTTTCGTCGTAAAGATGAAAACTTTGTGACAAAAAGTTTATGCAGCAATATAGGAATAATTTTTTTTTTAGATTTTCGAATAAGGATAACTAAATTGCAGCAGCGGTAAGGTAAGAAACCAGAACCTGTTACAATTCACGAGGAGATCAAAAGATGATCCGCGGTGGTAGAGATGATGAGGGAATTTGGCGATGATCTTTCAAGCAATTGTGGGAATTACTTTGGATGATTGTGAAGGGCTGATGGATGGCTGTGGAAGGGCAACGAGACACCAAGAATGCTGCTCTGATATTAGGTGTTAGAACTCTTGTAGATTTTAAGCTTGGGGTTGATCTCTTTAGGGGATCGGCCTCATTGGAACTCTATAGGGGTTCCTTCCTCTAAATTGCTGCTCAAAGGCTGCAAAAAATATTCACCTATTACTTATAAAAAAGGAAAAATACATGGCTATTTATAGGGCTTCTAAACTCTAACTCCTAATAGGACTCTTACTCAAGACTCCTATTCTTTTACAACTCCTAATGCTTCTCTAAGAACAACTTCTAATATGACTCATACTTAAGTCTCCCATTCCTTTACAACTCCTAATTCTTCGCCAAGAAACAACCTCCTAACCCTAGCCGACCTCTTCACCTCTTTCATAGGGGTCGGCTTAGGTAGGTTTTACATGAATACCCTTCTCAATTAGGACTCTCCTAGCTTGAGTCCTAACACACTACTACCTCTCAACCCCGGCAACAACCTTCCCTTCTCGCAACGACAAAAACGGAGCATTGTTTCCTGTTTCCAACCATGCCACCATCGCTTCCTTTGCTTTCGGCTAGCGACCACCATCGCCACTGCACTCCGGCTAGTGACCATCGCTGTCGTAGCTACCCTTCAGTAGTACACACTGCAACCACAACAAGTTCTTATGCGGCCCTACCTCGAAACCCGGCAACACACACACTAACTCCTCTTTTCAACCTTGACTACTTCAACGCCGCCCTCCCTCGTTGCTGTTTCCCGACCAGCAGACCAAACCCCTCATCGCTTCTACCGTTGGCGACGCTGCCCCCAGCCACGCCACCATCACTGCCTCCCCTTGGGTCATAGCTGCAGTCGCTCGACCATCCCTCCTTACGGCAATCAAAACAAGGCAACCACGATCGTCGCAATTACCGTCATTTTCTCAACCGCACACGATCCCTCGACGTCACTAGCACCTCCTTCTGTAGTGCGATAGAGATAAAGCAACGCTGCCTTCCATCCGCACTATCGCAGCCACCGGCGCTCTCACCCCACATAGCTACAACCACACCGACGCAGTCACCTTCTAGCCCCCGACGCTCACACCCTACACAACGACAAAAATAAGGCAGCAACTCTTCCTCCAACACCGTGACCGTAGCACTGCCCTCGATGTCCGCTTCCTCGGCAGCTTCGCATCGACAGTGTTGATGCCCTTAACCAGACATCAGAAACAAAAATTGGGGATTACAGATTTGCAGTCTTACGTAATGGCCACTGATAACTCAGTGAAAGCACAAATGAAAGCATTGATTTGCACAAATGAAAGCATTGAAAATCAGAATTGAGAACCGGCTGCAAGAAACACTTAATGATTTCAAAAAGAGCCTACTAGAGAGCCTCTGCAAATTTCAATAAGATAAAGGCTCATGTTCTATGTTGCACATATTTAAAAACCAAGAAAAGGGCCCTAAGATTATGACACAAACTACTCACAAATGAAGGTGGAATTTTCAAGATGGGAAGATGGAGATCCGACCAGTTGGATCTCTAGGGCAGAAAATTTTTTTCAATTTCATAAAACCCCAGAAGAATCCAAGGTAGAAGTGGCCTCAATCCAGCTCAATGGAGATGCAATCCGATGGTATGATTAGTATGAAACTTGCCACGGAGTTCCTTCGTGGGAGCAGTTCAAAAGAGGGCTTCTTGTTCACTTTGGCCCATCCGAATATGAGAATGTTGATTGCTAGCTCACCAAAATTCGTTAGACTTTTACAGTGTTGGAATATCAGAGTAGGTTTGAAAGATTATCAAATCAAGCTAGAGATTGATCAAAACGATAACTTCTAGGTACATTTATTGAAGGGCTTATTCTAGAGATCCGGTGTGAAGTTAAGGCTCATCAACCTTGCACTATGATAGCTGCGATCTCATTTGCACATCTACATGAGAAAAAAATTAGCAAGGAAAGATCAGCAAGGGGTTTGCACTATGATGAAAAGTGGAGTATAGAGCACTGATGTAAACAAGGGCAACTTCTAATGATTGAACCAATTGGAGAGGAATTGAAAGCTAAGAATGTGGACTTCGAACGTGAAGGTATAAATTCTAATAAAAATGTTGGACCTACCATACATACAATACATGTATTAGCCGACTACTCTAACCCGTAAACTATGGAAGTTGGTAGAACCCTGGAACATCAGCCTGTTATAGTTTTGATTAATACTGGTAGCATTAATAATTTAATGAAAAGGAAAGTTGCAGCTCGATTAGCTTACCACATTGAAGGCTGTGACAAATTCAAAGTAAAGAATCGTTGATGGATAGATTTTAACTTGTAATAGCAAATATTCAAAGATAAAATTAATTATACAGGGCCATAAGTTTCTTGCAATGATTACTACACTGAAAGACTAACTTATTGCTTACACTATTAAAAAGTGGAGACCATACTTACTTGATCAACGGATTGTGATACGTTGCAAATAGTCTATGACTAAAGTGCTGAAAGAGAAGCTTCCCGAGTTTGATGCTACTGAGGTCAAGGCTGATTTGAAGAGAGAGGAATTATTAAGACCCTTTTTCTGGGCTTTTAAATAATGTTTATTGAGTTAGTTTAGTTCAGTTGTTTATTGAGTGTATTTAGTTTAGGTAGAATCGGGTAGAAGTTTATTTAATATTTAATTATTATTAAGAGTCCAAATCCTGGTGGACTCTAGGTGGAACTCTATAATCCTTTCTTTAAATCGAGTAATCAATGAATGAAATATTATTCTAGTATATGGATAAACCCTAGGAGGCCGATCTCCTCGAAGCGATCAAGGAGATCGATCCCCTCGAGACTGATCCCCTCAAAGGGATCAAGGAGACCGATCCCTTTGAAGTGATCATCCTCTTTTTTTTTTTTTTTATTTCTTTTACGATAAAATTTTAGAGTTCAGGTTCTTTCTCGGAAGGTGGTAGAGTTCGGTGAAGAGCTAGTGCGGTCGTCGGCCAGTGAGAATGGAGTAAGCTCTGGGCAAGAGGCTTTGGAGGAAGGAGCAACGGTCAGTAAGGAATGATAAACCTTGCTCTAAGACAAGAGGCTTTGATAAGTTGAATTATAATGATAAAAGTATACACTAAATAAATGAATACAATATCTTATTTATACATAAGGGAAGAGAAGATTTTCCTCAACTGTAGATTTTTTTAATGCAGTTGAGGAAATATTAACTGTCTATCACCAGAGAGCTTTGCAGTGGAGGTTCGAGGAACTATCCCTGGAGCTCCAACGGCAACGAGAAGATGGCAGCGAGGACCCGGTGACAGGTTGCGAGTCGAGGAGGAGCGAAGGAGCTAGGTGATGCAGTGGTTTCCTGTTCGTCGCTTTGCTCCGATTCAAGCTTGGCGCCTTCTCCTCTGCCCTTGTCGGGGAAGCAAGAGCCGCCGTGGCTCCCCATCCAGCCGGAGCCGCCGCTGGTCTGCCGCTCTCGCTGCGTATCATAAAGCGGAAGAAGCGGTGGGAGGACGGGTGGCTCCCGGATGCGCGCGAGTTGGCCTGCTGCTCCGTGAAGCGGGCCTTCTCGTCCATGGTTTTCATGATCCGCGAGCTCCAGAGCTAAACACTCCAGATGCGGGAGGTGCTCTTCAGAGAGGACCTCCAGGGGATTCTATCACCGGTGACGCGGAAGATGAACTCCTCCTCCGTCTGGCTCTTCCAGCAGGTTTTCTCCTGCACCCCGACGCTCATGCTCCTGCTGGCCAACTTCACCGTCTTCTCCATGGGTCACCTCGACGCCGCCGCCCTGGCCGCACCAAACCCACCGACCCAGTCGATGGTCGATACGGTATTCGTGGTGGAAGACCGTCAGCAGAATCATCACGATCTCTCCTCCATCAAGAAGTTGTCCTCGATCAACACCGTCCACGCCGCCAGCTACGCCCATTTCTTGTGGAGCACCGGCGTGGAGGACACCTGCTATCGACGAGATCTATGGCCCGCCCGAGAAACCGGTCTACCAGCCATGTCACACGGACCACGTGAACTTGATCCGAGCAAAAGAGGTGAACCGGCCCCGTCCGGTTTGAATTTTGTTTTGTGTTTTGGCTCGAAGCAAAACGAGTGAGCCATTTCGTAATTGGAATACGTCGCCTCCCACCTTAAAGCCACCAAAACCTCAAAACAGACACGAGGATATATAGGTGCCGGTGATGATAACATTTGGAGAATCTTTAGAATCGGAATTAGATTTGGCAATCATTAATCATCCAATTTAATGACCATTAATAACAAGGATTAATCTACGTACTTGCTGGAGAACTCCGAGGAGGAGGGGCATTCTGGAAATACACGTAATGTGAGTCGACAGATATGAGAGAGGAGCTGAAGCGTTACGAGCCATGGCGCCTCCACAGCCGTCCGATGCGTGCTGGATCGACGGCCGTGTTCGGCTCATTACTGCTGCTAATGGTTACTTATGGTGGCAATGGCCCAAAGGCAATGAATTCTCGTTTCTTGCGTAACTGTAGCCTTCCCCATTGTCTTCCTCCCTCCTCCCCCGTTCCCACCCCGATGTCTTCCACAAACCCTTTCTTTCTCTCCCTCTTCCTTGACATGGAAGCAGCAGCTGGTGGTCGAGATGGCTTTGGAGGGAAGTCTTGGCCGCCGCCTCCTTTGATGCCTTTGGGAAACGTTCTTTCTGGTTCTTATAGAGAGGAGCCATGGGCACACCATCATGCGGACGGTGCAATAGGTACTCTTCCTGACGGTGTTCTACTGAATGATTCCAGCTTTTATGCCGATCTTGGCAGTGGTAGCTGCGAGAATAAGGTGGTGAAAAGAGAGGCATGTAGAGAACGACAGCAAGCCCGAAGCAGCTCATCGTCATCCAATGGTGACGCTGCGGCGGCAAACGTCGTTAAAGGGCAGTGGACAGCTGAGGAGGATAGGTAATGAGATTTATATTGATCCATTGGTTTAGAGCAGTATATGAGATCATCGAACGGACTTCCAGGCTCTGTTTGTTTGTGTCGCAGTTTGCTGGTTGGATTGGTGAAGCAACATGGCGTCAGGAAATGGTCTTATATCGCTAAGACCTTGGTTGGTAGGATTGGCAAGCAGTGTAGAGAAAGATGGCATAATCATCTGCGCCCTGACATCAAGGTTCTCTCTCTCTCTCTCTCTCTCTCTCTCTCTCTCTCGGAGCCTCTGCGGGTGTCTCATGCTTATTCTTTTCGCTGCCACTACAAAGTTTTGGGAACATCTCGTCTCTCTGAGGTCATAAATGCATGATAACATCTCGTCTGTCTTCTTCATCATGTTAGGTGTTTGCCGATGTTTTGTCTGCAGAAGGATATGTGGACGGAGGAAGAGGAGCGGCGACTTGTAGAAGCTCACATGAAGTATGGAAACAGATGGGCTGAGATCGCAAAGCACATGCCAGGCAGATCCGAGAACTCCATTAAGAACCACTGGAACGCCACGAAAAGGAGGCTAAACGCCAAGAGGAGCAAACGGAAGACACCAAAGGGTGGAAGATGTCCACCCTCCATTCTGCAAGACTACATCCGGAGTAAGACCTTCGACTTGAGCAAAACATGCAGCACCAAGACATCACCATCGACCATGTCAAACCAGTTAGATCATGTCGCTTATCCGGGGACGCAGAACCCCTCATCGGCTGACAACTCCACAAGCAGTGCGGAGGAGGATATCTTCCCGTACATGCAGAAAATTCCGGATCAGGGAGGGGAAGAAACCCATGATCCTTGCATGCATGACTCGCTCCATGTTCTGATCTTTAACGACGACGACGACTTCGACTTCCTTCCCATTCGCGATGCTCCAGCTCAAGTATTCGGCAGCAGCGGCAACCTCAGCGACTCCAATGGCAGCAGTCATCTACATCCGCCCTATCTCCTAAACGGAGCTCCAGCTTCGTCAACTGGCGTGCTGGTCGGCATGGATGATCTGAAAGCTCAGGCTTCTTGGAGCAGCAAGAGGGATTTGGATCTGGTGGAGATGTTGTCCCTACAGTTCTCTTCCTCCCGTAGCAGCAGCAGCAGCAATAGCACACCTCTGAACACCAATCCGAGCTCTGCTTTTGAATGCCGAGTCGGTCAAGGCTTCTCCACTCATCCTTGAGATGCCACACAACAGGTGGAGTTACGTGCATGCAGGGAGCGTGCGCCAGCAGTACAGACGTGACATAACCTTCCAAAACAAGACAGTACGAGTCGGTCGATTCGTCATGTAAATTCCGCACAGGACAAAGACTGTTAGAGAGCATTTCTTTGGTGTTTTATGCACGCCGTTGTGTCGACTCACAGCACTTTAATTATGATTAGTGTGACCTTATCATTTCTGTGCTCTCTAATTTTTATTTCTTAAACAATAATATTAGTTTTACTACTTAATTTTTATTTCCATTATATATATATTATTCAATAAAATCTACCTACGATGGTATAATTCTCGATCCTCATTACTATGATTCATCTTCGATCCCACCGTCGACCAAAAATACCATATCTTTCACAGCTCAATTTTAATATCATAATAAATTTTATCATATTAGTCCAATCGGATCAAAATTCTTTATCGAATGAAATCGATACATTTGAAATATATTTTTTTAATTATTTAAAATTAGACATCAATTAATCAAATCGAAGTAAATCGATTCAGTTAGATACGGCCAAAAGATCTCAATTGGAACCTATTTTACTCTAATCAAATATAATAAAAAAATTAATTTTGCTTGATTCAATTCGTGAAGATTCGATTCGAACTGATTTGAACATCCTAATACATACAACATATAATATATGATATCAGTAATTATAGGATGTTAGGAATTAAGTGGAAGATATTATGATATGACAGAACCTAAGGGATCCAAAACTACATTTTGATTAGCATATGAAGCAAGCTAATATTCTAATCTCCTGAGCTCCTCTATGCATTCGATGTTGAACGGTGACACAAAATGCATACCACACTTCATAGATATGCCGGAGACAATAGGCTAATCCTCGTGACAGCTTACATGGGACATTCATATCAATATTAACTCTTCCCATCATTCCCTGTCATCTTCCATGTCGAGGGATGAGGCGAGCAATAACACTAAGATGAATCCCAAAAAAAACAAAAAAAACAAAAGAAATTATTTGAATCCCATTTCTTACTATTTTATTATCTTAGATTTATCCCATAACAAATAATTAATTGTGTTCTACATCAAGGAATGGGAAGATTTATCCTATATCAGTAACAAATCATTACTTATCATGATACTTAATAAATAGAAAATCAATAATATCTTATAAATTCTGTCCTATAAAAGAAATAAACAACGATTCTTAATTGTGTTCCATTCCATATCTGGCTTTTTCATATTAAGGAATAAATAAAAGAGGTTTATATGGTTTCACGAGCACCTTTTGGGTTCCAACGCTGCCAATAGACACTCCATTTCTCCTCGTTCCTCGACCTCCGAGGCCACTTCTATACTGCAAACACACGCACACAGAGAAAGGTTAGTGTCCGAACGATAAGTGTGAAAAAGCGAAGGTTACAAGCCTTCATCCTTTCCCCTCTTTTGCTGCCACTTTCTTCGTTGGCCGTACAATCTGTGTCCGCCGTCACGCTCGCCCATTGGCGACGTCCACGCATCGCTTTGCTCGCTCCCCTTCTCCTCTCCTACCTTCTAAATCTACTTGGGCGCAAGAGGGGAAGATGCGAGCGGAAGAAGCTGACGTCGCGGCCAGCGGCATTCCTGTCATCAACAATGAGGCCGAGCAACCCGGGGGAGGGGGTGTGGGGGGCACGGCGGCGAGGGTGGAAGGGGAGGGAGAGAGGGACTCCGCGTTCAGCATGAAGAGCCTCCTCTGGCACGGTGGTTCCGCCTGGTTCAGATGCGCCTCCAATCAAGTATTTCAATGAAGATTCAATTTTTGGACAGCTCTCTCTGCTAATGGACGGAGTTGCTGTGGGGGGATGCGGGCGGTGGATTTGCAGGTGGTGCAGCTGCTGTTGACGCCGCCGTACTCGTTCTCGCAGCTGGGGATGCGGGGGTGATCCTGCAACTGTTCTACGGCTTCCTCGGCAGCTGGACTGCGTACCTCATCAGCGTTCTCTAAATCGAGTGCCGCACCAGAAAGAAGAAGCAAAACGTCAACTTCAAGAATCACGTCATCCAGGTCTGCTCCTCCTTCATCGTTCCCCGATCATCTTCCCTTTTGCTTCACCAACTTTCCACTTCCTGCTCCTGATGGGCAGTGGTTCGGGGTGCTTGATGGACTGCTGGGGCTGTACTGGAAAGCCGTCGACCTCGTCTTCAAGTGTGCTACTGTGCTGCGCTTATGATAAAAGAAGATTTTCTAAGTAAGGATATCTTCCTTCACCTATATGAGAATATCTCTTAGATTTTCTAAGTAAGGATATCTTTCTTCAACTATACGAGAATATCTTTTTATTCTGTTGAAAGAAATTTGAGAAAAATCTTCTAATCTATTGAGGAAAATCCTCCGAAGAGGGATAAGTGAATACAATCAAGTTTCTTCAGTAATTTCTTTTCTATCTCTTTTCTAACATGGTATCAAAGCCTTCTTCCTTGAGGATGTAGACAGTTCTTCCGAAACCTTCTGCTGTTCCTTTGGGTGTTGGTGTGGAAGTTGGAAGGACTGGTGTTGACTTCCTTCCTCCACCGTAGAAGACTAGTGATTCCTCTCCTGCCACCTCCTCCTTTTTCTTGTCCAGCTAGAAAGGGCAGTGTCGCTGCTTACCTTTCCTCATGCGCCTGCGGGCTTCTTCTCTCGCCTCTCCGACTCTGTCACCCGCTGCCACTTGGAGAATCACAGCTGGTCCGAACTCGTCGACCGCTCAACCACCTCCCGCCCTCGCAAGAACCTTGCCTACGCTGTCGTGGTGGCCGTCGTCCTCGCAACTACTCCCTGGCCAGTGACCTCTCCTCCTCGTTCCCGCATCTCGCTCGAGTGAGAAGTGCCGCTGCCGCCATCCTTACCGCACAGCCATCACTGCCTTCCTGCGGCAGTAGGAACAATTGCAGTTCTTATAGCAGCAGCCGCTTCTATCTGCCGCTGCATCTTGCTTCCTCTACCGCAATAGCTTTCGCTGCATCTGTTGCTGCTACCACTTCCTGCATTAAGGTCGACGGAGCTTTAGGAGATTTCTCACAAATTTCTCCTACTGCAGCATCACTGTAGATTTCTTTAACATCGTTGCAGATTTCTTTAACATCGCTACAGCTTCCTCATCACTGCAACAGTAGTTTTTAGTAGCTTCTACAGCCGCAATCATAGAAATTTCACTACAGCAACAATCTTTGTTGTTGCAGCAGTCTTCAATAGCTACAACAGCTTCTGCAGTCACAGCCGCAATAATCTGCAGCTACAACAGCAACTACTCTTCTCACAGTTCTTCTTCTACAAGGCTTATCTCCATCAATGCAGTCATACTAATCCCTTTCAAGTTATCAAAGTGTGGCAACTATGAGTCTTGGCGGGCTCAACTTTCTAATCTCTTATTTGGATACGACTTGCTAGGTTACGTTGATGGCTCCTTCGGTTGTCTGCCAGCCATGCTCAACATCCTCGGAGAACCTAGTCCAGTACCTAATCTAGCTCACAAACTATGGCTACGTCAAGATTATCTCATCCTCTAAGTTATTCAAGCCTCATTTACTGGATTCGTCACTCCATTGATTTCTGCATGTGTGACTGCTGCCGATGCATGGTCTAAACTGTAAACAACTTTAGCAAAAATCATTCGCGTATTCACAAGCTCAGTCTTCTATCCAAGCTGATAGTGACTAAACAAGAGGGAAGTACTATCATTGATTATCTACAAAATATCAAAGTTATCATCGATGACTTGGCTTTGATAGGTCATTCCCTATATGACGAGGAGATTATCATCCATATCCTAAATGGTCTTGGAGACGACTACAAGGAGTTAGCAGTTGTAATTCGGGCACGCGACTCATCAGTTTCCTTTGAAGAACTCTATGACAAGTTGACTATGGGATATATTTAAAGCGTGCGGACAAACTGCCCGGACTGTCTATCACAGCTCAAGTCAGTTATAAGTCTAAGAGGAAGAATACTCGGTACCCTTCGAACATCACCAAAGGTATTCTTGATCCTATGGGTCCCATGCAACTCTCCCCTTATCCTCCTAACTTCTCGCAAAGTGGCAACTCCAATACTCGTCCACCTTAGCATCTTGTCCCTTCAAGCCAACAATGACGGATCGTCTGCCAATTGTGTGATAAAATCGGATACTTCGCTAAAGTTTATCGGTCTTGACCCCGCCTTCTTGCGCCATCACACTGGCCTCAAGCAAATCTCCTCACTACTCCGACGACTAGCCAGCCCAACTGGATTGTGGACTCTGGTGCCTTCCATCACATCACCTCTGATCTTCAGAATTTATCTGACTCTGGTGCCTTCCATCACATCACCTTTGATCTTCAAAATTTATCTCTCCACAATCCCTATGGTGGCGATGAAGATATCATCATCGGTGACGGTAACAGTCTTCTTATAACTCATACTGGTTTCACAACGCTTACTTCTGATACTACTACATTTACACTCGATGATGTTTTATGTGCCCCTAATATTAAACGCAACCTTATTTCTGTTTCTTAGTTTTGCAAAAATAATAATACTTCAATTGAATTCTTTCCTGATTCCTTTCTTGTTAAGGACTTGAGCACGGAGGCATCCTTGGTCCAGGGCCTGAATAGAGGAAACATTTACGAATGATTGTCAGCTCCACAAATAACCCAACACATTATTCATTCTTCCGTTGCGGCTCCAGTTAATATGTGGCATCGTAGTCTTGGTCATCCCTCATCCCTTATTCAGTACAAATTACTTTCCAGTTTCTCTCTTCCTATTTCTAAATCGCATAGGTCTATAATGCATTGTGATGCATGTATTAGTAATAAAAGTCATCGATAGCCATTTGGCCTATCTTCCATTTCCACCTCTAAACCATTTGAAATTATTTATACAGATGTTTGGGCCTTGCCCCAATCCTATCTTTTGATAAATTCAGATTTTATGTCATTTTTATAAATCACTTCACAAACCCCCAAATCTTCATAAACTCAGAGTATTTGGTTGTCTATGTTATCCATGGTTGCATCCCTATGCCTCTCACAAGTTAATATCACGATCTAATCCTTGCGTTTTTATATGTCTCTTGAACATAATACTTTCCACTGATATAATCTCCACACTCACAAAATTTTTATATCGCGTCACGTTATTTTTGTTGAGTCTATCTTTCCTTTTCACAAACATACCTCTCTTACCATGCAGACCACCTCATTAACCGGTTCTCATTGAGGTATACCTCCGATCCAACCGAACGAGTCTCCCATGACATCGTCCAGTTCCTCCTCTCATGATTCACACTATTCTACTCCTCCGGTTCGGCAATTGCCCATTCCTACTCCACTTCTCTTTTCTCTGATTATTGGGGTACTTGCTTCAGATCACAATCGTTATCTTTACCTCCTTCTCGACCAAGTGACCTTGACGTACCTCCAACTGACCCGGCCTGTATCAATGACTCTCAACCACTTCTTCCAACAACACAACCTCACGGTCCCATAGTCTCCAACCATCCTATGACCACACGCTCTAAGAGTGGTATTTTCAAACCACGTCAGATCCTTGACCTTCATGCTATTGTGGATTCCTCATCCATCACCCCGTTAAACCCACCACCTTCACTCAAGCCCAAAAATCTCCCGATTGGCGTACCGTAATACATGAGGAATATAATGCTCTCCTCCATAACTCAACATGGGATCTAGTACCCTTTCATCATACACAAAACATCATCGGGTATAAGTGGGTTTTTTGAGTTAAGCAAAACCCCGATGGCTCTATTGCCCGACATAAGCCACGCCTCATCGCCAAAGGGTTTCATCAAATACCTGAAGTTGATTTTACTGAAATATTTAGTCTCATTGTTAAGCCCATTACAATCATACTTATTCTGGGTCTCGCCACCACTGAGGGTTGGCAATTACGTCGATTGGATGTTAATAATGCCTTTTTATAAGGGACTCTAACTGAAGATGTTTTTATGCAATAACCTCGTGGTTTCACTCATCCTCAGTATCCAAGGCATGTCTACAAACTTCGAAAAGCTATTTATGGACTTCGTCAGGCTCCAAGAGCTTGGTACACTGAACTTGGCTCTTTTCTGACTTCAATTGGCTTTCTCAACTCCAAATATGATTCATCGTTATTTTTAATACAACACCATAGCGACACAATATATATTCTAGTCTATGTGGATGATATCATTGTCACAGGCAACAACCCCATAGAAATCCAAGCATTCATCAAATAGTTGGCAGATCGATTCTCGCTCAAAGATCTAGGACCCCTGAACTACTTTCTGGGTGTAGAGGCTACATTCACATCTTCCACTCTCTTTCTGTCACAAAAAAAGTACATTCAAGATTTATTATCCAAAACAAACATGCAGGACGCAAATGTGGTTACAACTCCTCTATATACTAGTGGCTCTCTTAAATTATCTGATGGAAGTCCTACTACGGAACCTACTCAATACTGACAAGTCGTTGGTTCCCTACAGTACTTAGCTCTCACCCATCCTGACATTTCATTTGCAGTTAACAAATTATCACAGTTTATACAAAGGTCGTCTACTATGCATTGGTTTGCGGTCAAACGAGTCCTACGATATCTTAAGGGGACTCTCAATCATGGTGTCTTCTTCGTAAATACTCTCTACTTTAGATTCATGCCTTTATCGATGCTGACTGGGCAGACAACTTTGATGATGGAACATCCACATCGGGGTATATTGTCTTCCTTGGCGCTAATCCAATCGGTTGGAGTTCTAAGAAGTAAAAGACAGTCGCACAGTCTACAACTAAAGCTGAATACCATGCCATCACCACTGCCACTACAGAACTCAATTGGGTCACAAATATGCTTAAAGAACTCAACATCTAATCTACTCCTATAATGTATTGTGACAATGTCGGAACTACCTATCTATGCGCTAATCCGGTGTTCCACTCCTACATGAAATATATTGCTATTGACTTCCATTTTGTACGAGATCAAGTTGTTCATCGTCAACTATGAGTTTCTCATGTCCATTCTACTGATTAATTAGTTGACTTACTCACGAAGCCTCTCGCTCGTCACCTTTTTGCATTACATCGGTCCAAGATTGGCGTCCTTGATAGGAGCACCATCTTGCGGGGTCATGATAGCAGATAAGATTTCCTCAACTATATGAGGATATCTTTCCTCAATTATATGAGGATATCTCTGACTTACTCACGAAGCCTCTCGCTCGTCACCTTTTTGCATTACATCGGTCCAAGATTGGCGTCCCTTGCGGGGTCATGATAGCAGATAAGATTTCCTCAACTATATGAGGATATCTTTCCTCAATTATATGAGGATATCTCTCTATTCTGTTGAGGAAAATCCTCTAATCTTGAGGGAAATCCTCTCTCCTAACTTGTATAAATAGGAGAGGGACATGCGAATACAATCAAGCTTCTTTAGTAATTTCTTTTCTATCTCTTTTCTAACACCTTCCTCCTCGTCGACTCAATCATCCAACTCATCGCCTATGCCAGGTATCATTCTTCTCTCCACTCCTTCTAACTCTGTGGATTGCTATGGTCTAACGATGGCATAGCAACATATACTACATCAACGATCGGTTGGACAAGAGTACATGGACGTATATATTTGGCGCCACCATAGTGTTCATACCCTCCTTCCGCAACTACAGGATATGGTCCTTCCTCGGCCTCAGCATGACCACTTACACCGCCTGGTACCTCACCATCGTCGTCATCGTCCATGGTCAGGTAACGTCATTCATCGCAGCAACAGTTGATGTAGGAAGAGGAGAAAGGAATGATACCCGTTGATACTCTTCTTTGGATGGATGAAGCACTCGGGTCCGACAAATCTAGTGTTGTACTTCACCGGCACCACCAACGTTCTCTACACTTTCGGTGGCCACGCGGTAATAGTGCGAGTCCTCTATGTTAGCATAAAATATATAATTATGCTATCAGTTATACAAAAAAACTTTTATGTCAAGATTGAAATCAAATAAAATTAGATCTAACAATATTACGATGCATACCTTTTTCATTGTTGTTCAGAAGAATAAATCTTATTTGATCTACAGGCACTCCATCGTCGGATCTGAGATATCAAGGAGAACTAGATCATTCTCATCTCTTCCTATCTTTTCACAGGACCACATAGATTGATAGATTATGGAGATTGAGAGAAAAACTTTAATCTCTCAAGTGCCTATCAAGGTTATCTCCTAAGGAATCTTACTTTAACATGAACTTCTTTTCTATTGGCTAATAACCATAATCAGAATGCAATCATATCTATAATATATCTTACCTAATTAAATAGGGTCACAATCTAACATTCTCCCACTTGGCCCAATAATTGGTAAGATACAAGAAGAGTTAAAATTAAAAATAAATAAATAAAATTTATTTAAAAAATAATTTGACCCAATTAGATTTTGAAATTTTTAGAAACACTATATACATACACACGTATTTTTTAAAATAAACTAATAAGTCCAATAAATATAATTACATTAAGTCTGACTAACAATATGAGTCATAGCGGTTGTATGTCAGCAGTGTCACACTTCCTTCTATGTACCACAATACTATTAACATTTTCTAATACAGTCCAAAATGACCCATATAATTTATTTTGTTAAGACAATCCTGTTATCACATTCAACTATAATATGTACATACATAATTGTAAACAGGATAGCAGAAAGATAATGGAACTCAAGTAATTAATTGACATTGGATATTTTTAGACTCCTCTTCTCTAATCATCAAGTATTTTATATCATAATGCATAAAGATGCAATAGTACTTGTCATTCTTAAAGAAAAAAACTACTGCAATGTCACAAAATATCTTCAATGACTTGGCAATTGAGTTTGACTACACCAAATCTTGAGATTAAATTTCACAGTCCAAAAGTTTGATCAGTGGCCTTGCCATAAAATTAACTTTTATTATTAATAATAATAAATTGCTCCTCTACTTGATATAAATATTAACTATCAAGTGGACTTCCTATTATTGAGGTAATTTATACAATCAGCATCTGAAAAATACCATCATTTCAAACTGATATAATTTCATACATATAAACATATAATCCTTTGTCCCTTTCGATTATCCTATTACTTTCTCTATAATCCTTTAGTATTTTTTTTTACTTCTGGGTAATTCTAATATATACCTAGTATTTTAATTATAAAACTGATATTTTTTTTGACACAGGCTTGAGCACAGACTTCCAACTACGTATATACAAAGAATATTTTTTTTATATGATTCTTTTCAAGTCATTTTCAAGCATTTACTATTGACTAAAATTTTACTTTTAATAATTTATCGAATAAAATAATATATTAAATCTTTTCGAGACTCGGTTGATATATCATTTCTAAAACAATCTTCATAATCATTGAGGTCTATCCTTGAATTACTCAATGTTAATAATATAAGATGTCGCATTCATATCAACCATCTTAAAACTCTTAGTGATCAATTTCTTGATTTAGTATAATAAACCAAGATCACTATTGGTAAGATAAAATATTATCAATATATAAACCAATATAATAAATTTGCTCCCACTAATATAAATATCGATCAATAGTATTTTCCTTAAATCTGAAAATAATGATATCAAGAACCTTTATATATCATTATCTTAAAGCTTATTTAAGATCATAAATGGACTCTTGAATTTGCATATCAAACTTTATATTTCTTTGTAAATCATTTAAAGTAACCCATATAAAGTTAGATCTTAAAAAAATATTTTTATATCATTATGATATAATTCAAACTCATAATGAGTTACTAATGTGATGATGATTCTTAACGAGTTCATTAAAAACTAAATGTCTCATTATAATCAATATATTTTTATGAGTAAAACTTTTAATCATAAGTCTGACCATTATATCGATTATCATTGTCTTTTGTGTCATATTTATATAATAGACTCTTTTATAATTATTGGATAATTCGATAAATTTATCAAATACTATTCTGGTTATTAATTTTAACTCTTCTTTTATTGCATCATATTACTTTTCAGAATCATTACCTTTTATAACCTGTGAAAATAATAAGAGATCCATTCTGATTCCTATATCATAATATAATTCTTGTAGATATGCAATGTAATAACCATAAATGACAGAATTTCTTTCCCTTTGAAATATTCTCAGGGTTGCCAATTATGATTGTTTTACAAGATAATGAACAATGATATCAATATAATGTGGGAGTTTAGTAATATTATTTTATTATTCACGTTTATCAAAATCATTTAATAATTTGAGTAACAATAATATCTCGAATAATAAAGGAGTATCAATTTGTATCTCCTCTATATCAAAATTGAATTTCGAGATTTTCACTCCTACTGATTCGCTGTTTTATATGAATCTCATGTTACCAGATTTAATTGTCCTAATACTATGATTAGAGCAATAAGATATGTATCCCTTTAAACTTTTCTAAATAGATAATAAAATATTTTAAAATAGTTATTAAATCTAATTTTCTTTTATGAGTTGAAGATCTTATCTCTATAGAACAATCTCAAATATGTAAATATCTTAAGTTAGATTTTTTATCATTTCATAACTTAAAAGAAGTCATATAATTTACTTACCAAGAACACCATTCAAGATACACATAGTTGTCATTGGAGCTTCTTCTCACATAGATTTGGATACAAAAGAATAACTTATTATGTTCCTAACCATATCTATAAGTATGATTATATCTTTCAGTAATCATATTCTATTGTAACATATCTAGTAAATCATATACTTTATTTTTTCAAGAATCTAACAAATGAATTTTAATTATAATTGGGTTCATCATAAATATCATAAAATTTATCACCATCGTCATATATGATGATCTTGACTTTTCTATATAATTGTTTATCAATTTCATTTATGTACACTTTGAATGGTCATAAACTTTATATGAATTAGATATATATAATCATATCTCAACAAGATATCTATATAGTGATAAAATATCTCTCTTTAATGAGACGAAAGCATAGAGTGACCCACATATATAAGTATAATCTCAAGAGTTTATAAAACTATATTTTATTTTAATATTTACTTATAGGATCATTGTAAACTTAAGATTCATGTTAATTTTGTATAGACTATTATGCAGAATTCAAAGTTTAATTTTATTGAATCACAATAAGTTTACAATCACGGAAAATAATATTCTAATAATTCTAGGTAAAGAACTCAAATTCTCAGAATTATAAGAACACAACATGGATCTTCAAGATCTATCAATTGAATCATCTTTAGATATAGGCGATAAATACAAACTAATATCACTTTCACTTTAAGATGATTCACCATAATTATGAATATCTCATTCTCTTTTGGTTTTATCCCCCTTCATGAATATCTATTATTGGTAACATATATTGAAACATCAAATTAATCCATCAAATATTAAAAAATAATTTCTATAATATTTGATTTGAACCATATAAATGTTTTATTTATACCTTTTCATTTAAAATCAAATCTTATAGTTTTTTTTCTTCACATAATTTTCTTTGCTATAGAAGTAACACTTTATTGTGAAGATATTTTTTTATAAGTTTATATAGTAATTATAAACTTAGGTGACTTATACTTCATCCTTATTTTAGTGTTACATACTCGCTGAGTAGTACTCAAAATATTATGAGTCTTGATATTACAGTTTTATTATTTATATTGAAGATATAATCATGAATTCCTCAAATACTATCATTTTAAGGTGTCAACTAATAACTTATTATAAAATTTAAATTGATCCTTAGATATTTTAATGTACTATTTGTAAACTATACTGAAGTCTAAGTATGATAAAATTAAGTTTTTTTATAACTTTCTTGATCAGTCACCTCAATTATTTATTCCACAAAACTTTCAGTAATTAAGTTTATGTTTTGTTCAATTAATCTAATCAATATCTCACTCACTCAATACAACTTATATATATGCTCAAGCCATTTATTTCAAAAAATACAGGGACATTTACATAAATATAATGAAGGAAGTACCACTGTTATAATATAACATTAATGCTTTGAGTTTCTAAAATATAATGAACTATTGATATCATCTATATTTCATATTTGGGTGAAATATTAATAAATCTAGTATTCACTCAAGATCATTTATGGAGGACTGATATCATCCTTGTTGAATAGTATTATTACCTTTGAGTATACGACTATAAATTACATATCCAAAATAGTATCATCCTACCCCATCACATAATTATTTGAAATAAATTCTTTATTGAGATTATCTAAATCTCCTAATTATATGTGTTATCATGAATATTATTTTATTTAATATCATTTAGGATCAATTCCATAATGTATTTTATAGATTATTAGTCCAAATCACTTTAGTGGCTACAAGACCGATACAAAAGTATACAATATAATCTACTTTGGTAACTATTAGTCAAATAAAACTTAGGAAGATAAATTATAAATAATATTCGCTAAATTTCTTTATATTGATTCATGTTGCTATTATGAATATTATTTTATTTAATATCATTTAGGACTAATTTTATAATATATTTTATAAATTATTGGTCCAAATCGCTTTGGTGATCATAGGATTGATACAAAATATAATCTAAAATGTCCTATAAATGATAATACCTTTATTATAAGTCACATCTCATATAAGTCTACAATCTCAAACTACTTTGGCAACTATCGATCAAATAAAACTTATAGAGATAAATTATAAATAATATTCATAAATTTATTTATCTTGATTTATGCTGAAGTAGTTTAATAATAGAATAATAGCCATAATAATTATTGAACATTAATCAACAAAAAAAAGAAAAAAAAACTCATATGATAATCATGATAACATATAAATTATACCTCCATGTGAAAGATAAATATTATTTTATAATTTCAAAATATACATGTGAATAACCAAATGAATATCCTGGATTTTATTTACCACATGTTAAAAATATAATCAATAATTCATATGAGAAAACTATAAAAGTAAACCGTAATTTATAGTTTTTTAATCAAAAATTAAATCTAATTAAATAACCAAAAACATAATCATGATAAAATTCAATCATAATTATAATAAATCATATTTATCAATTTTATAATTGAGAATATAAATTAGAATTCTCAATTTCATAAGGGTAAAACTATAAATATGTTGACAAAACATAAATTAGAATTACTAAATTTATAATGGCAAAACTATAATTTAATAAAACCCTAGCCTTCAAGGCAAAACTATAAATATGTCAAAAGAATTAAAGGATATTAATAAAATACATAAGAGCAAAGCTGTAATTTGACCGAAGGGGAACCCTAGGGCAAAATTATAATTTTGCCCAAAAATTTGATCTACAGCACCATCGCCTTTGCGCGTGCGACGCTGCCACGCTGTTGTTGACACGCGACCGACGCGGGGCTACTTCTACTCACGTGCGGCCATTGCGACGGTTCCTACCACGCGTGGCCATCGCCAATGCGCGGCGTTGCCTCTGCTAGTGCATAGCTGCCGTCGCCACCTACGCGTGCGGCTTAAGCCCGCACATGGCCGTCGCCTTGGCGCGCCCTAGCCACGCGCGACCGCTGTCGGTGCATGGCTCTTGCCCACGAGCGACCACCACCTGGGTGTGGCTTGTGCCCTCGCACGACCGCCGCATGGACGCGGGTTTTGCCCACGTACGGCTACCTCATGGGCGCGATGCTACCCACGTGCGACTGCTGCTGCCTGCACTGCAGCACGCACGTTGCCCAGCACAACCGCTACAGCGCGCACGTTGCATGGTGCAACCATCGCTCACAAGCGAACCTCTACCCGTGAGCAGTCGTGATGCGAGGTAGTACACGACCCTTCGGCAGCTTTCATTATTCACAATTAACGATAGAGCAAAACAATCAATAATATCCAACGAATCATTCACGCATTATAAACAAAAATAATAGATCTAATATATTTGATCTCAAGAACCTAAGCTCTAATACTAATTGTTAGTATAAAATCTATAATCATGCTAGTGTAATGCGAAAAAACTTTTATACCAAGATTGAAATCAAATAAAATTAGATCTCAATATTACGATGCATATTTTTTTTATTGTTGTTTAGAAGAATAAATCTTATTTGATCTACAAGCACCCCATAGATCCTTCTCCTCTCTTCCTATCTTTTCATCGTAAGAAATCATATCTATAATATATCTTATTTAATTAAATAGAGCTATATAATTTAACACTTAAGGTGTCGTACGCGATCATCGAGGACCACATAATCTTACACTCCATACTTGGAGACGTCGTACGCGATCACCTTAACGCTGCCATCGACGACCGCCGTGTACTGGGCCTTCGGCGATTAACTGCTATCCCACTCCAACACCTTCTCGCTACTGCCCGAATCCAGGTGGAGGGACGTCGCCGTTGTCCTCATGCTCGGCTTCGCTTGCACCCCGCTGTACTTCGTGTGGGAGAAGGTGAAAAAAATAGAAGATAAGAACAATTATTAAAGAAGCTTTATTGACCATTAACATATTCCTCTCCTATTTATACAAATTAATAGATCTACTAAAAAAAGCTATAGTAATAAAAAAAGCTATAGCAAGCTACAACAGAGGTACCTTAGAGGAGAGAGAAGAAAGCTGCAATAGAGATACAGTAGAGGAGGAAGCTGCAAAAGAAGAGAAAACTGTCGTTCGCCGAGGAGAAAAGATTTATCGCACCGATGGCTTGACGATGGAAAAATAATAGTAGAAAGTTTTTTCTTTTACCGACAGCGAGAAGAGAGCTTGCTCTAGGCAAGTGGATACCATGAAAAGAATAGAAGATAAAAATAATTATTAAAGAAACTTTATTGACCATTAACATAATCCTCTCCTATTTATACAAATTAGGAGGAGATCTTCTCCTCAACAGAACAGAGAATTTCTAGAGAGATTTCCTCGTATACGCTCTTGCACGACAGCAAGAGCATATGCCGGCGCGCCGTCGTGCCATCGCTCGCATCCCCATCTGGTTCCTTGCCATCATCTTCCCCTTCTTCGGCCCCATCAACTCCGCCGTCGGGTCGCTCCTAGTCAGCTTCACTGTCTGCATCGTTCCGACGCTGGCGCACATGCTCACCTACCGAGCACCATCCGCACGACAGGTGATGACCGTCCTTCTTCCCTCTGCATTCCCTGTGTGAAATCTTCATCGTCGTTGCAGAATGCGGCTGAGAAGCCACCCTTCCTCTTACCGAGCTGGACGGCGATGTACGCGGTGAACGCCTTCGTGGTGGGGGTGGGTGCTGGTGGTGGGCGCGCACGACCAATTTCATCAAGCAGGTGGGACAACTTTGGGCTCTTCGCCAAGTGCTACCAGTGCCCCAAGACCCGACCACCCGCCACCCTCGCGCCACAACAGCGTCAGTGAACCAACCATGCCACGCATCAACCTGCGTTTCACAATCAACGGCTGGATTGCTTTAGTTGATTAACCTGAGCAGCAATATTTCCTCCAGCTTTAGGGCATGTGCACGAAAACAGGTTATTGCCTCTGCAGATTCTAAAGAAATGCATAGATCCTGATAAAAAGCAAACTACTCTGCATGAAATATACAAAATAGATAACAAGGCTAGGAAGTTCAATTTCCATCCTCGTGAGTCACGAGAGAAGAAAAACGAAAGAGAAGATTAAAAATATTAAAACGTCTAGGAAGTCCATAAACAAGTGCTTGATGTTATAATTGTTTAATGTCAACAACTAGAAGCCCATAAGTAGTTGACAGTAATCTGTACCAAAACTGGAATTCACCCAAAACCAAAATCTAGTCAGGAAGGATAAAGTGGTGGTTGATGCATCTCTGCTTGGCTCAACCAAAAGGGTGATAGCCAGCCTGGTGCAATAAGCTTTTACCAATTTGGCTATGGTAAAAGGATCGATGTAAGCAGAGAGGCTCCTTGTTGAAAGCTGAAGCTAATCCAACCATAGTCTCGTACCTGTCATACCATGTTCATCTGCGGCCCCACTTTTAGCCACCTTGTGAATCTGATATGAGAATTCATTTGCCTGCAGACACAACCTAAAAGCTAAGTTGAAAAGGATATGAGAACTAACATGATTTTGGATAAGAACTACTTGAACAACCTCACTAGCTTATCCATGAAAAAGTCAAAGGTGTAGAGATCAACAGCAAAAAGATTTGTGAGCCTTGCCAAATGAGGTACTGTGGATCTTTTAGCAATAAGAAAATGCACAGGAACATGCAGATTTTCAACTGAAAACTGTCACGTGATCAGAAGACTAAACTAGCTGCATTAGCAAGAAGATATATTCCCAACATGCCCACATGAGGAAATGTTTTTATCGGGCAATAAGATCAAACAAGTTTGAAAGAAGATTCACACATCTATTTGCCTCTTTAGACCACCGAAGAATCTTAGGGTAAAAACACTTGGAAAGCTCTTCAATCTAACCTTCTCGTCGATCCATATTAGAGTTCTAAGCTGATTGTCAAGTATTCGAACAACAATATCAAGCGGAGATGCAGCATCGACCATATCCAGATCACCACTCTAAAAAAGTGTGTATGTATATATATATATATAGTCAGTATTGACGACAATAAGAAACGCTTTGTCAGACACAAGTTCTTGCAGGATAATACCTGAGAGGAATTCACAGTTTGAATTATTGATTTTACTTGTTCGGCAATCCCTTGCATTTCTCTTTCAATAAACTCTGCTTGGTCATACCTTAGGTTTAACAGACACAAATTAGAAAACGATAATACAATTCTGAAGTTTGATAAACAATATCTTCATAAAAAAATCAGGATAGGAAAACTCTCAATAAATGCATGTCTAATCCTGATTAGCAACTATACATAGCACAGAAGAGCATCAATTCGTATATGGTGATGCTACTTCGAATAAAGAACACAGTAAAACTCATCCAAAATCTGATCCACCGAGTTAAAACCCCTGTTTTAAGTGGTCTTTAAGCTTTCCTTAAATTCACACATTATCTTAGAAGTGATTTGTAATATGTATTTTCACTTTTCAGCCACCAGTTATAACACTATTCATTAGCATTAGCAAAACCCATGGCATATAAACAAGGGACACACTGTCTTTGCACAAATTCTGTAAGAAACAATGATGTTCCGCTAACTTCTAATCCTTTTAGTTTCATCATCAAAATAACCTAGACAAGGTACATTATACATTTGGAAAAACAATGAGCACAATAGAAGATTTAACAAACTTAGTTTTCGGTAAAAATGCTGCCAAAGATCCAAAGATCACTTCCTATGATCATGGGAATAATTTACTCAGTGCAAGGAAACAAAAAGTTGAGTGATAATCTGGTTACACAAACAATGCAATACTAGTGTTTAGGATTTGGCACTTATATATGATATAGGAGCCCGTGCTTGCCTCAAAGTTTCTCTTGACCATCTCTCTACTTTTCCAGCATTAATCAAGTTTATTTCCCCTTGTTTCTACCTTTGAGGCACTACTCTCACAAAGATGAGAAACCCTTATTAGAGGGGGGTCAATCCTAACAGAACACTCTACATGCCACATAAAGAGAGCCAATCGGAATTCAAGGTTTCTGAAAGCACTTTGTTTCACTAGATGTTCACGCTAGGTCTGCATATCAGGAAGCTGCACCAAATTCCTTCAAAAAAACAAAAAAAAAAGATTCAAAGATTAAAAATTTAAAAAATTAAAAAATTATTCTAAACAACATAAGGAATGTTCATTTGGCATATGATTCTAATATTTTCAAAATAAATCAGCTCCTTTGCTCCTATTTTGATAACTCAACAACCACAATCCTATCAAAACCATCAAGGTTTACTCTACTCAACCAGCTTTAAAATGTGGGCAAATGCCACACAATGTGGCTGACCTGGAATATGGAAGTTGTTCTAGTACTAAGAAAAGAGCTGCACCCTTTTAGGATTCAACAGGAAATTAGGCTTAGAACATTAAGTAATTTACAAGGTATGAATAAGTACATCTGATAGTCCTATCTGTTGTACTAAATTACTACTTCAGTAAATCACACCAATTTAATTTTACCATCTTTAACTACAAAGATATAAAATAATGTTCTTAGATGCTTTATTATGCACTCCCAAATTGAACACTAAAGCAGGAAAGCTAAAATGTTAATTCCAAAATTGCAGAAAGTTTAATCACTAGACTAACATTGAATCTCTCACAGATGTAGCCTCATCTTCCAAAAGTAATGCACACTCATCCTTGCATATGCACTCTGCTTCTTGTTCCATGCTCTCCAGTGCCTTGTCAACCTAGAGACTCAAAAGAGGGCGAAAAAAATCACAAGACTCATAGTTGCAGTACAAATACAAAACTAATTTAAACAGGAAAAGGCACAATAAACAAACAGCTACTAGCTTCATATTTGTCCATTTCAGGCTATATTTAGTGCCCCCTGAAAAATTATTCAGCACCCCTATTAGCTGAATTGAATTTTAGAATAGAAACATTGACAAACCTCTTGTTGATGAGTTTCAATTAATTCAAGTTGCTTCTCTAAGTTAGTTTGAGTCTCCACAACTTTTGCCATTTCAGCCTGCAAATCGTTCAAGAAAAACTAGTACTTAGTCACTCAGATGGAAATATGCAATCTACTCATTCATGATAAATTGCCTGTAACATAGGATTGTTGCATAAATATAAGACTGGAGACACTGTCAATTAAAGTGACACAAGAGGTAATTGCAAATATAGAACTGGGAGCCTTCAAAAATGTTTGTCAGGCACACATCAATTCACATGTGCTCCAATCACAGTAAGATGGTCAACAGCAGAGATTTTTTCTTTAATTTATGCAATAAGCAAAATTATGAGATGAGTAACAAACCACAAGTTGTTGTCCAAAATATATGAATAAGATACTTGTTTCATGATAAAGCAGAAAGAATGAAAAACTATGTAAATTTTAAGTTCATGGAGATCACCAAGAAATTGTTATCCATGCTAGAATGAATTTTGTTTATCTTATCGACTGGTGTGCTTTTTTTTTTCTAGATCAAAACAAAGTCACAACAACTAACTTTAGGCCTATGATTCTAATTAGCTGGAGTCAAGTTAAATGGATCCTATCCCACATCCAGCTCTAATATAGACCAAATACTTCAAATGTAATTTGCATTTATAGGAGATAAAAAGAAAATCCTTTTTGTATTTCTAAAGAACAAAAAATTTCATAAGAAAAGCTCCACTCATATGAAAGAAACACACAAAATATTTAACAAACAGATAACTGACAAATGATAATGCACTGTATCAAATAAATACCTCCAGCCAAATGAGAATATTTCGGTTTTGTAGGATCCTCCTATCCCATTCAGCAATTGCTGTAGCCTGATTTTGGAATTTTGCAGTATGCTCTTGCAGCTCAGTATTCCAGTCCTTAAGAATCTGGTTTAATTAGGTCAATTAGTTGATGAGATGATTCCATCAGCATATACAGGACAAAATGAAGGCCATCAACAATCTTTGTGACACTTTTTCTGTTGTTTTGGGTTAATAAGGTAACAACATAAACATTAATATATAGCTCCTAGATTTGAGAGCATTTCAGGAGATTGCCCATATATCATTTGGCTATCATTCAATTTCCACAGAATTTAGTCAAAGAATAGTACCTCCTCAACAGTTTTTCCAGTGATCTCTGATGGTAGCTTAGGTGCCTGAGTTGCGACTGAATTGGTAGTAGTAAGTCTAAAGTCCATTAATAAAAAGAGAGCATGAAAAAATAAAATTATAAAAACATAAAATGTAAACTCTTAGAATCCAAAAAAATCAAGGACATAAAGTTAGAAAATAGAAAAACACAAACCCGCCACTACTTGCTTGGACAACTGAAGGTAAAGCTTGACTTGTGGCAGCACCGGAACTTGAATCGCTAGCTAATGCTGAAGTAGAGGAACCTGAGGAGGAATTTTGTTTAGATACTATGGCATCAAAGTTGGTTCTTGGCATAAGCTGCATGTGCAGCCTTATAAAATGTTGATCATCTTAATGCCAAAATGAAAAACAAGAAAGATGTCACTTTTCAGCTCCTAAAATCAAGATAACAAAACCCAGAGCATAAGATATGGTATGCAAATTAAGTTTCTAAAACTAGTTAATTTTAAAATATTAATTTTAAAATAGAAATGGAAATATATATACTGTAAAGCAAAAGAGCTCAGCATGTGGCTACCGAAGAAAGACAACATTTTATGACATAAATCTCATGCATCCAGGACGTTGTAAACATCTGACACAACGTGATCTCCAAGATAAAAGAATTCTCAGGCAATGAACTCTTTTAACAAGGTAAACAGAAGCCCCTGACTGCCTATTCTTAAGACAAGTTGATGATAACCAGAAATCTAACTCACTCTTTTATCAAATTCTGAATATTCAACAAATATGGAGGGACAATAAATCAACAAGAGAACTGACTATCTATAACATATAACAAAATTCATTAAACAAAGCCTGACGAGATAGAGGGTAAAATTAAGGAGATATCCTAATATACAACCAAGTGTAGAGCAGAACAGAGTAGAAACCCAATAACAATGGATATTGGTAAGCTAAATTTTATTACTGGTTGCATGGTAAAGAAAACAATGCTTTTGTTGCCATCTAGTTCATTTAAATAGGTACATAAGCAACAAGACAAATCAAAATGACAACATGGAGACAACAATCTGTCAACTAAAAATTAGATGGACAAATATTGCTCATCAACATTGACTGGAGAGCAATGCATGCCAGAGTTCATGAGGTAATGTGGAACAATAAATTTAAGAGCTTGACATAAAGCTGGAGGCATATGTTGGCCATTTAATCAGTAACCCTATGAAGCAAGTGTAAAAAGCATTGTCAAATAGTGGTTGAAACACAATGTCTACTATATCACAATTTAGATAAAAACTAAAAGCTTGCAAGCAATCCCATTGGAGTGCATGCTCGTTGGCCACATTTTTCTTTCATGTTAGCGATGCATTATTTTAATATTAGGGGCAAGCTTTGATGGCAAGATAAAAGTGCAACTTCGCAAATTGGGTGATCAAGGTCCGAGCCATAGAAACAACCTACGTTGAACTACTTATACATAATTGGCCATCCTTTTGTTGGCCTATTCCCTTCATATTTGAGAGCCTAAAACATAGGCTATCAGATAGTAAACATCAGTACAACCTGCAATGCGGCCTGAAGCATATCTAGTTGAAAGATACATGGAAGAAACAAATGATACAGGTTGACTACATTTCATTTTTCAACCTTTACATGACATCTTTGTGTTAAGATACCACTGAATGTTCATTTCAACACAGCTAAGAGATCATCCAAATAAATTAGTAATAAATCTTTCCGGATGCATATCAACAGCTCTCCTTGATTTTCACCATGTTCGGAAGAAGTCTACATGGACATAAGTGATGACCAAATCGTAACATATACAGCAGATTTGGTATCTCGATTTTTGCAAAAAGCTAATGAAGCAGATTAAGAGATCAAATATGCCCAATTCTATATAGAACATAAAAATTACCGAACAAAGAAGCAGCCGTTGTTGATGCTGTCGGGGAGGCTTCTGTAGATGATGCAGTGACATCTAAAGTCGTTCTCGATGCCAAAGCAGAAGATGCAGTGACGGATGCCGCAGCTGCTGACAATGATGAAGAAACTGAAACCGACAAGGGAGATGCAGCAGAGAAAGATGATGGTGAAGCAAACAAAGAGGAAGCTGTAGATGGGGCCGTTTCAGCTAGCACAGAAGTCGTAATGCTTGTAGCTGCGAGGGATGGTGCAGCAGCCGCTGATGGAGTCCCAGATGAAAAGCCAATTGCTAAGGTAGATGACGAGGAGGTTGTGATTGCAACAGGCGCGGATGAAAAGGTACCGGCAGATGAAGCAGCAGTGAAGGAGCTCTGCGGAAAGGATCCGCTAGTTCCAAAGGAAGGCGATGAAAAAGTACAAGAAGAAGACGATGATGAAGAGAGGGGCAACGCAAAGGAAGGCAAGGGAAACAATGATGAGTCGGATGGAATTGTCGTTGCCGTCTCAGCCATCCCTGCAGTAGTAGGGCCTGAGGATGAAGCAGAGGAAGCGAGAGAAGGGGCGGTGCTAGCTGCAGAAGTCGCTGCCGAAGGAGTGAAAACCGGCGAAACCGTGGAGAACGAAGGGGCCGTCGTGAAAGAAGAAGAAGGGGAAGACGAAGTTGTAAGCAACGGGAAGGAAACAGAGGAAGATGTCCCGAAGCCGAACAGAGAAGATGACGCGCCGGAATCGGAACCGGAACCGAAACTAGGGTTTGGGGTGGAGGAAGGAGCGGCAGTCGAGAAGGACGAAAAGGATGTCAACGACGAGGCAGAGGTGCCAAAGCCTGAAGCAAAAAGAGGGGAGGAGGAGGGTGCGGTGGACGACGAGGACGAGGCGGCCGACGCTGTGGGAAGGGAGAAGGAGAAGGGGAAGGGGTTGGGTGCGGAGGCGGCGGTCGACGCGGAGAAAAGATCGGCCGTGGTCGCAGCAGATGAGACCGATGAAGCGCCGAGGTTTGAGAAGCCGAATGGAGATGGGGAAGACGCCGAGGAGGAAGGCGTTGGAAAAGAGAAGCCGGCAGAGGGAGACGAAGCGGTGTCGAAGCCAGAGGAGGAGGAAGCCATGGGGGGGATTCACCTTTTGCCGCTCAATGCGAGGGGCCGTTTTTTCGAACCGTCACCGGGGATGCGATCCATTAAAATGGAGGGAGCGACCGTAGCGCGCCGAAGAGGGCTCGCCAAGTCTGAGCTCCATTCAGTGGGCCGCTAATACTGGCTGGTTCGTACCGGTTCGAGTTCCCATGGATCTATGTGTAGCCAAGCCCAAATTACATGTATGTATGTGTGTATGTATGCATGCATAGGACATCGGATGCTGTAAGGAAGCTTTTGGCCCCTTGGAATGGGAATGCACGCATTGGAAAAAGGAGGACTATTTTTAGGTTGATTTCCTCATCCTACAAGAGAAGAAAAAAGGAAAAAACTTTACTGATTTAATTATGGTATTTTATAATCCTATTTATAGGGTGAAAGAGAATCTAATCAATCTGAATCAAGACATATGAGATCCCTTTTATATAATAATTAAATTTAGTACACTCCTACAAATTTAAGATTAAAAATAAAAAAACTAAATTTGCTATAAATCGATTAGGTAGGATCTTAACTACGTTAAACCATAGAGATACGGGGTTATATTTGATATGTGATTTATTGTATATAAGACATGCTAAGTGAGGGAGGAATATGGTGCAAATAAATAAGCTATGTGTAAAGAAAGATTATTATCATGTGAAAAAAGTCACATGAGGAAGACCGTAGAACCTATTGATGAACGAGTGTATCGTGACCGATGTGTCAGCATAGCTCATTCGGAGATCGATATCGGGAGTTCACGCTCGGTTGGGTGAGGTATTGAGATTGATTACGTCTATAAGTTGGGATGCCGACATCGTTTGAGGGAAAACGCCTCTCGATCAGGACACTGGCATCGTCAGGGGAGGTTATCTCACAATATAAATGATCTATATGTCAAATTGAGTACTTTCAATTGTATTATTATCATGACAGTGGTGATAGAAGTTACGTAATATAAACGAACAAATAAAATAGTTTTATTAGAAGAGGTTATCTCAAAATACTTTAAATTACTTTCATGATGGATGAAAGCAAGCATTAAAGATAATATAGTAAATATTTTATGAATTATAATAAACTACGATCCTTTTTCAAGCCTATATATAGGCCTATGACTATCCATGAAAGAATAAGCATTTTTGAAGTTCCAAGACACCTATTCTTCCTGAATGCATCATCCAAGGAGTCCAGTGTTTTTCATCTAAAAACTTGCTTTTGGATAACTATGATGCGAGGTAATTTTATATTTTACTATATATTTAATTCATGAATTATTCTATAGGCATAAGTGGTGTGAGAACCATGTTGTTCAAAGCATAAGGTGTAAGTTTTGAGGTATTTCTTTGATGAAATTGATTTATTTGATTTGATCATAAATTTTATTGTGACCGGTACTCTATTTTTTTTTATTTTTTTTATTTCATAGCTAGTTTCTCATGTTCATTTTTTTCATTATAATTATTATATAATGAGTTTATTGGCTTTGTCATTTTGGTTGTACTCAGGAAGATAAAAACCAATTTTAGAACATGCATGTATCATGAAATATGTTGGTATATTTTGGAACTATCAAGTGGTTTTTAGTTGTATAAGTTAAAACAATTTTATTTTATGCCTTGAATTATTTTATAAATATTGATGATATTTTATGGGCACATTGAGTTAATTTTCATTATATGACCTATAATTGATCAGTCTTTTTGAATCAAATAAAGTTATACCTTGCTACATGAGATTCCTTTAAAAGGATTACGTGACTTATTGTACATGTTTGTTCTCTATGTAATTTCAGTTATTTCTTATATGATACATCAATATCAGGATTCACTAATGAGATTACTATGAGATGTCACATAGGGTTTTAATATTTGTAACTTAGGAACAATCACAACATCTTGAGTCACAATATAATATTGATTGAAGATAGTCATATCTATGATAAAATAATTTTTAAGATTATGATTGACTTGTGAAGGGTAAGAAGCACTTGACCCTACAGGGAGGTAATTATTTATGAGTTGATCGGAATAATATGGTAATTTAAATATTAATTTTCTTAATATTAATATTTTTGTGCTCTTGTTATCGATTTTATTAATTAAAAAATTAAAGGTTAGAATTTACATTGATATGAATAATTTGTTTCATAGCATAATGTTGATTTTTATTTTTGGTTTATAGTTTTTCCTTCTACTCTTATTAATGATGGATCTATTTTAAGTGACCATAACTTTTTCGATTGGAAAGAAAAAGATCCCCTTGCTCTTGGGTGCATGGACCTTGATTTGGTGGCTTATGTGGATGAACCATTTATTCCCACGAAATCAAATACACCACCTAAGAAAACAACATACAAGCGATAGATGATGATGCTCATTAGATCTTACATTAGTAAGAGCATTCATGGTGCTATTTATGAATATAACAAGTTCAATGACTTTACAAAAGTCATTGAAGAACAATTTATGACTTCAAGAAAGCACTTGCTAGCACTCTAAGGAAAGGCCTTTCAAGTATTGAGTTCGACAATTCTAAGGGTATGCATGAGCACAAACGAGGGATGTTACTATCCGACTTCAATTCTTAGAGATTGTGATATCTAAAAAATTTTTAGATTATTTTATTTTAATTTTTTTTTAACAGAATTTGACCCATTGAAAGTTTTTCACAATACATAACTTCGACTTTTGACTATGTGTATTCAAAAAGAAGAAAGGTTGAAACATGAGAAGTAGTCGTGTAGCAACTTACAAAAAGAGCTACAAGGGGAAGGAAAACTGTCCAAAAAAAATAAAAAAAAATTACTAATACAATATCAAGGTAATAAGGTTCATTATTTCTTTTATAAGATGAACGGACACAGGACTATCAAGAGTACAAAGGTTAGCTTGAAACTAAAGAATTATATATGTATATATATATATCTCTAATGTGTTATGAATCATTTTATAATGAAACTCCTAATAATACATAATGGATTGATTTTGATTCGTCAATCTATATTGCGAATACCATATAGGGCTTTTTGAATCTAATGAAGCCGAGACAAAATTAAAAAAAGCATCTATTTTGGTAATTGGATTGCTCTAACGTGGAATGCATAGCAACCTTTAGACATATTTAAAAACTAGATTTATTTTGGATTGTGAGAATACTATTTATATTTTATCGTTCTGTAGAAAATTAATTTTTGTTTTAAGACTTATGCAAGTATATTTTTCTTTTTATTTTGAAAATATGTTTAGTGTGTCACAAAAATAAATGAGTTATTGGAACCAAATCCTTAATTGATGATTTATTTAAATATGATCTAGATACAAAATTTGAGATTAACTATTTTTCTATGCATGATTAAAATTTTGGACGTAAACGTGGTATTATCAATCAGTATTCTTGCACAAGAGATTGTATCATATCTATGTAGAAAGATAAAAGAGATTAATAACTGATGGAGTTCTAAAAACTCTAGGTTTTATTGATTTAGGAAATTTTGCTAGCATAAGCTACTCAACAAGTCCACTAAAGGTTCTAAGAGGAGTTTTTAAACTTTAGAAATCATACACATTAATATATATGGATCTTTTACTCCATGCTTCAATAGTAAGAGATATTTTATCTCATTTATAGATAAATATAAAAAGTATAAATTGATGAGTCTATCTATTAAGTTTCTTATAAAAGAAGGTATTATTAAGTAATATATAATGTTAGCATACCTTAACAAAAGACTATTATAGTAATTATAATTTATCTATATCTCTTTGGAGTGAAGCATTAAAGACTATTGTGTATATCTTAAGCAAGATTTTATCTAAAGTTATTCCTAAACTTTTTTGAGTTGTAACAAAAGTGAAAATCAAGTTTAAGTTATTTTGAGTCGTAAGTTAGGTGAAAATGTAAGTTTAAGTCATTTTCATATATAGGGTTATTATGTTAAAGTGATGATTTAATTATTTTTTTATTGGTTATGCTATTTATCGTAAAGGATATAGATTTTATTATCCCTCGTATATCTCAAATTGTTAAACAAAGGAAATAAATTTATTTGAGGAACTTAAATTCAATGGATGTAGTTTTTTTAATTATTAAAAGGGATAATAATCATTGGTTGTAAATAGATCTATATCAAAGTTTGTCGTACCAACTTATACCACGTGATATGGGCGATATAGATTAGTCTATCAAGAAATCGATACATGGATCATCCTTTATCAAGTGGTACCCTCACATGATATTATATCGAGTGATAAAAATCGAAATATAACCTTTACAATATATAGTGATCGAATTTCGATCATTACCAATAAAAAACTAAGATTGCCCTATTTCAAACAGTCAAATTGACTATTTAAGGCTTAGAAAAATATTTTCAAACCCTTTCCTCTCCTTATTTCAACTCATTTCATTCTTTCGATGTCTTCAATTCTCTCAAACTCTTTTTCACTCACATTTCTCTCTCATTCTTGTATTTTAATTCTCTTAAGATTAATGAAATTATGATTTATGGATTGTATCAAATTTAGAAAGTTAATTTGGGAGGATTAAGAGAAAGAACACTCTAATCAAGAGATATGCATTCTCTTTCTAGATTTTTATTGATTTATAAAATGATTAAGCCTATTCTATGTGATGTATGACTTAATATCTAATATGGTGTTTGATATATTTTGATAGTTATATAGTTTTAATCAAGGAGTAATTAAGATCTTTAATATTATGATTAGTATATTTGATATTTTTTTTTAAATTAGATATTTAATTGGTCCAATCTTAATATTTCATGCATATTAAGGTGATTTATATGTTTGTGATAGTATAATACGTTTAATTAGATTTTAATCAATTTTTTTAATACTATGATTTATATGTTTGTGATGGTATAATAGGTCTACATAATTTGAGGATAGTGCATGGACCGAGAAATAACATTTTACACATATTATCTAAGATTTAGATTATGAAGCTCGATGAAGTATTGGTCTAATTTATGGACTACGAAAGGAAAAGGGGAATGTAGTAGATGATTTTAAATAGATACAACGGAGCATACACCATGTAGATATAGAGTAAACCTCATCGTATTCACAGTCGTTGTATTATAAAAAATCTTACGACCAATAGTAGTACAGTAATATTTGGTCATAGTTCTCCTAGCAATAGTACAATAATCGATCTTATAATACAGAGTAGTAGATCAGTAGTGAAAATAGAAGTTCTAACATTCTCTATGTACCATACCAATATATGCTCAATTTGTCCTTACATTAGGAATTTCCTCGGACATATGTGATTTATAACGATCAGACTATGACCATCACTATATTGATGCACCAATAACATATAATGTATCAGTATACTATATCATGAAATTAACTTTAGGATTAGGTATGACAAACATATTATATTAATATACATATACATAGGATTGAGGACCCTAATCTATTGTCAATGGAGTCCCGTCATTCTTTTTTTTTGTAGAACTAAGTATATCTATCGATTGATTACTTAATTTATTTGAATCTTAAAGTTTAGATTATTTAAAAAATAATATAATAATTTAAATTATTTCTTCGTAGATAATTTAATATTAACAGATGGTCGATCTATAACATATCACAAAGCTACTCCTCAAAATTTGAAAATGATATATGTCACTATTCTTTTATAATTTATATTATTTTTACTAAAATTATACTAAATTTATATTTATTCTTAACTTAAAAATTTTAATCTAACTTTTTTTTTCTTTCTATTTTTGGATATTTTTGGAGCTATTTTTATGATTTTGTCTGTACGATATGCCTCACCATACTAATGCCTGATCAATACACTAATATAGACCCAAATTATAAATCTTGATCTGTATGATCAAAAGGGATATCTTTGGTAATATTGAGAGATATAAAACCCAATTTATAATTAAAAATTTTACTCAAAACTCAATAGGAATCAATTGATTATCATGACTTTCTAAAAACGAGTCATTTAGAATAATGTAACTTATCTTAACTCAGAGTTACATCAAATATATATGAAATAATATTATTAAATAAATATCTTAGGAAGAAATTTTCATGAACCAGCCTAATGGCTTTTGTGATAAAAATTATTTGGTTTGTAAATTTAAGAAGTTATGTCACATCCCTAATTTATAAAAAAATAAACTCTCTCCTTTTCTTTTCATTTATTTTTAAATTCAAATCATTGTCTTTATAATAGTAAATATTCTATTAGCTAGAAAAATGATATATTCTTCTTAGGGTCACAAGTCTCTTCCACCCAAGCTTTAGATCTATTACACAATAGTAGATTACTTTGAAAATAAATATAAAATAAAAACACATCAGCAACCAGACATGTTGGTAAGAACCTCAGAAAAATCATAAAAATAATCTTCAATATTCATGAAATATAAATAAATATCAATAATTCAATATGAAAATATATCTATTCGTCATAAAACTTATGTATCAGAAAAATGATGATAATTTCTTACATAATAAACAAAATCATGCATCAGCCACATGCAACACATACATAATAACAAAGGCGTACATTACCCAATGATGCACTCTCCCAACAGTGGACAAAGAGGCATATTCCACGGGATGGATTCCTCTTAACAATGGATGGAGATAATCCATATCGCACTTCCAACAGCGGATGGAGTGGTATCCCTTGTTAGGATCGGAGCAGCACTAAGAGGGGGGGGGGTGCATTAGTGCAACGGATTAAAACTTCGGTTTTTAAAAAATCTTTCGTATGATAAGAGCGGAACTTGACAAGCTTAATCTTGAAAGCGTATTCTTAAATATGCGCAGCAAAAGTAATAAGGAACTAAAGCATATAAGAAGGTTTGCAATAATGTAAATAGCAATAATGAAATGCAAACCAAGGATCACGATTTTAGAGTGGTTTAGGTCAAATGACCTACTCCACTTTGAGGCCCCTCTTGATGAGGCTCCCACCTTCCACTAGCAAGTCTCTTGAAATGGAAAGGTAAATACCCCTCTTACAACTCTTTACAAGCGGTTCACTCTCTTACAGATTTTTGAGAAGAGATGAGGTGAACACTAGCAAATTGAAAAGAAGACAAGCTAACACTTTTCTAAGACCTTTCTCTCAAACTCTTGCTGCTCAAAAAGTTGTGATCTCAACTGAGATTTGAGGGGTATTTATAGGCCTCAAAAGGATTCAAATTTAGGCTCCAAAATTCAAATTCTCTTTGGGTTCCGATCTTTGTGATTGCCCTTGACATTGAGGAATGTCACTGCTTGCCCAGTGCGGTACCGCTTGCCCTCCGATTCACTTGGTTTGGCTTACTTTTAGCCCAAACCAAATCTGACTTTTGGCCTGAGTTAGCCCATAACCAGGATATAGGATTATCTTCTTAATCCTAATCCTAATTATAAGTGAACTACATAATAAAACACATCCTAAAGCAATTTATTAACCCATGAACGTCAAGTCTTGTTCGGTGAGCTTTCAAACGAACTTCCTTCGACGGGGTCCAAGCACGCTCCCGAACTTGTGATGACTTTAATGAGTAGCTGAGACTTCTCGGTGATCTCTGTGAACCTCCGACGATCTCTTCGGTGAACTTCCAACAGGTTCCCGATTTCTTCTCGGTTGGTTCCGTGGCATCTCGACGATTCTTCGGACTCTTAAGCGTTCATCGAACTTCGACTCGGTATACTTGCTTTGTGTTTTCTGTTTATCGTAGTTAATCCTGCATACTTAACTCAATAATATGGATTAGATCAAATAACCCATCAATTGATTTTATCATCAAAATCCGAGATTCAACAATCTCCCCTTTTGATGATGACAATCAATTGATGTGAGTTAAACATAACTCCCCTATCTATATGCCATATTATGAGAAGATAAAAAACACTTGAATTCCATCCCATTGGATTCAAGCATAACCCGATAAGTTCTAACCGTAGAGCTTATCGTGATCCTCATTAAACAATAGTGAGTACAAAACTTTTATGAAAATCATAAGTTAAATGAAAAGGGACGAATTTTATTACGACAGAAGATAAAGATTTTCAATATAAATTTTATGATTTAGATGTAAGGCATGCTTTCAATATGATCAATCAATCTTGTGATATTTTCAAGGATTTTGCAAGGCATATAAGTCATTCATATCAATCACTTTTCTTAAAGATTTTGCAATTCATATTTTGTCATGCTATTAAGAATGATATAAGTCATCACTTTTCTCCCCCTTTGTCATCAACAAAAAGGGAAATGAGACTTGAAGCACATATTTTGTCATACAATGATTTTATCATTGAAAATTAAGTATGTAAAAATATTTACGCAGAGTTCATTTTAGAGGAAAATTCAGCATGCATTCATATTATCTAATCTCTTCTTTCTATAAATAATAGAAATTGTAGATGTACAAGAGAGAGATTGGGATAAAAAAAATTCAAGTAGTAATTTCACAAAGTCAAGATCATAATTCGAATACAAACTCATTCAAATCGTTAAATTCATTAAAATCTTAACATTACTTTTCAATCATCATATAAGACATTTAAAGAATTTTGAAACATAGGAGAATGATTAATTTAAGCATACAATGTTTCAAGTCATGAATGCTAATACTTTCATATTTGTAAGTATCAATTCATGAATGCCAAAAGATATTATTTGTGATTCCAATTTTGCAAGATCAAGATTGTGATTTAGATAAAACTTATTTAAATCAAATCGGTAACTTGAAATTCATAATCAAGTCATCAAAATCAATTTCGAGATTTCACAACATGTCATATAGAATTTGAAGGAGAATGATTAGATTCACCGAGAGATGGAAAGAAGATGAAAGACTTTACGGAAAATCCAATCAAACAAGTTTATTGTTTAGGGACAATTCAACATACCTAATTCCCTTCTAATGAATTCAAATTGGTCTTCATTCAAGGCTTTTGTGAATATATTTGCTAATTGATGCTTTGTGTCAATGAATTCTAGAACAACATTATTGTTAAGGACATGATCGCGTATGAAATGATGCCTAACGTAGATGTGCTTAGTTCTAGAATGCTGAATTGGATTTTTAGTAAGACATATAGCACTTGTATTATCACATTTTATGGGAATATTTTTAAAGTGAATTCCATAGTCTTCTAATGTATTTTTCATCCAAACAACTTGTGCACAGCATGCACTTGCAGCAATGTATTCGGCTTCCGCTGTAGATAGTGCAACTGAATTTTGTTTCTTGGAAGTCCAAGAAACAAGTGCATGTCCTAAAAATTGGCATGTTCCGGATGTACTTTTTCTATCTATTCTGCATCCGCCAAAATCAGCATCCGCATAGGCTATTAAATCAAAATTTTCAGATTTTGGATACCATAATCCTAAATTTGGAGTTCCTTTAAGATACCTAAATATTCTTTTAACACTTTTAAGATGAGATAATTTAGGATTTGATTGAAACCTAGCACAAAGTCCTACACTAAACATAATATCCGGTCTAGTTGCGGTAAGGTAGAGTAGACTACCTATCATTCCCCTATATGTTTTTTGATCGAAATTTTCACTATTTTCATCCATATCTAACTTAGTCGTAGTACTCATAGGGGTATTTATTGCTTTTGAATTATCCATGTTAAATCGTTTTAACAATTCTAATGTATATTTAGATTGGTTAATAAATATACCATCCTTAAGTTGTTTGATTTGTAATCCTAAAAAGAAAGTTAATTCCCCCATTAAACTCATTTCAAATTCATGGCTCATAGATTTGGCAAATGATTCATATAATGACTCATCCGAAGAGCCAAAAATAATATCGTCAACATAAATTTGCACAATAAGAAAATTATTTTCAAAATATTTAATAAACAATGTAGTATCAACCTTGCCTTTGATAAAATTATTTAAAATAAGAAAGGAACTAAGCCTTTCATACCAAGCTCTAGGAGCTTGTTTCAAGCCATAGAGAGCCTTAGTCAATTTGAATACATGATTAGGAAGAAGAAAATTTTCAAATCCGGGAGGTTGTTCGACATATACTTCTTCGGAAATAAAACCATTCAAGAAGGCACTTTTGACATCCATTTGAAATAGTTTAAAATTATAACTACTAGCATAGGCAAGGAGCATCCTTATGGCTTCTAATCGAGCCACGGGAGCGAAAGTTTCTTCGTAATCGATACCTTCTTCTTGGTTGAAACCTTTGGCCACTAATCTAGTCTTGTTTCTAACCACGATACCATTTTCGTCTTGCTTGTTTCTAAAGACCCACTTAGTACCAATGACTAAATGGTCACTAGGTCTAGGAACAAGCTCCCACACCTTGTTTCTCTCAAATTGATTCAGTTCCTCTTGCATTGCAATAATCCAAAAATCATCTTTTATGGCCTCGTCAATGCACTTAGGTTCGATTTGAGAGAGGAAGGCGGCATTAGCACAAAAATTCATGAAAGAGGAACGAGTTTGAACCCCTTTAGATGTATCTCCTATAATTAGCTCCTTTGGATGAGCATCTATATACTTCCATTCCTTAGGTAAGGAAATTTCGGAAGAAGGTGCATCCAAGTTGCTATTTTGAGGAGAGGGTTCATTTAAATTCAAATTATCGAAACCAAGATCATCATCAAAATCATTTTTTCTTAAAATTTGAGACTTCATTAAAAACTACATGAATAGACTCTTCAATTACTAAGGTTCTTTTTATTAAAAATCCGAAAAGGCTTTAAAGCGGAAGAGTAACCAAGAAAGATGCCTTCATGGATTTTGCATCAAATTTTCCTAAGGCATCCCTTTCATTTAAAATAAAGCATTTACAACCAAAAACTTTAAAATAGGAAATATTTGGTTTTTTTGTTATTCCATAATTCATAGGGGAGTTTTTGATAAGGAAGGTCTTATTAGGACTCTATTCATGATGTAGCAAGCCGTATTTCGGCTTACATTTAAAAATACTTAGGTAAACTATGTTCATTTAACATAGTTCTTGTCATTTCTTGTAGGTTTCTTTTTTTTCTTTCAACTACTCCATTTTGTTAGGGATTTCTCGAGGTGGAGAAGTTATGGTTGTATCCATTAACTTCACAAAAAATTTTGAAAGTCATGGTTTTGAAATTAGCCACCATGATCACTCAATTGATGAAATCATGAACCCTTTTTCGCTTTGAGTGAGTTTACAAAATTTAGAGAAACACTTGAAACAATCGCTTTTGTGAGCTAAGAAATAGGTCCAAGTGTATCTAGAGTAGTCATCCACAATTACAAAAGCATATTTGCTTCCACCTAGACTTGTTGTATCAATTGGTCCAAATAAGTCCAAATGGATCAATTGTAACAGTCTAGTGGTGCTAATTTGATTTTTTGGTTTGAAGCTTATTTTTATTTGTTTCCCTAGTTGACATGCATCGCATACCTTATCTTTAATAAACTTCATATTCGGAATCCCTCGTACTAATTCTTGAGATGAGATTTTAGATATTGTTTTCATGCTTGCATGGCCTAATCTCCTATGCCAAAGCCAAGCATCATCATTTATGGCGGAGAAACACATTTCATTACTTAGTTCATCAAGATTGATGGTATAGACATTATTTTGTTTTAAAGCAATCATAGTCATGTTATGATTTGGTTTTTCAATAATGCACATATTTGATTCAAATCTAACGATATAACCTTTATCGCATAATTGACTAATGCTCAATAGATTATGTTTTAATCCATCAACTAGTAACACATCATCAATGGAAAAACTTGATTTGTTACCTATGGTTCCCTTACCAATGATTTTGCCTTTGTTGTTGTCTCCGAAGGTGACATAGCCTTAAATCCATGCTAGTGAGCTAGGTGAATTGGGATGGATCTCGGTCATATGCCTTGAGCATCCACTATCAAGATACCATCTCTTGCTCCTAGCATGTGATGGTGTATGTTTCTACAAGAAGGAATTATTTTTAGGTACCCATTTACTTTTGGGTGCCTTAAAAACTAATCTAACTTGTTTATCATGTTGCATAGACTTGATCATGGTTCCTTTAGGAACCCAAATCAATTTGTTCAGACTAATTTTCTTGAATGGACATTGGTAAGTTATATGTCCATATTTGCAACAAAAGTTGTAATTGCTTTGATGTTGAACATGTAAGATAGGACCTTTAACGAAGGTGGTTGGATTTTGGTGAGTACTTCTCACAAATCCGATTCCACTCCTTTTAGGAACGTGACCCTTATTTGTAAGGATCATGTTTAAGGACTTGCTACCGACCTCGAATTTCTTCAAGGTGTCCTTAAGTACTAAGTTCTCATTTTGGAGAGTTTCTAAATCATGGCATTTAACACATGGAGCTAGACAATCATGATATTCAGTTTTTAATTTATCAAAAGCACAAGTAAGACTATCGTGCTCCTTTCTTAGCAATTTGTATTTTCTACTAATTGTCTTACATTCATCAAATAACTCATGGAAGGCATTTAATAAATCATGATAAGGTAAATCTGCATTAATTAAATCCGTTACCTCTTCTTCGAAGGCCATTAGGGCGTAGTGAGCAACTTGCTTTCGGTGTTGGACTCCTCTTCTTGGATGTGCTTGAGTTATCCCATGTTGCCTTGGCCTTCTTCTTTGGTGTTCTTTTTTTGGCTTGAGGGCAATCGTTCTTGTAGTGTCCGGTTTTTTTTTGCATTCATAGCAAATCACTTGGTCCTTCTTTTGTTCAAATTTATTTTTTTGTATTATTTTTAAATTTGTTCTTCCTTAAATATTTTTGAATTTTTGAGTCAAAAGTGTAATGTCATTGTCACTGTCCTCATCACTTGATGTTCCTTTCCAGTGGTCTTCTTGTGATTTGAGTGCCATAACCTTCCTGTTCTTTGGAAGGGGTTCTCGAGCTCGTCATGAGCTTGACATGTCATTTCGTAGGTCATTAGAGACCCAATGAGTTCTTCAAGAGGGAATGTTTTAAGGTCTTTGGCCTCTTGAATGGCCGTAACTTTTGGATCCCAACTTTTAGGGAGGGATCTTAAGATTTTAGTTACTAGTTCAAAGTTAGTAAAATCTTTACCAAGAGCTTTGAGTCCATTGATGACATCCGTAAACCGAGTGTACATGTCTCCAGATGGACTCACTTGGTTTCATTAGGAAAAGTTAAGTAAGAGTGCACAAGAATGTTGATTTTGGACTCTTTCACTTTCGGCTAGTGCCTTCATGAGTGACCTCAAGAGTTCTCCAAATATCAAAAGCCGAATCATAAATTGAAACACGATTAAATTCGTTTTTGTCTAGTGCACAAAACAAGGCATTCATAGCCTTTGCATTTAAAGCAAAAACCTTCTTCTCCGATTCTTTCCATTCGCTCATCGGAAGAGAAGATTTTTGAAATCCGTTTTCAACAATAGTCCAAAGCTCGAAATCCATAGAAATGAGGAAGATCCTCATCCGAGTCTTCTAATACGTGTAATCCGACCCATTAAACATAGGTGGACGAGTGATAGAATAGCCCTCTTGCATGCCGGAGTAAGCCATCTCTCTTGGGTATTAAACCAAATGTGAGAGATAATCTCGCTCTGATACCAATTGTTAGGATCGGAGCAGCACTAAGAGGGGGGGGTGAATTAGTGCAGCGGATTAAAATTTCGGTTTTTAAAAAATCTTTCGTATGATAAGAGCGGAACTTGACAAGCTTAATCTTGAAAGCGTATTCTTAAATATGCGCAGCAAAAGTAATAAGGAACTAAAGCATATAAGAAGGTTTGCAATAATGTAAATAGCAATAATGAAATGCAAACCAAGGATCACACTTGATTTTTAGAGTGGTTAGGTCAAATGACCTACTCCACTTCCATGAGGCCCCTCTTTGATGAGGCTCCCACCTTCCACTAGCAAGTCTCTTGAAATGGAAGGGTAAATACCCTCTTACAACTCTTTACAAGCGGTTCACTCTCTTACAGATTTTCAAGAAGAGATGAGGTGAACACTAGCAAATTGAAAAGAAGACAAGCTAACACTTTTCTAAGACCTTTCTCTCAAACTCTTGCTGCTCAAAAAAAGTTGTGATCTCAAATTTGAGATTTGAGGGGTATTTATAGGCCTCAAGAGGATTCAAATTTGGGCTCCAAAATTCAAATTCTCTTTGGGTTCCCGATGTTGTTATGCACCACCCTTGGCCTTCAGTCTTTGAAATGATGCCTGTCTGCCTGGCCCTCCGGTTCACTTGGTTTGGCTTACTTTTAGCCCAAACCAAATCGACTTTGGCCCCAGTTGGCCCCTAACCAGGATATAGGATTATCTTCTTAATCCTAATCCTAATTACAAGTGAACTACATAACAAAACACATCCTAAGCAATTTATTAACCCTTGAACGTCAAGTCTTGTTCGTGAGCTTTCCAAACGAACTTCCTTGACGGGGTCCAAGCACGCTCCCGAACTTGTGATGACTTTAATGAGTAGCTGAGACTTCTCGGTGATCTCTGTGAACCTCCGACGATCTCTTCGGCGAACTTCCAACAAGTTCCCGATTTCTTCTCGGTTGGTTCCGGTAGCATCTCCGACGATTCTTCGGACTCTTAAACGTTCATCGAACTCGACTCCGGTATACTTGCTTTGTGTTTTCTGTTTATCGTAGTTAATCCTGCACACTTAATTCAATAATATGGATTAGATCAAATAACCCATCAATTGATTTTATCATCAAAATCCGAGATTCAACATCCCTCACCCACCCAAGTGGGGACACGTTCCTCCCAACAACGGATGGAGGAACCGTCTAACCATCACGTCTAACAGCCCGCTAATCTCTGAAGGGAATCACCATACCTGCCCTTGGTAGGGATACATAAACATCCATGATAATTCATTTACACTCATTCAATCACTCACGCATACATCAAAAAATCAATATGATTAAATATTATGAGAGACCATACTTGATGTAAATCTACTAGACTATGTTCATTGGTGGCTTCGCACTATGATGGGCTCGTAGCTCCTTTCATAGGTTGCACTCCCAATGTGAACTACTAGTCTAATCACATCTATATGATACTTATAATATCAATATCATAAATATAGAAAACCAATAATCATTTTCAAATGACACCTTCAATTAAAACCTTTAAATTCGTCATATCATAAAAGCATTAAATATCAATATCTCAATAGTCCTCAATCAATCAAAACCCTAATTGGAATAGCTCAATTGGCTTAAACCAAACTCAATTCGATTATGATCTAACGAAACCAATATCAAATCCGTATGGAACCGGTCTGGAATCATCCTAAACCGGTCTAATTTAGATTTGATTAATCTCAATTAGGTCAAATAGGTTTAAACTAGTCAAGTTAGTTTAGAATCACTCTAAATAGGTTTTAACTAATCAAACCTGTTTGATTTCGTCAATTAATAAGCTCAAACCAATAAAGAAGGAGATTGGACTATGTCGTATAATACTAACCCAAACCGAACCAACCCACCTGAGTCTTGGGCGGGTCATATACATTACATATACCTGTTCCAAATACTATGTTGAGTTAAGGTACGACAGGCTATATAAAAGGAACGACGATATGTCTAATACCAATCGCGTAGCTGGGCAGGCTTAACTTCATAGACTAAACTAAGCCTCATTTATAAGTTGGGCTGGGCCTTACCATTGAACTAGGCCATGCTTGGCTCACGAAATGATCATAGACACATGAGTTGGGGTCGTATTTGACACCTAGACTGAGTTGTACCTAGCCGCATAAGCTGGCCCATGCTTAGCCATATGGTTGGATCGTACCTTATCATATGAGTTGGGTTATACATGGCCACACGGATTGGATTGTACCTAGCCACATGAGCTGCCCCATGCCTAACCACATGGTTGGGTCATACCTTATCGCATGGGCTGGGTCATACATGACCATATGAACTAGATCGTACCTAGCCACATGGGTTGGGTCATATTTGACCACATGGGTTAGGTTGTACTTAGTCACATAAGCTAGGTTGTATATGACCATATAGTCTAAGTCGATTCAATATGATCGATCAACTTGACTCAAGTCAGACCCCAATTAGACTCCTATTATCAAATTAGATTTTAATATTTAAAATTATTAAATAATTACTCAAATACATTAATTAAAACTTTAAATCCATAATATAAAATTTAAAACAAATTAAATAAATTAGAACTATTATACTAAATAAGAATTTTAATAATTAAATTAATATTAAAATTCACTCAAGCTTAAAAGATCAATATAAATCAAATAATCAGTCTAACATCAAAATCAATTATTATTATTATTTATAAATAATAAAATTTCGAAATTAAACCATCATCATTCATTATAAAATTGTAACAATCTCAATGTCAAGATTTCAAAACACAAATCAAAGCTAATTAAAAAGAAAGGATCCTACCTCTCTTCGATTATCCCTTCCTTGATATCATCTCCTCGGAAAGTTATCTCCTCAATACTCCTATTGTTAGGCTTAGTAGAGAATGAGGGATGAATAGTCCATTTATATAGGAGAAGATGAGATCTCTCCGAAAGGTAAGTAATAATTTAATTTTTATTTAATTTTATATATTTTTTCATACAAAAAAAAAAGTAATATAATATTCATTTCTCATAGTTCACACACAAAAATGGAATGAAAACTATTTACTTCCTAAATATTAAATCACTCATTACAAAATAAATCAATTAATAATTTAATTGATTAGTAGAATTCCTAACTTATCCATGTGATTAAGGAAACCAAATTTAATTATTTCCTTAACTATAATACACAAATATAGAAGTTAATAATAAAGTAATATATTATTTATAGTAATTAATTTATGTTAAGGGAGAAATTAATGATGATTACAAGTTAATATATAGACTAAAATATTTTTTTCGATAATTGAACACTAAATTTCATAATATTGTTCTAATCATATCAAATATTTAAGTTATGAATTGATTTTCTTTCCTTACTTGTTTAAGGAAATCTTAATCTACTTCCTTGTTTGTTAATATGAATTAAGAAAATAATTATTAAGTATTCCAAATATAATGATATCATATTTGTTAGTATATTAAATGAAAATAGTTTATATTAAATAAATATAAAAATTAAAATGAATTTCCCTTAATAGAGGCTCACCTCCTCCTATTTAAAGGGAGGGATTTCTCTCCTTCATTCCTCACCTAGTCGAGCTTGGCAGCGGGAGGAACAAGGAGTTATACCCTGTTGACAAGAGGTAGGTTTCCCTACCTTTCTTAAATTTAAAAGTTTTAGCTTTTATTTTGATTCTTTAAATGTTGAAAGTTTTATAGTTTGAAAAATATGTATCACTTATTTAAATGTCAAACTTTTTGCATTAAAGTAATTAGTTAAAGTTTTCATAATATTCTTTGACCCATGATTAAGGTTTTTATTGTAGAGTCAAATATGTTAAAAATATATTTGTTTTATATGATATTTCTTATATTACAGTTTATCTTTAATCTTATCTGGATTAAAATCTTGTTAGATTAGAATATGTTATCTAAAATCCTTTTTGATATTCATTGATCTGAAATTTAAAATATATTATTCTGAATGATTTAAAATATGACAAGAATATGTTGAAATTTTATATGTGTTGAAAACATGATTTTTATTTGAATTTAGAAGGCTATTTTCTTGTATTAAAACTTATCTCCCAATCCCTCTTTTAATGTCTTATGATTTCTAGTCAAATTTAAAACGTTATTTCTTTGTATTAAAGCCTTTCTCCTTATCTATCTTTTAATGCATTATTATATTTTTTTTATTTATATTGTTAATGGGTATATGCTATGATATGAAATTGGATATTAATTGGAATGAAATTGCTCACAGGCCAGGCCCAACCCACGAGTCAGGCCTTGGCCCGTAGGCTACCCTAGCCCAACCATTATGGGCGGTCACATGCGATGCACATGACTAGTCCATGGGCCAGGGCTGGGCCAGTTTTGTGTAATGCATGCTCAATCATGTATAATGCACATAACCAGTAGATGGACTAGCTCAATCTAGCCCAATGTTATTGTTGAACTTGAGCCCAATGTTGATTGAACTAAACTAGACTTGATTAGTCTAGATCAATTCAGGATGATTCCGAATTGATTGACTTATTCAAGTTAGTTTAACCTAAATTGAACTTAATCTAGTCTAAATTATACTAGTCTAGGGTGGTTCCAAACCAGTTAAATAAGGATTAGAGATCAATTCAGTTAGGCTGTAGTAAATCGAGTTCAATTGAATCGATTAAACTAGAGTTCAAGTCAATTGAGGGCTAATTTATATTATTTGATATTGATGATATTTGAAAGAGACATTTTAAATATGTTATTTCATCCCGAAATGGACATGACTAGTATGAGATTATATTATTTTCCTACCGAGAGCAGGTACGGTGATTCCCTTCGGGGATTAGCAGGCCGTCAGACGTGACGGCTAGACAGTTCCTCCATCCGCTGTTGGGAGGAACGTGTCCCCACTTTGGCGGGTGTGGGGCACCACTCCATCCACTGTTGGAAGTGTGATATGAGTTTGCCTCCATCCGCTGTTGGAAGAACACAAACTCATCCCGTAGGGTAAAGCCTCTCCATCCGCTATTGGGGGAGTGCTCCTTCGGGTATTTGATATACGCCAATGGGATGATTGATTGAATTTTGATCATGTATACATTTTGAGTTGACTTTTAGGGTTCCTACTCAGCGTTGCTGAATTTTCTTTGTTTTTGATTTTCAGAGCAGCCTCCCTGTAGTACTAAATCGAATTCCAGTGGAGAGCGGACCTTTCTCTACCGCTAAGTAGAACCACTTGGGTGATTCTTGAAGTTAACATCACCATATTTACTTTTCTATTTATGATTCAATGAATAAATGGATTGTAATAAATGAATTGTAATAAATATTTATGAATGATGAATAGAGTGATGTTTATCTATTTGGTCTAAATGTGTGGAAAAAAAAATTTCAGGATGTGACATCTTTAATGGTATCAGAGCATGGTCTAGGGCTTGTAGGTGTATTAAGTCCCTTGATTGACTTTAACCGATGATTATCTTTAACCTATTATAGGAGTAATGGAGCTAATTCCAGATATTAGTGGTCCTGCCACTCGGGGTGCTCATGGTCGCAATGTTATTGGTCTACGCACTCGGAGAGGTGTTCAAACAAATAATAACTTGGAAGCTCCACGCATCGTAGAGCAAACCCAGTCCTCTCGTACACCTATCACTAATTATGGGCCAGTTTCTCCGACTTCGCAGAATGCCACTCATGCCCCAGCACTCGTCAATGCTCAAGATGACGTACACGGAGTCCTCAATGCTATTAGGGGATACTTTGAGCGTCATGTCACGAACGGTCGTCGCGCACCCGCCACAACTCCGTTCAACGAACCGTTCGTCGCTCACACCTGCATGTACAGCTGCTTGACAACATGTTTTCTCTTAGTTTTGGGTCATTTTGCTTGTAAATATGTAAGTTCGAACAAGCTGCAGCGTTGCAAAGCGACCGCTCACCGAACCGAGCAAAACAACCCCAAAACAGCTCCGTTTTCGCGTGCCGCGGGAGGTGAGCGGAGAACTGCCTCTGCTCACCAAAACGTCAGCCATCTCAAACCCTAGGAACCCCCCGGGTGGCATAGGGCTGGATGGGGCTTCGGTTATATACCGGGCGTTGAGATCTCTTTCGCAAGTTCGCACGTGACCTTTACGGGAACTTGTCTTTGCGCCCGGGACCAGGTGAGCGGCTGTTTGTGGGCTTGCAGCTATTCGTTCATCCTTGAAAGCCTTGTTTTTCTCCCTCTCCCTCTTTTCTCTTGTGCACACAGGGTGTTCATCGAATTGCTTGTAAAGCTTCCCTTTTCGCGAGACTTCGGAACTTGTCCGTTGCTCGTTCTTTCGAACTAACTTCTTTCTCTTTTATAGGTCCTTAAGGACCTGCGAGAGGTTACAAAGTGGGCTGATCCTTGCGGAGCAAGATCGCAAGGGAAAGCGGAAGCGACTTAGGCAACGCAAGCTAAGTTCGCGTCTTTGCCACAAGGGTGACTTCGCGACTTACTTAGGCAAAGCTAAGTTCGCGTCTTTGGTCGCAAAGGTGCCTCACGCCTTTAGGCAATTCCAGCTAAAAGGTCGTGACATTGTGGTATCAGAGTGGGCAAGCTCTTCGATCGAACAGCGAACGAACTTCGCAACTTTGCCATGGCAAAGCATCGTGGCGAATCAAGCAAGACGGGGCAAGCCGGACCCTTGCCCTAAGCAGCCGCAGGTGGGCTGCATGTGCACACTCGCTCGCATGCTGTTGGAGCCGCTCAAGAGGAGCACAGCAGCGAACAAGACGAGCGAGAAGTTGGCAACTCTCCGCGAGCGGAGGAAGCGTAATCTGGTGCGCTAACTGGGAAAAAGAGTCATAAGGAGAGACTCACAATGGCGGAGACCCGCCTGGATGTTCTGGAAGCGAGCATGGAGGAACTCTACCATGACCAATAAAGACTTGTTAGGATAGAGAGCTCGCAAGAGGAAGCAGAGTCTAGGATCGACAAGGTCGAGGCCTAGTCGATCTACTATCTGATGACACCAAAGACTCCGTGCAACACTTACAGGATGTTGTGGCGGAACTCACTGCAAAGGCGGCCATGCTTACAAGAACACTAAATGCGGGAGGAGGCAACACCCGCACGGCACCGCCACAAAATTTGAGGGCACCTGAGCCTCATGGATATGGAGGGGCCAGAGATGCCAAGGAGCTCGAGAACTTTCTGTTCGACATGGAGCAATACTTCCGAACTCACGAGGCCCGATTCAAGATACCAAAGTTTCTATAGCAACAATGTATCTGAACGGAGATGCTAAACTTTGGTGGCGAACCCGTTGGGAGGAGATCCAACAAAGGCCGGTGTCGAAGTGACACATGGGGAAGACTTGAAGTGGGAGTTGAGAACTCAGTTCCTCACGGAGAACACAGAGTTCGTCGCAAGAAGGAAGTTGAGACAACTCCGCCAAAGTACCACCATCCGAGACTATGTGAAGCAGTTTTCTGCATTAATCTTTGGACATACAGGGACATGTCCGAGAAGGACAAGTTGTTCAGCTTCCTCGATGGTTTGAAACCATAGGCTCAATAGGAGCTAAATCGAAGGAATGTTACCGATGTGGTGGGGCAATTCTTGCTGCGCAGAAAGGCTCACCGACTTTGTTTCCTCGAAGACCCAGAGAAGGAAACAATCTTCAGGAAATCGCCCTCCAAAACATTCTCGAGGAAAGGAGCTCTGGGGCGAACAAAAGAAGAAGAGCTCCCACAAAGGGCCAAACCCTAAAGGCAAGGCCTCAAAACACGGAGGATGCTTCTTGTGCGAGGAGGACCACATGGTGGTAAGGGGAGTGCCCACGAAACAGGCACTCAATGCTTTGACGACTTCCATCCACCCTCCCCGATCGGACAAGGGCAAAGCTGTTGCTCTTAGTTCGAGCAGTTCAGAATCCAACAGCGACGATGAGGAGTCGCAAGGACCCCGAATGGGAGCAATGCGTCTGTTGAACGCTATGCGGGGTCAAGTGGGGGAGAACATGAAGACCAAGATACTAAAAGCAGGAAGTAGTGAACTGATGTATGTGGACATCAAGCTGAATGGCCAAACGACCCGTGCAATGGTGGACACGGGCGCTACCCACAACTTCATAGCCGATCGTGAAGCACAGCGACTTGGGTTGACCTTGGAGAAGAGCCCAAGCCGAATGAAGGCGGTGAACTCGGAGGCCAGGCGAATCTCTGGGTTGGCAAAGGGAGTTCCCATAAAAATCGGAACTTGGAGCGGAAACACCAACATGATGGCCGTGCCACTGGACGACTTCCAAGTGATTCTTAGAATGGAGTTTATGAACACGGCGAAGTTGGTGCCGATGCCGTTGTTGAACTCCCTATGTATGATGGGAGGCAATGACCCCTGCGTGGTTCCCGTCTCTCGGAGAGGAACCAAGGAGCCCCAACACATTTCGGCATTACAATTGAAGAAAGGGGTGCGAAAAGGCGAACTGACATTCGTGGCTGCTATGAAGCTAGAGCCACTCAACGAGGAGGCCATTCAAGAACCTGCTGTGGTGGCGAACGTCCTGAAAGAGTTCAAAGATGTCATGCCACCCGAGTTGCCGAAGACTCTTCCGCCACGTAGAGGCGTGGATCACAGTATCGAGCTGGAGCCAGGAGTAAAGCCTCCAGCAAGACCACCCTACCGCATGTCTCCACCAGAGTTGATAGAACTCAGGAAGCAGTTAGGTGAACTGCTAAGCGGTGGTCTCATCCGCAGCTCTAAAGCACCTTTCGGAGCTCCAGTCCTCTTCCAGAAGAAACAAGATGGGAGCCTCCGATTATGCGTCGACTATCGAGCCCTCAACAAAGTGATAGTGAAGAACAAGTATCCCATCCCGCTCATTGCGGACTTGTTCGATCAATTGGGCAAGGCAAAGTATTTCTCAAAACTCGACCTTTAGTCGGGGTATTGGCAGGTGCGCATTGCTGAAGGCGACGAAGCAAAGACTACCTGTGTGACCAGATATGGAGCGTTTGAGTTCTTGGTGATGCCTTTCGGCTTAACCAACGCTCCGACCACATTCTGTACTCTCATGAACTAGCTATTCAAAGAGTATTTGGATAAGTTCATGGTCGTCTACTTGGACGATATCGTCGTCTACAGCCAAACGCTCGAGGAGCACGTCAAGCACTTTCGGACGATTTTCAAGGTTCTCAGGGAGAACACTCTATTCGTAAAAAGGGAGAAATGCTACTTTGCTCAGACTGAGATCCTATTCTTGGGGCATCGAATTGGTGATGGCTCCATTCGGATGGATAAGTCGAAGGTGCAAGCAGATTCATGAATGGCTAACTCCAAAGAAGGTGCGAGTTGAGATTCTTCCTTGGTTTTCGTCAACTACTATCGACGCTTCATTGCGGGATATTGAAGCGGCAACCCCAATCGACGGAGTTCTTTGAAGAAGGAGCAGCCTTGGAAGTGGTATGACAAATGTGAGATAGCATTCCAAGATCGAAGGCATTTCGTTTCTAGAAGAACCGGTGCTCAAATTGCCAAACTATGGAGAGCCCTTTGAAGTCCATACAGATGCTTGAACTTCGCTATTGGGGGAGTACTCATGCAGAAAAGGTCATCCGGTGGCCTACGAGAGCGCAAACTCAACGAGACCGAGAGGCGGTATCCAAGACATGAGAAAGAGATGACGTGGTGATCCATTGTCTGCGAAGTTTAGCGACACTACCTCCTCGGTCGCGATTTGTCTTGAGGACGCACAACATTGCCACGAGCTATTTCCAAACTCGGAAGAAGCTCTCCCCAAAGCAAGCACGGTTGGCGGGGACTTCTGGCTGAATTTTGATATAGCGATGGAGTACAAGCCCGGGAAGGCGAATGTCGCGGGCCGATCGCTGAGTCGAAAAGGTGGAATGCGTGAATGCTGCACAACTGGAGGGCAGAGGCCAAGCAAGTCAGTTGCACTCCAACTTCCTTTCCCGAATCAAGGATGGACTGTATAGTGATCCCCAAGCAGTTATCCTGATGCAGCTCATCAAAGAAGGCAAGGCACGGCGATTTTGGGTCCAGGAGGGACTTGTTTACACAAAAGAGAATAGGATCTATGTTCCTCGAGTGGACAATTTAAGGCGTGAACTCTTAAAAGAGTGTCATGATTCCCTTTGGGCTAGACACCCGGGCATTCACAGAACGTTGGCTCTCGTGGAGAGGGCCTTCTACTGGCCAAAGATGGGGATTGATGTGGAGGAATACATTCGAACATGCCTTACTTGCCAACAAGACAAGGTGGAGCAACGGAAGCCGGTGGGACTTTTGGAGCCATTGCCCGTACCAGAAAGGCCATGGGAGAGCATTTCCTTAGACTTCATATCAAGCTTGCCACCGTAGGGGACTCGGATCGATACCGTGGTGGTCGATCGGTTTTCAAAGTATACAACTTTCATTGCTGCTCCCCTAATCGTTTCAAAGAGAAGAGCCCAGGACGATGATGAAGTATGTAGTGAAGTATTGGAGAGTCCCACACAATATCATTAGTGATCGAGACGCCGGTTCTTGGGGACGATTCGGACGAAGCTATTCAAATTGTTGGGGCCAAAGTTATACTTCTCTACAAGCCTCCACCCCCGCACGGATGGCGGGACCGAAAGAATAAACTCGCTCTTGGAGCAATATCTTGACACTACGTGAGTGCCAATCAACGAGATTGGGTGAAGGCGTTGGACATTGCCCAATTCTCCTACAACTTGCAGCGAGCTCTGCATCCAACAAGAGCCCCTTCGAGATTATCACAGACAACAACCGTCAACTCCGCACACCATGGCGATTGGGTATACCGGGGAGCAGTCCATCACCTATGATTTCATGAAAGGAATGGCATCGAAATGCAGAGATATTTGCGGGCTTACTTGGAGAAGGCGGCAAAACGGATGAAGAAGTGGGCGGACTTGGGAAGGCGACCACAAGAGTTCAAAGTTGGCGATTTGGTGTTGGTAATGCTCCAACCAAAGATCACTCCAATTCTTCAGAACAGAGTCCACAAAGGATTGGTGTGTAATATGAAGGGCCCTTCCCAATTATCACAGGGGGTAGGCAATGTCTCTTACAAGTTGCATTTGCGCGGCGTGGTTCAAAATTTACAACATTCTTCACGCCAAAGAACCTAAAAGCCTACCACTCAGATCCGCAAGATGCTTCCGAAGTGTTCCAACTCAGCTACCTCCCATCACGGCCTCCCTCGAGAAGCGAGTGGAAACCGATGGCAGAGATCGCAAGATGAAGCTACCCAACGGAGGCGAGGAACAAACAGAGTACTTGGTGAAGTGGCTTAAAGCTTCCCTAAAACGAAGCCGGTTGGGAGCCCGAAGACACCCCTGCGACATGAAGAGGAAGTAATCAATAATTACCAACAAGCGTCGGCGCAGGGCGCCGGTTTAGTTTAAGTGGGGAGAATGTCACGAAACGGCCGTCAGCAAGACCCGCCACAACTCCGTTCAACGAACCGTTAAATTCGCTCACACCTGCATGTACAGCTGCTTGACAGCATATTTTCTCTTAGTTTTGGGTCATTTTGTTTGTAAATATGTAAGTTCGAACAAGCTGCAGCGTTACAAAGCAACCGCTCACCGAACCGAAAGCAAAACAGCCCCAAAACAGCCCAAAACAACTCGTTTTTGCGTGCATGGAGGTGAGCGGAGAACTGCCTCCGCACACCAAAAGCGTCAGCCATCTCGACCCCTAGGAACCCCGGTGGCACAGGGCTGGATGGGGCTTGAGTTATATACCGGCGTTGAGATCTCTTTCGCAAGTTCAAGACGCGTGACCTTTACGGGAACTTGTCTTTTTGCCCGGGACGGTGAGCGGCTGTTTGTGGGCTTGCAGCTGTTTATTCATCCTTGAAAGCCTTGTTTTTCTCCCTCTCCCTCTTTTCTCTTGTGCACACAGGGTGTTCGTCGAATTGCTTGTAAAGCTTCCCTTTTCGCGAGACTTCGGGACTTGTCCGTTGCTCGTTCTTTCGAACTAACTTCTTTCTCTTTTACAGGTCCTTAGGGACCTGCGAGAGGTTACAAAATGGGCTGATCCTTGCGGAGCAAGATCGCAAGGGCGAAGCGCGACTTAGGCAACGCAAGCTAAGTTCGCGTCTTTGGTCGCAAGGGTGCCTCACGCCTTAGGCAATTCCAACTAAGGTCGTGACAGTCAGGAGAAACGAGATGAAATTCCACGAGGTAGGAATAATACCTTAGATCACTTTAAGAGATTGAGACCACCAATTTTTTAGGGCAAGCCAGATCTAATCTTTGCTGAACGTTGGATTCGTCAAGTGGAAAAGACATTGGAAGCTATCGAATGTAGGGAAAATCAAAAAGTGCCTTTCGCTTCTTTCATTTTGGAAGGGAAGGCAGACACTTGGTGGACCTCAAAAAGGAGGATATTAGAGGCGGGAGCTAATGTGGTAACTTAGGAGCAGTTTAAAGATGTATTTTATAAGCAGTTCTTTCCTGATTCAATTCGCTTTGAGAAACAACAAGAGTTCCTTAGCATCCACCGAGGAAATAGAACTGTAATGGAATATGATCATCATTTCACTGAGTTGGCTCAGTTCTCTCCACATATTGCTTTTAATGAAAGTCCAAGAGCTTTTGGACAATGGTTTTTTTCGACCCAGTGTATCACCTTGGGGTGCCCTTGTCCTATTTGTGAAGAAGAAAGATGGATCTATACGACTATGCATCGATTATATACAGCTCAACCAAGTGACCATAAAGAATAAATATCGTCTTCCCCGAATAGATGACCTGTTTGATCAACTTCAAGGTACTCGGGTATACTCAAAGATTGATTTGAGATCCGGGTATCATCAACTGAAGATAAGGGAAGGAGACATACAGAAAACTGCCTTTAAACAAGATATGGTCATTATGAATTCTTAGTAATGCCTTTTAGACTCACAAATGCACCGATTGCCTTTATGGATCTTATGAATAGGGTGTTCCACCCATATCTTGATAAATTTATAATTATGTTCATTGATGATATCCTGATCTACTCCAAAAACATAGTAGAGCATGAACACAATCTTAAGACAGTTTTGGAAGTCCTAAGGCAAAAGAAACTATATGCCAAGTTAAGCAAGTGCAACTTCTGGCTCAATGAAATTATGTTTCTCGGTCATGTAATTTCGAGCGCTAGTATATTTATTGACCCTCACAAGATTGAAGCTGTGATAAAATGGAAGCAGCCTTCTAATGTTTCAGAGATTAGAAGCTTCTTGGGTTTGGCTGGATACTATAGAAGATTCGTAGAAGGCTTTTAAAAAATAACAACACCATTGACCAAGTTGACACAAAAGAATATAAAATTCATGTGGAATGATAAATATCAATAAAGTTTTCAAGAATTGAAGAAGAAATTAACCAATGCTCCTATCTTGGTGATTCATATAGGGGGAGAAGGTTTTATAGTGTATAGTGATGCCTCTCTACAAGGGCTTGGTTGTGTTCTAATGCAAAACGAGAGGGTAGTTGCTTATGCATCGAGGCAATTAAAGCCTCATGAAAAGAACTATCCTACTCATGACTTAGAGCTAGCATCTATTATTTTTGCACTGAAAATTTAGAGACATTATCTCTATGGACAAACTTTTGAAATCTTCACAGATCATAAGAGTCTCAAATATATTTTCACATAGAAAGATTTAAATATGAGACAAAGAAGGTGGTTAAACTTTCTAAAGGATTATGATTTTAATATCAATTACCATCCTAGGAAAGCTAATATAGTTGCTGATGCCTTAAGCAGAAATACCTATAGTCTTGTAGCCTATATGAATATTCAAAAGAATTCTATGATGACGGAGTTAGCAGACTTAAAACTTAAACTTTTATCGGAGACAAATAAAGGTTTTCTTGTGTGTTTGATGGCACAATCATTTTTTATGGAAAAGGTTAAAGAAGGTCAAAAGGAAGATACATATCTTCAAATGATAGTTAAGGAAATAGCTCCAAGATCTAGACCTGAATTCCTCCAAGCCAAAGATGGTTCTATTACATTCCACAATCGACTTTGTGTTCCCGAAAGCCATCCAGTAAAGATGCAATTATTAGAGGAGGCACATAGATCAAAATTTAATATCCATCCCGGGACTACTAAGATGTATCGAGATTTACGCCAAAACTATTGGTGGCGTAGTATGAAGAGAGATATAGCAGAGTTTGTTTCTAAATGTTTAATATGCCAACAGGTGAAAATAGAACATCGAGTACATGCGGGAAAGTTGCAAAGGATTTCGATTCCTGAATGGAAGTGGGAGCAAGTCACTATGGATTTTGTGATAGGATTACCCAAGACTGTGAAAGGATATGACGGAATTTGGGTAATAGTAGATAGACTTACTAAATCTGTTCACTTCCTCCCTATTAACAAGAAGTATTCATTGGATAAACTAGCAAGCTTATATATTAAGGAAATTATTCGATATCATGGGTGTCAGTTAGCATTATCTAAGATAGAGATCCAAGATTCACCTCTAAATTTTGGGGAAGTCTACAAAAATCTTTGGGCACACAGTTAAAGTTTAGTACAGCCTTTCACCCCCAAACTGATGGTCAATCTGAAAGGACAATACAAACTCTTGAAGATCTCTTAAAAGCATGTGCTTTGGACTTTGATGGGAGTTGGGATATGCACTTACATCTAATTGAGTTTTCTTATAATAATAGTTACCACTCTAGTATACATATGGCTCCATTTGAAGCTCCTTATGGAAGAAAGTGCAGATCACTTGTATATTGGGATGAGGTAGGAGAACGGAAGCTTTTGGGGCCTCAATTAATTTAAAAAGATGCTGGTAATATTCAAATTATATGCCAAAGATTATTAACAGCTCAAAGTCATCAGAAAAGTTATGCAGATCGAAGGTAAAGAGATCTAGAGTTCGAAGTTGGTGAGCACGTTTTCTTAAAAGTATCACAAACTAAGGGAGTTATGAGGTTTGGTTAAAAGGGGAAGTTAGCCCCAAGATTTATTGGCCCATTTGAGATCTTACAAAAGGTTAGGCTTGTGGCATACAGATTGGCATTGCCCCCGGCTTTGGTTGGCATCCATGATGTATTCTCACCAATCTCTACAACTAAGAGATGATGCTACTTTTGGAGAACAACCAACCCAGATCTTGGAAAGAAAAGAACATGATCTAAGGAACAAAATTATACCTTTGGTAAAGATTTGTTGGCAACACCATTCAGACCAAGAGACAACGTGGGAAAGAGAAGAAGATATGTGAGAGCAGTATCCTCATCTATTATATTAAGGTAAGCTAAATTTGGGAACCAAATTCCTATAGGAGGGGAGAAATGTAATCACATCAAATATTTAAATTATGAATTAATTTTCTTTCTTTACTTGTTTAAGGAAATCTTAATCTACTTCCTTGTTTGTTGATATGAATTAAGGAAATAACTATTAAGTATTCCAAATATAATGATATCATAATTGTTAGTATATTAAATAGAAATAATTTATATTAAATAAATACAAAAATTAAAATAAATTTCTCTTAATAGAGGCTCACCTCCTCCTATTTAAAGGGAGGGATTTCTCTCCTTCATTCCTCATCTAGTCGAGCTTGGCAGCGGGAGGAACGAGGAGTTACACCCTGTTGACACGAGGTAGGTTTTCCTATCTTTCTTAAATTTAAAAGTTTTAGCTTTTACTTTGATTCTTTAAATGTTGAAAGTTTTATAGTTTAAAAAATATGTATCGTCAAACTTTTTGTATTAAAGTAATTAGTTAAAGTTTTCATAATATTCTTTGACCCATGATTAAGGTTGTTATTGTAGAGTCAAATATGTTAAATATATATTTGTTTTATATGATATTTCTTGTATTACAGTTTATCTTTAATCTTATCTAGATTAAAATCTTGTTAGATTAGAATATGTTATCTAAAATCCTTTTAGATATTCTTCGATCTGAAATTTAAAATATATTATTCTGAATGATTTAAAATATGACTAGAATATGTTGAAATTTTATATGGGTTGAAAACATGATTTTTATTTGAATTTAGAAGGCTATTTCCTTGTATTAAAATTTATCTTCCAATCCCTCTTTTAATGTCTTATGATTTCTAGTCAAATTTAGAACGTTATTTCTTTGTATTAAAGCCTTTCTCCTTATCTATCTTTTAATGCATTATTATATTTTTTATTTATATTATTAATGGGTATATGCTATGATATGAAATTGGATATTAATTGGAATGAAATTGCTCACAGGCCAGGCCCAACCCACGGGTCAAGCCTTGGCCCGTAGGCTACCCTAGTCCAACCATTATGGGCGGTCATATGCGACGCACATGACTAGTTCATGGGCTAGGGCTGGGTCAGTTTTGTGTAATACATGCTCAATCATATATAATACACATGACCAGTAGATGGACTAGCTCAATCTAGCCCAATGTTATTGTTGAACTTGAGCCCAAATGTTGATTGAACTAAACTAGACTTGATTAGTCTAGATTAATTCAAGGTGATTCCGAATTGATTGACTTATTCAAGTTAGTTTAACCTAAATTGAACTTAATCTAGTCTAAATTATACTAGTCTAGGGTGGTTCCAGACCAGTTAAATAAGGATTAGAGATCGGTTCAGTTAGGCTGTAGTAAATCGAGTTCAATTGAATCGATTAAACTAGAGTTCCAATCAATTGAGGGCTAATTTATATTACTTGATATTGATGATATTTGAAAGAGACATTTTAAATATGTTATTTCATCCTGAAATGGACATGACCAGTATGATTATATTATTTTCCTACCGAGAGCAGGTACGGTGATTCCCTTCGGGGATTAGCGGGCCGTCAGACATGGCGGCTGGATAGTTCCTCCATCCGCTGTTGGGAGGAACGTGTCCCCACTTTGGCGGGTGTGGGACACCACTCCATCCGCTATTGGGAGTGTGATATGAGTTTGGCTCCATCCGCTGTTGGGAGAATACAAACTCATCCCGTAGGGTAAAGCCTCTCCATCCGTTATTAGGGAGTGCTCCTTCAGGTATTTGATATACGCCAATGGGATGATTGATTGAATTTTGATCATGTATATATTTTGAGTTGACTTTTAGGGTTCCTACTTAGCGTTGCTAAATTTTTTTTGTTTTTGATTTTCAGAGCAGCCTCCCTCTAGTACTAAATCGGATTCCAATGGAGAGCGGACCTTCCTCTATCGCTAGGTAGAACCACTTGGGTGATTCTTGAAGTTAACATCATCATGTTTACTTTTCTATTTATGATTCAATGAATAAATGGATTGTAATAAATGAATTGTAATAAATGTTTATGAATGATGAATAAAGTGATGTTTATCTATTTGGTCTAAATGTATGGAAAAAAAAATAAATTGAGGATGTGATAATTGTTTTCTTTTGGTTTTATTGAAAACATTATAGATCAATGTTTGTATGAAAATATTAGTGGTAGAAAAATAATTTTTGTAATCGTGTTTGTTGACGACATCTTACTTGCAAGTAATGATTTGGGTGTGCTCCATAAAACAAAACACTTTCTTTTTCAAAATTTTGAGACGAAGGATTTAGAGATTCATAGAGATGAATCTAAAAGGTTATTATGATTATCTCAAAAGATTTTTATCAAAAAAATTTGAAAAAAATTAAAATGTAAGATTATTCTCCTTCGATAATGCCCATTTTAAAAGGAGATAAATTCAGTTAGAATCCATTTAGAAAAGGTACAGATGAAAAATGTGTCATATGTGTTGTTGGAATCATAATACATGCACATGTCTACACATGATCTCACATGGCATTTTCAGTAAAAATGCTTAGTAGATATTAAAGTAGTCCAAGACTGACTAACATGCAAAGAATGAGGTATTTGCAAGAAACCAATGAAATGATTATAGGTTAGGTTATAGACATTCTAATCAGTGGTGATTGGATATTTATATTCAGATTTTTTTAGTAGATGTGTGGATACTAGAAAGTCTATCTATCTCTGGATGTATTGTTTTATTAGCTGGATGTGCAATGTCTTGAAGAAGCAAGAAGCAAATTATAGTTGCTTCATCACTATGGAAGCTAAATTTGTTAGTTACTATGAAGCTACTACATAGGTAATATAGTTGCGCAACTTTATCTCATGATTAAAAGTTATCGATTCAATTACTTGACTTATAATGATTTATTATGATCACTCAGCCACTATGTTATCGATTAAAAATCATAATAAGCATATTGATATAAAGTATTTCTGTTAAGATCATTCATTATGTTAGCAATGAACCGACGATTGTGGATCAAATGAGCAAAGGTTTGTTGGCAATACAATATAAAGGTCATGTGGAGCGTACGAGGATTATTAATTAGTTCATTTAGTTTTGATGTAATGTATTATTTCTAAATTCTTATAAATAAAATATCATGAATAAAATGATTAAGAATCATTTATAAAGTAATTGATTAATAAAGTGCTCATTTTTTTAAAGAAAATATTATATAACCGCTATGATTTACATATCAATCATATTCTTTATATGAGAATATGAGTTGTGATGTGATTAGAATTTTTTTTGTCATATATTCCAAAGGTTTGGAATCCCACATAGGTTATTTTCATATTTTTCAAAGTCTGTTCTTCCCCTTGTAAAAAACATCAAAAAGTACCGTTATTATCCGGGGAAAAAAAAAAAGGTGATTTCCGATCCAATTCAATTCGGGTCGAACAAAATATTTAGTTGAATTGGTTTAATGTTGGACCAAATCAGTTATAATTTTTTTGATTGGTAACCTAAAACATTGTAACCATGTAATGTAACTTTATTAAAAAAAATCATCGTTATATAATTATTATTTTTTATAGTCATTATTTCACAAAAAATGGTCATAAATATTATATTTAAAAAAATATATATGTAGATCTAAATTTGAAACTAAGTGAGGAAAAAAATAAAATTTTTATCATCATTTGTTTAAAATAAATATATCAAAGCCTTCATTGTTTTTAACCAAAACCAATTCGTCATAATAAAGTTGATAGTCATTATTAGTAGGGAATTAAATTAATTAAGGCTTGCCTATAATAATATTCTTCAATAGATTTGTAGTGTTTGGTTCATCGAACAAATAACATAAAACTATTCAAAAATATTATAATCGAGTGATGTCTCATATTATTTTTACTATCATTCTTAGATAATAAATTAAACAGATACATTATAAGATTTTTGAATAAATAGACCTAAATTTAGAACTAAGCGAGAAGAAAATTATGACTTGTCATCCTTTATTTTGAGATATAATAAGGCATTTCTATTTTTATTTAAAACAAGTGAAATTCTCAAATAAATCATTTCACAAAATCTAAAAATTTATAATAAATTTAATAATTAAGGCTGATGAGGACTTGAACTAATTAGAGTTCAGTTACAATATTTTAAAAGAAAGAAGATACAGTGTTTTGTTTTAATAATGAATGATATTATAATTAAGTAATGTTTCCTTATTTTATAATAAATAAATACAAATATTTTAAGATTTGAAAAACAAAAAAAACAAACGTAGACCTTACTTTAATGCTAAGTGCAAAGAAATAAGGGTTTATCATCCTTAATTTTAAATATGTCAAAACATTTTTAATTTCCATCCAAAATCAATTAAAAACTCTCAAATAAAACATTCCGTGATATTTTAGAACGTACAATAAATAAGGTTGCCAACTAATGGGTAAAGAATACAAACGAACTAAAGTTGGATTACAATAATTTTATTCAACTTAGTTTAACACTTAAAGATAGTTTGGTTGATTGGATGAAATTTTGACAATGAATTTTTTAATTCTAAAATAAACTCTTTTGTTGCAATTTGAAAATAGGGGGATGCCAATCAACTCTTTTTCTTTTTCTTTTTTGTTAGAAAGGGTTTTTGGTTTTTAATTTGATAATGTTCCCCACCAATTATATTTGAGAGAACCTTTTCACAGGTTTTTGGTTTCTAATTTGTGAGCATCCTCAATCGAAGAAAAGAGTTTCTTATACCATAAGGATATGCCATGCAGTGCAACAACCTCTTGTAACTTTTGTAACTTAACCTGATTGTATCAAATACTACAATAATAAAACCTTAAGTCTCAACTATTTGAGTCCGCTCCGCTATGGACAACACAAAAGTATAATGGTGGAGCACTTGCTGACACAAATTTGAAGAAACCAATGATGTTGTTTAGCAAAGCCCATCTGCAAAGAAGAAGCTTGCAACTCCTTTAAATTACTACCTGAGAAGCATCGTCAGTCTACAGGATGTTGAAATCTTGTACAAAATCTTAACACTCCAAAATGAAGCATGGTAAAAGCTTACAATTACAGTGGAGATGTGAAAACTCTGATCAGACAGATGTGAGTGAATGGCATCTGATGTTGAAGAGTTTTTTGCATGCCTGCCATGTTCAAATGCATAGCCTCTCCACATAAACCATCAATGTTTGGCTAGAACTAACAGGAATATCTTGTGCCAGATGGTCTACCAAAATGTGACTATACTCACAAGTCAAAAGAGCCGTAGACCGGTTCACTAATCAAGAAAAAATAACCTCTCTGCGATGCTGGGCCCGGCATGTTCAGACAACGATGACTTCCCTCTTGCTCTATAATGATGTTAAGGCACCAAGCATAATGCAGGAGACAAGTGTTGGCCAATGGATCAACTGTAAGAACCACATACTATAAGAACTTGCACCTCTTGTTGACCGCCTGATTCTCTAAGTTGGGGTACAAAGGGCAAAGAGTAATTTCTGAAGTTGCATCATCCGATCAGTGGAACATTTTAGTCATAAGCTACCGGATCTGAATGCAAAACTGACTGAAATGCCTCATTTTGAATTTTCTGATGTACTGGCAACAGGTAAGTCTTCTTTTTTAGCTGACTCATCCTGAGAGCTGTAATTCTCCTTTAAGAATCCATTCTCATTCCCACAGGGATGCTTAGTGATTTCTGTATCCACACCACTGGCGACAGGTGCAATAAATGATACATAATCTCCTACATTTACACAAGTAAACAAAAAATGATGAAGTACAGGTAATACGTTATGGAGGCATCTTTCAAAATAATCTCCTACGTTTACACAAATAAAAAAATGATGGAAGCACAGATAATCTGTGATGGGACAAACACTTCAAAATTTTTGTCAACTCACAACTTGCTGCATGCTTTTTCAAAAGGATACAGTAAAAAATAGTAGTAAACGAATGTTGTCAACAGATATACTGATTTCCATCAGCTGATTTGACAAACACAATATAGTGGGGATAGATATTCAGTTGCAAGTTAAGGTGAAAGCCTCAGCTGATACAGTAATTTCCAAATAACAAAATATAATCTCATCAAAATGGTTTGACTTGAGGGATAAGGCATGCCAGGCTTCAATCAAGTGTAAATTTATTATTAACACAAAATGAAGATATGCAAGGCTTATCAACATTATCTCTGAACAACCAAAATGACAAAGAAAATAGATGAAGTTCAGAAAAATACAGGAAATTGACCAACGAAATATTAAATTATAGGAAACCATACTTATTTGGTGGACCAATTCAAGTGGAGGGATATTAAATTGGAAAAGGTGAGGAAGAAAACTGAGGATGGAGCAGCATGAAGATATAGATAGGGAAAACTATATTGTCATTTTTGAGAGTAGAAAACAGGTTCTAATTAGTATCTTCTCTTATTCTCTTCCAAGGAGTAGAGAAAATCAGCACAAATAAATTATGCGAACATTGATAATTGCAATAGACTGAATTTTTTAAATATGCATAGTTTCATATACATTAGAAGTGGCTCTTACTTGCCAGATTACGTAGAGCATTCTCAGCAGCTTGTGACTGAGCCTCTTTCATTGTCCTTCCCATACCAATACCAATCTTCTCACTACTAAATAAAACCTGCATGGTAAATGTTAGATTTCTATAAACATAAAGTATGGTGTCTGTGCTTGATGAACATAGACCAGTAAAAATTAATTAAGAAAAAAGGCATTCATTATCAGCTTTAAGACCAAAACAAGCAGAAGGGCATTCTCGTATGGCTTCAAGCTACACAAAATTACAGCCAACTAAAAGCCAGGTGAATACTTAAAATAAAACATTTATAATGCTCTAATTAGTCTACTTAACAGAAGCTAAAGAGAAAGAAGCGGACTTTTAAAGAAAAAAATAATGGTATTAGTATCTCACTATCCTTGGGAAAGTGAGAGGACAAATAGAAGTAGAGAAGTTTGATATTTAGCAAACAGAATTTGAACAGAAATGACAAAGTCAAATAATCCAGGTCAACCAGCTTCCAAATTGGATAAAAATTAAACTCACTTCAACAGAATACTGCAAGTCCTTATTGCTTCCATTAACAAACCTGAAGTCCACCTGTCCAGTGCACAAAAAAGAAAAAAAATTGGAAAATATACCAAAATTTTCTTAAGCTCAGAAAGCACAAATAGGTACCTTAGAGTCACATCTCCTGCCTATTTCTTGCAAGACAGAAATGAACATGGATGGGGCAAGTAAATTTGATTGTCCTGATTCATCACACAGATTTCTGTTGCTTGCAAATGGTTGATCTACCAGCATCTCATCATCTTCGTCAGAAGCAAATCAGGTGAGGGAAAACATAAGAATGCATCACATTTCAGAAGGCACTATAAATTAAATTGAGCAATAATTAAGATAGTTTTATAGTTTTGATGGTAATTATATTCTATTGGGAGCCATCTTTAAGGATGCCAATGCTTATGTAAAATTACTTATACCAATGAATTCCTACTGTATTCCTTAATTGATGAGAAGCTATTTAGTGGCACACGAGATAAGGATCAACAAAAGCGGGTAAAAAGGAACAGAACATATCACTATCATGGCAGTCAAAGCATGAAGAAGGTTAGAATTGGGTCATAATTTCTACCACATGCCTTAAGCCAGCCAACTCAATCAGGAAACAAAAGAAAAATAAGATAAATTAAAAACTCTCAAAGCAAACAAAAAGAATTCACTTGCATCTTAAAAGTTGCCTGCCTTTGACAAACTTCAGTTCTGTTAATGAAGAACCCAGCTTAACTCACCAAGTTGCAACTACCTAGATCACATAGGCATTCCCAATGATCTAATATATAATGAAACCAAACTTGTGATATATATTGCAGGAACAAGTTTTGCTTCAAAAAGGTAATGCACAAATGAGTAACATCCAAATGAACAGAAAGGATAGGTTATAGTTCTCAGGCAACTTTAAATATTGAGTTGAAGCTAGGAGAGAGACCAGAATCGGTTATGTCAAGGAATATTTTGTACAAGGATAGACAACATTGTATGAGAACAACAAAAATATCATAGAGGTTGTCCCAATCAAAGAATTTTTTTGGAAATGATGACCTTGTTCTTCTTTTCATGAGAGGTTAACAAAAGATACGGTGAAATTTTGATAGGAAATAATTACAAGACAAACCAACAAATGAAATCTACATCTACATTTTAGAGAAATTACCTGGGGAGGAACGGTTTGACAGTGTTTGAGGTTTTGTTTGTCGTTCATCACTGATATTTACCTAGAGATAAGAAAATTTTGACCTTGAATTTTCTGCATAATAGCAATGAAATAACAAGCAAACACATCATACCCACGAGCACCTACTACAGATTGGAACTTCTATCTTCCAACTTAAAACATGTTATATGCCCTTTAGATCAAACTAACTTTTAAAAGTCTGTCATGGGTTGCAGACCTAGTCTATTATTTGTTGTAAGGCCTGAACCATCAGAAACAGGATGTTCTTTGTCAACCAAAATGCTAAAAATATAGATAATTTAGGAGCAACTACAAACATATAGAAAGGACCACAAATTATTGTCATAAAAGGTCATTTTTTATTTACAATAGCTACATGAGAGAAGAAAACTACTGTGGCATGCATGGCTTCCAAATCAATTATAGCCATGCAAATCAATTATAGAACACGTAACTGAATAATTTTTTTAAAAAACAAGAAAAGAGGAGATCTCATGCAATATATATCATCAAGGAACAAAAAGGAGCATTAGATTAGAAAACTTTATCAAGAAGGTTACCACATCATAGACATACTGTAGCATGCAAATCTACTTGCATGCAAAGAGACATGTAAGCGTATGAGTGAATGAAAAGGCAAACACATGTAAATACACGAATCAAGCTCAACTATGCATGTAGAAACAAATTCTAAGCTAAAATCACATTGAAGCCCAGGACTGCAAGAATAACTAAGAACATATTGCACTTATATTGTTTGACCAATATTGCACTTATGCACAAAAGTGAAGCTTGAGCATTATGAAATTGCATATCACAGAAGTGGCAAAATAATAACTGAAAAGCATGATTTGGTCTTAATCACTCAAACACCAAATGTGTCAACTACTTTTCAACTTTAGATTTAGTAACGTACAATTGGAGCAAAGAACTTCAAAGACAAAGAAAGATACCGGTCGATTCATTCGATGTTCTGCTTCAGAACCAGTCATTCCCTCTACTACAGGACCTTCTCTATTGTTGTTTTGTGCACTGTTAACATCCTGAGAAAACACACTTTCTGAGTATTGGAAATACAAACTAAAGCTTACAAGATATATAGAAAGAATATACCTCCGAGATTAAATAGTTGCTAACATCAGGAGCACTAGGTAAATCAACTATTTCATTTTCATAATTCACTTCATATATTTTCTGCAGTAGATTCTCATCGAATTCTCTGTCAAAAACAGGAAAATTGATGGCAGAAACTTAATATTAATAATATCAAGTAAATTATATGTCCAACATCTCATGCTAAAGACATGGAAGAACAACAGAAAATTGATCATCTTTAATTACTTGAAAAAACCACCACGGACATTGCACGCAACATTTCTTGCGACACATAGTACAGGAACAGCGTTGGCCATCTACAGAGAGTATTTTAAGGTTAATATGGACCTTCACTGCAAGTAGCATTGTGTTTAACAAATGACCTAGATATAAGAAAGAACCTCTGCTTGAGGAGCATAATATGGAGTAAATGGAGGGACAACATGAACTCGAGGCTGATCCTTGTCATCCCAAACCTGCAACCTGTCATCAATTACCATAGCCATTCTTGGATGGCAAACACTATCCTGGAAAACATGCTGCAACGATTTCTTCAAGCCTAGCAAGTACAAAGACAATGAAGGATATGAAACAACAATATTAAGAATAAGAAACTCATATTGCATGTAAACTGCTAATTGCTACAAGTGTTAAATATTTGTGGTGGGTGCCAAATTTCATACTCAAGGGTAAATCACATGCTGTCGTTTCATGAACTTTGTAAAAAAAAATTAATTAGATCCCTAAACTTTAAAATTTCCCAATTGGCTCCCTAAGTTTTCGTTAATGCTTCAATCAAGTCTTACTATTAGCTTCAATACATAAGCCTTGACGGAATAGCTGACAAGGTTGCAAAACAGGACTTGGCTTGCCACCGTAAAAAGCTTTCCAATCACCCATATCAGTTGGCAAGTCAAGTCAAATTGATTTGCTCAAATTTTAAATTTTCTAATCATATTGGGAACCAGACAACAGTTTTCACTAACATTTATGTTAAATAGATAATTCAAGTTGTATTGTGCAATCAAGTCAACTTTCCATGAAGGTAGGACTTGATTGAAACATTCATTAAAGTTCATGGAATCAATTGAAGATATAAGTTTGCGAATCCAATTAAATTTGCTCCAAAGTTCAATAATTGGCATAATTTACAAAATATAACACAAAATAGTAACCAGTGATTTAAAAAGCAATAGGTGCCAAGATCCCAAAATGCCCGAGACGCTAGGTGCTCGTCCAAGCGAAGTGAGGCACTCTGAAATATTAAAATATAAAAAATATATAATATAATTAATAAATATAATTATTTAAATAATAATTTGACATTAAATTAAAATCAATTGTTAATAATATATTACTTACTGTTAACAGTATATAAAGGGGGAGAAAAGAACTATTAACAATAACATATGGGGATAAAAGGGTCGCCAACAGTGAAAAGTAACAGCAGCAGCGGTGAGAAGGCAACAGAGAGAAGCTGGTAGCAACAGCGGTGGAAGATTAGTTTTAGATAGCCACGGCAGCGCTGCGAACAACAACACCGGTGGAAGCTCCAAAGGGCGTCCGTTGGTGGCAGAGGAACTTGTGGTCTTCTCCCTCGACAATGGAAGGAATTGCACACAAAGTGATGACAGAAGGAAGCTACGAGCACTTGCTAGACCGTTGGACCCATCCGTCGGTGCTAGAGGAAGGCTCGGTCCGCTGCGTCTACGGTGGAGGCAGCAGTAGAAACCGTTGGTGGTGGAGGTAGAAGTAGCACTAGGGTTGGCTCAGGGTCGCGCAGACATGAAGAGTGGCTTTTGAGGGTAAGAAACTAGTTAGTTGGTTCAATCGAACCAACTAACCACTGTTGAACTGAACCAGACTTAAAAGTCTGGTTCGATTCCCTTATTTGAATCAAGCACTCGCCCGAGGCGCCCAACGCCTAGGTTCGGGTGAACGTCCAAACGACGCCTCATTGAAGCATGCCGCATGGTCCACCCACGAGGCGCTCGAGCCTCACCTCGCCTGAGCACCTAGGCGAGCACCCGAGCACCTATTTAAATCACTAATAGTAACAAAACACATTCTTTATTATGACCAAATAAAAATGACTGTCAAACTGTACAAAAGCATATCTAAGAGATGAAGTTGATCAACTACATGACAAATTCAATCTATCATAAGGACAATACTGTCCAAGTGAAGAATCACAAGCCCAAGACACAATAATTACAATTGATATTAGTACATTATTTGATTATAAATTTAGGATCCACGATACAACATCCATATTTAAAAAATCAGATGCCCAATTCTTAACACAAGCAAAACTACACCATGAAATTTAGAACATGCATGATGAGTACTTGTCAAAGAATCTCCAAAACTGATAAAAACACTGCAAACATCCATTAGAAAAAGCACACACAGCAAGCTGTTAAGTACAAGATCGAACAAATATAATAGTGGCATCCAAGAATTACGAATATGACTCAGTATATTATCTTTTAACATAAAAACTAAATACCAAACGGAATTTAATCCACATGGAAATTCTTGCCTGATTTTACGCATACTACACGATCCACAAGTTGCTTTGAGCTGATCAAATGGGCATCCGGGTCAAGAAGCCTCCACATTTCCAAAGCATAATCTCTTTCAGCCATTGTACAAACATAAACTTCAAACCTTCTGCGTCCTTTGGCAGTTAAATAGCTCCTTAGGTCCTCCCATGCAGGCCTTAGCCTTACAATAACACTAGTATCACGGTTCTGTAGAAGAAAGCATTTAATCAGTTCTTAATAGTGAAATGAATATATAATTTCCTACAAAAGTATAAAGAGATCAGGGTAACATTCAGAAGTATTAACAACTTCCTCCAGTAAGGTGAAACAAATAGAATCAGGGACAAGAAGAATTACATCGTATGTCCAGCCATCATCAAAGGCTTTGAACTTATTGTGACTCGAGATTCATACTTCACCAAGGTTTTAAATATGAGTCCAGTACGACTTAAAAAAATCTAATGGACTGTGTACCAATGTACTGGCAGTATTTAAAACATTGTACCTCTCTAATTAAGCAAGAATGTCAAGTATACAGTCTTAACGAGGTAGGTATTTTTTATGGCACAAAAATGCAAAATTTCTTCAATGGACCCTATTCATGAAGAACCTATAGCAATATTGCATCAGCACAATGATCAAAGCATGCCTGTGAGACCATTGATGATTTAATTCTATGATTCAAAGTAACGCAGATCAGAACCAGGGAAATTTCAGGATACAACACAAAATAATATTTGCTTTTCCAGAATTTAAGAAACATAGAGGAGGAGGAAGCACAAATATCACTGCCGAATATTTCGTCTGGCCAAGCTAGTGGGAAAATCAAGATTCTTTAACTAAATAGTAAAATTACAGATGCATGTTCTAACAGCATTAACCCATATGAGAGATTCAGTAAATGCACAGAAGTAAACCTCGGGATTTATGCGAGTCAAGACGATGTTCCTTTCTAGCAACCGTATGATAGGCCGAACGATTTTCTCCTGAATACCAGGTACAGGCGGAACTTCCTCGTTCTGAGCACTAATCGACCTCCCACCTTCAGAAACAGTATCCATCTCTATGTACTGCTTCAAGAGATCTTTATCCTCGATATAGCGCTTCAATTCAGCAGACATTCCAGAAACCCTAATCGGATCATTCTCCCCATCAATCCTTCGTGAAAGGGCCTCGATTCGGTCTTCAAATGACTTCATGGTGTTGGCAACGATGAGCGTCTCATCAAGATCAAATACAATTGCAAGGCAGCGGAGGTTGAGCATGCCCAAACAAGAAGTATAGCGCCCAGTCTGAACCGAACAGCACCAGAAGCACGAGACCTTCTCCACCTTGCTCGGCATTGCCACCAGATGCAGCTCTTCGTTCCCGATGACCACCACCGCACTCTGCAAAAGAAAACCAAAGGGGCACAGTGGGATTCTTGCGGGCAAAATCTAAAGTATGGTCGAAAAAGATAAAAGGAAAGGGAAGAAGAAGGAACCTTGCGTTCTTGGAAGCAGGATAGGTAGAGGCGGTGGAGAAGGGAAAGTTCGGAGAGGGACTTGGCTTGGACTTTGCAGCGGACGGCGAAAGGGGAGATGGTTTGGAGGACGGAGAGGGGAGGGCACCGCTCGCTGGGAGGGGCGAGGTGATCGATGCGTATCTCGCTGCTGTTGGGGAAGGGCAAGCCTTGGCCCTTGCTGCTGCTGTTATTATTGGTGATCGGAAACGCCTCGGCTTCTCCGAGAAACATATCTCCGTGATACACCTTGCAGCTGATCCCCACCCGACGTCCCATCGCGTCGAGATCGATGAAGGGCGAGGGTTTCCCCCACCAGATGTATGAAGAAATGACTGAGAGAAGTAAACAGGGGAAAAAAGTAGAGCACGCCCTTCCCTGCCTTGCAGACGCTGCAAGTTCGTGTGGTTATTTGGCTGGAGAACAACGACGTCCGTAGTCGTCCGGCGACTGATGGAGATATTGTCCTCCTTTTATAGAGAAAAATTCTGCAAATATTATTATTTATCTGCAGCAATCTATTGAGAAAGCATATGACGAATATCAGATTGATGTAACTCGGCGAATGGGTGGAATTAAGGAGAGTCGGTTCGCAGTGGTAACGAGGCAGATAGGGATCAATGCAGACGATTGCAGGTAATTCTTTCTAAGACCCTAAACGAAAGTACCCACTGGCGTTGCTAGTCGGGGCAACGGTGGACCCATCCTGGGCCCAGCAGTGTTCCACCAATCATACGGCAGGTAGTCCAGCGGGCAGAAAAATAAAGTTGTGCCGCGACGGGAGCAAGTTTCACGCTTCCTGAATGGTGCCAGTTGGGTGCATTAGAGAGAGATGAGAAACACTTAAATGATTGGTTTGCGATTTAAAAGATGAGGTTGGATTATACTCGTAATTTGATCTTTCTTTATTCCTTTTAAGTTTAGTTTTCCCGTTGAAATATACCATTACTACATGCTCATAAATTCTGCTTCATGTGACGCTTTCATTATCGATACCAAGGTTTGTAACACCGGACATTACGGACATTGTATTATCCGCACCACATTAGATATTTCTTTTCCATTTTAATTTTTTTCTAAAAAAATTAAGAAACTCGACCTGTGCATCGAGTCTTAACGTGCACCGACCGGTTCACTATACAACATAGCATTGCCCAAAAAGAATAAGCCCCAACTTGCTAACAGTAAACAAAGTAGACATGTAGATGATATTTCAAACAAGATAATTAAACTAATACTGTGATAAAAGATGAAGGAAGACCCGAGAGAGATGTGCAAAAAACAATACAAGAAGATTCGGTTGCATTTGATTATTAATATTATCATCAATTTTACCCTTTGTTAGTGTAGCTTATAGCTCTCAAATAATTAGGACATTATGCATTAATGACAGAAAAGTTCGAATGCTGCTTATCCAGTCCTTTCCCAAACATTTCACGAGTGACATTGAGGAAGGTGACCATAATATTCAAAAAGCAAGTTGGGAACTATATCGAGATAAATAGTTCAGTAAAAGATCATTGCAGGCAAAGAAGCATGAGAACTATATTGCTTGGTATTTAGTTCAGCTGCCGGGAAGATGCAGACAGCAAGCAATTGCTAGAATTCACATGAATGTCTGAAGCAGGGAAGAATTTACAATCAGATGATTTAGTGCTTTGCTTGGGGTCCAGAAATAATCATGCATCATCAGCATCACTGCCACCCATATGTGCATCATGAGTTACCCAGTATCGACTTCCATCAGGCCCCGTCAATTTAAACCTGCTCCAGGGTAAGAGCTGAAATTAGTCAGTTGCATATTTCAGCGAGAACATAACCCTCCAGCTTAACCGTGGAAGCAACTTGATATTGTCATTCTTCTGTGGTATTAGTTACCGTTCCATGTTTTCATTTACTAAGTTGAGAAAATTAAAAGAATATAAATCATCTTAACATCACCTCTCCAGAACAATTTTCCCTTCTTTGTACTTCTGGGCCTTTTCATGAGCAGCATCCTGAAATGATCAAGTATTGGATCAACAGTAGCAGTCATAAATACAGAAAGATTAAGCCAAAAGGGAAATTGAAATTAGCCTTACGTATTTCCATCCAACTATAGACCCACAACCAACACAGAAAATATCAGAAACAGTGTGCATCCCTGTAATCATCAACCGCTCCTCTTTAATTCCAACCGTCACGTTCACCCTGTCAAGAAATGAAAGAATAAATGGCCTTTGATTAGTTGATAATTGGACACATGGTATATGACCGTCCCACCGAATACCACAAATCTATCATATTATAACATGAAATAGCTAGAAATGTTACTCAATGTTCTTACAGCAAGCTAAAGATAACATGCGCCTTTGGCGTTTCTGTGACATAATAGAACTTAGACGAGCTGGAACAACTGGTTCAGCATACAAGGTGCATGAAATGGTTCGATCTTTGAAGAATATACTTGCACAAAGGCAAAAATGTGCATCAAACGCACCAACATTTTGGGTTATCTTTAATCTCATATGACTATTGGTCACTGTGTTCTCAAAGCAGATCTCATTCATATGCACCTGGCTTTATGATGCAACCCATGAAATTTGGTGAGAATAAGGTATCACCATATTGGTGAACGTAAAATTGAGTTGGTAGCATTCAATGATCAGATGAATGCAGCACAGGCTCTCTTCTTTTATATTAATTTGACCTTGACAGTGTGGTCGCCGAATGCTTAAATTACAGTCATCAATAGACTTAAAGCAAAAGGAGCATATTATGGAACAAGGAGATCGAAATGGATTTAATAAAGATCCTATTCTTTTTGTACTGCACCTAGTTACTTCCGGTACCCCTACAAAATTCAAATTTTTTGTGCACTTAATGAAGTTCAGAACTATGATAATGAAAAGAAAAATATAACATACTACTAATAGCGATGGTTCTGAATATTCAATATTTAAAACCAAACAGCACCATTGACAGGTAAGAATGATCAGTCTATCAATCTCTATAATTCATGCACCAACATTTTCATTCAATTGGCAACCAATATTATCTCGACTTTTTTGTTAATTTGCTTATTCTTGTAAACATTAAGAAAATCCTTCCCTCGAGACACATCTTGGGAACCAATGAACATACTAGAATAAGGAACTCACATAGATTAGCAAGATCCCCTTAATGGTTTTGGCTTGACCTTGAAGAAAATAAACCTCCTGAAGCTTAATACACAGATTGAACAATGAATACCAAGACACTCTTAACTTAATCCCTCAAAGAAACTACACTTAGGCACTTAGCATGTACCAGTACTCATTGTAAAGTGTTCATGTCCCTGCTGAATCATTATTGGCCTAACTCCTCTCCTTAAAGTAATTAGTTCTGCCAGATTACTGCATATGTTAACTAGAAGAACCCTAGATAAGTCTGAAGAGTGTGTGTATATAAACCCAAACTATCCAGCAGGGAATATAGAATGCAGAAGATCAATATCACACCAGCTCCAAAATCAACAAAGATATTATCAATAGATTTGAGATGACCAAGTTCAATAGTGCCAACTCTTTGACCTGATCTCTAACCTGCTATAGTTGAAAAAATGATGGGTCCCGTCATCAGTTCATATTTCTCGAAAATGACAACCATTTTAGCTATGTCTATAGACAAAATCAAGCAACATCTCCAGTATATTTAATAAGTTTGACCTATTGCTATATAAATTGAGTATATAAACATACAAATAGGAACATGAAGTGGCAAATTACTCCCCATCCACTTTACAAAAATCAGAGAGTTGCTCATACACATCAAGTGTATCAGCAAGTCATGCCAGGCTCCTAGAGCCAAGTATACAGGACAACAAAGTTAAGTGATTACTGTTTCCTTGAGTCCTTTCATCAGTTTCTATATTCTATTCCCATATATTTCCACAATATATATATATGTGTATATATATATGTATATATATATATATATATACATATATATATACATACATATATATATTCATACATATATATATATATATACACATATATATATAATACCACTTTGACCATACTCAAACTTTGGATTTTAGAGGTGCAACATTTTCTTCTGAGAGGAGAAACATCTTACTATAATATGCATGGCACTATCTTATAATTACATTAACTAATCTCTAATATGGCCCACTACTTAGCAAGTTTGTTTAACCAATTAAGCAAAACATAATTATGTCAAATTTCACAATTCACATACAGCTCACTTTTCACATGATTTGGCCTCCTCCATTAAATGACTCTCTTGGAAGCTGGTCAGAAGATCCATATCTAGTCTAAACGACTAGAAAGTGTGCCAGACTTTTAAAATACCTCAAGGAACAATTATGAAATACAATTGCATCATCAGATATCCATGCATACAGCTAGATATACTCAAACCCAAAAAAGAACAGGCCATCGTGTCCGCACTCTAACATGGTAAACCGTAGTATTTAGAAGTAGATAAAGGATTGAGAAAAATTATCATCATTAAAATAAATATCCCAAAATTATCATTTCAAACAAACACTACATGGCAGGACACTATTGAGAGCATGAACATTCAACATGTGTTTCAGTTTGAGCTTCATACATTTAAATAAGAGTGACAATGACAATGAAAATTTTAGCATGTCCATCTAACATAAGTCAAAGTAAATTGCAATCACATTTTATGGTCTTACCCATAATATACAAACACAACCTTGTTATCTTTCACAATATCTTTTGTCATATCAAAGGTCTCTCAGTGCACCTCACTCATACAAGCTACTTATCTACAGATCCGAAGTTCTCTAATCTTGAAATGATAATTGTTCATCGAGGACTAAGTTCAACAAGATTTTCCAATCTTCAAAAGCACAATCATGTTTGAATAAGAAGAGAGTTTCCCTTGCTTTAAAAAACCTTCTCTTTGGCTAGTTCCAATAGTTCATTAGATGAATCCATATGACCAAGTTAACAAAAGATATGTTGTGAAAAGTTTTAAAAAATCCTCATGAAGATCATATTTACTAAGACCTACTAATTTAATCCCAAGCAATCAATCAATTTGAAATATATACAACTTCAATATATGCCCTTCACCAAATAGCATAATGCTACTTAGAGATTATGAAATAATTTTTCCAAGAAGTCCAAGGTCAGCTATCCTAAGTAGCCTTAAGAAGAATGGGATGACCATTGAATAAAGTATTCGTAACAGTCCTCAACAACCATAAAAATAAATCCTGTGAAATTGAACTTGTCACTTATTGATCAAAACAAGTCCCACTATGTACAAAAGTATTAATCATAAGAAGTATATTTGATAAGATGTCTGAGACATGAAGCCACCTGTTAAAAATAACTGACAACCCAGCTATACTTCCTCTCTTTTTTTTTTCAATCCAACCATCTCTTTTCAAAAGAAAAAGAAAGTATTCACTATTCAATAAAAAGTATTTACAAAAAAGGGTACTTGTTACTATACAAAAGACATGTGATGTGATATGTAGTTTGGTCCATAACATTGTTGACTAAATCCTATTGCACAAACCATAAAGAAGAAAGCAAATGAAAAAGAAACAGAACGAATGGATCAAACCAAAAAATATCAGAAGTATTTGAATTTCACCAGAGCACAAATATGATTTAATAATACAAATCGGAAACTTGAGCAATGCCAAAAATAGCCAACGCCACTTACGCCTTATTGAAGAGATAAGCCCTCCCGTGCTTGCAATGGAAGGCCTGTATGTAAAAATGGAGAAAAATAGTCATAAAAAAGGCAAATAACTTGTTGTGTGCTAGATAGTATCACTCTATCAAAGAAAGCTATGAACTCGGAAGAAAGGTCAAGAAATAAATTTGTAGAAACTCATGTATTCTTTCCTTTTTCATTTAACAATTTCAAGGTAAATATCTCAGGTTTACTTGAATCTAATAGCAGCAGAGAAGCAATTGATGACCTACAGGATGATATCAAGAGATAAAAACACAATTTTGGAGAAAATGACAACTTGAATACAATACTCAACCAATCTTCTGGAAATATGTAGTCAACTGAATCCAGTTCAACATAGAAATAGAAAAACAAGAGCAACAAAATAGTTTTTGAAGTAAACTGTTCTGTAAATACCTTTGATTCATCGTACCAATACAATTCCGCCCAAAGATCCACCACAACCATTCCGATATTTCCTCCCCCCCTCTTGTCCAACTCTCCCTCATGCACTCTCTAAACAATGATGGTTCTTTCTACACCTTGCTCAATGCCTCTGCCACGTTTAGCCACCACAGGCCACTCATTCACTGCTAATCTGTAGGTTAGTGTTCAGATGGCTGTGTGCAACTCACTTATTAAAGCAATGCTAAAAATCTTATAACCTCTGTCTGTAACAGAAGAAGATTGATGCATGCTACCAAAGAAGGAATGCTTAAATGGCCTTAGCTGATGAGGAATCACAAGGATATAAAGATCCATCTGCTAAAGATAACACTAAAATGTTGAAAATATAAAATACATTTAAAGAAGTAAATCCTACAATGAACTTGATCTTTAGTCAACCTATAAGCAAACTATTGATCACTTGGTAATCAGTCAAACTATCAAACAAATATAAAAGCCATCTTACTCAAGACTGTACACCCTTATCTGTATAAGTATGCAATCAAGATAACATACAGATTTAGAACTTGGCTGTGGTAGATGGTTGGGTAGTAAATAGTGATGCTGGTTCAACTGGATGATGCTTAGCAATTACCAGTGAGCCACTGATGCTCTTTCTTTCTTGACACGATTAGTTAATTTATGGAACATATGCAAGGATCTGGTAATTAAACAAGAAATTTCAATCAACTTCCGCAGACTGAAAACACATGGATGGGGGAGGAATTCCCACTCTTCCAAGATGGCCAACTTTCTCATTGCACTCATCCGTTTTACAAGGTCATATGTCGATTGAAAACCCTAACAAGTTATCTAATAGTATGGTCATTCGTTAATTGTATCTTATTCTAGTTACAACTCATTAGTCTCATTGAATCGACATACCAACAAAGTCATAAGTTCCAGCTATTTACGGTCCTCAAGTTTGGATGATTCTCCATTGAGCAAAGAAAGAAAGAAAAATAAAAGTGTGGTTGATTCTCCATTGAGCGATGTTCGATCAGTAAGAATTGGAAGTCTCATGCCCAAAAGACCAAAAAAGCCATGGAAATAATTTCTCTCTCAGACAATGTAGGTAATTTACTTTTGGACATCCTGAGTTGAGTCCTTTTCGATCCTATCCTTCTCATTCTCCTCAACTATGAAAACTTAATGAAGAACTGTGAACCATTAATAGGAAGTACGATGGAAGATTTTTGTGGCCCGTTATAGAAAACTTGATACCAAGATCAAAAGCAGGTAGTTTTCGAACAAGCAGAGAACGAACAGGAACGAAGTTCCCTCAGAAATCGCAATGAACCAAGAAAAAACGCCTTGGTCGTGGCGTGGTATGGAAGATTTTGACGAACCTTGGAGACGATGTCATCGGAGACGGCGAGATGAGCCTGGCAGTGCTTACAGCTGTAGATCTTGCCCTCCAGACTAATCAGAAACAGCCGCCCCATCTCTTATCTCTACCTCTTGACCTCCTCGGTGTCAAGCCACCGCTCCTCCGCCTCCAACTTCTCGGCTCCAATAATGTCGATCAAAAGGGAGAACGCCCTTCCCACGCTCGCCCCTGCCCGCGACGAAAGATCGATGTGCCGATCGCTGCAATAATCGGGAGAGGGATGGAAGATTAAACCAAGGGGAAAGAGGGCGGAAGAAGGGGGAAGTTAGGAGAAGGCGGCGACGACGAGGTAGGATATACGCGTCGACCGAGTACCTGGGTGAGAGCACAGCGGAGGCAATCGAAAGCGTGTAAAGGATGGAAAACACGGTACAGAAGACACCGACGTTGAAGTCGTGACAGCTGTCGGTGCTGGTTGGTTACGATGACCGAAGAGAACAAGAGGTCGAAAGGTAGAGAGGCGTTTCGGTGTTTCGTGATTGGCACCGAGAGAACGCCAGAATCTCGTGCATATTATGTATGCCACAAAGCTTCAAATATATATAATGACAAATTTAACCCTGCCGACGGTGCTTGTTAGCGAACCAGGGTGTAGGACATGTCCAACCCGACCCAAATCAAACCCAATCCTAACCCGAACATCCAGCTCGCTCTCAAATGTGATCCAAACCAAGTTTGATTCTTCTTGAACCCGACGAATTGATTTCATCTCTTTCATATGAAATTTTTCCTATATTTTTATGATGCAGCACAATGATATAATCCTTCTCAAGCACATTAAATTATAACTAATATTTTAATAAAAATATAAATAATATGTATATATTATTTTCATAAATAATATGTATATTTTCATATGTATACATATATTTTCATATGTATAAATAATATGTATATCACTTAGTGATATGATTTGTGATGTTTATATTTCATAAATATGATAAATAATATATTCATATTTTTTACTTTTAAAATTGTAATATATGTCTTCCAAAAATATTATCCTCGGTATTTTATGAAGTATTGATTGAGCATGCCTAACAATCAATATTTAATTTAAATATATTTTATAATAAAAAATATGATCCCTTGATTAAGTTGTGATAATATATATATATATATATATATATATATATATATATATATATATATATATATATATATATGGATTGAAATAGTGATTGAATTGTTGAATGAATTTGAACATGATTAAAATAAAAAAAAGTTTAAATTTTAAACATAATGTATGTGGAGGATAATAAACAACTTAGGTATGGATGAAATAATAAAAAAATAAATTAAAATATAAATAAATGAGGGTTTGAGGGATGAGTTTAGATAAAAATGTTGAGATATATAAATGAGACAGAGGAATGAGTTAAGATAAAAAATATTATCTTTGTTAGGTCAAATTAGACTCAATTAAAATTATCAAAATATTATAATTATATTAATAAAAGAAGAAAAAAATAAACCTTGAAATAAGGTCCAATGGAATTAGACCTTAGATCTCAAAGTAACCTCTTAGGCATCTTTATCTTATTTTGACATCATCCTCTATACCAATCTAATAACCCATGATCCTTTCTCTCCTTTTTTTAACTATTCTCTTAACTTTCTCTCCTTTTTCGATTATTCTCTTAACTTTTCTCATTGAGATTAAGAAACCCTAACTCTAAGAAAAGTGAAGATAAGAAAAACTTAATTCTTTTCCTTGTTATACTTTGGAATTTCTATTTTAAAAATTATAGATCGATCTTTTTAGCTACTTTTGAGTAATCTAGACTTCAAATTAATTTATAATTTTTGGATATATTTTGTATGAATCTTTTATAGTTCTAAGGCCTCTAGAATCACTTTAATCTAAGATTGATATATAAAGCTATGAGTGTCTTGTTAAGGAGATTTATTTGAGCTAAATTGATCCTTTAGGAATATGATTAGGTTATATTTTTTTATATTTTAAAGGGTTCCTTTAGTGTTCTACGGAATTTTAAATCGAGTAAATACTACCTTTATAAACTAAGATACGAGTGAATAAAACTTTTTACTTTTATTTCATATTAAATAACTCATAACTATGAACAAAAAAATTAATTTTAGTTTCTTTTACTTATTCATGCCTTCATAAATGACTTCAAGTTTATGTCATATATCATGTCCAATGTCATAAGTAAAAAAACTTAATTAAACTTATTTTTTATCTAAAGTATAAAAGAAGACATTCATAGCTTTAGTATTAAAAAAATATTCTCTTTTCAAAATCATTTCATTTAGTTTAGATTCCATAAATCAAAATTCATAGAAAGCAAGAAAATTCTTATTCTAGTTTTCTAATAAGTATAGTCTATCCTATTAAACATAATAGGTCGAGTGATGAGTGATTAGGATCTTAATGACACTAAGAGGGGGGATGAATTTGTATCGAAAAGATTTGTATCGAAAATTTTAACCGAAGCTTTATCAAAAAATTTGTATCGAAAAGATGATTAATCAAATACTATGTGTGAGTAAAGTTTATGAATAAAGTGAATGATAATAATTAAGTAATTATAAACAAAAGTTAGGAGAAGGAAAGCAAATCGATTTATAGTGATTTGATCTTCTTGACTTACGTGTACTCTCGACTCATCTTTTTTTAAGGCTATTGGCTTTCACTACCGATTCTTTTTCTAACAGGCAAATATCACCTACCCTTATTACAACTTTTTCCCATTTTATAAGCTTACATGAGAACTATCACACTTACTTTTTTACAAGAGATCTCCCACCTACTACAACTTAGTATCACAACTAAACTCAAGAAGAAGGAAGAGACTCAAACAATGCCTAAAGAGATATCTTTATAGGCTTATTAATGAAGCTTTAGTGGGATATTTATAAGCCTTAAGAGGGTTTAAGAATAAAGCTAAATATTTAAATCCTTGAAATTTCAAGGTATGAGTGGTACTATCGTCGACATTGGGCAGTACTACTATCGTAATGAGGCTGCAAATATATGTTAGGAAACCTAGGGCAATATCACATACATAGCGAAAAAATAAAAAATAAAAATATCAGATTTCTTATATAAAAAGGTTTCTCATCGTCATGTAAAAATTGGTGTGTAAAAACTTACAAAATCAAAAAACTATATTTATATGAAAGATATGTTACCTAGGGAGATCGTATATCCTTGGAAACCTACAGATCTGTACGAGAGGATAAAAGAGGTCAACTATCCTCCTCTTTAGCAATGATCCACATGACAAGAGTTACCAAGACACTCCTCAAATCGCTATATAATCCTCATTTTCATGTGCATCATATGATCAAGAAGGGTCCAACCCTTCTTACTGTTGACATGTCCCAAATTGGGGCTGTCGGCTAAGGAGAAGAGGGAGAGAGGAGTATAAGAGGTGGTACCTAAAAAGACTCTAATTTATGGTCATTTGGTTTCCTAAATAGAGGTCTCTATAAACATATCATAATGGATCATGTCTTATTGGTACTAGTCATAGGTGTCCTACAAGCCAAACACGTAAGTGATGACACATGTGACATGGTACTCACTTTTTTGTTTATTATTATTATGATATTTTTTCACTTTATATTGCTTATTATTATTATTATTATTATTATTATTATTATATATATATATATATATATATATATATATATATATATATATATTATGATGTTCATAGTTTTATGCAATAGAAATCGGATTGTAATAAGATCACGATAATGAGATCGATTCACCTTTAAACATAGACCATATATAATCTCGATCATATGTTACTCCAGATGGATAACGAGATAACTGGACAGACTAATGTAATATATACCCATCTGTATGATGGAGGTAGTTGGTCTCATAACTACTTGTGTGGGGACACTAGGGATACAGTGCAAGTGCTCATTAGAGAATAAGTTCACTAATTGATCTGTTTATAGAATATTGAATGGTTAATGATATCTCATTGTCAACAATAGTTTCGTCGTCCTAATGGTGTATCTGGTCATTAGACTTGAGACACCAAAGATGTCTTGTATAAGTACTACACTCTTTGATACCAGACTTATAGGTATGAAAGTTCCGGATCTAGTACAACCGGTTATCAAGAGTGGTAGCCAATCTTACGAGGGCTATTGAGTGTCGATAGAGGATCATCCGCTCTCAGTGTCATGAGAGGAATATCTTATGTATTCTTACTCAAACAAATCTCTGGCTAGAGTCATTCAGATTGAGAGAGAAAGAGCTCTCCGGGATAATTCAATTAGAATGAGACTCGAGTAAAAACCATATGGGCTCGATAGCACCATGCTCAATATATGATCTTTGGAATATTAGATAGATGAGAGACAATAGATACATGGTAACTAAGGACATGCATGTCAAATGAATTTGATTCCCCTATATCGTCTAAGGACTGTGACGTAGTGGTCTAGTATGTCCATAGTCGATGTGTTGAATGAATTATTATGGAGATAATAATTCACTAAGCTAGAAGAAGTTCCGATAGGTATGACTTACGACCAGCTCGATATTGGGCCTAGAGAGTCACATACACATATTAGGTATTGCGATGTGTATATGTTCGAATATGAAATATCTATTAGAGTCCATATCTTATTGGATATCCAATAAGCCCCTAAATTATTGGATCCTATAGATAAAATTCAATAAGAACCAATAAGAGATTATTGGGTAGAGATTCATTAATCTAAGAGGCTTGGGTAGTTAGATGGAGATCCAGTATCTAATAGAATAGAATTCATTATGGTTAAGTTGATAGAGGAGTCTCAATAAATAGGCGAAAACGAAAGGGCCATAGGCTAGGCCTTTTTGGCTACTACCTTTTATTCTCCTCTCCCCTTATCCTTCTCAACCAACAGCCTCTATTTCGGGCATGTAGAGATTTGGCAGCGAGTTGAGGAGCGTCTTCGCAACCCTTGCTGTGTGAATCACCGCTAGAGAGGAGAACACTTGTCCTCCTTCATCCTCTCTCACAAATTTATAGGATTTTAGGGATATACAATCTCCCTAGGTAACACATATTTTTTATACATATAGCTTTTGATTTTGTAGCTTTTGCCACCAATCTTCACACGACGATACAACCTTTTCTGGAAATTTGAGATTTTCTTTTTGTTCTTCCGCTGCGCATGTGATGTTGCCCCTAGATTTTCCAATAGTGGTATCAAAGCCAGGTTGTTTGTGCAAAAGATTAGATTTTAAACTACGTGTATTGTGTTTTAGAAAGGCTTTTGAAATTAAAATTATTGACGCAAAGGCGAGAAAGGGCAACAATTATTGTTGCCCTCGTAGATTGGTCAAAGGCTGCTTGCAGCCTTGGCTTCCACTTACGTAGCGATTGACGACCAAGCACTATGCCTGTAAGCAGGCTGCTTATAATTGCAAGAGTGGCGCTTGCAATGGTGGTGCCCACGAGCGAGCCGCCTAGGGGAGCAGCACTCGCCCGTAGGCACGATCGTCGCCCGCGGGTAAAGAGGGGCACTCGCCCGCAGGGGTGGCGTCACTTGCGGGCACTATTAGGATCAAGTCGGCACTAAGAGGGGGGTGAATTAGTGCTTACGAAAAAAAACTTCGGTTTTGAAAACTTTATTCAATAAAATTGTATCGGAAAGACATTTAAACTTAAAATATTTACAAGAGTAGTAATGAGCAAGTAAAGCAGTTACAAAATAAGTAAACAAGTAGAGAAAGGGAGGCACACCAAGTTTATAGTGGTTCGATTGTCATGACCTACATCCTCTATTGATTCCTCTTCCGTCAAGGCCACTAGCATCCACTAAAGATCTTCCTTCAATGGGCGAGGACCAACTACCCTTACAACTCTATTCTCCTTTTGGTAGGCTCATGAGTGAACCTTAATAACCCCACTCACTCCTCTCTTAAATAGAAATCAACACTTAGACTAGAGGAGGAGAAATCACTTGCTACATGAAGTACATAGATGACTCCACTCTTGCTTAGTGTTATATATTGGGCTCCAAGACTCCCAAATTATAGAGACAATATGAAAAGATGGATGCTAGATCCATTCTCCTACATGTCCGTAAATTGTTTGAGGAATGGGGAATGACTCAACGATATATTATATCCAAGAGTCTCTTCCATGCTAGGATGACTGAGGGGATACTAGTTCAGAACTATGTATTTAAGATGATTGAGTGGATAGAGAAACTCATGTTTAGAAATTGTCCTAGAGGATAACCTGTGTATGGATCTTGTGCTTCGGTATCTACCAGATTTCTTTTCTCAATTCATCATTAATTTGAATATGAACAAGCTTGAGGTGACTCCCCGTGAGCTCCTCAATATGTTGATGGAGGCTGAGAGCACCATCAAGAAAGAGAAGCTAGTTCTCTATACTAGTGAGACCAAAAAGAAAATAAATGTAGAGAAGTCCCTTAAGAAGGGCAAGGGCAAGGGCAAACCAGGTAAAGCAAAGGTTGCCAAGAAAGACTCGGTAAATGATAAAGGCAAGTGCTTCCACTACAGCAAAGACGGGCATTGGAAGAGGAACTACAAAGAGTACCTTACAGAGAAGGTAGAATAGAAGCTTGGAGAAGCTTTAAACACATTCATGATTAGTCTTTATTTATTAGACTTATGATAATACATGGATATTGGATACTGATAGTGCATATCACATCTGTAATTCATTGCAGGTTCTGGCAAGGCCTAGGAAATTGGCGAGAGGTGAGATAGATCTCAAGATGAGCAATGAAGCAAAAGTTGCTATAGTGGCTGTGCTAGTCATAGGTGCCCAGCAATCCAATCACATAAGTGATGGCACGTGTGACTTGATACAGAATCTTTTTGCTTATTATATTTTGGCGTATATCACTTTATAACTATTGCATAAATGCATACATATATTGTGATGTCCTTGGATTTGTGTAATGGGAATCAGATCGTGATGAGATCACGATAGTGAGATCGATTCACATTTAAACACATATCCTAAATAATCCCGGTCAAAGATTACTCGAGAGGGATATCGTGATAACCCCAGGACACCTTTGGTGTAATCAGTATACTCGTCAATATGATGGATGCAGTTGGGTCTCATAGCTGCTTGTGTAGGGACACTAGGGATCTGATGCAGTGCTCATTGGAGAATGAGTTCACTGATTGATCCGCTTACGGAATGTTGGATGGTTGATGATGTCTTATTGTCGACACAAACGATTCCAGAGTCCTAGTGGTGTATCCGGTCCTTAGACTTGAGACACCAAGGATGTTCTCAGATGAGTGCTCCACTCTTTGATACCAGACTTATAGGTTTGGTTGTCCCGCATCTAGTACAATTTGGTCATTGGGAGTGGTAGTCGACCTTACAAGGGCTATTGAGTGTCGATAGAGGATCATCCACTCTCGGCGTCATGAGAGGAATATCCCATGTGTTCTTGCTCGAGACAAATCCCTGGCCAAGGTCATTGGGTTGAGGGAGAAAGAGTTCTCCAGGAGAACCGATTAGAGCGAGACTCGAGTAGAAACCGTATGGGTCCGACAACACCATGCCTCGATATACTGGTCTCCGGAATATTAGATGGATGAGGGACTATAGGTACACAGATGGCGAGGACGGACATGTCCAATGGATTGGATTCCCTTGTATCGTCTGGGGACTACGGAAAGTGGCCTAGCACGTCCCCAGTCGATGAGTCGAGTGAATTATTATAGAGATAATAATTCACTAAGTTAGAAGGAGTTCGATAGGTATGACTCACGGCCATTTCGATATTGGGCCTAGAGGGTCACACACATATGGTAGGCATTGCGATGAGTAGAGGTTCAGATATGAGATATTCGACGGAGCCCTTGTCTTATTGGATGCAGATCCAATACCCACTAGGGGAGGACCCATTAGGGTTTGACAGGGGACCTCTATAAATAGGAGGAATTCAGAGCCCCATAGGCTAGAGAGCTCTTGCTTGCCTTTCCTATTCTCCTCTCCCTCTCCACCTCAGAAAAGGCTTGGAGTTTTGAGGAGCGTCGTCGCAACCCTGCTATGTGGATCACCGCTAGAGAGGAGGACGCTAGACCTCCTTCACCCTCTCCTAAGGATCTGCAAGGAAACAGGGATATACAATCTCCCTAGGTAACACAATCTACTCTATACGCAGTTTCATGTTTCACGGATTTTTGCGTACCAATCTTCGCACGACGACGAACATCTCTTTGGGAATCAGGGATTTTGTTTTCTTGATCTTCCGCTGCGCATGTGATGTCGCCCCCTAAGATTTCCCAACAGTGGTATCAAAGCCAGGTTGTTCGTGCGAATGATTGGTTTTGAACTGCGTGTGTTGTGTTTAGGAAGAATTTTGACATCAAAATTGTTGACGCAAAAACAAAGAAGGGCAGCAATAGTTGCTGCCCTCGATCTGCGTATGTGCAGCGCAGCCGAAGGCAGGTAGCACAGGGGCTGCGTCTGCTGTCGACAGGGCTGGCAACCCATGGGCAGAGGCGCCGCAGGGCAGCGGCGCCTGCCGTCGCTGCTCCCGTGGGTGAAATCCCCCCCACTAGGGCGGTCGCCGGTGGGACAACACCACCTGCGGAGGCGGCGGCGCCCACCCGCAGCGGCAGCGCCGCCAGCGGGCGTGCCGCCTGTAGGCGAGGGCAGTGCCCTCGCCCCGCCGCACAGGCCGCCGCCGGCAGGGTGGCGGCGGCGACAACAGCGAAAAGGGGAAAGTGCATTAGGGTTTTCTGGGCAAAAGACAGTTTTGCCCCTCGGAATTTGAGAAATTCCAATTTCTATTTTATCTAAATTACGAAAATACCCCTATGAATTCAGAAATTCCCTATAATGTCCCTGATTTCATAAAATATTAATTAATTAAAAAGTTTAGTTGATTATTATTTTTTATTATTATCTAGTAGTCCTACATGATGATGATTATTTATACATGTGATGTATGATGTATGGACGGATGATCATGGACCGTGTGATGTGTGTACCTATGATTATTATTATTGAGGTCTGTGAACCTCCATTATATTTCTCATTTATTGTCGGGCCTGTGTACCTATGATTAAGTTGTAATCACATGAGGAGGCGTAGCGGGAGCTTGGATGCGATAGCGGGACCCACGAGACGGACGATCGTGATGCATGAAGATGCATCAAGATGTCGACGGAACTGACGAGGACGAGATGAACGATCACAAGGCATGGAGATGCACCGTTGCACACATAGATCTTGATGTGAGTGATTAGGCCTACTGGCTCGGGCCTAATCATATTAGGTTGTGGTCCATGATCATCTGGTGTAATTGCTTATACACATACTAGATATGTATATATATTTGCATGCGATGTAGATATATATTAAATATGTATATGTGTGACATGTCATATTAGGAGACCAAATCATAGAAACATCTCTCGATAATATTAAGTCGGTAAACGTGAGGCAATTAGATTGACCCACGTGGCCTTCCATCATTATAAGTAGGAACCGATTCCCGGTGTAGGTTGAGTTGGTCGAGTCCCTCGAGACTCACCTATATCGTGATTTGCTATCTTGCTTACGACATAGAGATGTCACCGGTGACTTGAGGGCATGATATACTTGGTCGAGTCCCTCGAGGGTATATCATCAAATCAGACTCATCTTGTAACGAAGGTGTTGACTTAACTGAGCATCATGATTGGTCGAGTCCCTCGAGGCCATGGTGATTCGAAGGCCGAACAGGACAAGAATCACAAGGAGTTGTGATCGACAAGAGTTGCCTACCTTTTAGGCTTAGTGTGATTGGTCGAGTCCCTCGAGGTTACACTAAGACGCTGATTGGATCTTGATCCCCACTAGAAGTCTGCCGGAGACTTTCGTTTCACGTGCTAAGGGTGTCGCGTGACTTGTTAGTAAAATAGTGGGAGCATATTAAAATAGAAGTTCATATCTTAATAGTTTATTTCTTGCAAAATCTGCATGTTATTCATTTCTGTTGCATCTTTATTTTCAGAAAATGTCGCTTTCAAATCCCTTACGTGGCATACTTGATGTCAACCGCCTCACTGGTCCAAATTATACGAATTGGCTCCGTAACTTGAGAATTGTTCTCACAGCGGAGAAAATCATGTACGTCCTTGATATAGTGATGCCCTGCTACCAAGAAGGGACAAACAAGGATGAGATCGCCGCTACGTGAAGTACATTGATGACTCCACTCTTGCTCAATGCTATATGTTGGGCTCTATGACTCTCGAAGTTACTGAGACAACATGAAAAAAGATGGATGCCGATCCATTCTCCTACATGTCCGTAAATTGTTTGAGGAACAGGGGAAGGACTCAAATGATATGAGATATTTAAGAGTCTCTTTCGTTAGGATGGTGAGGGGACAGGTTGAGAACCATGTCCTAAAGATGATTGAGTGGATAGAGAAACTCACATGTCTAGGAATGGTCCTAGAGGATAACTTATCGTGGACATTGTGCTTCAGTCCCTACCAGATTCCTTTTTCACAGGTTCATAATGAATTTTAATATGAACAAACTTAAAGTGACTCTCCCAGAGCTTCTCAATATGTTGAGGGAGGCAGAGAGTACTATCAAGAAAAGAGAAGCCAGTTCTCTACACCGGTGAGACCAAAAAGGAAAAGGAAAGCGAAAGGTCCCTTAAGAAGGGAAAGGGCAAGGCAAACCAGTAAAGTAAAGTAAAGGTTGCTAAGAAAGACCCAAGCAAAAGACAAAGGCCAAGTGCTTTCCACTGTGTTAAAGATGGGCACTGGAAGAGAAACTGTAAAGAGTACCTTGCAGAAAGGGCGAAACAAAAGCTTGATGAAGCTTCAGATACATTCATGATCAGTCTCCATTTGTCAGACTCTTATGACAACATATGGGTATTGGAAACCGGTAGTGTTTATCATGTATACAATTCGTTGTAGGTTCTGGCAAGGCCTAGGAGACTAGAGAGAGGCGAGATGGACCTCAAGATGGGTATTGGAGCAAAAGTTACTGTAGTAGCTGTTGGCGAGGTCGCCCTACATCTGCCTAGTGGAGCTTTTATTGCATTAGATGCTTGTTATTTTGTTCCTTCTATTATCAAAATCATTATCTCCATTTCATGTTTAACAGTTAGTGGATATAAATTTGTTTTTGAGAACAATGGTTGTTCGATATTATTAGATGATAAGATCATCACGAAAGGAACATTGCATAATGGTTTATTTATGTTAGACACCACTCCATATATCATGAATGTAAATGTGTCCAAAAGGAAACGAGATGAGTTGAACAGTGCATACCTGTGGCATTGTAGGCTAGGTCACATCCATAAAAGAAGGATTCAAAAGTTGCTAAATGATGGATATCTAGATCCATTCGACTATGTGTCATATGCAACTTATGTCCCTTACATTCGTGGAAAACTAACCAACTCTCCATTTAATGGAACTAGAGAGAGAGCCACTGAGTTGTTGGAACTCATATATAGTGATGTATGTGGACCCATATCAACTCATACCATTGGAGATTACTCCTACTTCATTACATTTACTGATGATTTCTCAAGGTATGGATATATGTACTTAATGAAGTACAAGTCTGAGGCCTTTGAGAAATTCAGAGAGTATAAGAATGAGGTGGAGAACCAGACTGGAAAGAGTATCAAAACTCTTCGATCAGATCGAGGAGGTGAGTACTTAAGTACAGAGTTCACTCAGTTCCTCAAAGACCATAGGATATTATCCCAATGGACACCTCCTTATACACCTCAGCTCAATGGTGTCTCTGAAAGAAGAAATCATACATTATTAGATATGGTATGGTCCATGATGAGTTTCGCTGACCTACCCATCTCATTCTGGGGATATGCCCTAGAAATCGCAGCTTACCTTCTGAGTTCCAACTAAGTCGGTAGTGTCTACACCATATGAGATATTGAAAGGGAAGAAACCTGATCTTAAGGTTGTTAAGATTTGGGGCTGCCTGCCCATGTTAAAAGACACAACCCCGATAAGTTAGAATCAAGGATAGAGCAATGCAAATTTGTGGGATACCCCAAGGAAACTTGTGGGTATTATTTCTATCATCTCGAGGACCAAAAGGTCATTGTAGCTAAGAGAGCAGTGTTCCTTGAGAAGGAACATATTCTTGGCGGAGACAGTGGGAGAATGATAGAATTGAGCGAGGTTGGAGAACTAAGCTCAAGCACCACTCTACAGCCTGAGTCTATTCAGGTACCTAATACACAAGTTTCAACTTTACGTAGGTCTGATAGAGTATCTCATCCTCCTGAGAGATATGTGAGACATATTAGAGGAGAGGATGTAGAGGATATTGATCCTCAGACCTACGAGGAGGCTATTATGAGTATAGACTCTGGGAAGTGGCAAGAAGCCATGAATTCTGAGATGGATTCTATGTACTCCAATAAGGTTTGGAACCTAGTTGATGCGCCCGAAGGTATTATACCCATCGGTTGCAAGTGGATCTTTAAGAAAAAGATCGGAGTAGATGGAAAGGTAGAGACCTATAAAGCAAGGCTAGTGGCTAAGGGGTATCGTCGAAGGCAAGGTGTTGACTATGACGAAACCTTATCACCCGTAGCAATGCTAAAATCCATCAGAATTCTATTGGCTATTGCAGCACACTATGATTATGAGATATGGTAGATGAATGTGAAAACTGCATTCCTCAATGGATACCTCAAGGAGGAGGTGTATATGATGCAACCTAAGGGATTCATATCCAAGAACTGCCCAGATAAGGTGTGTAGGTTGCTTAGATCCATTTATGGATTAAAGCAAGCTTCCTGAAGTTGGAACATAAGATTTGATGAGGCAATTAGATCTTATGACTTCGTTAAGAATGAAGATGAGCCTTGTGTATATAGAAAGGTAAGTGGGAGCGCTATCACCTTTTTGGTATTATATGTGGATGACATCCTGATCATTGGGAATGATGTAGGAATGCTATCCACAGTAAAGGCTTGGTTATCTAGACACTTCTCCATGAAGGACTTAGGGGAAGCATCCTATATTTTGGGGATCGGAATCTATAGAAATAGATCCAAGAGGATGCTTGGCTTGTCCCAGTCCAGGTACATAGAAACCATTGTCAAAAGGTTTGGCATGGAAAATTCCAAGAGAGGTCTCATACCGATGAGACATGGGATATCGTTTTCTACGAGTATGTCCCCAAAGACTCCAGAAGAAAGGGCGAACATGGATATGATACCTTATGCCTCAGCAATATGGTCTATCATGTATGCCATGCTATGTATTAGGCCTAATATAGCGCATGCTATGAGTGTCACGAGCAGGTATCAGGCAGATCCAGGCTTGGAGCACTGGAAAGCAGTAAAGTGTATCCTTAAGTACTTGAGAAGGAATAAGGATCTTTTACTAGTATATGGAGGTAATAGCCTTAAGGTTGAAGGCTACACTGACTCAAGTTTTCAGTCTGATGTTGATGATAGCAAGTCGAATTTAGGGTATGTGTACACCCTGAATGGAGGAGCAGTGTGTTGGAAGAGTTCCAAGCAAGATACTATTGCTGACTCGACCATAGAGGCGGAGTACATTGCTGCATCAGATGCAGCAAAGGAGGGAATCCGGTTGAAGAAGTTCATCACAGATTTGGGAGTCGTGCCGGGTAGCGAGGAGCTGATCTCCCTATATTGCGACAACAACGGGGCGATTGCTCAAGCAAAGGAACCTAGGTTTCATCAGAAATCTAAGCATGTTTTGAGGAGGTTCCACCTTATTAGAGAGATCGTAACCCGAGGAGATGTAGTAGTGGAAAGAGTTCCATCCGAAGATAATATTACAGATCCACTGACAAAGCCGTTGTCTCAGATTTGTTTTGAGCGTCACAGGGGTCTGATGGGGATCAGACACATAGGTGATTGGCTTTAGGTCAAGTGGGAGATTGCTAGTCATAGGTGCCCAACAAGCCAATCACATGAGTGATGGCACGTGTGACTTAATACAGAATCTTTTTGCTTATTATATTTTGGCGTATATCACTTTATAACTATTGCATAAATGCATACATATATTGTGATGTCCTTGGATTTGTGCAATGAGAATCAGATCGTGATGAGATCACGATAGTGAGATCGATTCACCTTTAAACACATATCCTAAATAATCCCGGTCATAGGTTTCGAGAGGGATATCGTGATAACAGGACGACAGACTAGTGTCTTGTATACCCATCCATATGATGGATGCAAACTGGTCTCATAACTGCTTGTGTAGGGACACTAGGGATACGAAACAGGTGCTCATTGGAGAATGAGTTCACTGATTGATCCGCCACGGAATCTTTGGATGGTTGATGATGCCTTATTGTCAAACAAAGCAATTCCGTAGTCCTAGTGGTGTATCTGGTCCTTAGACTTGAGACACCAAGGATGTCTGTATGAGTGTTCCACTCTTTGATACCAGACTTATAGGTTTTTGTCCCGCATCTAGTATAGCTGGTCATTGGGAGTGGTAGTCGACCTTACGAGGGCTATTGAGTGTCGATAGAGGATCATCTACTCGGCGTCATGAGAGGAATATCCCATGTGTTCTTGCTCGGACAAATCCCCGCCGGGTCATTCGGGTTGAGGGAGAAAGAGTTCTCGGGATAATCCGATTAGAGCGAGACTCGAGTAGAAACCGCATGGGTCCGACAAACACCATGCTCGATATACGGTCTCGGGATATTAGATGGATGAGGGACTATAGGTACACGGTGGCGAGGATGACATGTGTCCAATGGATTGGATTCCCTTGTATCATCTGGGGACTACGACGTAGTGGCCTAGTACGTCCGTAGTCGATGAGTCAAGTGAATTATTAAAGAGATAATAATTCACTAAGTTAGAAGGAGTTCTGACAGGTATGACTCACGACCAGCTCGATATTGGGCTTAGAGGGTCACACACATATGGATGCAGATCCAATACCCACTAGGGGAGGACCCATTAGGGTTTGACAGGGGACCTCTATAAATAGGAGGAATTCAGAGCCCCATAGGCTAGAGAGCTCTTGCTTGCCTTTCCTATTCTCCTCTCCCTCTCCACCTCAAAAAAGGCCTGGAGTTTTGAGGAGCATCGTCGCAACCCTGCTGTGTGGATCACCGCTAGAGAGGAGGACGCTTGACCTCCTTCACCCTCTCCTAATGATCTGCAAGGAAATAGGGATATACGATCTCCCTAGGTAACACAATCTACTCTATACGTAGTTTCATGTTTTGCGGATTTTTGCGTACCAATCTTCGCATGACGACGAACATCTCTTTGGGAATCGGGGATTTTGTTTTCTTGATCTTCCGCTGCGCATGTGATGTCGCCCCTAAGATTTCCCAACAGGCTGTTAGCAAGGTCACCCTATACTTGCTTGGTAGAGCTACTATTGCATTAGATGCATGCTATTTTGTTCCCTCTATTATTAAAAATATTATTTTCATTTCATGTTTGATAGTTAGTAGATATAAATTAGTTTTTGAGAATAATAGTTATTCAATATTATTAGATGATAAGATCATCACGAGAGGAACATTATATAATAGTTTATTTATACTAGACACTACTCTACATATCATGAATGTAAGTGTGTCCAAGAGAAAACGAGATGAGGTGAACAGTGGATACCTATGACATTATAGGCTAGGTCATATCCATGAGAGAAGAATTCAAAAATTATTAAAGGATGGATACCTAGATCAATTTGACTATGAGTTATATTTACGAGTCTTGCCTTCATGGAAAGTTGACCAACTCTCCATTTAGTGGAACTAGAAAGAGAGCCACTAAGTTACTAGAACTCATACATAGTGATATATGTGGTCTTATGTTAACTCAGGCCATAGGTGGTTATTTCTACTTCATTACTTTCACTAATGATTTTTCTAGATATGGACATGTGTACTTGATGAAGTATAAGTCTAAAGTCTTCAAGAAATTCATGGAATATAAGAATGAGGTAGAGAACTAGACTGCAAAAAGAATCAAGACTCTTTGATAAGATTGATGAGGTGATTACTTGAGTATGGAGTTCACCCAATTCCTCAAGGACCATGAGATTCTATTCTAATGGACAACTTCTTATACACCTCAGCTTAATAGTGTATCTGAAAGGAGGAATCGCATATTGTTAAATATGGTGTGGTCCATGATGAGTTTCGTCGACCTACCCATCTCATTTTGGGGATACGCCAAAGATTCTATAGCTTACCTTCTAAATAGAGTTATAATTAAGTTGGTATTGTCTGCACTATATGAGATATGAAAATGGAAAAAGCCCGATCATAATGTTGTTAAGATTTGGAACTGCTCTGCCTACATTAAGAGACATAATCCCGACATGTTGGAATCCAGGATGGAGCGGTGTAAGTTTGTGGGATACACTAATGAAACTTATGGGTATTATTTCTATCACTTCGAGAACCAAAAGTTCTTTGTAGCCAAGAGAGTAGTGTTCCTTGAGAAGGAACACAATCTTGGTCGATACAGTAAGAGCGTAATAGAGTTGAGCGAGGTTGGAGAACCTAGCTCAAGCACCATTCTGCAACTAGAGTATGTTCAGGTACCCAGTATATAAGTTCTGACTTTACATAAGTCTGATAAAATATCACATCCATTTGAGAGATATGTGGGATATATCAATAGAGAGGATGTTGAGGATATTGATCCTCAAACCTATGAGGAGGCTATTACGAGTATAGACTCTGAGAAGTGGCAAGAAGCAATGAATTCTAAGATGGATTTCATATACTCTAACAAGGTTTGGAACCTAATTGATGCACTCGAGGGTATTGTATTCATTGGTTGTAAGTGGATCTTCAAGAAGAAGATTGGAGTATATGGAAATGTGGAAACTTATAAAGCAAAACTAGTGGCTAAGGAGTATCGTTAAAGGCAAGATATTGACTATGACAAAACCTTCTCATGCATAACTAGCTAAAATATATCTGAATTCTATTGGCTATTGTAGCACACTATGATTATGATATCTGGCAGGTGG